>OX155903.1:17862684-18474951 GCA_944588485.1 Phosphuga atrata
CATGGATAACATTATTTACATTAATTCAATATCAGAAAGGATCTGCACGCTCTCCTTTAAATCAGGCAATAAAGGTTACACGATTATCAATGCACACGCACCTACAAATGAGCATAACAGAAAGAAACCACAAGAAGTTCAAGACTTCTGGGAAGACATGGAGGAAGTAGCCAACAGCATACTAGAAAGGCATGTTAAAATTTTAATTGGAGACTTTAATGCGCAATTAGGTAAGGAGTGAAATAACAGCTCACTATCGCAAAATCGAAAATGGAGAACACCTCATAAAATATTTTAATCTCAAAATTATCTCGACACAATTTCTAAAGCTAGGACGAAAACTTAACACATGGAAAACACCTAACACCGCATGGAAAGAAATCCAGATTGATCATTGTGGGGCCATTTCTAACAAAAACACGCAGGAAATATTAAATGTCAGAACGCGTAAAGGGTTTTTCGAGTCAGATCATTATTTTTTACAAGTTAACATTAGACCAATTCCAAGACAGAAAAAACCTGATCCAGAATATTTGGAGATAAACAGGGCCAAAATCATTGAAGAAATTGATAGGCATCCAACATACACTTGGACAGATCCTGCGGGCACAGTTCAAAAGGCAATGCGTTTGGCGCAACCTCCTTTTAAAAGGATACATATTTGGTGGAACGCAACTTGCGATCAAGCCATTGAGAAAAGAACACAGGCGTGGATGAAGTTCAGTAGTAACAGAACATCCGAAATATAAAAGGAATTTCACGAAGCTCAGAAACAATCATCAAGGGAAATTAGAAGAGAAAAACGAGCCTACGACAACAACGGGCTAGAAGAAATTGAAGAAGATTTTAAGAAAAATAATACAAGAAATTTTTACAGAACATTCAAAGAACATATTAAGGGTTATCAACCTCCTAGCGTCTGTTTTAGAAGAACAGATGTGTCCCTGGAAACGATCACGAAAGAAAACTCTACAATTCTCAAACAATAGTTTAATACTCTCCTTAATTGCAAAGAACCCACGGAAAAATTGACCGTCCAAAGAACCATATCCATTCCAGATTCTACTCCACCTACAATAGAGGAGATAGAGGAGATCATACAACAAATGAAAAATAAGAGAGCGGCAGGAGAAGATGGCATTATTGCTGAAGTGTGGAAGTTTCAAGATAAAGACATTATCAAAACAATTCCTAGGATCATTACAGACATTTGGAACACAGAAAAATGCCGGAAGAATGGAAATGTGCCTTGATCCCCCAATTACATAAAAAGTGTAATAAGTCAGATCCAAATAACAACAGAGGTATTTCACTAGTGCCAGTCACTTACAGAATATTCTCTAAAGTGTTATTGAACAGACTAGAACCACAAGCAGATCATCAAATAGGTGAATACCAGGCTAGCTTTAGGAAAGAGAGATCATTCATCGAACAAATTTGGAACCTAAAACAATATTGAAAGTCAGACAGACAAATAACACTGTAGTTACCTTTGTCGACTTTAAAAAAGTGTTCGACAACATTGATAGACAAACTCTCTTTGCAGTACTGGAAGTATATGGCATTGACAAAAAAACAGAACCCTTATACAACTAACGCTCTAACACCACCTCTAAGATCAAGTTCATGGGTGAAATTTCAGAACCCTTTCAGATACGCACAGGTGTCAGACAAGGAGACAGCCTCTCACCAATTTTGTTCAACATGCTCTTAGACAAAATTGTTAAGCAGTGGGAGGAACAAGTGAAAGGCATACAGCTAGGAAGAACACGCGATACAAAAACAATCATGAAATGTTTGGCATTTGCAGATGACGTTGCCATAATCAGCAATAACACACTGGAGACAAAGGAAGCACTGGAGCGATTACATGAAATAGCTGCTAAAACAGGTTTACAGATAACTTATGAGAAGACTCAATACATGGAACGATATACCAACAATATACATACCATACATACGACTTATGGATTTATACAAAGAGTGGAAAAATTTAAATACTTTATTTGCAAATAGGGGAATCAAACAAGATCTCTAACATAAAACGAACGGAAAAACTCCAGAAAGCATACAAACTTACATGGTCACATTATAATAAGAAATGCATATCAAGGCAGGCCAAACTCAGACATTACAAAACAGTAGTTTAGCCTGAAGCATTGTATGCGTCAGAAACGACCACAATTGAAGCATTTGGCATCATTGAAACAGAAATTAAGAAACAGAAAATTGAACGCAAAATTCTTAGAAATATATTTGGAGCAGTACACAGATATGGAATATGGATGAAAAGACACCAATATGATGAAAATACCATACCAAAGAGCTATATGAACACACCTACAGACTAACAGATATCATTAGAAAACGCAGACTACCTTTCTATAGGCACATACTGAGAATGAACAATAAACGACTTACGAAAAAAGTCTTTGATGTAGTAAACAGTTCAAGTAGGAAAACAAATTGGTTTCATGAAATAGAAGATGACTTAAAGCAATTGGGGATCAATCAGCAAATTATAGTAGACATGAAAAAATTCAGAAGCAAATTTAAGAATGCCAACTTTTAGTAAGCGAAAGGAAAAAGATAGGAACATTGTGGACAGAACAAAGGGAACAGGAGCACAGGCAAAGGATGAAGAGATTTTGGAAAGAGAAGAAAAAAAAGTGAAAGTTGTGTCATCATGAGATATTTAAGTTCAAATACTGTCCATAAGGGCAAAAATGATATAATATATATATATATATATATATATATATATATATATATATATATCCGTGGATTTCAGGAAAAACCTCGAAGGAAAGGTTTTTTACACCGGCAGAAGATGCGACAATACTGGGCAAAAATCAAAATCAGACAGTTGAACAAGCGTGGTCCAAAGTAGGCCTATTCGAAAGAAGAAGAAGAAGAAGAAACAGGAAATTGATTAGAAGGCGGGATAATTAGCAAGTCCGGCACTTCGGAGACTATGCTGGGAAGGGGAGAAAGGTGCAAGACTTTCTACCTGGATGGGCAATTTACAAACGGGATTTACAAATATTTCCACAAATTATTTTGTAATTATAGGATTAAAATGCAGACAAAAAAGTATCCTATCAGGTAACTTATGAAATATATAAGCTGATCAGCAAAAAGACCCAAAAACATTATTATGGGAAATATCTACACAATACATTTACAATTATAAGTAGATTAAGAACTAGCAAATAACTTAAGTGTCCAACAATATGGCCTAGACATGATGATAAGCTACATATGGCTTGGAAATTTCTAGCCATAAATAAATCGAAAAACAACTAAATGTATTTAAAATTTAAATCCTTTTATTTTATTTTATTTAAATTTTAAATACATTTAGTTGATTTTCGATTTATTTATGGCTAGCAATTTCCAAGCCTTATGTAGCTTATCCTCATGTCTAGGCCATATTGTTGGATACTTAAGTTATTTGCTAGTTTTTAATCTACTTATAATTGTAAATGTATTGTGTAGATATTTCCCATAATAATGTTTTTCGGTCTTTTTGCTGATCAGCTTATATATTTCATAAGTTACCTGATGGGATAGTTCTTTGTCGGCATTTTAATCCTATAATTACAAAAAAATGTGTGGAAATATTTGTAAATCCCATTTGTAAATTGCCCATCCTGGTAGAAAGACTTGCACCTTTCTCCCCTTCACTGCATAGTCTCCGAAGTGCAGGACTTGCAAATTATCCCGCCTTCTAATCACTTTTCTGTTTCACTATTCGTTGCCTAATTTTCCTACCCCTGATTTTCCTACCTTGTAGGTGTAACTCCTAGATTTATTTTAGCATAAAATAGATTATGTTATCTCTTTTAAGGGAGTTATTCGAGTTATTCAAGTTTCATTCTTTGTAGCGCACAGCCGCATTTTGTTTGAAGTTAAGTTTTGTCAGTTTTAAGTTAAGTTTAAGTAAAGTTTAAGAATAAAATCGAGTAAAATTTACAATCGTGTTTCTTTTAATATAAGAATTACTTATATTCTTAACTCAATTCACCCAATCACTTAATTCTTTCTCCTACGTCATAAAGACTTTTTTGGTGCAAATATAACATTAATTTGCACGTAACATCTTAACTCGCGGTGAACCAATCGTACAATATATATATATATATATATATATATATATATATATATATATATATATATATATATGAGCCGTTTATTTTGAGAGTGGCTTAAGTCCATTTTTCAAAAATATTGAGTTACTTACCTTAATAGTTAGATTTTTACTTGATCTTTTTATACTGAAGTAACTTGTTACTAATATATTTAAAATCAGTAAAATTTGACAATATCAAAATTTGCTGGGTTAATGAAGTGATGAAAAAGTTTATTTTGAAAGTGGCGTAAGTACCACTGATTGTGAGAGAGTTTCAAACCGATATGGAACATATGCAATTAAAGTTTATGTGATCTCGTAAGCTTTATGTTTAATTATTAATGTAGCAGTTGAATTATCAATGTGCAATGAATTTATTATAAACAATTTAATTTTAAATTTCAGTTTCGATTTACTAATGGATTCATATTGGTCTCCTGATATACCATTGTAATATTCAGTAATTCGTTGATAATTTGTTTTTAACAAATTAAATTGCAAAAAAAACTGTATGAAAATATGAATATATTAAAATATCCCAAGAGAAAACTTAGGAATCTTCGATTATGAATTTCAATCTAAAAATAACAAAAAACTACAAAAAAAATACGAGACCACTCACAAACCTCAAATACATAGAATTTTGGTATACCACATTGTATACCACCTGCCCACAATAATTATTTTATATCCCTCCCGCATACACAAACTAAAGAAGACTGAATAATAATTAATAAAAGAATATTAATATCAATGTAAAAATTATTTAACAACTGTTATTTATCATTCTTGATTTTATAACATAAAAGTGTATACATTTATCTTTATTTCAAGGAAAATTCATTTTATGTATGGATGGACTTGTGCTTTCTTAAGAATTGGAAACGTGATTTTTAAAAACGTTTTAGAAACGTGAAAAGCATATTATTTCTTAAATAACGTTAAATATGCTAATTTGGGGGATAAATTTGACACCCTTAGAAACACCAAAACATTATTCTACTATGTTATCTGTTACCCATATTTTTAAATTTTACCCAATGCAAACCCTTCAATATCTCGATAATTATAAATGGTTATGTTTTCCGAATGAAAGTGTAAACATTGAATATAACATACCTTTATCTAGTTTTCTTTTGCATTCTTTGGACGCACGTTATTGTAGGTGAAAAAATGTGGTAGTGGAAAACATAACGTTGCTTACCTGAAACAAAAATATATAAATTGGTTACGGGACAAACTTAGAATCCCTCCCAAATTGTATCTAAACCCAAAAATGTGTTTCAAACAAACTTTAAATTATTTACTAAGAAAAACTTTAAATTTAAATGAAAACTTTATTTTAGTTTTATCTAAAGTTTACCTAAAATCACTAGTAAGAAATCCTGGTCCATAGTTATTTTTCAGTACAACCTACGTAGTTTTGTATAAGTATTTTTTGTCTAATTTTGAATGTCTCGTTTTGCTTGCTCAGCCTAATCTGCCTGTCCTAAACAAGGCCATTGAATCCTCCTGGCAACCGAGTTTCAAAAACAAATAAATTTAGATGTCTTACTATGTTACTAATTAAAACAAATTTGATGCAAGCTTGTTGTATCTAAATAATTTTTTCTTTCTTTGTAAAATTCATAAATTAATGACTATAGAAAGAATGATGATGATGCAATTGCACAAGTTTTTACTCAGCCGACTGTAAATTTTGCCGGTCCAGGAAATCAAATTATCTCCATTTAGGTAAGATCCACTTCGTGGGGAAAACTTTAATAGACATTAATTAACAGACTTACGAGAAAACGGCGAAATTAATGATTTAATTGTTACAATTCCTATACGGGTTCCAAAATGTATATTTTTATACAAACAATAAACAGCTTTTTCCTATGCAACGGTTTTAATAAAGAAAACTGAAACAAAATTATAGTTTCAATTATAATTGCTTATTCTTGTAACACCAGTCTCGATATTTTGTATTATTCGTGTTGTCTTATCTCTTGCCTTTGTTTTTACTCCACTCGATTTAGCTATGAATGGTTTGTCTTATCGTCAGATTTATTATAATCTTTCTAATTTTGTGTATCTAACTAGTGTTATTTGTAGAATCTTGTGTGCCTACTCCTGGCAACATTGTCCGGCGGGTCTCTTCTTGTCTGCCTAAATCTGTTTGTCTATCATTACCTGTGGGGTATTCTGCCTAGTATTACTAAACTAGTTTTGCTGTCTACATCTGCTGGCCAACTATTGTCTGTGGGGCATTATATGTCTTACATTCCTTATCTAGTCTTGTCTGTTTACTCTCATCTGTCTGTATTTCTACTTTTGCCTGTCTTTTGACTTTTATATTGCCTATAGTTTTTTACGTCTAATTTTGTCTATTTAATCCAATTTGCCTAGTCTTGTCTGTGAAATGTTGTCTATCCAGTATTGTCTGTTCTGTTTAGTCTTGTCTATTCCTTTTTCTTCCTGGTCCTGTCTCTTTTATTAATAAGCAATTCGATAGAATTGTTCTACTTCTACGGCAAATAGCCGTATTGGCTTTTTCTTGTATTGATTCAAAATTTGTCGGACCTTTTTCTTTTTCTCATTGTCAGTAGACTTGTTCGTAAGCATCGAATCAGATCCAAACTGGTATGGGACTGTGTGGGAAAGCTGAACAAGCTTGGCAGGGATAATAAAGTAACGCTATACTGGGTACCAGGACACACTGGTATAGACGGAAACGAAGAAGCCGATCACCTAGCAAACAAGGGATCCAGTAGCCCCTTTATAGGTCCGGAACCCTTTTGCGGTATGAGCGTGAACACCATCCGCAAAAGTTTAGATGAAGAAATAAGAGGAAAATGGATGAAAACCTGGGAAGAACTTCCAGGGCTAAGGCAATCCAAAGTGATGCTGGGATCTTTTAACCAGAAGAGAACTAAAGCTTGCCTGAAACTAAGCAGGAACAAGCTCAGAATTCTGACGGGCTCCTGTTCTGACGGGACAATGCAGACTTAGGAAACATCTCAAGGCCCTAGGCCTAGAGGAGGATGATGGATGCAGATTCTGTGGCTTAGCAGAGGAAACCCCCATACATCTGTTCAAAGACTGCGGAGCATTACTCCGCAAGAGACAGATGTACCTTGGGGCTCACTGCTTGAACACAGAGGATCTGCAGGCCTTGAATCCCACCCAGATCCTGAGATTCCTAAAGGAATCAGGATTAGAGGAGGCGCTCTAAATGGGTAAATACACCAACACTTGGAGGAGGAGGGTGGGGTACAATAGATCTATAAAGGTCGCAGTACAAGTCGTCACCACCATATCTACAATCTACAATCTACAAGCATCGAATGCACTGCATTGTTTGCTGTCCTGACTATCTGTAATTCATGGTCTAGTCCTGTTTCTAGACTGCTGTGTTTCATTTTGTGTATCTGCTCTTATTTAACTTAGCTATAATTTTTCTGTAAAATTTTGACTGCAGTGTCTTATAAGTCTATCTAGTTTCATCTAGCTGTTCGTATGTTTATAGTTTTCACTGTCCAAACTGCTGTGTCTACTGTTGTACAGATGTACCTAATTATATCGACACAGCATTGTATTTCCACTCTTGCTTATCTAGTACGCCCGTAGTTTTGGCCTTGTTTAACTAATTTAGTAGGTTATATTTCCCATCTCCTCTCTTGTCTCTAATATATTTTCTATATATTCTTCTACATTTACACTTTCCTTTCATTTTTCACTATTTAATCCTTTCCAATTTAAAAGATTTTATTTTTATAGAATGTCTCTTATTGTGATAATCTTATAAATCTAGTAATTAAAAAGAAAGAAACAAAATGTAAATACCATTTTTTTTAAGTCAAGCATTGAGAGTATGTTTATTCATATACATAAAAACAAAAGTGCGAAATACAAAGGAACATGTTAAAAAGCAATAAAATGTAAATATTGTAAGTTAACCTAGAAGCAAAAGTTTATGTTTTGCATGTAATACATTTGATGATTTACTTCCTTTCAGCAATAAAACATTTTATTACAAAGAATTCGTGACTTTTATAGCCCCAGAAATGTACCTTGAAATATGTGATGTTTACAAAGGAACTATGTCAGGTGAAAATTACGCTACCAAAATATCTTGTATCCGAAGTTCAATTTTTTTAATTCAAAAATCCTATTGTAATTATTATTTTATTCGAAGAAATTAAATAACTAATATATTATTTTATGGGATTATTTAAATTTATATCTTTTTTTCTTAAATTTATGTAACAACCGGATACCTTATGTTATAAGTGTTCTTCATTTTTTTCCGATTCTACATAATTTATTAATGAATATTAAAATTTTTGAATTACCAAAATACATACAATGTAATAAATCATTAAAAAATGATGTTTATAATTGATTGTTTTTGCAGCATAATAATTTACATGATAACCTTGTACCATTTTTCAACATATATGTTGATATTTTGAGAGCTTTTATTTTAAGAGCTGGTTTGAAAATTAAATTTCAAGTCAGAAAGTCACAATACCATAATGTATATAATAATATCAATATTTATTCCACAAAGTATAACAGATAAAAAATGGAATTAAATACTAATTTTCATAAAATGTTTCATATTAGAATTGAATAAAAATATTTGCATTTTTTTTATTGGAATATTAAAAACTTAGTTGTGATATGGGTTTATAAGTATTTTAAAAATTTTTGCTATAAGAATTGTCCCAAAAACAAATGTAAACAAATATAAAAAATGGATCGTATAATAATTATCTCAAATGATCATATAAGTAATTTAAGCATCACATGAGGAGGGTAATTTCATTAACTTAAGAAATTTTATTATGTGCATTAAATATATTTTTTCGATGTCTCATGTATCTGCTACAAAAGTGTTTACAGACTTATTAATTACATAAACATGTTTATTATGTATCCTCTAAATTTTAATTTTCGTTTTCAATATTTACAATAATACCACGAAGTTAGTTTGTATAATTTTCTATTAATCCTTTCAGCGCCATTTAGAAAGATATGACTTGGTTTTTTTTTCACCAGCGCCACCTAGTTTTGCGCTGGATTATTAAACGAGTAACGAGCCGTCACTGAACAAAGGGGGTGAGAAAAGGGGAACGATTATTTGTATTTTTTTTTAATATATAAATATTACACAACGATTGGAAATCTCCCACAATCAATTTACAAAAGAATCGGGTATTTTTTAAAAATAATTTCACCGACATTCCATCTCCGTGGGCGGCTGGGTGATTTTTTCCAGGTTTTCCACTTTTTCACACACAACTCGGACAGTTTCCGTCGCACGGACGTGGCTCCGGCGCCGGTATGTCCGGAACGTCGCCGTCCATCCGACTGTCACCTCACTGTTCGACATTTTTACTTACAATTTTTGGGACGTGCGGAAAACTTGTGCCCAAATGATACAGAAGCGTTATCGAAAATCGCCGGGTCTGGGGTCGTTAGTCTACTCTTTGGCTACAAGAATCTGATGTGGTGACCTGCGTGGGGAACTACGGCGGCGGTGGTACATCAGATTCTTGTAGCCAATAACTGTGTCCAAACCTTGTCTTGGTTTATTTTCCCCGGGCATCCTCGCCGTGACCTCCGTAAAAGTGGTAATTTTTATAATGCAAACTTTTGGGGTCCGTGTGGGGATGCATTCCGCCTGAATCGCCAGGTCACGACGGAATCGAAAATTTTGATCAATTCTGAGACGACTGACATGTGGCGTTTCTGGAATTTCACCTTGGGGACCTCAGCCACGTGGGTTTTTGAAAAGGTCAAATTCGGCTTTTTTATGCTGCCAGAGGTGGCAGATCTGTTTAACCGCGCATCTTCGATGCTCTAACTGCGAATGCCCGTGCGCACATTTACGCATCACCAGGTTTCGGCCTACGTCCTGCCCTCTGACCCCTCCAGAGGGTGAAACTCCCCCCCGAAAATTGAGGTTTTTTTGGTGTAAAACCGAGAGTCCCGTCGAGCGGTGCCATTTTCGCGACTCAACTCCTTTTAGTTCGGACGCACCATACCAAAACCTAAAATAACGATTTTTTCGCGACGCGCCACGTTTTTACAGCCCTGATTCAAGAGAAAATGCTACTTTTTTTGCCGATTTTGCAATCACTTCCACAGATGTCCAACACTTATTTACAGGGCTCCAGATTGCCAGTTGGGTTCGTTCTCTTCAGAGCACTTGCCCGCAGCTATTCCGCCAAAAATTCTTAGGCTGCGACTAAATATAAAAGTGCGCAAAAAGTGAAAAAACCAGATGCGTATTGCAGTGGTACCTAGAACTTCCGAACTAATTGACGGATCGGTACGGGACCGGCGCCGTTCGATCGAGCATAGAACCTGCTAGTTTGTTTAGGAGTTTAATCCCGATAGCGTTGAAGATGGCGTCGCCATACCATAAAAAATACGTTTTTGGACACTCAGGAAAACTCCCGCAGAATCGCCAACTTAAGCTCTACGGTAACGGTTTTTGTGCGCGTCCTCGCAGATAATTGAATGCTTTATCTTTTAGTGCAAGCGGCATTGCGCTGCGTCGTTTGAAACCGTCTCGACGGCCGTCGAAACTCCGTAGCCCGTATTGCAAGATAGAATGACGATAGTAAAAACGTCCATATTTTTGCAGCCCCGATGAAAGTTTTGGATTTTTCAGTGGAATGTAGAATGGTGTTTTGGCTTTCTGCACCCAAATTTTTCCTCGCCCATAATTGATCTTATTGGCATAGCGTCGCGACGCCCACTTATAACAGTTAATCTGCATAGAGAAATACTTGAATCTAGCGGTTTTTCTTTTTAATTACAAGTGGGTCCCGCCGAGCCGCGCATTTTGGTACTGGCACCGCGTCGCTACGACCACGGAGTCGCCCGCCACAGTTCGAAACGTATCGGCTCTCCTTCGCCGGAAGGTGTGGTCAGTCTGACAGCTGTAGTTTCGCCGTTTCTGAGCGCAGCGACTCGAAAACTGCAAGGGATTCGGAACTGACGCACACGCCTCTTTTGCATGTATGGGTTTACGATCCGAGCTGTCCCCGTCGACCCCAATGAAAAAATCACTCTTTTTTGCACGATTTTTTGACATTTGCACTTTTCTATTTGTTTGGAAAAGAAAAGGAAAATATTGCTTCTATGAATAATGAAACAAGAAGAATAAGATGAACGAGATTATTTACCCGATTGAGGCTACGTGTAGCAATTTTATTTCAAGATACAATATAAATATGTATCAATATATAAATGTATTTTTGCTAAGCGATTGAATCAAAGAATTATGGAATTATCAGCCATTACTCATCTCAATATTTTGTCATTCTAAAATAATTTTCCTTTCCTTTTTTTTTCTTTAAAAAAAGAAAACAAAAATATTGTTTCAGTGAATAATGAAAGCATAAGAAGAAAAACACCATTTACCCGATTCTTGAAATTTTATTTCAAAATCCAATCTAAATGCAATGCGAGATTAAGAACAATAAATTAGGATATAGTGTTTGCTCAAAGCGTAAGAACTTGGACGGCGAACTAGAAATTTATATAAATAGGCTGGAAACAGTAGACTCAAGCAATGTATCTTTGCGGAAAACGTTATGTAAGCATAACGAATCATTTGCTCATGATAACAAATGAAGGAAGAATGCAATAAATCAATATTGCCAAATCTATAAAGTATAATAATCATAATATAAATAGATATATACATAATATATATACATAATATATATATATATATATAATAATATACATAATATATTATACATAAAGTATATAAATCATAAAGTACATGAATAAGATATCTTTACAAAAAATTATGACATGTGTGAACATGACATGTTATGACATAATGGCATAACATAACACAATAACACAATGTTAGTACATGTCATAACATAACCTATCCTCGACAGCCCATCACTAGGTTTTCAAACTAATGTAAGTGTATAGGATGGTTGCGACTGTTACTACGTGGTAATTCATACTTACAATGAATTGAAAAATTCACTATGTTTTTACCACACTTATAATATGTAATAATGTTATAAAACTTATAATTCACAGTTATATAAATTTCAACATTTACCTTCACGACTCAAGTTTCGACGTTTGACGTTCAAGTTGAATATATAACCCTATAATTTTGGTGGGGAGGGGCATTGTTTGTCTGTAGTGGAGGGCTTATCTGCCGGAGATGAGATTAAAAAGTTGGGAAAAGATTAGGTCAGTTTGCTCGTTTAGGAGATTAATGGAGGGATCACGGAATGTTTTGAAGATTTCTAATGACGCTAGGAGATTAAGCTTTGGGCCTTTGTTGCAGTTATGCAAGATTTTAAGATTCGCTATTTCGGGGAATTTGTGATTATAGTCTAGACAATGGTTAGATAATGAGCTTGTGTCTTTTTTAAGACGGAATGCACGGGGAGTGTTCCGAAAAACACGATCAACACCATACATCCAAAAATTAAATTCACTCTCGAAGTAGAAAACAACAACCACAAGCTCATGACACAAGCTCAAGACACAAGCTCATTCTCTAACCATTGTCTAGAATATAATTACAAATTCCCCGAAATAGCTAATCTTAAAATCGTGGATAACTGCAACAAAGGCCCAAAGCTTAATTTCCTAGAGTCACCACCAAAATTATAGTGTTATATATTCAACTTCATCAATTTGTTAAGTCATTTGAAAATGACCGTCAAACGTCGAAACATGAGTCGTGAAGGTAAATCTAGATATTTATATAACTGTGAATAATAAGTTATATAACATTTTTACATATTATAAGTATGGTAAAAACATAGTGATTTTTTCAATTCAATGTAATGTAAGTGTATTCCAATTTGTAATTTTAAAGAGCAAAGCTGCACTGATGAGAGATACATCTCGAAATGCGTCTGCAGATGGCTATTCACTATGGGTAAAATAGAAAGATCTGATCTTAAAACAATGTTATTTATCTAGTTCCTCGTTGAGTGTCAAGAAAGTGAACTGAGACCTAGTCAATCACGCAATATCTATTGTCTTTCAACTTGAAATTTGTTTTGTAGGCTTAAAAAGACTTAATAATCATTATAGAGCTTAGAACAAACACTAGGTATCACAAGGTATCACCAAGTTTCACAAATTGATTTATTAAACACTTTACCGATATCGGCTTCTTATGCCTTCTTCAGAAGATTAAGAAGTGTTAAATAAATCATTTGTGAAACTTATACCTAGTGTCTATTATTTATTAATAGGATGGTTGCGACAGTTACTACGTCGTAATTCATACTTACATTGAATTGAAAAAATCACTATGTTTTTATCACACTTATGATATGTAAGAATGTTATACAACTTGTTATTCATCGTAATATAAATTTCTACATATACCACGACTTTGACGAAGTATCGACGTTTGACGGTCATTTTCAAGTGGATGGATGATGGTCATTTTCACTTGAAAACGACCGTCAAACGTCGAGACTTAAGTCGTGGTATGCGTAGAAATTTATATTACTGTGAATAACAAGTTGTATATCCTTTTCACATAGCACAAGTGTGGTAAAAACATAGACAATTTTTCAATTCAATCTATTATTTATTTTTATAATGTATCACCTAGTGCCCGCAGCTGAATCTTTAAATTCTATTAAAAGTATGTAATCAAGAATTTAAATGCTTATTATTATGTTCTAAAAAGAATCTAAATTTTAACACATTGATTTAATTTTTAAATTATTTGATATAATTGGGCGATGTTCCTAATAAACTCGGAGGTTCCGCTCATGTGGGGTTGCTAGTCCCCCATCGGGCGCCTCCCCAGGGGGCAGATAGAGGAATGTCTCTCCGATATAAGTGGTACGGGGATATCAAATACTTGGGGCGGACCAAAACTATCAAACAACACAGAGTTGTCCTAGACTAGGCGTGTTGTGTACGCCAGAACTAAACAGGCACGCCTGCTGTATCAGTATGAGGATACGGCGATATTACATGTTTATCAAACTTCGGTTTATTATCCAACATTCATTGGCAACAGTAAACATATTCGACTCATTTGATCACGATACTGAGATGAGGAACGCAACGGGAAACTACATCATTCTACTCACCAGGAGGATTAGTAGTGTCCTAAGAACTATTTCAAATAGGGTCGAGAGAATCAACAATAGCCCAGAGTACCGACCATACCCGGTATATGTCAGAGGTGCTAAGAATTTTCCGCTCGACTTTGAAGAAAATAGAAACATAAAATGTGCGAAGTAGGTATAAGGCTAGTAAGATCCATACTATTATAAAAGAGATGAGAAGATTGAATATTCCTTTATTGGGTATATGTGAAATGAGGTGGAAGGTTTAGGCACATGCTGTATAGACGTGGTGTGGCGTGTAAATAGCCATTACCATGTGTACTTGCGTACGATTATGTGGAAAAAATATTTGAAAATTCTATGCGGAAAATCAAACTAATGAAAACACCAGCGTACAAAGGGCCCACTCACCACTTCAACAATACGGTGTATACCTGGACCTGCAGAGTTCGAAGGTTCCACCACGTGGTGCAGCCAGCTGGGTTTTTTTAAACAGGGGATGAATGTTGAATTCCGGGATTTGCCAGAAGAAAATCTGTCGTTGGGCACCGCGGTGTATGACATTTAGATATTGTCCAGAATGTCCAGAACATTTTTTCCGGAAGAGGGTTTAATGATTATGACCACTTTATAAATCACATCCCAGGAGGCTATATAAATCGTTTTCTAACGCTGATCGAAGTATCAGAAAACAAATCGATTACACAATGGTCAATAGACTTTACAAAAATTTGATAAAAGGCGTTAAAACATATCCTGGTGCGGACGAATTTACAGATTAACCTTTTAGTTGCGACATTAAACCTAAAACCCAAGGAATGTAACAAATTTGTTCATCAGGATCCTTCAGAATTTTGAAATCTTAATAATAAGTGGAACGTTATTAAAGATTCAATAACATCAGCTGCGCAGGCAAATCAAAAATAGTCATCTACCATAAAACGTCAACCACGGATGATAGATGAAATATTTCGTCGTGCCTATACGAGTATAGATATCCAAAAGTACTCAAAAAGACAAAAAATAATACGGAAACATATTAGACATTAGAGCACATATCAGATTAGAGCAACAGAACAATGGCTAATCAATGAATGTAATGATATAGAAAGGTTAAATGGATTATATGACTCGTTTGTTATGCATAAAAAGGTTAAAGAAGCCGCGGGCATGTATAGAAATTGTAATGATAATTACTTTGTGATGAATATGGCAAAGTATTAAACATAGCACAGCAACTAAATTAATGGAAATTGTATGTGGATACCTTATTTAAAAATGTTAGACCTGCCATTCCAGACATGCAAATGGAAGACATGAAAAAGAGCCAGGTTGAATATGCCGTGGATCAAATAAAAAAAGGTAAGGCTGCTGGACCAGATCAAATTTAGGGGAAGTTTCTAAAATTAGTCGAGAGCAAAAGTGTAATATCTACTGTACTATTCTACTGGTCTATCTACTGGAATATCTACTGGTCTATTTAACATTAGACGGGAAATAAACCTTTTGATACACCACATTCATAATTAAGAAGGCAAGATCAACATCATGCAGCGATCATATAATAATTATTTTAGTGGGCATGTTCTTAAAGTATTCTTAAACATCATACATATAAGAATATATGCGAAATGCGAGGAAAAAATGGAAAAAAGTGTATACAAATTCCAACAAAAGGATTCCGTGATATGAACGTAGATTGGTATGTCTGTTTTATTATTTTATATAATTTATAGATTATGAGAAAGCATTTGACAAGGTCAGATACGACCAATTGTTAAAAATGTTTGTTATATTTGTGTCTGGATAAAAATGATATAGGCATTATCGCAAACTTGGAATCAAACAGCTGCAGTTCGCGTACAACACGAAACCACAGATAACATATACAGATAACATAACAGATTACTGTTGACTTTCTAATTAATTCACTATTAATTAGAATAATTATATTAATATTTAAGTAACACTTATTGATGCCTTTAAAATTTTGACGTTATTTTTATTTTTTATTTATACAGATTATCTTGATTTTTATCGACATATACATTTGTTTAAACAAGATGGTAAGGCGGAAAATTTAAATAATTAATTCAATACTTCTGAAAAATATAAGCCTTCCATGTGCATGCTATAACTAACTAACACAATAACAGCAATAAAGAAGAACACTTATTAATATTACTTATTAAGTTTGTCTAATGTTAACATTCCAATTTTATCTCGCAAGAATTGAAATTTATCTCTGGGTAAAGACTTAGTTAGTAGGTACATCAGAAAATTGGTTATTAGTCGATACATATGTAGATCAATTACTTTAGCAAAATAATTTTCTTTTGTACATACCCCTTTTCACAGAGTCTGGACTTGAAGCGAGAACTCGTTGGTTGATCTTTGACTCTAAAAACCCATTTGGAGCCGATGACATTTGCATTTTCAGATTTCTTTACCAATATCCATGTACCATTCTTTCGATGGGCTTCAAGTTCCTCTTTAATAGACCCTTTCCATTTGTCAGCATTAAGAGAATTGATAACTTCTTTGTTTGTTTCGGGGACTTCCTCGGGTAATAAACGTTCATCGCAACATAGGTAAGTTTGTTCATTAATTTTGTTTCTGGGTCTTAAAGTTATGTTGCTTCGAGGAGTATCAATTTCAACAGCTGGTAAATATTCATCTGAATCTGAGTTATTTCTGACAGTACTACATGAACTATCCGAGTTGTATGATTCTTCTTTGCTATTTTCATTACTTTAGTTTGACATAATTAATTTAAAGTTAACCTTTCATTATTTTTACAATGTATGTCTAGTGTTGTAATTTCCGTTTCAGACAATTCCAGTGCAGCGAAGTGTCTCTTTGCAGTTGATTCAAGGAATACTACATCCCTGCTCTTGATAACAGTTCTAGTATTTCGTTTTATGAACCTATAGCCTTTTGTGTTGTTGCAGTAGCCAATAAAGATCATCTTTTGTGATTTTGGATCCCACTTCTTTCGTTTTTCTTTTGGCAGGTGAACCATAGCTTCACATCCAAATACTTTCATGCGACTGACATTAGGTTTATGACATGACCATACCTCTTCAGGAGTTTTGAATGATAGGGATCTAGTATGAGATCTGTTTATAATATATGCAGCAGTTTTTATGTCTTCGGCCCAGTGAAACTTTCGCAAACCAGCATTCAGTATCATGCATTTTGCTCTCTCAACAAGCGTTCTATTGAGCCTCTATGCAGCTCCATTTTGTTATGGAGTATATGGTGTTGATGTCTGATGTCTTATTCCAGCATCTTTTAGATAATCAGAGAATGGTTTATTGACATATTCCAGGCCATTGTCAGTTCGAATACATTTGAGCTTGCATTCCATTTGATTTTGTACTTCGGTCTTGAACTCCTTGAATCTCGACAAAACCTCAGTCTTGTTGTTGAGTATATATACAAACACCTTTTTAGAATGGTCATCCAAAAATGTTAAAAAGTATTTAGCGGCACCTAATAACGTGTTTCCATGGGGCCATACAAGTGTGAATGCACCAGTTCCAATTGTTTTGTGGACTGTGACTCTTGACTCTGGAAAGTCAGTCAAAGTCAGTCTTGACTGCTTGCCTTCTTGGCATGTGATACAAGTCAGATTGTTGCTTTTACCATATAATGTTAATCCTTCTGTGCTTGCTGTCATTTTCTTTCAAAGTTCAGATGGCCCATTCGTTGGTGCCATAGAAATATATCATCTTATTCAAGAGCGGACATGCATGCATAATCAGTATTCACATTAAGCCGGTACATGTTGTTAACTTTTGTAGCTGTAGCTACAATAACTTTTTGTCTGTTCAGTATAACACAGCCTTTGGAGTCTTTGTTTTACTTGACCACAATTTTCTGTAATCTGATGCACAGATAATAAATTCACTGCAAGTTCTGGTATGTACAAGACATTCGTAAATAAGATTTTATTTGACTGACCTTTTTCATTTAATGTATTCAAAGTCACATCACCGGAGCTACTTATTGGAAGAGTCTTATTATCAGCAACTTTGATCTGTTCTACAGGTGGTGAATGTTCATTATGAAGAAGCTTGTTTTGTCTTGTCATGTGCATGGTTGTCCCAAAATCAATGTACCAAGCAGAACTGTTGTCACAGGGAATGACAAATGCAGCAGCATATGAACTTTTTGATTTAGCAACTTTTCTTTGGGTTTTAACCAGCATTCTGTTCTTTTGTGTCCATATTTATTACACTGAAAACATCTTGGACCTTTGTTGAACTTCTTTTTCACTTACATGGATTTTGAACCAAACGCCGTTGCAAAAGGAGAGTTATTGTTTTCAGATTTCACTTCTTGGGGCAATTTAGATTGAACAGAGTCCGCACTAATCTTCATTCCAGAGCTTTCTATAGCAAGGATCATCGGTTTATAGAATTCAAGCAATCCGGATAGCAGAAGGGTCCCTAGTCAACCTTGAATCCAATATTTATGAGTTTACGTGCTGTAGACATTATCTTGCTCACATATTCGTCTATATTTAGGCATCCAGAGAGTGTAGTTATGCAGAGATCACGTTGTAGACCAACTCTGCGTGTAAGCCCTGAGTCATCAAAAGCACGGGAAAGATTATCCCAAACTTCTTTTGCAGTTTCTGCCTCTTGAATATACACATAGTTGATTACGTCAACAAGTAGTAATATTATTGATTTGGCTTTAGTGTCCTTTTTCGCATCAATTGGTTTGTTTTTGTGATTTTCAATGCAGTCCCAAGGTTCCTCATGTTGAAGATAAGTTTTTAGAGCAAAACGCCAAGTATTATAGTTTTCTCGGCCAGTTAATTTTTCAATCATTGTCAGAGAATTGCTACTAACCATTAAGATTAGGTTTCTTGACAATTTGAACAGTTTTTCAACTTTGAAAAAAATAAAATTGAACCACGCTGCTTTTAGGTTAGGTCGATACACTTCGCCGGCAGAAGTATTGTTTTTGGCAAAAAAACTTTTAAAAATAACTTTGGCTTACCGGGCCTATAAGCTGTTGACTTTCTAATAAAGTCCCTATTAATTAGAATAATTATATTAATAATTAAGTAACAATTATTGATGCCTTTAAAATTATGACGTTATTTTTATTTTTTATTTATACAGACTATCTTTATTATTATCGACATATACATTTGTTTAATCAAGATGGTAAGGCGGGAAATTTAAATACTTAATTCAACAATTACAAATATGAAGAGGCATAAGACAGGGTTGTATACTTTCACCTTTACTGTTTAATTTATATTCGGAGAGTATTATTAATTAATTTCTGGAACAGATTGACTCTGGAGTAATTATAAACGGAATAGTATTCAATAATATTATATATGCCGATGATACTGTATTAATAGCAAAAAGCTTCAGTGACCTGAAAATACTGTTAGACGCACTCAGTAATCGTATGGGAATGAGACGTTTAGAAAACAAAATGGTTGTTGCAAAAATTCATGTAATATTAATTACTTGTCATTAATGGTTGCCAATGCAGTTGTAGGCAGGGTAACAGCACTTTAAATATTTGGGATGCTATTTAAATGATTCGTGTGAGAATAGTCAAGAAATCAGATCCAGAATAGAACATTCGTGCCTGTTCATTTGTTAGAATGAAAAAAGTTGACATCACGAGACCTAAAATTAGAACTCCGGTTAAGGTTACTACGTTGTTATGTTTTTAGTATTCTTTTGTATGCAATGCAAACATGGACACTAACTGATGTGTAAAATAATTGAGGCCCTTGAAATGTGGGTTTATAGACGAATGGTGAAAATATCCTAGATAGAATGTAAAACTAATGTACCAATTCTAGTTCAAATTGGGAAACAATTCGAAGTAATTATTACTATAAAATGGCGTAAATTGCCGTGTTTTAGTGTAATGCGCAAGGAAAAATACAATTTGGTACACACCATTATTCAAGGAGAAATTGAGGGTCGCCGTAGACAAGACAGACAGACGAAAGACCTCGTCCTTAAAGAACTTGCAACAGTGGTACGGTCTCAGCACTTATATATGATCTACATAAGCCATATACATTTTTCAACATCATTAGATATATGTAAGCATTTGGAAAATTCTATAATTGTTTTTCAAATTACGTAGGAATATGTTAAGGCTTAGATGCAGGTATAGGGCAGAATAGCTCAAACTTTGTCCAGGTTTCAAGGTTTGTCTCATCTAGAATGGATTGGTAATAATAAACGCTTTACAAAAAAGTTTTACCATTAACGGACGCACCTGCCCACTAAAATGTGTTTTTGCCGTTACGCATAAACCACATTTGATGTCCCGTTGTACATTGACCTTGTCTAATCCACTGAGAAAGTCATTTTCCAGAACATTTGTGTAAGCCGGCAACACAAAAGAACCTACCAAATAGTTGCCACCAATCCCACACCAAATATTAATTGAAAATCTTTGTTGATAACCTCTGTCATATATTGCGTAAGGATTTTCTTCAGCCCACAAGTACAGGTAATGGCTACCGAACATTCCTTCCCTTGTAAACGCAGCCCTATCGGCAAAAAGCATCAACTCTGAAAACAGTTCGTTCTGTTGTGTGCTGTTCAAGAACCACCCACAAAACTGTACTCGTGGTGCAAAATCATTAATTACAATTCAGTGCCTGGACTGTGTGAATTTTAAAAAGGTATAAAATCTGTTCGCTAAATACTCACCACACTGTTGAAGCACCCATTCCATGTTCGTGTGCTACTACTGTACGAACACTAGTTTTCGGATTATTGGCAACAGCATTCAAGAAAATTTTCTGCAATGCCACAATACGAGCCGTTGTATCATGTCATGTCTCTGCCAAAAAACTGTCAAATTTTCCACGTTCTCGAAGAAGTCGATGAATTGCTACAAAAGTTGTATGATAAGGCTTCTGCCTATTCGGAAAACACGTTCTCTCTTCCGTTGTCGTTAGTAGAGCCATGTAGAGCCGGTAAAGCCGGTAGAGCCGGTAAATGCATGTCTGTCAGTTCCTCGAATAAATACATTTTTTGAAACACTATTGGATAGATTTATGAGCAGAACACACCACGTTCAATAATTTAAAAGTGGATATTTGATTTTCGTAAAGCAATCATAAAATGATATTTTTTTTGGGTCGTAACGGGAAAGAAACACAGATTAATTTTTGGAACAATTAATCGCTTCATATTATGTTTTGTGCATTATTGCATTATTTCTTTAACGGAATTGTTTTTCTGTTTTCTTGTCGAGTACCTCGCAAGCTAAGCGTTTTTGAACTCATTTGGATTAAGAGTTTTATGCCTATTTTGGATCATAGAATCATAGAATCTGCCCTGAAAGTTTGTAGGTGGATTTCTGACACACCCGATATATGCTACAAATTCAAGCAGCGATTCTGTTTGTTAAACAGTAAATGAACGGGCAACGTTTCGTTGGTTCATAGCCTTGGGGCTGAAAAGAATGTAAATTGCGTCGAAACGAGCGTATTCAGTGTAATTAAGTTGAGTTTGTATACGATTCTGAACGTTATTAGTAAATGGCGTGAGACAGTTGGGTGTGGATAAATTTACATATACACAAAAATTGCTGAAATTCAATGAACAATGTGTTAGAAGTTTGTGAGATTTTTGTATAACGTTTTGTGAGTCTGGTTGTGAATTTGTTGGTGCAATATGACTGCAGTATGATGACGGAGTTCTAGCATTGATTTATTAACTAGATTTCAGGAAAATTTGTTAAATTTCAAAAAAAAAAAATTACAAGATACAGAGGACCTTAGGTAAACATGCGGCAAAAATTTAAGGGTTTATTCTTTGGCCTATTCTTAGAATATTTTGTCAAATGATGATTTCTGAAAAACTCTTTGAAACTCTCGATTTCTGAAACTCTGCTTCGGAGATACAGGGCGAACAAAATTTGGGGCAGTAGAGGAAAGTAGCTAAATATGGAATAGTATCCCTTATGTGGAACACCGGCATTTCTCGGAATAATATACTGCTAGATGCAAGAAGCAGTGGTCATTTATTTCTTTCTAACTCGTCAGCCGTGCAACTCGTCAGTTTGAACTCGTCAGCCGTGCGAGTGCTTTAGCTGCGGTGAGGCTGTTTTGTTTTGCCGATGCCAGAAAACCTTTTATGATTCGTAAAAATTAAGTATTTTTTGTAATGTAATTGGTAATAGTATTATATTTACTGCATTTATGCATTGTCTAAATCAGTGTTTCTCAAACTTATTTGTCTCATCGCCCACCTGTAATATGCTACACTTAATAACGCCCCCCTAATCACGGAATTTTTATTATAAAACAATGAAAATACTTAAATATTCACTAGAAATCCAGCAAAGTTCAAAGTAAAATTTATATATCAATAATACACGCGTTAGTCAAGGACCGCAATTTCTTGTAACATCATCACTGGAATCTGGCCTAGAATCAATTAAAAAAAATATAATGCAAAAGAAATTGTAAGTTTAGGTCTGACAACCTATTTAGATTAACAATAAATGATTTTTTAATTAATTAGCAACAATAATTGTGATAGTTTTTGAAGGCCGGTCCAGACGCTCCGTTTCGCACAACGTTTTGTCTACGCAGTTTAACACGTTGCAGATAAAACGTTGCGTGTGGACAGGAAAACTGCGCAGTTTTGAGACCTGCGCGGAGACGGTACAGTTGCAGCGATAACTGAGCTAAAGAGCATAGATATCCGTCAACTGTGCAGACAAGTCGGCGCATGTGGACGGTAGCTCCGTTTTCCGATTCATTTTGTTCCTCCGTTTCTTTGTACGTGTTTATTAAATATATTATTATTAATATATTATATCTCTATAAAGAGCAACTTATATTATCATTAATAAATTATATCTCTATGTTAAGACCCAACAATTTTATTTTACTTTATTTGGCATTAAAACCATTTTTTAAATTTTGTGGGCGATATCGCCCACTTTGAGAAACGCTGGTCTAAATGTTTGTTCGAAAGTATTAGAGGTTTTTTATTGTATTGTTTTGTTTAGTTAAAAATAAATGAATATAATTATAAATGAATATAAGTATAAATTTGTTAAAAATGCCAAATATGGACATTTTGCGGTATCCAAATATGGACCATTCTATATTTGGATCCCAAAATATCAGCTGACTGGATAACTATTTAAATTTATTTAGCAAGATATCCCAAGTCATCGGCCGCAAAGAGAAACGACAAATAGCTTCACGTACCTCAGCTGAAAGAGGCTCATTAGTGACAATCGTTGTTGCAATGAACGACACTGGTAATTTTGTGCCTCCTTTTATCACTTCCCTAAGAAAAAATGAGTGAACAGCTAATGAGTTGCAGTCCCCGTGTGCTATTGTAGTTGCATATCCATCAAAGTGGATACAAATGAATATATTTTTACTGATTGGTTCAAACATTTCATCAAACACCCAAACCCCACCGCAGAATGGAAAGTTTTGTTGATCTAAATTAGTGTTGGCGAACCTATGGCACGCGGGTCACAGCTAATACGTAGGAAAATAAAACTTAAAAAATTTCTTAAACTTCACCTTTTCTAAAATAAGTTAGATTTCTCAATCTACTTTTGTGCAACATCATATATGTAAATACATATATATATATATATATATATATATATAAATATATATATGTATATTATTTTACTTATATTTAATTATGAATGAACTTTTTTTCGTTTATTTTTTAATACTAACCTTCGTTCCACAATAAGTGAGCTATTTAACCTTTATAGAAATTCTAAAATAAGTAAGCTATTAAAAAAATTGATGAACTTGAAATTGAAAAACTTTATTAATGAATTATTCTGATACAACACATTAATAAAGTACAATTATTATGAACTGAGCAAATTTACAAGTGGTTATAAGTGAATTCTGCGATTCTTTGACAGTATTAATGATATCGTTGTTGAAATTGAAGCGAAAACTGCACTTCCCTACGAAGTTTTTCTTTAGACATTGGGTTTTGGCATTTTTTCGCTAACCCCAACTCTTTCAAGAAGTTTTATACAAAAACTGTGATTGTAGCTGGTGTCAAAAATCAAGTCAAACTGTTTATTGCTAGTACTACTATTAGCAAACATTAACTTAATAACAAGAACATCCTATGCTCGTAGCGTAGTACGAAATACCCAAACCCCACCGCAGAATGGAAAGTTTTGTTGATCTAAATCAGTGGTGGCGAACCTATGGCACGCGGGTCACAGCTGATACATAGGAAAATAAAACGTAAAAAACTTCTTAAACTTCACCTTTTCTAAAATAAGTTAGATTTCTCAATCTACTTTTGTGCAACATCAAAGGTATAAAATATGTGTTATATTCAGGCTAATACGACTATCTAGCTGCGCAACAGGATGTAGTTAAAGATGGCTTCATAGTCAATGATACTCCAACGACATTTTCTGAACTCTTTCGCAGCAGTCTAAAAAAGAAAAACATCGAACAGGGGAAGAAAAGCATCTGTTGCAAGTTCTTCAATTTTTTTAATAGCTTACTTATTTTAGAATTTCTATAAAGGTTAAATAGCTCACTTATTGTGGAACGGAGGTTAGTAATAAAAAATAAAAGAAAAAAAGTTCATTGATAATTAAATATAAGTAAAATAGTATATATATATATATATATATATATATATATATATACATATATATATATATACATATATGTATATATACATATATATATATATATATATATATATATATATATATATATATATATATATATATATATATATATATATATATATAAATATATATATACTTCAAATTAAACTTTCATTAAATTTAGCTAAATATTAATTAATATAGAAAAAACAAAATAATTATCAAAAATTATAATGAAAACAATTATGAAAAATTATAAAAATAATGTTAATGTAACGGTTGACCTGCCTCAGCTAATGGTAATTTCATCGACATATCTACATAATGTTTATAACAATCAGTAGAAGTAACAGTGGCCACGGATTCCTCAATAATATTAACCAAATTTAGATTATTTTCTGGTTCCGCCAGTAAATTTCTTGCAGCTAATTTAACTTTCTATACAGGTTTATCAAAATACTGGCGTAGTAGGATACAGCAAAATAAATGTGCGAGATTTTGAATACGAAAATGAAACAAAAGTATCTTTTCTAAAAAAAGTTGATGTGACATGGTTCTATGGAAAATGTAAAGCTTTTCCTTTACCTGGTTGGAATGGTTATATTGAACACGTGACTAGCAATATTGTAGACTTTTCAAAATCAAAAATTTCATATCTGCCATTTGTTCAACAGCCTGCAAGTAATTACAATACGATATACACCACTTTACTTTGTGCTTTAGAAGATGCTAAACGTCACAACCATACAGTTTGCATAATTACTTTTGATCAACCTCTATTTGCGAAAGCTCGCGAAATTGTATCTGCTGCACCTGAAGGATCGGAATTATCAAAGATTATAGTGAGACTGGGAGGATTTCATTTGTTAATGTCATTTTTCGGCGCAATAGGTTATATTATGCAAGGAAGTGGTTTAAAAGAAGTGCTTTCTGAGATTTATGCTCCTAAGTCTTTAGAGAAAATGCTTAATGGGTTCGAGCTCACACGTTACTTCAGCTCACTTTAGCATTAACAATATTAAAAGAACTAGCTATTGATGATGGTATGGATGCAGATCTTATAATTACAGTAGAAAATATCCTCGATAAAACTCTTTTATATTATGACATTGAAAATGATAAGGAAATATCTGAACTTTTACTTGATTTATTTAATAAAAAGTTAATGGAATATCAGAAACGAGGACCAACTGCACAATTATGGGTACAGTATTTTCGGATGGTGTCCATTGCAAAAGAATTTATAAGAGCTGAACGTATGGGAGATTGGCAAGCTCATTTGAACTGCGTTAAAGAAATGCTTCCTTATTTCCATGCATCGGGGCATTTACCTTACGCTAAGTCTGCGCACTTATACTTGCAGGATATGCTTCAATTAGAGGAGGTAATTGATCCTAGTGTTTATCGAAGGTTTACTGAAGGATTTTTCACAGTTCGACGTTCTGATAAACTCAGTTGGGGAACTTCAACAGATATGATTATCGAACAATCAATGATGAAATCCATGAAAACAGATGGTGGTATTTCTCGAGGACGAAGTACAAAAGAAAGTGTAATAAGCAAATGGGTTTACGGAATGCATGCAATGAACACTTTGTGTGACGAGTTGGAAGTTCTTGCTAATGTTCGAATGGACACGACAGATCAACATGTAGATGCGAGTGATTCGAGAGTTAAGAAAGATGCTAAAGATATTAAAATACTTCTTGACTGGTTTTCATCACATGATCCTTTTCCCGAAATTAACAAAATCTTATCTATTGCTTCAGGAGTCGTTGGTGACGATAAGATTAATTGTCATTAAGCTCGTGAAGTTGGGATTGCCTCGATGTCTAAAATGACTGGTCAAACTTTCAATCATATAAAATTGAAAAGCACAGATAAAGTACTTCCTCTTTTAGCTGTGAGTAGCACTGTGAAAGTTCACGACGAAGAAGTACCAATAGACCCAGTATTATTATTTCAACGTATGAGTGTCACTAAGACTTTTGAGGATGAATTTGAAACATTTTTCGCATATGTTTTAGCTCCTTACCCGTTGTCACTCTTCGATGCAGCTGGAATGCGTAAAACAATGAAGTCGGCTCTTTACGATTGCTTTCAATCAGTCAATGCTGAGGTTGATTGTACAAACGCTGCTTACGTTATTGATGGAGGATATCTACTACATCACGTTGTGTGGGATCGAGAAGAAACCTTTAATGTAATTTTTGAAAAATATGTTCAGTATTTACGTAGACATTATGGTCATACAGTTACGGTAGTATTTGATGGCTATAGTGACACAACAAAGAACATAAAAGCTGCAGAACAACGTCGTCGTGCTACAAAAACATCCTCAGGTACCGACATAATGTTTGACGAATTTATGACAGTTCCAGTTAATCAACAACATTTTTTTGCAAACATTAATAATAAATCTCGTTTTATTTCTATGTTGAGTAACAAATTAACAGCTGAAAATATTGCCGTGAAACAAGCTCCGAATGACGCCGATGTCTTCATAATTGAAACAGCAATAGAACAATTTAATGCAAGAAATACAACTATTGTAGTGGGTGAAGATGTTGATTTATTAGTACTACTCACTGCAAGGACTCCATCTGATAAAATTATTTACTTTTTAAAACCTGGGAAGGCGCAGCAACGGACAGAAATATATTCTTCTAAAAGTTTATCAGCTTATCCAAAATGCCAAAACTTTATTTTATTTTTACATGCGATAACCGGATGCGATACTACGTCAGCAATGTTTAGAAGGGGCAAAAATTCAGTATTAAAATTATTTGAAAAAAATGATTTGATTGACTGCGCAAAAGTATTTACAGAAATTAATTCTTCGCCTCAAATACTAATTACTAAAGGAATTCGGTTTCTTCTTGCGGTTTATGGAGCTACAAAAAAAATTGATTGCATAGATACGTACAGATATTTAACATTTGTAAAAAATACACGAAACAAGAAGCAAGTACAGCTATCTTGTCTTCCTCCAACATCAGCATTTGCTAGTCAACATTTGTTTCGAGTATACTATTAAGTTCAGACATGGCAAGGCAATGAACTGAACCCTGAAGACTGGGGTTGGAAACTGATAAATAATACTTTGGAACCGATTCGAACTTTACTGCCCCCTGCTCCAGAAAAACTTCTTAACACTATTTTTTGCAATTGCAAGAAAGGTTGTAGTGCCAAATGTGGCTGTAAAAAAGTAGGGTTGCAGTGTTCTCCAGCGTGTACCAATTGCCAAGATGTCTCTTGCTCAAATGTTCAATTAAATACAAGAGAGGAAGATTCATGTGATTTTGATGAAGAGACAACTGATTCATCTTCATTTGAATAATTTCTAAGCGTTCATCAACAGGAAGCAGAAGAAGAAGAACAAGAAGAAATTGAAGAAAACATGATTGTTGAAGTTGAATATGAAGAGTATGAGTCAGATTAAAGTAATAAAAAAAAGTTAGAACGACAGTTAAACTCAGTAACCCATATCAATAATCTTCATACTATTAAATAATTATTGTTCCTGAAAATAACATCATAAAGGTTCGTGGAATAGGCCTACCGGGGATACCACGTTAAGAAAACGCGCCGAGTACACTACCTCACAGGTGGTGTGGAAATGTGTGCATATTATGTAGAACGTGATTCTTACAAGCGCAATATCTGGGAAATAGTGGGTCTTAGAGAAAAAATCATAGGGACTATTTTTATAGAGAATTTTAAGATCTACAACTTTGCTCTGAGGTATTTTTTCGATAAAACTTACCGTTTTCGAGAAAAATCCAAAAAACCTAAAATTTTGACCTTGGGCCCCGAATAAGTCCCTAAGATCACATGGGACTGATGGGGACTTTTGACACTTTATTCCTTGTGGTAAACCTAAGGTCTCTACGAAGATTTGGCTCTGTCGGAATTTTTTTTATTTGATCACTATTTTTATGTCTAAAATGACCGGACTATGTTTTTGGAGCATTTTGTGAAAATAAAATTTCATTATTTCTGCGTTTTTTAATTGTTGACGTAAAGTTTAAACGGTCCAGACTAATTGCAACAGTTTGCAATGTTATTTTTAAAGCTTTTAATACATTAAATACAGATGTTGTGGTCAAGTTGATGTTTTTATTTTCAAATATCATCAATTTCATATTTTTTTAAGTAATCGATGGATTTTCTTCAATAATTTACTCTAGATAATTTAATATCTCATCAGATAATTTACTATTCCCTTTTCACCACGATTTCGTCTAACCATCTCATATCTACCCTTCATATAACGTCTAATTATAGATTTAGCGATGTTTTTATTAATACCTGTTATTTTTTCAGATTCTGCAATTTTGTCTTAATTTTTTGTCTATACTTGTTTAAGAATAATTTCCGCTACGTTTTCTTTCACGACTAACAGGTAATTCATCTGCAAAAATCTGCAAAAAGTTTTGTTCAAAAGTTAAATTAGCTGCAAGAAATTTGCCAGTTAAATTAGCTGCAGAAAATAATCCAAATTTGTTTAATATTATTGAAGAATCCGTGGCCACTGTTACTTCTGCTGATTGTAATAAATATTATGTAGATATGTCAATGAAATTACCATTGGCTGTAGCAGGACAACCGATACATTATTTTTAAAATTGTTCATAATTGTTTTCTTTATAATTTTTGATAATTAATTTTTTGATAATTAAATTATTATTTAACTAGATTTAATACAAGTTTAATTTGAATTTAAAATAGGTTAATTTGAATTTAAAAAGGTTTAATTTGATGTTAAAAACCTATATTTATCACAGACATCATGATGAATCCTACTCATGCAACAGAGCGATTATTTTACAAAAAATTAGAATCACCGGATCCGGTATACGTTTAGTGATGCCGGATCCGCCGGATTGCGGGTTCCGGTTTTCTGGACTTTCAGAAATATCAGACAGTAACATCTGTTTCACATTATTGAACGTATATATGATTCGTCGCTGAACTGTATTATTCGAGAGGGGAACACGGTCAAAAGTTTGTTTTGTCATATCTCCTATCATTACTTCTGACATTATTTTAGCTGCTGGCTTGAAATTTCTCCAGTTGTCTCCGCTGCTCCGCATTTCGCAATAAAAAGTGACACGCGATACGACGCTTCTAGGCTTTTCTATAGTCACCTCCTGTTCAACCCCGCATTACTTTTCGATATTGTTTTAACTCCTTAAATTTGTTAAAAAAAATCGATTTAACATATTCATTGTAAGATATTTTTTGGCTTCTTAAGATATTTCTTGTCGCACTTACAAGTTTTCTTTACTTTTTTCTTCACAGGTGCAATTGAAGGTGGATCATTCTCGTTTATTTGCAGCGTCCGGCAACGCCACAGCTACGCATACATATAAAACCACACACACGCAAGACTAATAAGTAACGAAGTTTTTATTATTTTTCTATGTTTATCATCGAAAAAAATCAGGCGCAGCTAAAGCTTGGTGCAGCGCGTACCCCCCGCAAACTCTTCCCTTTCCCAAAAATTTGGGAAACACTGGATTAAACCAGTAGCCCTTGCCACTTATCTTTGATCGAAAGGTCGCGCTGTCGCTCGTATGTTGTCTTGTCACACAATGTGACCTAGATGAAACCAAAATTTCTGCTCGCACATTGTAAGTTTATAATCATCCTAATCTTTAGAACGGTCAAAATATATTTGACATTGGCGCTGTAATCTAAGGGGACCAACTTCCAGGGGACCAACATCAACCAATTCCAGAAATGAAATACAATTTCTCAACCCTAATGAGACATTTAAGTAAAGCACTTATTATATTAGGTAAAATTTGTTAATAATCTAAATATGATCCAATAGGTTTATGCAAATTTAACACGGGAAATGGTTGGTAAATATAATTTAAACTCATATTTACCAACTAAGCTGGTAAATGTGTACTTATACCGGTAAATATGTAACCTTACTATATACTTTTACCGTAATATATAATTCTAATAGATTATTGACAATTTACTGAAAGCGCACTGTAATTAATGATGCTACTATTGTGAAATGATTTCCTATATTTGGAATAGAGATAACGTAATATTTAAAACAAGTTCAGGAGAAGACAACATTTCACATTTCGGTTTTAACAATTAATTTAATAATTGTTCATAACTTACTACTTCAGGTATCTGTTTGATGTTGAATTCATTTATAGATGTACATTTAAAATACGGTATTTATATTTCAATTTATTTTCGGGAGATCGGAATGCACATTTTAATTTATTTATTATAAATTCGGTTTGATCCTTCAGAGTAAAATATATACTAAGAGAATATCAGAACTCGGAAATTTCCGAGGTGGATATTATATTTTATAAAAACTCTAGAGTGAATCCAATAGCTTAGACTTGCAAATATTCGTTGCGTATATGCACCTCTTAACATTTTTAGAGTACGATTATTATTAAATTATATCTAGAGGAAAACCTGGCCAATTTTAAAGAGGAGGTTAATGCCATTTTATCTCATTGCTAGATCAATAAACAATTAGATTAGGCATCACGTATCGTTAAATTATATCTAGATATATCATGTCTTGGATTTGTTGAGTTTGGAGATTTTATTCTAAAAATGAAACACTTTTCTTCAAAAAAGTGTTCTGTAAAAAGTGTTTCGTTCTTAGGTATATCATTTTGAATATAATTTTCATTATTTTTTTGGATGTGGATTATTTTTAATAAATTTATCCTTTTGCAGCGTTATAAACAGTTCCAATAGATAAGAAATTCAAATTTTAATTTCAATATATTTGGAGAATGAATGTTATGAAAATGTTATTAAATACAATGATAAGACAAACAACGAAGAGGTAGGTAAGGTTTTTCAGTAGGAAAGTAATTTCTTTGTTTTTTCTTGGAAAATTTATTAATAGTTATAAAGTACACGTGAGCGGTTGCTAGTCCCCCATCGGGTGCTTCTCCAGGTGACGGATAGGTGAAAGCCCCCTAGATATCGATGGTATCGAGGAAATCAAATCCCCGAGATGGACTAAAACTAACAATCTGGCGTCTGGCCCAGAGCGGCGGCTGCACAAGGCCTCCAGAGGAGCGGCTGATAAAGAAAGTCACCAACCCGCCAGGCAAGCGTGATGTATTAATGCCAAAACCCCAAACCATAAAGATAGGAATGAAAATAAAGATCGACGATCCAGATCAACGTCATGTCGGCCACACTAGAAAGAACTACACCTTCTGACAGTCCTGTCCATCTACGTCTGTACAAATAAAACAAGCTAATTCCCGCTTGTTTTATTTGTTGAAATAAGGCAAATTCTCTAGAAAGTCTTATTGACACACATTATACTATTAACAATAATATGATACAAACACCATTTGCCAATATAACATTGTATTATTTACCAAAGCTCCCTTGCATATTGGAATTTAAATCGTCAACAGTTTGCCCATGAATATGAAAGAAGAATAATAAATCATCATATAAATTATTCCTTCATAATCTAAAAGATTACTTACTCAAGGAATGTTTGTACAAGATCGGTGATCTGTAACGTTGTTTATATGTATTAATGCATATCTCAAAGCCAATAAATTGATTTGATTGAATAAAATAACTATAAAATATTAATAATTTATTTAGAAAACTTACTATTTGTTGCGCGTGTCAATAAAAGTGTCAGCTGTGAGACGCGTGCCATAAGTTCACCACCGCTAAACTATAGTATTGTAGCAGTTATAAAACAGTTTGACATTTCATCTCAGATTGGGTCAATTAAATTTTTTCGTAGAACAGTTATCCAAACTAATTACAATGGATATAACTGAGATGCACTGAAAACATGTGGAACTTTTGCATAAAGCCAAGTTTCCTCCATCTGTAAAACAGTCACTTTTAGTAGTTAATCAAAATGTCAATTTATAGAAAGTTTGTATCCTGTACAGTGGGAGTTCATTAGTCTCGTTTAAAATCTTGTTTCTATAAATAAATGTTGAAAAGATTTTATGGGTTCATTAATGACATTCCGTTGTTATCTCCTAAAGGCCTATAGGGATGGGATATGAGCGAGGTAAGCTTGTATTTTGGGTAGAACACGGGTTTGAACATTTGTTATCCTCCGAGTATTATTATGTAGGAAAGAAAACAAGGCTCGCGTGGGAAAACCTGTATCTGTCAGGATCACAGAAGCTGTATAACTGCTACCTAATACAAAACAGGGGCAACAAGTTTTTTATTGCATTGTATGCGGAAAAATATTAATAATAAAAATTATTTAAACTTATGTGATAAGTTAGAATTGGTGAAACCATCCTACGTTATAGATAATCATACAAACTTAAAACAAACGGAACACAGTCTGAATATATAAATATATTCAACCTTTCCGGAGCTCTACAACAATTATTGAGTCTTTCTAGGACTACCAAAACAAATCTCACATGAAATTTGTAATTTTTTTCAGCTTTCAGTCAACCTTCGTGGCACTCAACAAAAACCATAAAAATAACATTGTATTTAAGATCATGTATTTGCGATACCTAAGGTGGATATATACCTTATCCATCTGTGAACGCTTTTCGAGATTTATCTCTCATCAGCACAGGTTTTGCTCCATGAACAACAATTTGTAAACCACTCACTTGAAAACTGAATATATCGAAATATATCTGAAACAGTAATTTTCTAAATTCGACTTTTTTAAATTTATTTGAAAATTCTCATAAAATAGCAATTTATAAAGGTTTCCTCAAAACATTCAAATTACAAACAATTTAATATGAAATATCTATCCGAAAACTATCGACAAAAAATATAAATTATTCAAAATAATCAATATCCGCCTTCACATTCCTTAAATTTTTATAGAACCAAGAAATACAAATATTACCAAAACAGAAGCAATTTAAGAAGCTTTAAACAGACATTTTAAATATCAATAAGATTCCTATATAAATTTGCCAACTGTATCTTATAACTAATTTCAAAGAAAATCCCATTATTTGGTAAGTAAAGGCGAGAATTGAAATTTTCTTCAACTTAATCGTAGGCTCAGACAAACACAATTTTTTTATCGGATTATTAAAGCGCCCTCGGCGCATATTGGATTTTCCAAGTCGCACTAGAGTATCTTTTTATCTCGTTAAAGTAAAATAAAAGTGGTTAATGTGGACATGGAAAGAGAAGCGATAAAATTACTATTCCGACTGAACGAGCCTACGCATTTTTCTTTAGACAGTAATAAAGTGTAATTACAGTTTGTTGATTAGAATATATGTTATACGTCAAGGGGATGATAAGAATTTATTGCACAGATTAAAAAGAATTAGGTGTAAGACAGAAAGTAATAAAATGACTTCTTCCTTAAATTAATCTATAAATTATAATGTCTTAATTTGAAAGAATTATAAAGTTAGGTAATTTATTCGTTGATTAAATTTTAGTCACTGTCTATTATCGAAATTGGATAGTATTACAACATATTATATAGATATTCTTTACAACAAGTAAACGTACATTTATAATTAATTTTCACAAAATAAGTGATTACACATATTCCTAACGTTCATGTCTGACATAAATGTTAGCATTATGGGACCTTTTATAATGGCGGATAAAGAGAGATAATATTGGAATGTGCTACTTGAATGTAAAAAACGAGATTCTTTTAGTTTATTCCTTGAGTGGAAAGACTTTCCACATAAATCTTTTGAAAGAACATCTTATTCAAAAGCACGTCATAGTTCCATGTGTTAAGAAATATTTAATTTCGAACTGTCATGGTTTTGGTTAGTAGTTCCTTTGTCTTTAATTTTTAGGTATTTCTATCATTGTATCATTTAAAAACAAATTTTGCTTACAAAAAATTCTCATATTTTATGAAAGATAAAACTACAATTTTCTAAACAAAAAATAATTTGGTATTTTCTGTTATATATTTCCCACGGCTGTCTCTTTAACCTCATTAAGGTTTCCAGTATATATTCTTTCGTTTCTACATCTCTTTTTTCGTAAACGATGAGATTCTGTACCTCCTATTATGTTTTTTCCTTTTTCTAATAACTCCATACAATTTGCTACTTCATCTGAGGAGACTACTCCCATATATATTTTACCGGGCTTAACACTTTTCGAAATATAGGGAATGTTTCTTTAAAATAAATATTTATTTATTCACCATTCCTTAGTATAGTTTAAATTAGTGGTCTAGTGGTCTTTAAAGTCTTCTTGAGAAAAATCTTAGAGGTTCTCTACTCATCGAATAATTTTTTAAATATACAGTCACCGTTAAATTTTTATATAAATGTTTTAATAATACAAATTAATGATATCATAAACAATATATTTTATAAAGTAACGTATTCCACTTTCAAAATAAAAGGCTTATAGGTTAATTACTTTAAAAACATATGTACTACCGACGCACAGTGGAGTATTCGGATCTAGCGAATCTAGCTGCCCTAAATAATTTATGCTTTGAAATGGAACATGCTTTGCTGAACATTGGTTAATCGTGACAAGAAGCCGCAGAGGCTAGGAACAAACACCAAAATACAATTATCTGAAAAACCTTCAAAATACAATTCAAAAAAGACATTTATTAGAAAGGAAAAACGATTTTTTAATTTATTTGATTACTTAAAATACTCATTCGTCAGCTGTGAGAATGCCTGATTCGTCCATGCCTTTTTCGGATGAATACATTTTCTCTTCATGGTATCTTTTAAGTGCAGTTGAAGTAGATGGCACGTCTAAATTTAACCAAAGTGTCGTTAAAAAAAGGGCTTCGATATTATTCTTGGAATTTCTACATCCCAATAAGCAGAGGATCAGAACTGAGGAGAAGGCTATCAAAACTGTCTTGGTTCCAAGCTTTCCTCAAAAACTTTGGCACAAAATTTTGTGGATAAAGCCGAAAGTGTTTATTCCTAGCCTCTGCGGCTTTTTCTAATACTGAGACAATGTACAGCCGAGCATGTTCCACAATGACGGGTCCATGGACTACAACCACATGAAGTGTAGATGTCATTGAATGCTAAGCGTATTTTCTACATATCGGGTGTCTCAGAACTTCACCGCCAAACTTTTAGGGCTGTTTCTATAATAAGCTTAAAACTCTTAATACATATATAGTCAAATACGCTTTACAAACGCTTTGCAAAAAAGTCTTATCAATAACACAAGCAATGCTTAAAATATACAAAAACTGTTCAAAATTTCGACCTTCTACCTCCCGGTGTTTAATACACAGCCAACACCGAAATAAAACGACGAACGCTTCAAAAACGGCGGGCATGTTTCTGCTCGACACGCTTCAGTTACACGTGTCAGTAGCTACTCTAACTGGAGTTTCGTACACCTAAAATGTGCTCGTGTACCGTCAAGCATAAACCACATGTCTTATTTGTACATCGACTGGCTTTAATCCATTGACAAAGTCAACATTTGTCGTCAGTCGACATTTTCCTCTAATGCCACAGTAGGAACCGTTCTGTATCACGTCATCCATATCTGTCATACAACTCTCAATTTAACGTTCTGGAAGACGATGGCGATTTGCTGTAAAGTTGTATGATGAGACCGCTTCCTGTTCGGAAAATGTTCTTCATAAATTCTTGCAGCTGCTCGGCCGTTGCCGTTATGTTAGCCGTTTACTTGTCACTAGAGGATTCGATCCCGGTCGATTTTTCTAGTCCCGGGATTTCGGGATTATCAACAGTTAATACCGGGATCCCGGGATAGTCCCGGGATTGTATTGGTAATAGAAAGTGGTAGCAAAAATAAAGTAAAACATATCAAAATCAACCTTTTATTTTAAATCTTTACTTAAATCTTCAAAAACAAAACAAAATTATTATTTCTTCTAATAAAATTAACAAACTGGGCCCTTATAAAATAGTTTAATAAATTATTGCTTAGTTTGTTTATTTTATTTTACAATAAACTTAAAAAAATCAACTTCTTAAAATTTGTCAAAAGAGATCAATGTTCATAGGACTCAAATTTTAAATCAAATAGACCAGAAACTATAATTTACTTTTATTTAAGCCACGAAAATAAAATCTAAGAAATAACAACGCATCCAACGTCTCATCCGAAATCATACTTCTTAATTTGTTGCACAAATATGAAACAGCGGAAAACGCGCGTTCAAGCTCGATGGAAGTTGGAGGAATCGTCAATAAATTTTTATAAGCCTTCACCAAATTATAACCTCGTGTGGAGCTAGCCTCATAAAGAATAATTTCTTGTTTAATGATCTTAGAAATATCAGTTTCTTTATATGCTTCAGGATTTATAGTTTTCATACTGTTTTCTATTTCGTTCTGAAGCTTTTCTTTTAATGTTAAATCAGTTTTACTAGTTGTCTGCGTGGGTTCAATGTTCATGTCATTTTCTTCATTATCACTATTTTCAATTTTCCCAGTTAACAAAATAATCTGCTTCTTATAGTCATCTTGCTTGGACTTGAAAATAACTCCTTTACATCACAATCAGTCTCTAACTCAGTCTTCTCAGTATGAGGATTTTGTAGATAGTTTAATACTCCACTTAACTCACTTCGTCGACGATCTTTCAAGCGGCTCAATAAATGTGTCTTCAATTTAGAAGCCAAAATTGAGTCATTGTCTCGCAATTCTTGAAAAAGAAACTTGAGTGTCGCATCCGCCGTGCACAAATTGGCATCAGAAGGACAAAGTGCTTTTACAGATAATTTAACTGGCGCCAATACCTTGATTATCTCACTAATGAGTTGAAAATCTGACTTGTCAAATGGTACAGGATTATTAAGATCAATAGTGCCTTTATTACGCTAGTTTTTAAAAGATCAAATCGCTCCAGCATTGTAAAGAGACTGTTCCAACGCGTTTTACAGTCGAGTAGTAAATTAAGCTCTCTTCCATGTTCTTTTTTAACATATTTTTGAAGTATTGTATCATTTTTCAAGGATGCTCTTTTGAAAATAAGAACCACTTTACGAACTTTCTTTATTAATTCATTAATATTTCGATCATCATAAGTCAAATCCCGACCATTTCCAGTTTCGATGACTAATCCTGAGTCTAGTTCTTCATTATCATCAACCGAATCAATATCAATCATCAATATCATCACTGGTAGTCTCATTTACAGGTGTCTTTTTATCCAATAAATCGCAAACGGCTAAATGAATACCATGTGCAAAACAAACTTGGTGTTCTGGATTAACAAGTTTTCCAACCTTCAGCATTACATTTGGACCATCAGGCACTATTGCCACAATATCTGTATCTAATGAGATATGAAACTCCAAAAGCCGCTTTTTTAAAGTATGAACACAAGTTTCGGCGTTCAGCGATTTATCAATTCGAATAAGTCCCAAATTCCATTTTTTGTTTACCGAATGAATATTTAAATTCATATATCTCTTATTAGAGGTAGAAGTCCATTCGTCAAAACTTAGACTAAATCGTTGTCCTTCTTTTTTCAATGTAGATAGTTCAGCTGTTATTAGTTTTTTTTATCTTCACACTATAGTCCAGTACTCTGTTGCGGATTGTTGAAGCAGATTTAGGTAAGTCTGAGTACCCTTTTGCTAACAGTAACGATCTTAAATCGTTTAATGTCACAAATACGCTAAAAGGAAAACCATCTAGCGCAGTCATACGGGCCAAAACATCGTCAAGAGTATCAGATTTCACAAAATAGTCGGCGACTGACGTCATTTTTCTTTTCGAAGGTGGTCCTTCATTATTTTGGCTCGTTGAGGAAGATGCCTTAGCAGAATCTACTTTTACGGAATGTTTTGAAAATAGATGAGTATGTAGGCCTTTGGTTGATCCTCCTTAGGTTTTTAAAATAGCTTAACAACGCTTACATTGTGCTGAGCAACCCGTTTTGCCGACTAAAAAATGACTCCACACTGACGTAACGTCTTCATCTTTTTTATGTTTGACATAAAACCGGTCGTTAGCAGAAACAAACGCAATCAGCTGTGTAGACAAGATGGCCGGCAAATGTTGACGTTTAACGTCAAATGAAAGTAAGTGCGTTTCGCTTCACGCACATTTTTATTGATTTATATAAAAAATATGTTAGTCCCGAAAATCCCCGGATTCATTGAATTTAATCCCGAAAATTTCTGAACTAAAATATGATCGGGATCCCGGGATCCCGAAGACCGAATCCTCTACTTGTCACCCTTTACTTGTCCTAAAATAATCAGGAACACGGCTGTGCACTTGTATCTGACTGAAGCCTTGGTGATATTTGCTAGCCACTATCTTGGATTGGCGCTTTTGACAGTCCACTTCTAATAACCCCTCTCTTAGCATCATTTTCCACTGAGCACTCGCACTTTTTTTCCTTTCCAAACCCTTGCATGATAACCCGCTTCTCTGATACAGTTTACGTTTATTCAGCCCCCAACCACTATCACTTCTACCACTTAATCCCTCTTTATTCACTACTCGAAGGATTTCCTTCATTATCCATTCGTCTCCTAACCCATCCACCCTATACTCGAACTTGATCACTTTTTCCGCAGCATTTACCGCCACCTTACACGCACTCACTTTCTGAAGGACAATGTGACCAGGCGTCGACCTATCAAGTGTCCAGACATTCTTAAAAAACTTTAGCTGCACCCTTTCAATCCTGTCTTCCTCTTTCGTTCCCCAGACCTCACATCCACACAGTAATACGTTTCGCACACATGCCTTCCATATGGTCTCTGCTGCTCTAAAGTTTTCGTCAAAGTTTATTTTCCAAACCTCCCAGATACTACCCGCCGCCACCCATGCCTTCTTTGTGACATAATTTATGTGCTCTTGATAACTGTATCCAGCCCAAAAGACATGTCCCAAATACTTAAATTTACTAACTTCCTCTATTTTAGTAACCTGCCATTCGAACATTTCTTTCCTATATCGCCTAGCTCTTTTAAACCGAATCCATTTTGTTTTACCAACATTCACCCTTAAATCTCTCTTTTGGAAAAACCTACGGAGCCTTTCCATCACGTCCTTCATCTTGCTCGCCGTCTTTGCAAATACCACCATATCATCCGCATATGCCAAGCTCCACACCATTTTTTTCCCAATCACCACTCCTCCAGCTTAACTGACCTGTATAACCTTCTATATTTCCGCCACATACAGATTGAAGAGCGTAGGACTCAAAGGGCAGCCTTGTCTCAGGCCCTTCCTCACCTAAAAATAGTTCGATTCCCATTCATTTGCTACTACCTTACAGACGGTTTCCTCGTACAAATCCCTGATGTTCCTTCTTACACTCTCTGAGATAGCTAGCTTGCCCAAACACTCATCCAATCTCTTCCTGTTCACCGACTCATATGCGGCTTTCAAATCAATGAAAAGAGCAAACAGGCATCCCTTTCTTATTTCTTGGTCTATGATGACTCTTAAGTTCACCAGGTGTTCCACCGTGCTTCTTCCTTCTCTGAACCCCGCATGTTTTTCCGGCAAAAGCTTCCTTTCATTGATTTCCTTCCCCAAGCGATAATCCAGGATTTTAGCAAATATTTTGTATAAGGAGTTCATCAAAGTTATACCTCTATAATTTTCTGGCCCATCCCTCGTTAAACTTCTAAACACCGGTTGAATTATCACTTCAATTTCCAGCTGACTGGTACACTTTCCAGCTTTCCAGCTGACACTTTCCAGCTGACAGGTATCCTTTCGTCTTCCCTCCCTATTCTTCGCAATTCCTCCGATAACTTCTCCTTACAGATGCCAGGTGCTTCTTTCCACGCTTTATTTCCGAGTCCATCCAAACCTCCAGATTTTCTTAGCTTTAGGGAATTAATAACATCCTCCACCTCCGTCGCTGTGATATCCTCGGCGAGCTCTTCCTGCTTTCTCTGTCGATCTCCAGAATTATCTTCTCTTTCTGACCGCATTCCACCCGCATCCGCATTCCGCATCCACCCCTCCTAGCATCATTGTGAAGTGGTTCTGCCATTCTTCTATCGCAATGGTCTTGGGTAATCTTTCCTTGCATTCCCTATTCTTTTTTTAATTCTCAAGTATTTCCGTAGCTCAGCTTCCGTCTTGATTTCTCGTACGCGCTGCTTCTCCTATCCACCCAAAGCTCACTATCATTCATCTCTATTTTTTTGCAGTTCTGCTTTTGCTTCCAGCACGTGCTCTTTGAGCCATTCTCCCTTTCTGCATTCTCTCATAGCTTCTCGAAACCTTTGCTTTACCGCACTTCCCACTCGTAGCATGCTCGGCCTGGATACGCTAATTTTCTTTTTGACAAATATTGACTCCATTTTCTTTGTCATGTCTATATCATCTATGGTGTTCCACTCTACTTCTTCAAATTTCCTCCTATATTCTTCTGTCGCCTCCTTGTCCCATCTGGCTACCCATTTCTCCGCCTTAACTTCCATCTTCCTTTGCTGCTTCAACGACACTTCTACCGGCATATGATCCGACTCACTTCTTATGCCGATTTTCATCAGTTTTATTTGCCATCTTGCCGCATCATTAGTAATTATAAGGTCAATAACTGAGGTACCCATTGTACCAACAAACGTAAATTCTTCCTCCTAGTCGCCCTTAATACACCCAATCTAAATGTCCCATTGGTTCTCTAACACCCACGCCAGCCAAACATTTCCCTCTGCGTTTTTAATTTTGTTTTAGGAATTCCTTCTCATAACATTCCCCGTCTTATCCACCGTAGTGACCTGCTCTTCTCCAATCCTTACATACCAGTCACCTACTTGTAGCAAGTTTGTCGTTACCATATATTCTAAATTCCTCTTTAAGACCTCTTTAATTCTTTCTAGTCCCTTATTAGTATAAACGGTTGCTATCTGTCACCACTCCCCCTCCAGTTCTACCTCACTAAAAACTAGACCCTCCACCTTTTCTAGAATTTTCTCCGATTCCTTGATACATCTTCTGATCCCTGTTACTATTCCCCCCTTTGCCATTCTAATAAATAAATAGTATATTGGGCAGCTAGGGTGGATAGTTGACATGAGAGGGCAATTGACAATACGGCACGAGTTGTAGATAATATTTTTTATTACTCATGCTAGGACGTATCTTACAAGTTTGGGGTCCAGGGGCCATAAAAAAAATAGAACCAAAAATTAAGAATTTGCTGTTTCAATTGTCTCCGGTGGTATTAATTCGGCATAAGAACTCTAATCTGTCTCCGGTATTACCATTTACACTAACTTTAAAAAGTTTTCTTTAATTTTTATTTTGTAACGAAAAAAAAAATTCTGTTACTTTCACGTCACTATTTTAATTGTATATTTTTTTCATTCAATTGTTTTTTAAATGTAACTTAATATTGCGATTTTTTATTGAATATTTTATTGATTTTACTTGAATAAGTTACCCAAGTTTTGTGGTAATATAGCAAAAAACAGCCATTTGTCGCACTAAAAAATGAGCGCCAAGATAGTACTTATCCAGCGTGAGTATAAAAAATATTATAAATATATTCTTACTTACTCCCTTCAAGATGTTTTCCAGATAATTTTACTTTTTCAATGGATTTAATTTACTTTTTACTATACTTACTTTTTAATCACACAGTAGCAACAATGTGTACCCAAAACAAACTTCAATTTCAAAGTAATACTGTGACACTATTGCTGCTTTCGCAACAGACTGCAAAACATTTTCACATCCACCTACTGAAAATTTTAAGGAATATATTCTTTTCATTGGTAACGCCTTTTTTAATTAACTTTTGGCCAGCTAGATTGGATAAATATTCCAGTGTGCGACGTTTAGATCTAAAATAAATGTTTAGAAATCAGTCCACGGAGGAAAATTAGAAGTGAAATTCTCTTATATAACATAGCATGTACCACACTTTTGTAAATTAATATTCTATATTCCAAACTAAGTCCGCGTTTGGAAGGTATTGTTAGGGAGAACGGAATATATTGAAATACAGAACTTCGAGTTCAATATATTTGAAGCTCTATTCTCCTTCCTTGGGGCTCCACTCAGTTCGGAGACTGGATATCATTGTGAATCGTAATTTAATTGTATTGACAGGATAACATAATAGATAATTTGATTTTATTGACGAGGTTTTTAAAAGGAAGTCAATTAATTCACTTATACCGATTTTATTAAGCTTATTTCTTGATTTTAAACTGAAAACTATTTAGAATATCGGTTTTATTTCTTCAACACCTTATGTGTCATTTGTAAAACCTCTCAAGCAATAAATACTTTAAAGAGAAGGTTTCATTATTACACAATGGTCTAATGGTCCAATTTAAACGCTATAAGATTCTAATTTTTAAGAAATTTCATAGTATTTTATAGTTTCATTTTGTTTAAAAAATAGGTTTATTATATTTCCTATATAATATATCATTTGAAATATTCCTTGTGAAAATTCATAAGGATACATAAATATGCGATACGTCGCGAAATGTATGCTGGAAATAGCTGCAAGTTTCTATATAGATACATTTAGAAAAGTGTCTATTCTAAAGTGTCCTATGCTTCTCAACACTATTATTTTAGCCGACATCATCCATTTATTAAGATAAAATAAATATATGAAGGATAAATAAATTGTTGGATTGCATATTATATTATTGTTCTTATATGTAACTGTATATGTAACTTCGCCTATAATCAACGTGGCCATTTTTTTCACAAAAAGGGTTATTTTATTAATTATATTCTGAAAAAGGGTTATTATACTAGGTAATTCGCCATCGTAGCGTTGGGGAAAGAGCGTAAGCTTATGACCATAAGAGTTCTATGCTGGGTTCAGTCCCGAGTTCAAAGCCTTTTTGCTCGAATAAAACGGATGTGACTACTAACGTACCACCTTTACAGAGAGAATATGACAAACTTAGACACACAACATTTCATACCTAACAATAATAGTGGAGTATGTATTCTTTGGGTCTAGGAATAACCATCCAATGGATGAATTATCGAAAATGTGGAAAAATACAATAGGCCACCTGTCCGCAGTGTTTAAAAGGCATAAAAATAGCCCGGTAATATTATTTGCATTCAAGAAAAGGCATAAGTATTTCTTCATCATTAAAAAATATTAATAAAGAGAATAGGAACAAACAGGTAAAACTAAATTATTTGCTGATATCAAACATGAATGAAAAGTTTAGCATGATTTATTAGAATTTACTTCGCTACTTAGCACTGCTTTAAGAACAACGACTTTTTTTGGCCTATAATAGATAGAATTAGACATTCAATTTGTTATTAAATTACATATCTATATATATATATATATATATATATATATATATATATATATATATATATATATATGCGTTGATTCTGTGGGATGGCTCTGAAAAAAACGTTTCTCTGACGTTTCGGCGACATTCGCCAATAATTCGCCATTTTCAAGAGATATGTGCGTACGTGAGGGTTTAAGCGTTAAACTCAAACTAAGCGCTCGTGAAATACGAATTTATAATATAAATACGCGTTTTGTGCGATGCTTTGGTTCCCTTGTTTATTTGTCTTCGTTGGTCGTATATATGTCTTGGGTGTCTAAGATTACATTTTAAGGGTTGATATAATCGGTCACCACGCTGAAAGGAGTCGCAAGGAATCATCGCTCGTGGTTAGCCAGTAGTCTCGTTTTTCTATCTCTATGTCTTCGCTGTATACCCGTGACATTTCGTGCCTAATATGTGCAAGAGTCCTTGAGTTTCTAAAATCTATCCAGTAGCCGGTGTTGGTGTGTTGGACAAGAGCGGATGAAACTTTCTTTTTGTGTCTGACTGAAACTGCATGTTCTTGAATCCTAGTCGATATTTTTCTGTTGGTACTTCTAATTTAGGTTCGTTCCCATGTTTTTTCATAAATTTCATTTTCATAATTTCGTAAATTCCATGGGGTTCTAACGGGACGGTGTCATTTTGGCTGTCACTACGTAACATGGAGGATATTTTTTGGTTTCACTTGAAAATGGTTTCGATGTTGTGTCTTTTTAAGATTCTGGCGATTTTGTCAGTTGATCTATGAAAATATGATAGGTATGCCGTGTTGACGGGTTTCTAGCGTTTTCAGTTTTTTGGTTACGGTTCTCTGTATGACGGAAAGCTCTGGATATTAGACTGTTTGAATATCCATTTGAAGAAGGAGTTTCTCGTTCTTCAATTCCTTTGGTAAGTTAAGCTGGTCGGCTAGTCTTTTAGATCGGGTGGAGAGAGTGTTGACTACAGATGCTAGTTGTTTGGGATGATGGTGCGATGAATCGTTCAGATATCTATACGTGTGCGTTGGTTTCCGTACACTGTGTGGCTCAAGGTGCCGTATGGTTTCTTCTGTACCAAAACATCCAAGAAAGGGAGTCGTTGATGCTTTTCTACCTCCATTCTGAATTTGATTTGGTCATCTTGGGAGTTCAGGTGCGTGAGGAATTTGTCCAGTTCTGGTCTGTGATTAAAATTATTGGTGTGACACTATCTGTAAAATCAATTCCACTTTCCGTTTAAGCATTCCGGAAATTTCGATTTCAACATTACAGTATTCCCTACTTTTGCAGTGTGAATATTCAAATTCTACTGTATCTTTGTTACAATTAATGATTCGTTTTGTGATCAATACATTAATTACACTTTGAGATTGTTCTCGCGTGGATTAATTCCTCAAAATCAAAGAACATTGCGGCAAATATTCGTTGCTGATTTTAAAGAATTCAGCACCTGTAGTTTTCAAATACTTTTTCTCAACACGACAGCAGCAAATATGCTATTATTTTGAAATTAAATTGATGTCAAATTATTTTTTGTGTATGTTTTCATTAGATAATTGACAATAGCGTGTGGTATTAAATTGTATGACGTGTATTCCTTCGCATAATCAAAATAACTGAACTAATATAGCCCATACTTGGACGGGCCCATTGTTTGAAGCATGAGTTAATATAGCAATAAAGTTGCAAATAATTATTGTGGGTTGCATCGTAGGTTTCTTAAACCGAGATTTTCTTGTCGTCCCGAAGCTGTGCGAGACAACTGGGATACACAAAAACATTAAAAAACGGAACGTATGTTCATGTTCCCAATACTTCATAAATATTATTACATCATAACTGTATTATTATTACATTACAAGTTTTTCATAGACAGGCTCATATTGTATTATATCATTACTACATTATTTACTTCATTTTATGGCTTAAATAGATTAAATAAACGGCTTTTAATGGTAAGTATATACAGCATTTTATAGACGAAAGAAGTATAAAATTCTTCATTCTCGTGATTGAAAAACATACATACAAATAACTTTCCAACAAAATTGTTGTAAGTAACAGTAAGTACTGATTATGAATTATACTTACGTTAATAACGGAACTAATATCAACATTTGCGAACACAAACAACTTAATAATAAGATATTCGATCGACGTAATTACTACATTAATTACAACTGAATATTATATAACATTGTTCACCCTGTATTAGCGTTTAGACCGGAACTAGTTATACATAACGTATATCTCGCAGTTGGCTACCGCCAACATATTCCACTCGTGTATAAAATGATATTTTTTTGGTGCAAATGGAATTATATTTTAAATTTAATCTGAATTTGTTTAACTTGAAAAGTTTTGTGACCATAAAATAATATGTTTTTTTGTAACATACTACGATTGCAGAAAATATTGCGTCCGCATTTACAACGAATAAAACATTTGTAAAATCATATTCACAGATTTACCTTTTATTATAAATAAGTTTAAACAGCAAACCCACACATACTCAATAACATACAGTTACATCTTTTTGCAATCGTATTATTTCAACAGAATAACAAATTATCGAACAGATTGATACATAGCTTATTCGGGAAGGAACTGAAAAACTGAAAGACAACTATATGGATATATGTAGACACCCATATGGAGAAAATTTGAACTCCAGGCAATAACAAACATCTACTAATTGCAGTTCATTTGATATATCTCTTTAGAATATAATCGACTGTTGTGAAGGGGGGTGGATGGGAACCACGGCTGACTCCAATGTTGTGACGAAGGATCTGCTGGCCTGCAATTCTTCGGACACTGCGATAGTTTTACCTATCTCGGGATCTTGTTGCTTCTGTGGTCTGGTATTCGTAAGGCACGAAGTTTGTTAAAATGAAAAGTAGTAGACTGTATTTATAACTAAATATTTTATTACATTAAGCCTACAACTACAAGTTAACAATACTTAACAACTTAACAACTGACTTCTTAACAACCTCTTAACAACTTCTTAACAACTGACTTATACTAGTATGGGATCCTTTGTTCAATGGCGGTTTTGGGCGTGAGCCCGTCCTTCCGCCGTCGTGGGTTTTGTTTTTCCGTTGTTGTTTTGTTATTTAGTCTGTTGTTGTCGTCTGTTTTTGTTTGTCTTTCGTTTTTTTTTTTTTAGTTTTTCATTTCGTTTCCTCCTTGGTTTTCTTCGGTGGGCTGTGTTAGGTTCTGCTTGCCTGCGGGTGGGTCTTGTTTTCTTAGTTGATTCTTGGTCCTTTGTCTTTCTGTCTTGATTTTATTTGTGTTGGTAGTTTTCTCTTCCTTTTGGTCTGGTTGCGCATCGGGCGGTTTCTTTTGGGGGCTTCGGTTTTTCCCTTGGCGACGGCTGCGGTCGTAATTTTGGGGGCGGCATCGGTGGTTTTCTTTGGTGAGGCTTCGGTAAGCTTCCTGGCGGCGGCTTCAGTTTTCTTTTCCAGGGCGGGGTCAGTTGTCTCTCCGGGGGCGGGTACGGTTGTCATTTCGGCGGCGGTTACGGTGGTCTTTTTGGCGGCGGTTTTAGTGGGCTTCTCGGCGGCGGTTTCAGTTGGGTATTCGGCGGCGGTTTCGGTGGAATCTTCGGCGGCAGTTTCGGTGGAATATTCGGCGGCAGTTTCGGTGGAATCATCGGCGGCAGTTTCGGTGGAATCTTCGGCGGCAGTTTCGGTGGAATCTTCGGTGGCGGTTTCGGTGGAATCTTCGGCGGCGGTTTCGGTGGAATCTTCGGCGGCGGTTTCGGTGGAATCTTCGGCGGCGGTTTCAGTGGAATATTCGGAGGTGGTTTCGGTGGAATCTTCGGCGGCGGTTTCGGTGGAATCTTTGGCGGCGGTTTTTTTCTTCAGCAGTAGCGTTATATAATCCATTATATAATCCATTTGGGCGTGGACGCTGTCGTCCATGGTGTCCAAGTAATCGGGGTCGAAATACTTTGCCGCGAGGGCTTCGTTGGGGTTTGTCGTTATAAAGGTGGTCATCTTGCAGCTGCGACGGTCGCTGAGACTATGACTTAAACTTAAACTTAAACTAAACCGGGTTGAGATATTTATATCATCCCGGTGGTGTTCCGTGGGGGTTTGTGCATACCCCTTTATTAAATGTGAAGATGCTCCTCCTACTTGACTCCGCCCCTATGCAGCTTAAGAGTCGTTTGAGCTTAGTACGTAAGTCGTAGCGCATATATAATATATTTACACAAATAACTAAAAGGTTCCCAGAGAAACTAACAATCTGGTCTACGTGATTATTTTGATGGGGACGTTTTTATGTTATAAGTGTCTCTATAAGAATTTCATTTCGGATAATAAAAAATATCCGTGGGAGATATTCATGCACGTGGTTTTCATCTAAAAGACATAAAATCTTTTAACCGTGGGACCTAGGGTTGGAATGTCGCTAAAATCATATGTGGCTTAAAAGGGTTTTATTACGACGGTCGGATGTGGTAATGGTAATTAAGTATAAAAATTGTTGGCTATCGCTCGTGGGAGCAAGAGGGCGTAATGGAATGTTCCCAAACACGGGGGTGGAATGGCTTTTATTACAACACTTCCCCCCTTAATTTAGAGAAAACTATTTCTTAAAAAAATGTTTTCTCGTCTAATTGGTCACTCTAATTGGTCGGTCTAATTTGCAAAGTTTATTCATTTTCTGCTGACGATGGTGATGGTGGATCCAGGTTCTGGTATCAGCTTTCCGTCTGAAGGTGCACTAGGTGAATATTTAAGTACCCTGTTAAAGTTTTCTGGTCTGCCATTTCCGATTAAACTGTTTAATAAATCTGATAGACTTTTTGCTTCAATACATACAACAATTATCGAACCCAGGATAGTTATAGCCATAGCTATTGAGAAAAAACTTATATATCGAAACTTATCCGAATGTATTGAATGGTCCGTATATTGTTTTGCTAACTTTTCCAGCTCTTTAAGCTTGTTACTAGCTTTAAACGAATCATCAAGTTGTTACGAAGTTTTATGAAAATTAATGGCATTCGTTTCTACATCGGTATTTATTAATTCTGAACCCGTTAAATTTATAGCTAAATTAAAAGGTAGAATAAAATGATTTTCTATAGTAAAACAAAATTCGTTTTTTGGAATAAGCAGAGCGGACGGTGTATAACCTTTGCAACTTTTATCAATTGTTATTGTCCCAATTCCTTTCAAAGTGATATCTCTTGTAACGTTTCTACATATTAATGACAAAATTTCCATGTTATTGATGACATATAGCCAGGAATTTAAATTCGTTAGCTGTAAATATATGTTATGCTTTAAGTTAGTGATTCTAACATCACAATTCTTTGAGAACTCAAAAGGTCTAGAAAATAGCTCCATCTCGCAAATATCGACGTGACTCGTTAAAAATATTGGTTGTTGTTTACAAATATATTTACTACCTGAGTAACTCTTACAGTGTTCTATGTCGCTATCTTTAAATATAATATAGTCTTATTTATTTAAACTAATGCCCAGATATCTAATAGATGGATGTATAAATATATAATCATCGTTCCTTTCTTTTACAGGAACAGGTATAAGTTTTTTTGAATTTTGATTACATAAACTAATTTTTTATTTGAAACATAAATTTTTATCTCAACTAGCTTCAATAAAATATGACCATTTTCTAAGGATAAAAGAACCGGGAAGGACGTTCCCTCCGGTAGTTTTTCGTGCAAATCCTGAAGTTGCTTTACAATAGCTCCCGGTGTAATAATAAATGGATGGATTTGACCACTTCGCGCATCGACAATCGCGTTCATTATATTTAAAATTTCAAATTGATATTGATTCAACAAGAAGGTAAGAAGATTAATGTGGAATCCTGACTGTTCCGTAAAATTAGTAATATTATTAACACGGGCAGATTTATCCATAAGGGTAAATCATTTTAATTTGCTATTCAAAACTAAGTCCTGGTTATAGCTTAAATTGACTAGATATTTTTGTGTTGTATTCAGAACTGATTTCACTACTTTAGTTCGCTCGGAGACTAAACTTTCAATGTCACTTTCACGCTTGACGAAATCGTTGATTTTTTCATTATAAAACTGCGCGTCGTCCGCGTCCAAGGTTCTAAAAACAGTTTTCAAACCCGCCCCTACAGCATTAATCCAGCCCCTACACTTGCGACTGATATTTTCTGATTCGTGATCTAGAGTTTGTTCTAAAGATGTTTCGTCTTCCTTTACTTTAATAAAAGTTATTTCAAGAAGCTGTAACATTTGTTTTCCCAAAGAAATATCTCCTTGGTTACTAATTGTTTCTACTTTCTTCTTAATTAAATTGAATTGATCTTGTATATCCACTAATTTGGATTTTAATTGCAGCATATCAACGAAGGTAATTATTTTCCATTTTTTGGGTTCCGTACCGAAAACGGAACCCTTATAGGATCACTTTGTTGTCCGTCTGTCTGTCTGTCTGTCTGCCTGTCTGTCTGTCTGTCTGTCTGTCCTTCTGTCTGTCTGTCTGTCAAGACCTTTTTCTCAGGAACGCGTAGAGGTAACAAGTTGAAATTTGTATCAAATACTCGAGTCTGCGGTCTCTTTCAGCTGTCAAAAAATCAAACTTGTAAGTCAACGCGATCAAAAGATATGACCGTTTATGTCGCATATTTTGCGATTTCACGAGGGAATCAAAACCTATAGGGGGGAAGTACCCTATGTGTTGTTGTTGACCTAGAATCATGAAATTTGGCAAGAAGCGGTGTCTTACAGCACATGTCAAGGGAAAAATCTGAAAACCGTAAATATGTAGTTTAATTACAAGAAAAATGCGAATTTACTATTAGAAACTTATGAAAATTCACTAATGTTGTCGTAGTGGTATTGTCAGGCTCCAGAAGCATATGGGTTGCATACAGTTAGGTCCTATTCTATGTTTATTCTGAATTTTCTTTGTTTATATTCGTTATGCATTTCATCACGTACGCTTTATATACATAATATATACAGGGTATATATTATGTCTAAATTTTGCCTTTTTATAACCGACATGCGACATACTCAAGTCCCGTAACATTCTGTATATATTATATTTCGTCTAATTTTTCTTTATAATCCACATAATATGTTGATAATCTACATAATAATACTATACTATACAAGTTTGTACGGAACCCTCGGTGCGCGAGTACATCTCGCACTTGGCCGGTTTTTTTTGGTTATAAAGTTTAATGTCGCCCATACTTTGGTAGTATATACCCGGCGAATGCACGAATTGTTGTTGCTTATAATTTTCCGCAGTAACATGTTGTGCAAAAAGAACAACAATAATTAATCTGAAATCAGAAGAAAAAACTGATAGATTCAGACTAAACTTTCCCTAAATTTTCAATTACTATATTTTAAAATGTGAGAAATAAAATATTACAAAGAATAATGCTATCATTAATCATAGAAATGTTTTAATCTATTTGCATGAACTGTTTGCTTTTTTCGCCCTTTTTGAATAACCTAGTTGACTGATGACAGTTTTTCTAATATTGTATATGGTCCTACCCATTTCTTTTCTAGTTTTTTTGCTTCTGCCTCTACGAACAGATTTGTCGAACAATAAAACTTTATTGTAAGTTTAAAATGTATATTATTTATTCTTTTGTCGTAATTTGTTTTAGCTGTGTGTTTATTTTTTATTACACTTTTCTGTGCGTTGTCATGTTGCCAAAATCGCTGGTTAACCAAACAATAATTCAAACGGTTGATAATTAGTTGACGTATGTGGTGTTGTATTATAAGTAAATATATAGAAAGGCAGCCACTCGTCCCAATCCGATTGATCTACTTTTATATAGTGTCTTAAATATTCGGCTAAAGTTCTATGGGAACGCTCTAATGCCCCATTACTCTCCGGATGAAAAGCATGTTTGTACTTTCTTTACTTTTAATAATTTGCACATATTTTTGATAAGATTTCCTACGAAATTTTGTCCTTGATCTGAAACTAGGACTAGACCATTATATTAAACTTACATATGATGTTTTTGACGAATGCATCCGCTATGGTTTCTGATTCTTGATTTTTCAATGGAATAGCTTCCACATACTTTGGTAAATCATCCATGAATGTTAAAATGTATTTGTTGCCATTTGTGGTCTCAGTTAAAGTACCCATATCTACAAAACATTTCTCGAAAGGTTTTGAAGATCTAGATGTAATTTCCGATGGAGTTTTGGTTTTCTGTGATGTTTCGTTTAATTGGCAGCTCATAAGATATTTTATATATTCTGTTACATCCTCTGTCAGGTTTTTCCAATTGTAGAGAGACTTGATTCTTTTAATTGTTCGGCTTACCCCTTGGTGTCCTCCTAAAGGTGCATTGTGGTATTCGTATAAGACTTTATGTTTTTCTTATTTAGTCAGATTACATTCGCAATGGAAACAATCGATTTGAACGTCGGTATTTTTAAATATGTATTTAAATATACCTCCTACAATATGCCATTTTATATCGTCTGACAAACTTTGTTTCGAAAATATAAATTTTTTTATTCCATTTTGTGGGCAAATATCTTTCACCGACTGAATTATTCTGTATATAGCATCCTGTCGAATTTTGTTTGTGACGTTCTCTTTTGTGAATGCCACAATGAATTTGGTTTTGTTACATTCGATAACTACAACATCTTCCAATTTTCTTTCTTTTTCAGCAATGATCTTTTCTAATCCACTATATTTTTTCCTGATAAAATCGGGTAATTTACGATTTATCGATAAACCTATAAAAATATTGTTTGATTTAGATACTATTTCTTCTATATTTTGTTTGTTTTCTCTAAAATTATTATTTATAATTATGTTTTTTTAAAATATTTCATAAATTCTCTATAATTAAGATAAATGTCGTTTTCGATGTGTAACACATTAGTTTTGTTCTCCTGTTGAGTCCTCCTGTTGAGGCATTCTGCTCAAGCAATCAGCGTTTGTATCAGGGGTTGAAATCCCAAAACCCCCCCCTATAATCTTTAAATAATTTTTATTTAGCCATAAAACTTTCTTTTTAAAATCTATAATAATATTCTTTTTTTAACACTTATGTCAATACCCGGGTACCCGGGTACCCCTTTGCATGTTCTTACTTACATATCTTTTTTATTTAACGGAAAATCATCAAATCCTTTCATATCCTCGTTATTTGAGTCTATTGACATCGATTCATATACATAAATAATAAAATGTGCCAAAAATATATAAACTTTTTGGACTTAAAGTCAAATACCCCGTTGTTCAATACCCGGGGTACCCGGGTACCCATATATAAATATATAATTAAACTTATTTCTAGGGATAAAAAATATTACTTAATATATAAATAAACGGATTTATTTAACTTTTAATTAATTTTATCATAAAACTTTATTTTATTATAATTTATACATAAAATATTTTTAAATATTTAGTTTATTATTGGTAACATGCGTCACATTTTACAATTGCTTTTGAATGTTCATCGCAAACTGGTTTGTTACATTCTTTACACTATTTTCGCGTTTTTTCTCCGTTTTTTATGGACTTCCTGGTAACAAATATGACATGATCCTACAACAATTTTTCGTCCAGTGGAATCTGTCTGTTCGGTAGACCCGTCTGGGTCACTTGATGTTGTTGCCCTGCTTGTAGGATCTATTGGTTTTCCATATATGCTTTCTATGTGGTGAAATTTCTCATAATTTGCATATTTTGAGATCGTTCTTGAATAGCTGGCATATGTAGTTCTTCACTTAATTTTCGTAAAAATACGTTATTTGCATGATAAATGATATAGCTGGCAAGACTGGCGATATCCAAAATATTTAAAAAGGTCCGTCTGTGGATTGTGTAACAGCCCAACATCTTATCCATTATATCCACACCAATTTTTGGTTTATTATAATACTGAACAATTTCTGGTTTCTTTTTTTGTCTTCGCTGCAAATCTGAGTGCATCGTAGATAGAAGTATTTCATGAAACCCAAATAGAGAAAAGAATTCTTCGCGGTCTTTAGATCTTAGCATGTCTACTAGAATGTATTTTTTTTTTTTTTCAATGTTCCTATAATTGTTAGGTTCCATACAATAAATGCTTTGCTAAAGGTAAAGTAGTAAAAAATTATCCATTGTAATATTTCTTTCGGATCCTTTATATTTTGCAGCTAAATCTTTTACTCTCTTTCACTCTTTCGCCTTGAATTATTTCACGGCCAGTTGTTATTTTGCAAGTGTAAATTTGACCTTTCAATGGATATGAATTTTTGGCGTCGCGTATCCACCATATTTTGATCCCATACTTTGCCCACCCGGCGGTTTTATTTATAGAAATAGGGTTTTTCGGGTAGTGGAATACTCTATGGGTAATCCCGAGTTGTAATGTGAACGTCTCCGGGTATTAAAATTATTTTATTGAATGAAAAAACCACGCGGGTACACGGGTACCCGGGTATTGAACAACGTAGTAGTGACTGGGTATTGACATAAGTGTTAAATTAAATCTATTCCTAATATACCGTCGAAAGCTAGTTTTATGTCGTCCGGTACGACATGGAATTTATGTTTAATTTTTCAAAACCCTACTGTCACAAATCCTATTGTAGCACCTATTGTTTCTAAGGACTTCGCGATACCCGCTATTCGCACTGGTCTATTATATATAACGACTTCGTCTTTTATTTGGCCTTACTTAATTAGAGAGATATCTGCCCCTGTGTCTATTAGCAATTTACATTCATCTGCGATACATATATCAAGATTTGTTCTTACTGCCCGGTGTTTAGTGTATTGGATTGTATTATATATACATATATAATATAACATATTATATAACATAGAACCGAATTTTCACTTAATTTGTGAACATTATTTTTATAATCCCCACGAAAACTTTGATTAGAATTTCTGTCATTTTCATTGAAACTAGTTGAATTAAAATTATCTCTCCTATGCTGATTTTTACTGTCAGACCTCTGCTGATTATACCTACCAGTATTAGGTTGAGAATATTTATTTGAAGAATAACCATTGTTTCTTCTATCATTATTGGCTAATTTATTATAACTACAATTTTCTGTATTGTGGTTATTTTTTTTTTACAAATCGCACAATATTTTTTAAATATACAATTTTCCTTTGTATGATTATTCATATTACAAATATTACAATTTTGGTTAATCCTCACAGTCTTAACAATAGGTTTAGGATATCCTCGGAGAAGAGCATCATCGTCTAGCATTGCCTTTTCCTCGGTTTACGTTAACAAATTTGCGTGTTCTAAGGAATTCGGTCTATTAAACCTGACATGTTGTTTAAATCTAGGAGACAAACCTCTAACAAAAATTCATCTACTTTGAGCATATCACTGGCGAGTGTTAATTGATCTAAATTATATATCTCGGAGTTGCAATTGGAGATTTTCTGAACAAGTTTAAAAATTTTACTTTTATAATCGCAAATCTTTCGATCAGGACTTTGTTATGTTTTCCACAAAACTTACTGCCAGTAGGCACGATTTTGTGATTCTCCAAAAGTATTTAACAAGGCAGTTCTTAATTCTTGCCAAGAACTATAGTCATGACACCTAACAGTTTAAAAAGCCTTTCCTTTAAGATTATTCTCAATAAATTTAAAAATAACAGAGAGCTCGTTAGGAGACGTAATTTCGAACGCGCGATTGCAATTTCTAATAAAAGCATCTAAATTTTCACTCCCGCTATGCGTTTCAATAAATCTAATAGCTAAATCTATACTAACTTGAGAATTATTGGTTGCCATATTTAAATTTGGAAAATTCGTTTCCAAAATTTCTACAGAATTATCTTCGGTTGATTGTGAGTTGTTTAAAACTTTTGACTTCTTGTTATACCTCGTTGACCTTTAACAAAACATACGTCAATAACTGTTGTATATATCAAGCAAAAATGTACAAAAACGCAAAGTTAAAAAAATTAAAAGAAAATGCGTGAACCTTAGAATAAAAATACCAGAAAACAAGACAAGATAAAAAGCTAAACACTTTCAAAAACATCTCCTTAACCAATGACAGTGGCGTCTGATGAAAAGGATGCTGAAAAGGGTACTGGTCCTTGATGACTCTATGACAACTCTTCTGGGCTGATGCTGATGCTGGTGCTGATGATGGTTTTTGGCGAGGGTAGCGTGTAGACGACTTCCAAAAACCGTTTACGCTGCCACCAATGTTGTGAAGGGGGGTGGATGGTTATCACCGCTGACTCCAGTGTTGTGACGATGGATCTGCTGGCCTGCAATTCTTCGGACACTGAGATAGTTTTACCAATCTCGGGATCCTGTTACTTCTGTGGTCTGGTATTCGTAAGGCAAGAAGTTTGTTAAAATGAAAAGTAGTAGACTGTATTTATAACTAAATATTTTATAACCTTAAGCCTACAACTATAAGTTAACAATACTTAACAACTTAACAACTGACTTGAACTAGACCGGTTTGAGATATTTATATCATCCCGGTGGTATTCCGTGGGGGTTTGTGCATACCCCTTAATTAAATGTGAGGATGCTCCTCCTACTTCATTCCGCCCCTATGCAGCTTAAGAGAAGTTTGAGCTTAGCACGTAAGTCGTAGCGCATATATAATATATTATTACACAAATAACTAAAAAGGTTCCCAGAGAAACTAACAATCTGGTCTACGTGATTATTTTGATGGGGACGTTTTTATGTTATAAGTGTCTCTCCCAGAATTTCATTTCGGATAATAAAAAATATCCGTGGAAGATATATTCATGCACGTGGTTTTCATCTAAAAGACATAAAATCTTTTAACCGTGGGACCGAGGGTTGGAATATCCCTAAAATCACATGTGGCTTGAAAGGGTTTTATTACGACGGTCGGATGTCGTAATGGTAAAAAAGTATAAGAATTATTGGCTATCGCACGATAACCGTGGGACCAAGGGAGCGTAAAAGAATGTTCCCAAACACGTGGGTGGTATGGTTTTTATTACAACAATGAATATAGTGTTGAAAGACGAGGAACCCATATTCCTCAGTCCTAGGAGGCTACCTTTCATTGAGAAAAAGTAGTGGATGAACAGGTCGAAGATTGGCTCAAAATGGGCATAATGGAACCAAGCAAGTCCGAATTTGCAAGTCAAGTGGTGATCGCAAGAAGAAATTTTGGAACACCCAGGATACATATTGACTACCGTAAAATCAACAAAGTCATTTGTAAAAATCGATATCCGCTGCCGTTGATAGAGGACATACTCGACCAGTTAATAGATGCACGCGTATTTAGCACAATAGATTTTAAGGATGGATTTTTTCATGTGAGTGTCGCAGACGATAGCAGGAAACATACTGCTTTTGTCACGCACAAAGGACAGTTTCAATTAAGACAGTTTTATTTAATAGTAAACATCATTTTTTTTTAAAGTAACAATTTTTAAAATAAATTATATTTTTCAAACAAATCTGATGAATAAGCTACATCTTGTTTGATATTTGTCAGTTCGGTAGCAAGATCTCTTTTTGCTTTTTCTTTGGAAACGGCAGATACTTTATAAGTTTGCAAAAATTCAATAATCGTTCTATAAAGTTCATAAAATCGTTTAAAACTCTTTCCTCTTTCATTTTTTCATGCTTGGTAGAGTTTTTTTAAGTAAACCTAAAAAAACTTTTATTAGAGGCGACCATAGCTTTAGCTCCATGAGTCGCACAAGCAAAAAGGTTAATAAGTGGAATTTTATTGTCATTAAAAATTGCTCAATTACTCGGAATATTGCAATATCTCCTAGCAATAATGATTCAGTTCCAAGTAACGTACTTTCATCTATTTGCAAAAAAAATCTGTAATTCGCAAAATTGCATATAACAATTCTGCAGTATCTTAACCCATTTCAACAATTCTTCTTTGAATAGTGTCATCACTCAGAGGAATTGATTTTGTTACGTTGAATGGAGATTTGTGCAACACAGTATTGATTACCTCAGCAATTGCAGGCAAAAATAATCCTTCACCAATTGTATGGGGTTTTCCCGTCTTTGCAATTAGTAGTGATACCTTGCATAAAGCACGAAGTCCATCTGTGTTTTCTTGTGACAAGTTGGTAAACATTGCTTTTAAAGTTGGGCGTTTCTCGCAAATGTTGGAAATATGACACATTTTGATTATTTTTATGAGGATGTTTGTTTTGTGAATGTTCTAACAATCTGGAAGGCTTCATAGCTTCAATCGAAAATGTTTGATCGCAAATGAGGCACACGGGAGGTGGCGATTATGGTGTGATGGTATAAAACCATATTTAATATATTCCACACAATATTGTCTGCATTTCTTTTTGTGTTCTGGCATTTTTCCTACAATAATTTATTAAAATAAGTATAAATATGAAAACAAAATTAATTTAATTTATAGATTGTATAAGAAAACGCATTTATCATTGAATTTTATTTTGGACAAAAATATTAGTTTGAATAATATAATATGTTTTCTATATAAAAATATTAAAATAATAATTTAAAATGACTTACCGGTTTACATAAGTATGTAGGTATGGTATAATATATGTATGTAGAGTATGTATGAAGGTAGGTGTAATTTGGGAAAAAATGTAATGTAAGATATTTTACCGCAGTTGTTTTAAGGCTGGTCCAGACGATACGTTTTGCACAACCTTTTGTTTGCGCAGTCTTAGGACGGAATGGAAACGTTGCAATTTTTAGAGCGTCTACACGGTGCAGATATATCTGTATACTTCGCACTGTTTTGGTTAAATCTCATGGAGGTACTAGTCTGGTCATTTTTGAACAAAATGAATCGGAAAACGGAGCTACCGTCTACATGCGCCGACACTTCATGGATAGCTATGCTCTCTAGCTCAGTTATCGCTGCAACTGTACCGTCTTCGCGCCGTTTTCTAAACTGCGTACTTTTCCAATCTACACGCAACGTTTTATCTGCAACGTGTTGAGCTGTGCAGACAAAAGGTTGTGCAAAACGCAGCGTCTGGGCCGGCCTTTACTTGCACCATAGATCATAACCCGCGCGATCTCTCTTTGTCTTTCTATAGTGCTGTGTGCAGTGTTACCAACCAGAACATGGCATTTAATTTCAAAGTTTGTAGTTTTGAAAAAAATCATCTCGTTTTAAGAAGGAACCGATAAAAAAGCTGAATTACTGATCGTTAGTACTTAAAATAGGAATCGAAAAAATCAGGAATTAATAATTGAATCATAATCAATCGGTCAAATTATACTTAAATATTTCCATATTAGAATTATGCTTAATAATAAAAAATTGACTAGAACTAAAGCACAATGTATGATATTTTTAAAAATAATGTGGCATCTTTCGTGATAATTTGAAACTCAATTGAAAGAAGCTGTTTTCTGTCTTTCTACAGTAAAAGTATCTTGACTTACCAAGTATTTTATAGGATACTGAATATTTTTCAGTTCTATCGTAATTTTTATTATAAAACGAACATACTTAAATATTCACTAGAACTCTAGCAACGTTGGAAGAAAAAATTTATCACTTAGAATCAATTTAAAAAAATATAATGCAAAATAAAATTTACTTAAAATAATCTACCATACACTATTTGCAAGTATAGTTAGTTATGGGATAATTGCATGGGGAGCATGCTATAAAAATATTATGATAAAATTAACTAGTACACAAAATAAACTCATTGATATAATAACAGAACAAACGAACAATTACATTCTGAATACTAAAGAAACTTTCATAATTGACTCCCTATGTTTTCACTATGAAAACTGTAAAAAGTCATTTAATGATTACCAAGGTAAAACTAGAAATAAGGCGATAATTTTACCCAAAATCAATAAATGTATTGCATTCTAAAACTCTTATATTGTAGCAATAAGAAACTATAATATGCTCCCTGACAATCTCAAATCTCTAGATGTTAATAAAAAATTATTAAGAAAAAAACTTATAGACTGGCTAATAACTGGAGTATAAATTAAATATTTCTTTTTAAATATATATATATATATATATATTTATGTAAATGTATAGATTTATTTCATTCTGGTCATAGTCTATAATTAGTCGATAAGTTTATTTGTAAAAACCAACCAGTTCATGTACAGGTAACTAGTTTACGTCTATGGGATACGGTCTATGTAAATTACTGTACAATCTTATTCTGGTTAAATAAATAAATTGTAAGTTTAGGTCGGGGAACTTATTTAGATTAATAATAAATTAATTCTTAAAAAATTTGCAACAATAATTGTGAGTTCTTGAAATATTTCAAATAAAAATTAACATGCATAGATCCCTGTAGAAAGAAAAAATCGTGAAAAGAAAGTGAAGGCATTATAATTTTTACAGAACAAAAATTTCAATTTTTTTTTCAGAAACTTGAAAAATTGGTAGATTTTTTTTCAAGGTAGTAGATTTGAACAAGACACTAAGAGGTGGTACACTAAGACACTAAGGTGGACACTAAGAGATGTACCGAAAAGTTGGTAGCGTTAGTAACGCTGGCTGTGTGTGTGGGTGCGTGCGATTGTCAATACTCGACCAGCAGCGAATAGCAGACGAGCGTGGCCGGCTGTAAACGCTTGAACGTATTTGTTTATTTTAAATTAACAAAAATACATTGTTTGGGTCGTGATACCTACCGCCCGCTATATCTCTCCCCTGGATACCTATCGCCCCCTGGCTACCTATCGGCTTCTAACACGACGTCATCGCCCACTTTGAGAAACGCTGATCTAATATATAAAAATGAATGTTTGTTCGTATTTTATTCGCTGCCGTACAGTTGCCAACTTATTTCTTGTACTTGCGCCAAAGTTACAATAGACATGGTACAATTGTAAGCATTTTTTTGAACACTATAAAATTTACAAGCACATCGTTTCATACGTGGTTTGAGCGACATTTTGCATCACACTGTTATCAATGACAATGCCATTGAGTTTTACGGACAATATTTTCAATCAAGCTCTGATCGAAATCGAAGACATAGGCTTAACCGTCAACGACATAGGTTCACAAGGTTCTGCATTTGAACTTTATGATCGAGATTTTGTAAGACTTCAGCAGTACAATGCTAATGGTTTGCGTGCAGTTGTTTATCCAAACCAACAAATTTTGCTTGCAGAACAAGAATTTGCCTATAACATAATTACAAATGATGTGTTAAAAGACAAAGTTGGTCTGTTCAGGGGTGGTTTTATGATGTAAAAAACTTTTCCATCAGTTTGCTATTGGCTCATATTCGATCTTAAAATGGAATTGTTTTGGCCCTTGCTTCATCAGGTATTGCGGCTACATTATTAGATGGTGCACAAATTGCACATTCGGCGCTTAAAATGCCATCGGATATACATTTCTAGAAAGTTCCAATATATAGCAAAAGGATCAATGTCATTGTGTGAGACAAATGCACCATTGCTAACAAGAAATCGCTTAAAGCGATCGAACCCCTTACGGTCAAATGTACAACCGTTCGGTTATGCTCTCATTCTATTATCTGTTGACTTTCGACAAACTCTTCTAGTGTTTCCCAAATCAACACTTGCTCATAAGCACCGCATCTTTGGAGACATCCGGCAAAACTTACATTAAAAAAACTGTATATAGCTTATATTTGATGCGTCGTCAGACACATTCTCCAAACAGCTATTGAATGTTGGTGATGAAAAAGTACTCGTTTATGCTATCACAAAATGTATTTCATTTTCATTGAACTTTTGCGTCATTGTGTCATGCATCGATCAACTTATTCAGAAAGTTTTTCTGTAGGTTGTCACCAATTATAATAATAATAAATGGCATTGCACATACTCCATTTGTGTCGCATACAATATCAACGAATTATCAATATTCTGTCGTTAGCCGATATATAATATTTTGCATTGCTAATAGTTTTTTTATTATTCCAAAACATATTGATATTAAAATTAAAATATTGACATTAAAATGTATGTTTATAGATATATAAGCAGCGATCCTAAATGGGACATTCAGTGTGCTTACAACCAAGCAAAAATGAATTACCTTAGTATAGTTTGTTGTATAGTGTTAGTAGTCACTGGAATTTCGCTTAATATAGTTGGTAAGTGTACGAAAATACCTACTGAAAGTTCTTGAAATATGTGAATCGAAGATTATAGTTGTTTTTTATTTAATTTTCTCAGGTAGTCATATCACAAAGTTAGCAATAAGTTGAATTGAGTTCAGATTCTATTTACTTATTTTTAGCTCCGAAGTTTATTGTGCGAATAGTAAATATAAAATATAAGAAGTTAATAAAGTTTGGGCTCAATAATTAGGATACTTGGAATCAGTTTTAGAATAAATTTTTTCATCGTTCGTCGTTCTTTCGCTATTGATATAGATAAAAATACATAATCTCATTGTCGCTATCAATCCGTAAAATTTAGCAAGATTAGGTTTACGTACACACCGAAAATGAAATCGGTTTAGTGTTTTCTTAAATAAATCAGATAAACTATAGGCATTTTGGGCGTATCAAAAATTTATTCGCGTCAATACCTAATAATGTAATAAACCTGACCCTGATGTCTGCAGCGAATACGTCAAACTGACGAAACTATGTATGGACCAAAACTGTTTTAGTTTCAACAAAAATTTCTACAAGCAAACCTTTGGCACAGCTATGGGGAATCCACTCTCCCCATTTTTAGCAAACATTTTCCTGAACCACGTGGAAAACCAAATTCTTAAAAAATACCACACCTTTCCTACCTTTCGGTGTAGATACGTTTACGACATCCTGGCAATAGTAAATAAAGACTTCAACGTCAATAATTTCCTGGAATATATATATGGAATATATAACTTATACCCCTCACTAAAATTCACTGTAGAAAATGAAATTAACAAAAAATTAGCCTTTCTAGACATCTTGCTAATTAACAACGACAACCACATTGAATTTGACGTTTATAGGAAAGACACGCAAACAGATAACTACATATACGCCACCTCGTGCACGCCAAAAAACCATAAACATGCTGCTTTTCACTCTATGATCCATAGGCTATTAAATTTCCCATTATCCCCCAACAGATTCAACGCAGAATTTCAAAAAATTACTGATATCGCAACACAAAATGGGTACAATAAAATATTGATTGAAAAAAATTTTAAACAACATAAATACAAAAAAATGATAAGAGATTCCACAACATTGTCCCTAACCAACGAAGACACGCCCAAAAGATACGTTAAACTCACAAACCACCCCAAAGCTCATTTCAAATTAAAAAAATTATTTATTAAATTTGACTTTATACCAGTTTTTAACAACCCGCTAAATATAAAAAGAATTCTGGATGAATCGACATCGACAAACGAGATAAATTACAAAAATCTGGAATTTATAAAATATCCTGTAATGCATGCGACAAAATTTAAATCGGACAAACTCAACGCATTATAGGAACTAGGTTCAAAGAACACCAATACCTAGTCAAATGTCGTGATCCAAACAGATCGTCACTTGCCTTGCACAACATAGAAACAGGTCATAAACCTAAAGAAATTACCCTACTAAAAGAATCAAGTTCAAAATATCTCGATACATTAGAAGCAATTCACATGTACAAAAACAAAGAATGTCTCCTCAATACGGACCTAAGCATGCTCTTTAATCCCCTGCTACCCTTAATACAGTCTGGTAAAAAATTTGTCAAAATAAAATAATATATTAGTGTATTTTAAAAAAATGTCTTGTTTTTTTAGGAAAAACCCCACATGTATTTGTAAAAAGGTAAATATTATTTCATAAGAAATAATAATTAACCGGGGAAAAAACCTCTCTTATAATTTAATTATATAAGCTTGTTTTCTATGGGAAAAAATTAGTTATACTAATGATGTCAACCTTGTTGACGAAATGTATACATTTATTTACTTAAAATAAAAATTGTGAAGATAAGATTGTTTTATTTCATTATAAAAATCTTCCAACTCAACAACACATAATTCGATAACCTAATAATGTAATTATTATTTAATAATAATTTAATTTTAATTTTCCTACGGTAAAACTGGTGAACCTAACGTGTTTTTGTTTCTAGATGCGCAAGAATGTATAACATACGAAGCAAAGAAAGATTTGTTTATCGAAACGCCTATGCCCGACGAATTACGTTGCGCCTGCGGATTTTCGTGGTGAAGCAGAAACCTGCTGTTACACTATTTCGTATTTTTATGATTTTAAACCAACTGTTATTGGTAAAATATAACCGCTTTTAAAACACTTATTACGCTGCTATAAGTATATTAAATTGTAAACATTGTTGTATACTTAATATAAAATTAACTATTAGACTATTTGGAAAGAAACGCGTTTTTCCATGGACAGCGATTTTTAATACAGGATACGAGAAGAAATTTACCAATTTTTAAATACTATTCAAATTATACTTTAAACATAAATATTATGTATATATATATATATATGTATATATATATATGTATATATATATATATATATATATATATATATATATATATAAAGAATGGGGGTAATAACAATCGTTATTAGTTAAAGAGTAAATTTTATAAAAATTACTACGCAAACGGTAGAATTCGGGTAATACGATTAACAGAAAAAACTCAAATTCTTCTTAAGTCGACGTTTCGATTTATTGATTAAATCTTTTTCAAGACCTACAAAATTATTACAGAAAATTACAAAAAAACAAGTGAAAGATGTTATTGATTACTTACAAAGAAGGTAATGAACAATTAATTAAGACGTGTAACATCATATAACTTGACCAACAATGTGGGTTACATAATCGTTGCTGTAAAACGAGCCATGGTGAATTTTAATTTCGGTGTTTGAAATTTAATATTTAGACAGTAGAACCACTAGAGGTTTCGTTGTCTCTAGTGGTTCTACTGTTATACAATTTCCTTAAATGGGGGTCGTTGAGCTGCTGTTTTTCTAAGAAGATCTAGGGATCGTCCAGATTGCCTGGGTTTCTGGGAAACTGCGATGTAGTGGCGGTTTCAAACAAATTTTTTTTCGAACTGTATGTCTTCAAACATTGGTTAAATATTCTTTTTCCTGTGTGCTTGTGACTCCTGTGTCCTTCTAATGTCACGATCTTTCCCAATGCGCACCTTCGCAGCTCAATTGAAAAAAAATTGTTTTTTTCAACTTTAATTTATTTTAAGAGAACGAAAAGGTTTTGTTGGTTTCCTCGTGCTGTGCCAATCGGGTTGGTGTCCGACATTTTGTAAACTAAATATTAAATTTCAAACACCGAAATTAAAATTCACCATGGCTCGTTTTACAGCAACGATTATGTAACCCACATTGTTGGTCAAGTTATATGATGTTACACGTCTTAATTAATTGTTCATTACCTTCTTTGTAAGTAATCAATAACATCTTTTACTTGTTTTTTGTAATTTTCTGTAATAATTTTGTAGGTCTTGAAAAAGATTTAATCAATAAATCGAAACGTCGACTTAAGAAGAATTTGAGTTTTTTCTGTTAATCGTATTACCCGAATTCTACCGTTTGCGTAGTAATTTTTATAAAATTTACTCTATATATATATATATACATATATATATATATATATATATATATATATATATATATATATATATATATATATATATACATATATATATATATATATATATATATATATATATATATATATATATATACACTGCCGAGCATAAAATTAGAGTCACTCCAAAATTTGAAGTTATTTTCAAAATTTTTATTTTTTTTCGTGCTTTTTCGGTTGTTTACTAACTGATTGCTTGAAAGTTTACTAACTGATTGCTTGAATAAAAGAAAAGGTCTTCCTTTTTCAAAGTTTATTGAAAGTAATGAAAATGAACAATTTTAATTTTATGTGTTAAGTAATGAAAATGAACAAGTTTACTTTGATATGTTTTTGTTGAAACAAAAGAAAGTTTAAGGACAGCATAGCATTTGTTTCTGTAGTGTCATCTGTCTGTTGTAAATTGTTGTCATTGTTAGTGTTTTGCAATGAGCATAAATCCCGTTGTTGCGGCACAAATTGTGGCGGCTTTAGAAGACGGTCGCGGTCAGCGCGAAACTGCGAGAAACGTTGGTGTAGTCTCTCGAGTGCGCAACGAGTATGGCGGCAGTTCGAAGAGACAGGTCTGTTCACTCGTGGACCTTGTTCAGGCCGAGGCAAAACTCCAACAGCTAGGGATGGCCGCTTTCTCGTTTCTAGTGCTTTGAAAAACCGAACGATCAGCGCAGTTTCCCTTCGAAATCATCTCCAAGAAGTGAGAAATGTAAACATGAGTGAGTGGGCAGTTAGGAGACGAATTTATGTTGCTGGATTATCTTCTCGAACTAGAGCTACTGGACCGCCGCTTTCCCGTGCACACCGGATTGCGAGGTTGAATTTTGCACGAGAACACTTGATTTGGACAATAGCGGATTGGAGACGCATATTGTTTTTTGACGAACCGCAATTCTGTCTTACGGGCTCAGATAGACATGTAAGAGTGTGGTGACGACAAGGCGAGAGATATGCTCAAGCGTGTATTGCCGAGCGACTACCGTTTGGCGGAGGATCAGTTATGGCATAGGGAGGCATATCTTTTGACACTCGCACGGAGCTAGTATTTATCGAGAATGGGACGCTGACTGCGCATAGGTATCTGACAGAGGTTCTAGAAGACCATGTTTTACCATTCATGGGTATTCTTGGAGACGACGCAACATTTATGCATGATAACGCACGGCCCCACACTGCTCGGATAGGTATTGAGTATCTTGACGAGTGTGAAATCACGCGATTTGTTTGGACAGCTCGCAGTCCAGATTTAAATCCAATTGACCATATTTGGTACGAGATGGCAAAACATTTACGGAGACATGTGCCGGCCCCCAGAAATTCTAGAGAGCTTCGCGACATACTGGTGAAAGAATGGGACAATCTTCCGCAGAACGTGATCCATAATCTGATCCAGAGCATGACACATCGCTTGCAAGCTGTTGTCACTGCCAGAGGAGGGAATACTGACTAGTGAAGTCCTTAAACTTTCTTTTGTTTCAACAAAAGCATATAAATGTAAAGTTGTTCATTTTCATTACTTAGCATAACAAATTAAAATTGTTTATTTTCATTACTTTCAATAAACTTTGAACAACAAAAACCTTTTGTTGTATTCAAGCAATCAATTAGTAAACTGTTACAACCGAAAAAACACGTAAAAAACTAAAAATTTCTAAAATAACTTCAAATTATGGAGTGACCCTAATTTTATGCTCGGCAGTGTATATATTTATATATATATATATATATATATATATATATATATATATATATATTGGGTCTTACTATAAAAAACTATAAATTCTTACGAATAAGAAAAGAAACGACAATTAATGCTTTTAATTGTAATGTCAATTCCCAATTCACTGAACTAGTTTTACAAAATAGGGATTATGCATCCATTTTTTTTTATTTGCTTAATTCACTTTTTACTTCGTTTTAACATAGTAAAAAATATAAATACTGTTGAAAGTTTTTCAATTAATTTTAAAAAATATATATAAAATAATGACGTAATCGTGATAAGTTTCACCTGTTTGAACGGTCCCATATTTGGCGCGCTTTGGATGACGTCACAGCTCTCGTTGTCATTCAGTGTTTTTTACTCTTTGCAATGTTGTTTACTTTTGACAGTTAAGGATTTTCAGTTTGAATCGCTTTTTCGATAATGGAAAAAGCCAAAAAACATGTTATAGATATTGTTTTGTACCGGAATGCAAAAGCACTATAATAAGTACACCAGATAAAGGGGTTTCTTTGTTCCAAGAAATGCGTAAATAATGGTGTAAGGTTTTCCAATAAAATTTCCGACACCAATCATATCAGCTAGGAAGTTATTTGCAGATAACCCAGTTGATAGTACATTTATTTCTTCCGATCCTTCAGTGATATCGTCGGATGAGAAACATATAAAAAATGTAATGCGAATTGGTACAACAACTGCTATAGGAAAAGGGCCTAATATGTTGATAGGATTACCTACAAAATCATTTAATAACAATTTTTATTTCCAACTAAAGACATAGTAATTGCATTAAAGAAATTTAAATTAAATGAATAATTTAACAAATTAGCTATGCAGTTTGGTTATTCTCAGAGCACATCATAAATACATCTATTTTTGGTAAATTGTCCGATTGTGCTTTAACAAAACCAATTTCCGTCATTGTTCTTGAAAATTTATAATGTCAATATAGACCAAAATCGCACTAGGTACTCACACACTTGATCTTCTAAGATATCTTCTAATTTTATTAGGTTTACAACTTTTAGTTGTTCATCTAGTTTCTAATTTTGTTATAGCACTGGATTTCTACTTAGGTAGTCTGCTTCGAAGTTGTATCTGCCTGGAGAATATTTAATTTGGAAATCATTTTGCGATATTTTGGTAGTACGTTAGGTTAGGTTAGGTTAACTCCTAATTCTTTATCTGTTCTTGACTTTATGTTCATATTCTCCAATGGCTTGTGATCTGAAAAATCCGTAAATTTCCTACCTATCGACAAATGTTGCCAATACTTAATACATTCTTTGATTGCTAGGCATTCCAGATATATAGCATTCTTCTTTTTTGAGCTTCGTTCAATTTTTTGAGAAGTATGCTGCTGTTTTTTCGTCCTTGTTTTCTTGTGGCTGTTTTAGAACTGCTCCTACTCCTAGTATACTAGCATCTGTGTATATGAGTATAGGTAACTTTGGATAAAAACTGGTTAGAATTGGTTGAGGACATAAAATATTTTTAATTTTATAAATGAATCTTGGCACGTCTTTGTCCAATTAAAGATTTCTCAAAAGGTTATGCAATTGATCCAATTTCTATGCTATTTTTGGCACATACTTGTAATAAAAGTATATCTTTCCCAAAAATTGTCTCACATTTTTTTGCGTTTATGAGTTGCAAAGTTTCTAATTGAAATCAAGTTATCTTTCAGAGGTCTAACTGAATTATTTTTGATTATGTGACCCAAATATTTAACCGAATCAGCTGGGAATGTGCATTTTGAAAACTTAAACCTTCATCTTTTATTGCCTGAAACAGCTGTTTTAGATGTCTAACATGATCTGAGAAAGATTTAGAGAAAACTAGGATGTCGTCAATGAAATTTACTGTGAAGTCTCCAAGTTTGTGTTACCGTATTATGTTACACATTATTCTCGGAAATGTAGCTGGTGCGGTTTTAAAACCGAATGGGAAACAAGTCCATTGGAAGTGACCCTCTTGAGTGACGAATGCAGTCTTTTATCTGTCTGTAATTCGTAGAGGTACCGACCAAAATGCTGAGTTTAAGTCCAATGTTGAGAAAAACTTGCAATCTCTTGTCTTTATCATAAGATTTTCACTAAGTGGAAACGGCTGCGATTGGGGTATAACAATTTTATTGATATGACCTTTTACTACAATATTTTTCTACCACTAGATCAATGCGAGCGTCACAACCCGTTACTGTTCCGATGACATATTTATCCTTTGCAAATACAGATTTATTGTTCAATATTAGGTTATAAATTACTTCCTGTTTTTCGTAGTCCAGATGATTTATAGAAATTTCGACGTTTTTCCCTTTGAAATTTCCATTGAAATTTATTGAATTATCAGATATTATTTCCTTAGCAATGTCATTATCAGATTTTTTTTTCTTTGAAACTGACTTCTTTGAATAGGAACTATCTGAACAATTTCTAGATTTTCGTTTTTAGTTAAGTAAAACTGCTTTATGCAATCAAGACCATTTTTTTTTATTGACATTAAAAACGGTTACATCCAGTGTTATCCTGTCAATTGCCTTTTTAATGCCATTAATTGTTTTCAAATTAGTAATCTTTGAATGATTTGATTTCTCATTGTTTATGTTCACAAGCCTTGAATTTATCAATGACACATTAGAGCCTGAATCATAGATCCCAAATACTTTAACATTATCATTCAATACTAATTTTACTTTAATTAATGGTGGCACTATTTGTTTGTTTTGTCCTCACACTGTAGTTCATACTCCAATTCTGCGTTGTTAATGAACATTATTTGCTCCTTATTCTTTTCTCTTTCATTATTATTCCTTGTTCTGAAACAGCACATCTCTTCTGAGTGATAGCGCACACCTTTCTTTAATTTTTCACAAATGTTACATTTTTCTTTCATCGCCTTTGTGTCATCTTTTTTTTAGTATATATTTTTTTTGTAACTAAATGTTCTAATTTGCCAAGATAAGTTTTTTGTTTCTATAATTCCTTCTTTGTTTGTCCTATCTGTTATAAAATCTGGTAAACCGACAGCAATTATATCGATTAAGGTCCCCTGATCAATTGTCTTTCTTACTTCAAATAAGAGTTTTTCTTTATTTATAGCATATTATAACAAAGATCCTGATTGATATTCAACCCTTACCAACCCTTATTGGCCCTTACAGTCCAACCCTTATTGGCGTAAGTTTGTAAAAGATTTGATTTCCATTCTAACCATTCTGAATATAAACTAAACTTGCCAAATACAAACCTATCTGCTAACTTTTTAATACTTTGTTTTTCTTTATTGTTCTAATTGTCAACTAACTTTCTTAAAACTTTCACTATTGAATCTTCTGAATTACTTTCATTGGCAATAGTCAGTTTTTCTTGTGTAATTTCCTCTAAAAATTGGTCTTGAAAAATCATGTTCCCATCCTCATCCACATATGTTTTTAGTATATGTTCTGTCATTTTTATCCATACACTTCTAGTTTGAAGTATTTTTTCAATGTATTTTTTACTGTAGCATAAGCTTTAGAGGCGTAGATAAGTTTGTGAATTGATACTGCTTAAAACTCCTCAGGAATCTGTAAAATTTTGTCAACTTGTGTGACATTTGAGGTTATAATAATATGGTTTAACTTTTCGTGTGATGCTGCCTTTAGTTCAAACGTAAATTTCAACTTTTCCATTTTCTGACAAAAATTGTCGTTTTATAATGGTATTTTCTACGGATTGGGTCGACACAGTCAATTTAAAACACTCTTCAGTTGCTCTGTAAGAAAAGTATTTATTTATGAACAATATTATAATTTTTTTAAAAACAATATTATAAATCCTAATAACAAAATCTTACCTATAAGAAAAGAAACGACAATTAATGTTTTTAATTGTAATGTCGATTCCCAATTCACGTAACTAGTTTTACAAAATTTTAATATATATATATATATATATATATATATATATATATATATATATATATATATATATATATTCAAGGGGATGTTCAAGGGGAAGTATTACATAAGCAATATCATGAATATCATTCCCATTCTCACAAAAAGTAAAAAACAACCTTCCCCTCCACCCCCTGGGTATGTTTACATACTACTTGTACGCCCCCTAATTTAACAAAGGATTCAGAAATAAAATTAGTAGAATTGGAATTTAATATTATTATTTATTGCGTATCATTCAATAATTAACTGGTAAACATATTCCAAGTTCAAATATAGAGTTAGTCTTCATTAAATATGTATCGTTCTAACGATATAGTTACTACACTGAATAGATAAAACCACTATGTTTTACCACACTCATAATGTATAAAATACTATAATATGCTTAATAATATACTTAAATATGTATATAATATTTTTACTAATACGATATAGTTACTATTGAACATTTTAAGAATATATTTTTTAAATTAAATATTTATTTGCAGCTTCTTGTGACAGTCTAGGTGGTGAATGCATCAACGACTATCCTAATTCTATCATCGACCTTGGTGCTAGAAGCATTGATTGTATTAATGGAACGGCTTGTTGTGTTTGGCTATGATAAAAGAATATTTATTTCAAATGAAATTATTTTTATGCAAACTTTATAATTATGTTTACTCTTAGTACATTTAAATATTTGTTTCGATTATTCTGATATTCTCTTAATTATAGGGGAAAGAATAAGTTAAATAAATTACTGCAAAATCCTAATTTGCATGTGGTTTGTTAAGAACCTATTATATTACTACCAATCCAAGATGACATTTTCCAAGATGATATTTTAAATCAGGATACTCTTTAATCCACTATTTTGTTGAAGGTTTTTACTTAGACATTATTTAGTTGAAATAAATATGATTATCAAATTTATATACACACACTCAGAATTACACTCAACCGAAATTTAGATTTTCTGTATGAAGTGCACGATACCTGCTAGAAATCGGGTAACCTCCAAGTTGCTACTGCCAGTAGAAACGAAATATTGAATGACAATATTTGGAGAATTTCAGATAGATACGACAAACTGCCTGTGTAACAAAGACATATGAGTTTCCACACAAAACCAGCATCACATAAAAAATATTTAGTCTGCATACGAGACACTTAATAAATGCTTAAGTGTGTTGAATCATTCTCACTTAAGTATGTTCTTGCACAAATACAACATGTACAAAAACTGTCTATAAGACCAACTGTCCTTCGACAAACTGTCAATATAACTAACTGTTTATGCGACAAACTGGCTATACTACAAACTGTCTGTATAACAAAAAAGATGTACGAGTTTCCAAACGAAACCGGTATCACTTAAAAATTGTTTCATCTCCATATGAGACACATACTTAAAAAATCTTTAAGTGTGGTAATTCATTCACACTTAAGTATTTCCTTGTACAGAAATAACATGTATAAAGAGCTGTCTACATGATAAACTGTTTATACCTAAAATATCCCATATGACAAACTGTCAATACAACAAACTGTCCAAACGACAAACTGTCTGTACGAAAAACTGTTCATACAACAAACTGTCCATACGACTAACAGTTCATACGACAAATTGTCGATTAGACGAAGTTACAAAACTAATTACAATAAAGGTCCATATTATAAAACAATTTCTTTTTATAGAATAAAATCTGGATAAAATGTTGATTCAGGTAATCTCATCCAACAATCCCCAAAAGCAAGAAAGAAATCAAATGAAATAGCCCTTAATGAACAACTAGCAACTGGAAACAGACCCCAGGTCAATGAGGTTATGTAAGAAATGCTCGAAACTAAAACCAGAAAAGTATGTATCAGATCTGGCAGAACATTGTTTAAAGAATTTTTGGTACGATGGTCAAATATACAAACAAGTTCTAGGAGCACCAATGGGTTCACCTCTATCCCCAGTAATAGCTAACATATTTCTTACAGATTTTGAGGAAAAGGCAATCTCATCCGCCACACTTAAACCTACACTCTGGTTAAGATATGTTGACGACACATTTGTAATCTGGCCCCACGGCAGACCAGAGCTGGACAAATTCCTTACCCATCTTAACTCCCAACACGACCAAATCAAATTTACAATGGATATAGAAAAGCATCAACGACTTCCTTTCTTGGATATTTTAGTACCGAAGTAACCAGACGGCACCTTAAGTCACACTGTCTACCGAAAATCAACACATACAGACAAATATCTAAATGCTTCTCCGCACCATCACACCAAACAACTAGCATCTGTAGTCAACAATCTTACCACCCGTTCCAAAAGACTAGCCGACCAGCTTAACTTACCAAAAGAATTGAAGAACTTACGAGAGACTAATCTTAGTATCTCTTAATTACTTAGGACATCCTAACAGCTTAATATCCGGAGCTTTCCGTCGTACAGAGAACACTAACAAAAGAACTGAAGAACGCCAGAAACCCGTTAGCACAGCATACCTACCATATGTGCATGGATCAACTTTCAAAATTGCCAGAATCCTAAAAAGACAAAACATCGACACTATTTTCAAACCTAAGCAGAAAATATCCTCCATGCTACGCAGCGTTAAAAACACCATCCCGTTAGAATCCCATGGAATTTACAAAATACCTTGCGGAACATGTGAACGAACTTTGGACGTACCAATAGAAAAATATCGGCTAGGATTCAAGAACATGTAGTTTCGGTCAGACACAGAGACAAAGTATCATCCGCTCTTATCCAGCACACCAACACCGGTCACTGGATGGACTTTAGAAATTAAAGGACTCTTGCACATACTAGCCACGAAATGTCTAGAGTATACAGAGAAGCCATAGAGATAGAAAAACGAGACTACTGTATCAACACGAGAGACGATTCTTTGAGACTCCCCCCAGCATGGCGACCGATCTTATTCACCGTCAAAATGCAATGCCAGACACCCAAGACACATATACGACAGGCAAGACAAACAAACAAAGGAACCGAAGTTCCTATCATCACAATGTTCTTATCTTCCTTTCGCTTACTAAAAATTGGGTATTCTTAATTTTGCTTCTGATTTTTTTCCTGTCTTCTATCATTTGCTGATTGATCTCCAATTGCTTTGTCATCTTTGTCAATCCCCAATCAACCAAAACTTCCAAATCAAACAATTCTTTGAATTTTTTTTCATGTCATTATGTAACATGTCCAAATGATTTGTGAAAAATCTAATTATGAACATGTTCATCAGATATTTCTTCAGTTTTCTGAATTTTCATCAGATTTGAAAATTGGTAAAATTGACAACGAGCCAATTTTTAAGTAACAATTTTTTAAATAAATTAATTTTGATAAAACATAATCATGATAAAACAAATCTGATAAATAAGCTTCTCTGATCTTGTTTGATTTTTGTTAGTTCGGTAGCAAGATCTCTTTTTTCTTTTTCTTTGGAAACGGCAGATACTTTATAACTTTCAAAAAATTCAATAATCGTTCTATAAAGTTCGTAACATCGTTGAAAACTGTTCCCTTTTGAAAGCCATCGAACTTCAGTATGGAGTAATAAACGTCTGTAGTTATCTTCATTTTTCTCGCACTGCTTACGAAATAGCCGATTATTCAATGAATGAGCCTTAGCCCTCCGTTTGGCATATAGTCCGCTAACCTTTGGTTTGGCACATGTGATCTGGCCAGACACCTGTATATCTCCATGCAAACATATTATGGAAATATCGCATTGTTGGAGGCGTTCATTGCTCCTCTGACACAATTTTTGGCGTAGTGCACGCTGGCAAGTAAAAGTATGGCCCTGCTTTTTGTGGCACGTAACCGCAAATGGAAACCGTAATGGAATCCAATCCTATTATGAAATCCAAAATAAGATGAAAGAACAGATCGTGAACAGGACTTTTTTCATTTCTTCAGGAACACATCTTTTATTGGATCGAATTTTGCCAACAAAAGCAATGTCAATTTTAAAAAAAGTCGCTTTGCTGCTTCCAATGTGGTAAAAAAAATATCAGCAATAGACGAACGACAGGGGTTACTATACCGATTTGCTAACTCCAGCAATACATATTCACCTTGTTTAGTTTGCTCCATCTTCATGGCCTTTGTATAATTTTCCTTGCAACGGATATTTTGTTTTGGAATCGCATACGCACCAAATTTTTTTGCCATATTTTGATGGTTTTGATGGTTTTGATGGAATTTATTGAGTAAATTTTGTTCTGCCGCGGTATGGAAATAGCTTTTCATCAACCGTAAAATTTAAAATCAACCGTAAAGTTCAAAAACTCATAATATTGTGATGACACAAACGACAAACAGCATCTGGTTCATTTCTATTGCATTTTGTACCATCTTTGCCAAAGAAAAATTCATCAGTTGCAACTTGTTGATTTTTAGCATGTGCTTCTCCATCTACTTCTTATTCTTCGTCACTATCTAGAATTTTGTTTGGTTCGATTATCAAATCCTCTTCAATATCAGACGCATCTTCTTCAGGTACATAATCCAAATCATTATCGTCGTCATCGTCTCTGAATGGATCATGTTCAACATTTTCAATAATCTCTTCTCCAGGATTACGTTGAATTTCGTTAGATAAAGCCGCTGCCAATCGTGTATAAAAATCAGTATCAAAACTTTGTCTACTTAGTCGCGTATTATCCACAAATTCAACTACATTATTCATTTTTATAAAACAAACAAAAATTTCGCAAGGTGCTAAATTGGGCCAATACGTGGCTTGCGAGCGAAAATGTTATTACAAAATACATTTTATTTCTTATAAAATATATTTGGGTCCGGACAGACCACATGTGCCAAACCGAAGTATATTCAAATACATATCATTGTATTTACTCTTGGATGACATGCATCCTTTTATTTTTTCTTTTAAGTGGAAACTAATGAAATTTTACGAAAAGTCAAGGAAATGTAAGTCATGAACATAGCTCAACTTGAATTATATTTAAAAAACAAATTAAATCGCAGAAAGTCTGGCTGGACCCATGCGCCAAACGGAGGGTTAATCTTGTATATTGCAGTAATAACAAGCTGCATCGATTGGTGAAGAGTTTCACTTATATATACTATTTTGGCAACTAAATGTTGGCGATGTATGATGCAATGAACGGTTATAATATTTGATAGATTTTTTTTAAGTACTCCTAAAAAACCTTTAATAGAGCCAATCATAGCTTCAGCTCTACGAGTCGCACAAGCAAAAAGGTTATTAAGTGGAATTTTATTGTCACTAAAAAATTGCTTAATTACTCTAAATATTGCAATATCTCCTAGCAATATTGATTCATTTCTGGGTAACGTACTTTCATATATTTGCAAAGAAAAATCTGTAATTCGCAAAATTACGTATAACAATTCTGCTGTATTTTCACCCATTTCATCAATTCTTCTTTGAATAGTGTCATCACTGAGAGGAATTGATTTTATTAAGTTTAATGGAGATTTGTGCAACACACTACTGATTACCTCAGCAATTGCAGGTGAAATTAATTCTTCTCCAATTGTATGGGGTTTTCCCGTCCTTGCAATTAGTAGTGATATCTTTTATGAAGCATTAAGTCCATCTGTGTTTTCGTGTGACGAGCTGGTAGACATTACTTTTAAAGTTGGGCGCTTCTCAAAGTTTTCTCGCGAACCTAGGAAATAAGACATATATTGATTATTTTTAAGGGGATGCATGTTTTGTGGAAGTTAACCTAACAATCTGGAAGGCTTCATAGCTTCATTCGAAAATGTTTTATTGCAAATAAGGCACACGGGAGCTGGCGATAATGTAGTGATGGTATAAAAACATATTTAATATATTTCACAGAATGTTGTCTGCATTTCTTATTGTGTTCTGACATTTTTCCTACAATAATTTATTACAATACGTATAAATATGAACACATAATGAATTTAATTTATAGATTGTATAAGAATTTTATTTTGGACAAAAATATTAGTTTGAATAATAATTATGTTTCCTATATAAAAATATTAAAATAATACATTGAAATGACTTACCGGTTTTTAAATAATTATGTAGGTATAATATAAGTATATATAGTTTGTGAGGCGTTTGCTATCAAAACTAGCTGAGTCCATTAATTTTCAAAAGTTTTTTCCTTGCGAAGTTTGATAGGTCTTTGTCGATAGTATCAATCTACAAAACGATTTGGAAAGAATTCGGCTTGATCCGGTCGAAACCCGGTGTCAAAAACAAGTGTCTTTGAAAACCCAGCTTAATCTATGCTTCTATTAATGCCATCACAGGTCAGTGGCATTTTAGATTTTCAGTTTCTAAATCATTTCTGTTCATCAGGAATGAGATGAAAAATGACACCAAAATAAGTGGTGAACTTTTTTATAATTCGGACATAGGAGCTATCAAAGGTTAGTCGAAGACACAAATTTTTATTATCTCGCTTTTTTTAATTTTAAGTTATTAAGTTAATAATTCTAATTCTAAGAACTTTTTATTTCTTTTCATTACCTACGAGTGGTTTAGACCATATTTGCTATATCAGTGAATATTCAGAATAACAATTTATCGACATTATTACAATACATTGGATTGAAAAATTCACTATGTTTTTATAATATACACACTTATAATATATAAAAATGTTAAGTGGTAAATATCGATATGCATATAAGTGTGGTGAAAACATAATGAATTTTTCAATTTAATGTAAGTATGTATTTCCACGTATTAACAGTCGCAACCATCCTACTCATTATTATAAAAAATTGATTAAATTAACTCACACTTTCGATTTTACAAACTAATACGTGAATATAATTAAGATACCACATAGGTTTAATAGAAATTTGAAAGGAAGGATAAAAAACTCTCAAATGTTTACAAACCCAGCTCAATCCAAATTATTTTTGTTCATAAATAATTATACAATACTTCTAATAAAAAAAAAAGATTTCGAATAGTGCACCGAAGTTTATCCAAATTACCTTTTTATTATTTAAAACAATTAAATGGACAGAGCTTGAAATGTTTTTTGGCTCTCCTGCAAAATTTATGAAAAATGGATTGAGCTTGTTTTAATACTAAAAGCCTCGTGTATGAACAACTGGTGTGACGTGTAAATAGTCATTACCACATGTACTTGCGTACCATTATGGAAAAAAAATATTTGAAAATTCTCTGCGGAAAATCAAACAAATGAAAACAGGAGCGTACAAAGGACCCACTCACCACTTCAACAGTCCAGTGTATACTTGGACCTGCAGAGTTCGAAGGTTCCACCACGTGGTTGAGCCAGCTGGATTTCGTAAACAGGATGGTGAATGTTGAATACAGTGATTTCCAAGAAGAAAATTCGTCCTTTTACGTCCAATTCACAGATATTTTTCTATTTTAAAATTGTGTAAGAATCGAACGGTCATAATTTGCCATGCCGAATTAACACAAAAATATATTTTGACTGCTTCATTTGAATGTCTTACAAAGAGTATTAAAATATCTACACTAGTTTTCAATTTTTGATAAAATGGGAACAAAAAAAAATCAATATAAAATATGTTCGTAATCAAATAAAATCACGGAACAATACGGGTGCTATTGGTCATCTCTTAGGCTTCAGTACAACCAAAAGCATCCATGAGAGCGGGCACTTGTATTACCGGTGTATTTGAAAATTAAAATATTATTTGAATATTAATCAAAATTTATAAAAAATAGTAATTACGTTCCACCAATAACTATGTATTGGAACGACGTGCGGCTTGCGGCAGGTATAAGTTGGGAAAAAAAGTAATGTTAGATATTTTGCCGCAGTTGTGTCCTTGCTCCATAGATCATATACCGCGCGATCTCTCTTTTTCTTTCTAGTGAGCTGTGTGCAGTGTTACCAGAACTTGGCATGGAGGTAGATTTAATATCTTAAGTTGGCAGTTCTAAAAAAAATTCATCTAGTTCTCGTAAGAAGGAACCAAGAAAAATCTGTGTATACTGGTCGTTAATATTTAAAATTGGAATCGAAAAAATCAAGAATTAAAAATTGAATCATAATAATCAATCGGTCAAATTATACTTAAATACTTCTATACTAGAATTATACTTAAAAAAATTAAGTAAACAAATTCAATAGAACTAAAGCACAATTCATGATATTTTTAAAAATAATCTTTGGTGATAATTTGAAATTCAAATGAAAGAAGCTTTTTTCTCTCGTTCTACAGTAAAAGTATTTTGACTAACCAAGTATTTTATAGGATACTGAATATTTTTCAGTTCTATCGAAATTTTTATTATAAAACGAAAATACTTAAATATTCACTAGAAATCTAGCAACGTTGAAAGTAAAATTTATATTTTTTTATTTATTTATTTATTTGTACACAAAATTAACAAGTTTAAGAATATAACAAGTTTAAAGACTAAATGATAAAAACAATTATACAATATGTAAAGAAGTATAAGATGTATTGTGTACGGGATTAGCACCTAAGTGACTTAACACTTGTGTTGTGCAGCATAGCAATATTAATTACTCTACTTTTATATTTCTGTACAGAAAGTAATGGTACAAAATTTTGATATAACACCAGTTATTTTATCTATTGTTGTTTTAATATTGTGATAAATTTAAAATAATTTTCAAAGATGATTTTTTTTTATTCTCGCGAAAAGGTTTTTTGATTTTTTATATATAGTAGGATAGGTAGGATATTGCAAATTTTGGATAACGTGATAAGATATATATATATATATATATATATATATATATATATATATATATATATATATATAAGGTTAGTATGAAAAGATCTTTTTTTCAAAATTATTTCAGTTTCAGTGTTCATATTTTCAGTGTTACGTTTGATTCAACTAGAAGGAATCACTGAAGTGATTCAACTAGAGGTTTTTAAAGCAATACGAGTAGATTTTTCGTTAAAAACTGTCGTAGTTTGTAACTACGTAGTTGGTAGTACTCACCTTTTTGGTTCGATAATTAATATGATTGTTCCATCTTAAATTTTGTTCGATAATTATGCCTAAATATTTGACTTCGTATATTTCTTTAATTTCCGCTTTCATATCTGGGACTTTAATACTGCAAATATTAGGTCTCTTGGTTTCTGTTATAGAGAAGGCTAGATAGTGTGTCTTACTAATGTTAAGTGAAAAACGATATTTACACATCCATTTATTAATTGTTTCCATGGCTGCACATAATTTTTTGTTTCCGACCATGTATTTCCACTGAAGAAAACCACTGTATCATCAGCATAAGATATAATTCTCGCCTTTATTTTTAAAAAAAGTATTGTACCAAGTGCAGTTCCTTGGGGGACAAAATTTTCAATATTTTCACGCATTGTTCCCGATCAGTTAAGTAACTGCCAAAGACATCTAACACTGCACCACGTATACCATAATGCTCCAATACGTTCAGAAGTATTGCATGATCAACAAAGTCTAGAAATACTGCAATGCATTTTTTGTTTTCATCAAGTCCCTCTGTAATACTTTTGATGACATTGCACATGGCATCGGTAGTAGATAAACCGCCACGAAACCCATATTGGTAATTATGTATGATTTTATTTTTATCAAAAAATTGTACTAACCGATTTGACATTTTTCAAAGATTTTCCCAAAGCTGTTTATTGTGCTTATAGGTCCGTAATTACTTATTTCGGTAGATATTCCGACTATGCCAGGCGAAATGTTTTTTTTAATGTACATATATGTTCTATCAATTAATTTTCTGTTATTGGATTAAGAAACATGGAATTTGGATTATTTAAATTTTCATTTCATTTTCATTTTCATTGATGGATAATGAAGTACAGTGGACGCCGCTTATTAGAATCACGGATGTTATCAATCGCATATTGTTATCGCTTTTGCGAAGAACGGGCCGGACGTGTAATACTACATACAAAAATTTTCGTTTATAGTAATCACGATGTCGGTTTATGTTATCATTTTTTTCTGAGAAATGTTTTCGTCATGAGCAATATAGTTTATTTTTACGAGCAGCAGTGCAATAAATATCTTATCTTGACAGAGATTTATAACCTGAGAAAGGCAAATACCAGCCGCCCAACCCACCTATCGGTGAATCGCGAAACTCGGCATTTGAAAACTCGAACCCGCGAAGCAGAACACATTGCTTCTTCATACGTTGAAGTTGAGCCAGAGGCCGCATTGATTGCACAATGCATGGATCCTCATGTGTACGCGCTACGGGCTAACTTTACAGTCAGAAACTGTTAGGCGAATATGAAAAGTAATTGCCTGTCTGTCGTTGAGGGGCGATGACCGAAAAACGAAAAGCAATAGCAATTACTTTTCAGAGATTTATAACATTTCTTTGTCTAGTTGCATATGTGTGGTCTTAATATTAAATTGACTCTAGATGTACGATGTACATTCTCAGTTCAATTCTAACCCTTTGCAATGGCTGACGTAAAAAAGAAATTGAATCAGCGAAATGCAGCAGCACAATTAAAAATCTCACAACCAATTTTGTGTAAAATATTAAGAAAACGTGTGAAAATAGAAGACACTATTAAAAAAAAAAAATTAGAATTTACTCACTAAAAGAAATCACATCTGCGTTGAAACTGTTCACGAATGTCGGCGAACATGACGCACGTGTAGATGGCCCGTTGGTACGACAGAAAGCGCAAGAACTTTCAAATAAAATGGAAAAAGAAAATTTTGTTGCAACGGAGGGATGGTTTCACCGTTGGGAAAAAAGGCAAAACATAGTATACAAACGGACACACGGCGAGCGAAAAGATGCTGATTTTAAGTGCAGAACACTGGATTGAAAATGAATGGACCAAGATTGCTGGGGAATTTACTCCTAATGATATTTTTAATGCAGGCGAGACTGGGCATTACTATCGCACTCTCCCCGATCATACATACATGTTTAAAAAAGACAACGCAAAGGGTTGTAAGATATCGAAAGAACGTATAACAATTTTGTGTTGTCCAAATATGTTGGGTGACAAAGAAAAGCTATTAGTAATCGGCAAAATCAAGAATCCACGTTGTTTTAAAAGTGCCAAAAATCTACCTGTTGATTATTATTCAAATACAAATGCCTGGATGACATCCCTAATTATTAATGACTGGCTGTTAAGATGGGAAGGAGACTAAATCGCAAAATTGATCTTCTCGTGGACAATTGCACTGCACACTGTGTAAATTGTCAATTAAAAAATATAAAAGTTATTTTTTTACCGGTCAATACTACTTCGATAATACAGCCGTGTGATCAAGGCATTATAAGGACCATGAAGGCGTATTAGCGGAAAGAGATGCGTGCTAGAAATTTGGAAAGTATGAAGGATACCCTAAATATGAGCGCAAATGATCTAGCCAAGAAAACAAATTTTCTAGACGCTTTACATCTCATTAAATTGTTTTAAACTTGGTGGGTTTTCAAAAGATGACTTAAAACCTGAATACCTAAACATTCAGCCACCCGACATGACGATAAGTGAGTTCGAGGAGTGGATGGCAATAGATAACGACTTAAATGTTGTACGGAACGTAACAGAAGAAGACATTTGTTGAAGTGTAATGTGTAAAAGTGTAACAACGTCATCAATTGAAAATCAAGAGCCAGAGGAAGATGTAGATAAACAAACAATGCAATCCCCAACAATTAGCGAAATGAGAAAAGCGCTGGAAGTTTTGCAACGTAGTGTGCAGCACGGGTCATTTGATTTTCAGACACATTACGACTATGAAATTTTCGGTAATAACATGCTCCGCGAAAATCGGAGGCAAACAACGCTGGATGAGTTTTTTTTTAATGTATTTGTTTTTTATTTTGTTTCAAATTTAAATAAAATACATGTTGTATATAGTAGTAATTTTTGAAGAGTTTATGTTACGTTATTATAGTTTGTTACGTTATATAATTTTAATTAAAATTAAGTTTTGTTTTTTTCGGCTATTTGGCCGATGTTACTGGCGTAATCATTAGAATAATTTGCCAATTATTTATTATCACTAAATGTAATACCATCTTTATCAGCAATCTGTAAGAAATTTTTATTATTATTGCTTTCATTGGTAGCTTCTGATATCAGTTGATACATTTTTTTTAGATCATTTTTATTGTTTTCGATTTAAGATAGTAATTATTTTTAGTTTTATTCAGTAGTTTATTTAGTTTATTTCTATAGTTTTTGTATTTTAATTCCGATTCATATGAGAAGTGCTTGGTGAGTTGATATTTTAATATGACCCTATTTCTTATTGATAAAATTAATCCTTCGGTTATCCACGGTTTTATTTGTATGTGTTTTTTTTGCCATAATTTTGTACTTTTGGAGTTATCGATAAGGTCATTAAATTTGTTCAAGAAGAGATCAGTCCCGAGTTGAGGATCACTTTCATTTAATATTACATCACAGCTTTCCTTCTGTGACAGGTTCTCTTATTTTTTTAATGTGTAATCTAAATTTAGTGATACTGGATAATGGTCGGTAGAATTGTATTTAAGAATATATGAATTAAAAGCCAAATTTTGATTATTTTTAGGTTTTTAAGGAAAATGTGATCAATGCATGATTTAGTTTCAGGAGCAATTCTTGTAGGATTTAATATGTATGGCACAAATCCATAATTTTCTAGCATAGAGAGGTTAGATTTATTAATGTACACATTTTCAAATAATAAATTAATATTAATGTCACCAATACCCTCACCTGGAAGTCACCTTGTCGCGGTGCGATGGCTTAGTTTCGCAACATACCGACGTCACGACTGGAACAACTCCGGTCGGGGTGTTCGGCGGAGGGCGAACAGCCAAGAACTTCCAAACCCTTAATCCCAAGGTGTCATGCGACCCGTGCCGAAGGGACTGGTTGATAGCCAAGGGCAACCGGCCATAGCTTACGGAGCCCCTCTGATACCTAGCGACCTCAGAGGGTATCTAGCCTTACCATATCAAGCGGGGCTCTGATGTGGTAGACCTTTAGTTCCCTTGCGACTCGTGGGATTCGAATGAAAAATAAACAAAAAACCAAACAAAAACAAAAATTCAATCCGTGTGTGCGGGATGTAACCGCCACACAATTGGCGGAACAGATGGAGCATGAGCCCCATGATCCGAGCGAGGGCACCAGTTGAGAGAGACCAACTCCCAGACTGTCGCCAAAAAGCAAGGCCAAGGTGGTCAGTAATACCGTTACTACCACCAAGCCAGTAAGCCAAGGGAGACCCGTTCCCAAAACAACTTCTAAAAGTCAGGGCAATGTGATCAGTAACACCGTTACTCCCACCAAGCCCGCGACTTAGCAAGTTGAGGCAAAGCCCAAGGTAGGTAAGAAGAAGAAGAATTGGGCACATCCCGTGCCACCCCTAGGTAGTCTCGGCGGACTCGACGACCCACTGAGAAAGGGCCTCAATGGAGCCGGGGTGAGATGGTATCTGCGCTTCTTAGTAGACGGGCTACAACCCGAGGAAGCTAAGAAGAGAGCAGTAGAGAAAAAGGTGGGAACTACACCACAAGCATAAGGAGCTGCCAAAAGAGGGGCTGATTCTATCACGCCCAAGACAAGGCAGCTAAGAGACAGAAGAGGAAAATCCAAAGTGGGGCAATGGGAGTGGTCAGCTACCCCAGCTGCCCTCCCAAGACTTCTGGACCGAGCACCAGCTACGCCACCGCCGTCAAGGTGGTGAGGGTTGGTGTGATGTCCAGAGACTACCCAAGGAATCCCCTGAGTAAGAGTGATGTCCAGAGACTACCCAAGGAATCCCCTGAGTAACAAGGATATGCCTGCTCTTGAGCAAGCAATTATGAAGGAGACAGTCGTAGACTGGTCTCACGAGATACAGTTTAAAGGAATACACTTCAAACCAGGACTAGTCATTGTCGACTGTGCAAATGAACAGAGGGCTAAATGGTTGATGACAAGAGCGCCTATCCTAAGACATTGGGAAGGAGGGGCTCTGGTGGCGAAATTGGGTGATGATACCCCTAAGCCACAAGTCATCACCATGTTCCTACCTAGGAGCGGGGACCAAACCCCGGAGCCCTCCATCAACTACCTCAAGGCCCAAAACAAAGGACCTAATATTTCCGAATGGAAGGTCCTTGGGTGCCGGGTGGAAAATGGGGATCAACTGCTAACGGTGGGAATTGACAAGGAGTCCGCTGGAGCTATAGCGGAGGCCAACCATGGCCTCTACTATAGGTTCGGGCGGATCAAAGTCCATGGGCGGAAGAACGGCGCCACACAAAAAGCGGATGGAGAGGTAGTGGCAGCCACAGCGGCCCCTCCCTCGGAAGTTACGACCGCAACAACGGCCACTTCCGTGGTGGAAGGAATAGCGGTGCGGCAACTCCCTCTGCTGAACCATTAATGGCCACGGCCGTGAACGAGGAAGTCAGCCCGCATTACCGGGAGGACGACCTCGACCTAACACCCGTAGACATGAGCAGTCCAGCTATGTCTATGGAGGAAGAGGTAGATGTTGTTCTGGTGGAGACAGAGGAGGACTTGCCGCCTCCTGTCACAAACCAAGAATGACCAGCAGGCGCACCAAAGTAGCCCATTTGAACATCCACCATGCCAGGGCAGCCTCGGCTGTGATGGCTGGGATGTTCAACAAAGAACACCTAGGGCTAGCGCTACTGCAAGAACCCTGGACCTACGGAGCTAAGATCAGAGGCCTCAGCAACAGGGAATGTAAGTTGGTATAGGACAGCCGCGAGGCCTCCCCTATAACTTGAATTATGGTATGGAAGGACATTAATTACTTATGTCTTTCAGAATTCTTAACGCCGGACGTAGTTCCAATACAGGTCCTCATCACGACCGAGGGCATCCACCGCGAAGTATTGATCGCATCAGCATACTTCCCTGGCGATGGTAACAGCATACCACCCATGGAGGTACAAAGGCTGGCCGAGCAATGTATTAGGAGAAGGCTGCCACTCATCTTGGGATGTGACGCAAACGCCCACAACGAGATGTGGGGCAGCACGGACTCTAATAAGAGAGTTGAGTACATTTTAGAATACCTCATTAAAGAGAACTTAATTGTGTATAATGTTGGGAACACACCAACTTTTGTCACTAAGGCCAGAAATGAGGTACTGGATATTACGGTAGGTAGCGCTAGCGTAAGTAAACCAATTAAAAATTGGAGGGTTTCAAGTGAACCCTCAATGTCAGATCATAGGATCATAGAGGTTGAGCTGGAAGAAGCGAGTGAGGAGAGCACCCCCATTCGAAACCCCAGACAAACTGTGTGGCCTATGTTTAGTTCGCAACTAAAAGAAAACCGAGAGCAGGTGACAGTGCGGGGTAGTATCAAACACTACATCGTGTTGGAGCAGTAGGAGAAATAAATTTAGCAATCACCACGGCATTTGAATCCAGCTGCCCGGTAAAAACCGTAAAGGAGCATAAGGACGAAAAATGGTGGAACAAAAATGTGTCTACATTAAGGGCAAAAGTACGTAGGCTTTTCAACAAAGCCAAGCAATACGGAAATTGGCTAGACTAGTCCGAGGTGCTTACCACCTACAACAAAGAGATCAGTAGGGCAAAAAGGGAATACTTTAGGATCTTCTGATAAAACATAGAATCCACCCCGGTGGCAGCTAGACTGCACAAAGCACTAGCGAAGGATAGAGTGGAAATGACAACCACTCTCAAGAAACCGGATTGGACCTTCACGGAGGATAAAGAGCAAAGAGCTCTCCTCCTACAGGGAGACCGAGGGCTTGATGGAACCACCGAAACCAAGTCGGGCCGACTGAAGGAGGGCAGTGATCATCTGTACGGAAAACCGAATCAGATAGGCTATCGGCACTTTCCAGCCTTTTAAGGCCCCAGGTGTGGACGGACTAGTTCCTGCCTTCCTACAAAAAGGAGAGAGAGAACTAATGCCATATCTTCTAAATATCCTTAGAAGCAGTTTAGCGCTCGGATATATACCGGAGCTATGGAGAAGGGCTAAGGTGGTATTTATACCGAAGGTGGGAAAAAAGACACCACTAAACCGAAGTCATTTAGACCCATTATTCTATTATATTTTATGTTAAATACAATGGAGAAGGTGATTGATAATTTCCTTAGGACTATAGTGCTGTTAGGTACACCACTAACACAAGAGTCAGCATGCTTACAGAGCAGGGAAATCCACAAAAACCGCCCTGTATCAGCTGAAAAACGAAATAGAAGCAGCACTAGATACAAAGGAAGTAGCGATATGTGCCTTCTTGGATATAGAAGGAGCTTTTGACAATACCTCACGCGAGGCTGTCAAGGCGGCCCTCGAAAGAAGGAATATCAACAGCACTATCTCAAAGTGGATGGGAGAAATGCTGAGAACTAGAAAGGAGGACACAAGTGGGAAGAGATACAATAAAGATCTCCACAACTCGAGGGTGCCCACGGGGAGGTGTACTATTACCGCTAATGTGGAGCCTGAAAATAGATGAACTACTGATAAGGCTTAACAACCTAAACATCAAATGTCAAGGTTACGCCGATAACATAGTCATAATGGCCAGAGGAAAATTTGAGGGAACGCTCTGTGAAATTGTTCAGAGAGGCCTCATAGTAACTAGTAGATGGTGTCAAACAGTGGGACTGAGACTCAACCCGAGCAAAACCACGGTGATACCATTTACTAGAAGGAGAAAACTAAACTGCCTAAATCCCATACTCATAGATGGGAAGGCAGTAGAATACCAAAAGGAGATAAGGTATATGGGTATCACACTAGATAGCAAACTCCTATGGAATAGACACGCTGAGACAGCGATGGGTAAAGCCAAACGCGCCCTAATGGTGTGCAGAAATCTAGCAGAAAAAACGTGGGGTTGTAACCCCACTATCCTGCGATGGATGTACACCATGATAGTGAGACCTGCAATCACTTATGGGGCAGTTGCGTGGGGAAGTATAATCAAGCTGGCCTTTATGAGGAAACAGCTTGAGAAGATTCAAAGACTGGCGTGTGTCTGCATCACGGGGGCGATGGGGTCGTGTCCGACAGCAGCATTGGAGCTGCTGCTGGATCTGACTCCGCTGCACCTTGTGGTGGAAAGCGCCGCCAGATTGGCGATCGTTAGGTTCAGCAAGGAAGGAATGGCCAGAGGTAAAATAATCTGGAGCAGAGACCGAAACAGCCTCGTTGCCAAGATCCCCTGACTGGAAGTATCAAAAGACGAAATGGTATGCAAAAACCACTTCGAGAAAAACTACACAGCATTGTGTAGTAGTAAAGCCGATTGGAGCGACGAATCCTCAACATACCACATAGAGCAAAATGCTACCAAGTGGTATACAGATGGTTCGAAGACAAAGGAAGGTACTGGTGCAGGAGTGTTTGGACCTCGTACTATGTACTTCGAATCCATAGGAACATCCCCAAGTATATTCCAAGCAGAGGTACACGCAATCGAAAGATGTGCACAGTTTAACCTCGACAGTCAGACAGCCAAGCAGCCATCAAGGCCATAAGATCATCAGATCCAAACTGGTATGGGACTGTGTGGGGAAACTGAACAAGCTTGGCAGGGATAGTAAAGTAACGCTATACTGGGTACCAGGACACACTGGTATAGACGGAAACGAAGAAGTCGATAACCTAGCAAACAAGGAATCCAGTTGCCCCTTTATAGGTCCGGAACCCTTTTGCGGTATGAGTGTGAGCACCATCCACAAAAGTTTAGATGAAGAAACAAGAGGAAAATGGATAAAAACCTGGAAAGAACTTCCAGGGCTAAGGCAATCCAAAGTGATGCTGGGATCTTTTAATCAGAAGAGAATAAAAGCTTGTGTGAAACTAAGCAGGAACAAGCTCAGAATTCTGACAGGAGCCCTGACGGGACACTGCAGACTTAGGAAACATCTCAAGGCCCTAGGCCAAGAGGAGGATGACGGATGCAGATTCTGTGGCTCAGCAGAAGAAACCCCCATACATCTGTTCAAAGACTGCGGAGCATTACTCCGCAAGAGACAGAAGAACCTTGGGGCTCACTGCTTGAACACAGAGGAGCTGCAGGCCTTGAATCCCACCCAGATCCTGAAATTTCTAAAGGTATCAGGATTAGAGCAGGCGCTCTAAATGGATAAGTACACCAACACTTGGAGGAGGAGGGTGGGATACAATAGATCTATAAAGGTCGCAGCACAAGTCGTCACCACCATATATACAATCTACAATCTACATATGATGGTTATTTATAGATAAATTTTTAAAGCACTCGCTTAAGATAAAAGTGTCACAGGTTAAGTTATGTTTCAATAAGTGCTAAGAACTTGTCGAAGTTGTTGTTCGCACTTCTAATATTAAAGTTTGTAATGTTAAGCAGTTTGTTTTTTGACAATACGAAAATTTCTGGTTCTACATATTCTCCCAGATAGCCCTGTTCTATCAGATTTAAATATTCTGAGACAGTATCTTGATCGACTAGTACCATTAATTAGAGTAGCTGATTTTACTTTGTGACAATTTGATATAAAACTGTAGAACTTGGGCATTTAATGTCTGTCGAGTAATGGTCAACACTATTTTTCAGTTTGTACTTACTATTAGTTTTGACACAATTTGCACATACTTTTTTGATTATCGGACAGTCTTCTTGTTCATGCTCTTCACTATATAGAGGGCAAATTAGTTTGTTAGGACAATTTAGTTTTTTATGATATAACTCTTGACACTAGAAACAACGTCGGATTGTGAGATCTTCAAAAATAGAGCAACGTTCTCAACCAATGAATATCTTTCTTCGTTGCATTAGTACTTTACAGGTAGATGATGTACATTCTCCAAAAACTGTTGACTGGTTATTTTTACTTTTTTGATAAATGTAATTTTAATTTCATCAAGGCCTTCGTTATGTTGTAAAATAGCGGTTTCAATTTCTTCTTTTGATAGATTTTGTTGAAACATTGGTATTTTAATCCTGGGTTTCTTCATTTTTAATGTTTTTATATTAAACATATTTTCCATTTTATTTTTTATTTCCTTTTCTAGGAAAAAATTCTGTTTTGTTTATGCATTTGATGATGACTGATCCAGATTTCGTAGATTTCAAACCTCTAACGCCAATTTTTAATTTGGATGGATGAACAGTATTTATAATTTTGTTCTTAGTTGTTTCCACATCTTTCAAAGTCTTCGATTTATTATTATATCTGGAGTATATTGAAGACCTATATTAGAAAATCTGTTTGAGCTCTGTTTTACAGCCTCAGAGTAGGTAGGCTATGTAATTGCTATATAATTGCTTTCTGACTCATAGTTGCTAAGTTTATCTTGTAGCATTTTTATAATATTATTTTTATTATTTATTATTTCCTCCTTCTCTTTTATATTATATTGCAAACTTTCAATAACTGCACTCAACTGCATTTTTTACAATTAAATTTCAATGTACGTGTATATAGTGGCATGCAATTTATTTCAAATGCTGTTAGTTCAGGACACTCTGTACAATGAGATTTCGGCAATTATCACAAGAGAAACAAGGAAAAACAACAAAAAAGGCGTTATCGCTCATTTTGAGAAACGCTGATCTAATATGTAAAAATGAATGTTTGTTTGTATTTTATGCGCTGACGTACTGCTGCCAACTTTGCCAATTTATTGCTTGCACTTGCGCCAAGGTTACAATAAACTTAGTACAATTGTAAGCATTTTTCCAAACACTATAAAATTTACAAGCAAATCGTTTCATACGTGGTTTGAGCGACATTTTACATCGCACTGTTATCAATGACAATGCCATTGAGTTTCAGGGACAATATTTTCAATCAAGCTCTGATCGAAATCGAAGACATAGGCTTAACCGTCAACGACATAGTTTCACAAGATTCTGCATTTGAACTTAATGATCGCGATTTTGTAAGACTACAGCAGTACAATGCTAATGGTTTGCGTGCAGTTGTTTATCCAAAACAACAACTTTTGCTTTCAGAACAAAAACTGGCCTATAACATAACTACCAACGATGTGTCAAATAACAGAGGTGGTCTGTTCAGGGGTGGTTTTGTGCTGTAAAAAACTTTTTCAAATCAGTTTGCTATTGGCTAACATTCGATCTTAAAATGGTATTGCTTTGGCTCTTGCTTCATCAATTGCGGCTACATAATTAGATTATGTACAAATAGCACATTCGGCGCTCAAAATGCCATCGGATATGCATTTCTCGATAGTTCCAATATATAGCATTTCAAAAGGATCAAGGTCATTGTGTGGGACAAATACACCATGGCTCATAAAAATTCGCTTAATGCGATCGAACCCTTTACGGTCAAATGTACAACCGTTCGGTTATGCCCTCATTCTATTATCTGTTGACTTTCGACAAACTCCTCCAGTGATTCCCAAATCAACGCACGGCATCTTTGGAGACATCCGGGAAAACTCACATTAAAAATCAATATACGCATATATTTGATGCGGCGTCGGACACATTCTCAAAACAACTATAGAATGTTGAAAAAGTACTCGTTGATGCTACCACAAAATGTATTTCATTTCCATTGAACTTTTGCGCTATTGTGCCATGCATCGAACAACTTATTCAGAAAGTTTTTCTGTAGGTTGTCACCAATTATAGTAATAATATATGGCAATGCACACGTACTTTATTTGTGTCGCATACAATATCAACGAAATATCAATATTCTGTCGTTAGCCGATATAATATATTTTGCATTGCTAATAATTTTTTAATTATTCCAAAAGATTTTGATATAAAAATTAAAATATTGACACTAAAAGATATATTTGCAGATATATAAGCAGCGATCCGAAATGGGACATTCAGGTTGCTTTCAGCAAAGTAAAAATGAATTACCTTACTACAGTTTGTTGTACAGTGTTAGTAGTGACTGGAATTTCGCCTAATAAAGCTGGTAAGTATACGAAAATACTTTGATTTGTAGGTTAATACTTTAATTGCAGGTTCCTGAAAATCGAAGGAATCGAAGGTCAATGTTATTTAATAATTTATTGTTTTCTATTTAAACTTCCCAGGTAGTCAAATTAAAAAGTTAGCAATAAGTTGAGTTGAGTTTAGATTCTATTTACTTAATTTTAGTTCCTAAGTCTATTGTGTGAATAGTAAATATAAATAATAAAAGTATAGTTTTGTTTGGTGTCAATAATTATAATACATGGAATCAGTTTTAAAATAAATTTCTTCACCGTTCGTCGTTTTATCGCTATTGATATAGATAACAAAATATAATCTCATTGTCGCTATCAATCTGTAAAATTTAGCAAGATTAGGTTTACGTACAGACCGAAAATGAAATCGGTTTTGTGTTTTCTTACATTAATCGGCAAAACTATAGGTAAGTTTCCATCATCATCATCATCATTTTGGGAGTATAAAAAATGTATTCGCGTCAATACCTAATTATGTAATAATTATTATTATTTAATAATAATTTAATTTTAATTTCCCTACTGTAAAATTGGTGAACCTAACGGGTTTTTGTTTCTAGATGCGCAAGAATGTATAACAAACGAAGCAATGTGTTTATCGACAAGCCTATGTCCCACGAGTTACGTTGCGCCTGCAGATGCTTGTGGTGAAGGAGAAACCTGCTGTTACACTAGTTCGTATTTTTTATGATTTCAAAACCAACTGCTCTTGGTGAAATATAACAGCTTTTAAAACATTTATAACGCTGCTATAAGCATATACATTTTGTACGTTGTTGTATACTTAATATAAAATTAAGTAGTAGACAATATATATATATATATATATATATATATATATATATATATATATATATATTAGACAGTAACAAAGATATTCCAAGTTCAAATATAGACTTAGTCTACATTAGTCTAAGTACAGACATGTACAGGTACATTAAATATGTATCGTTCTAATGATATAGTTACTACAGTGAATTGATAAATTCACTATGTTTTACTTATATACTTAAATATACTTAAATATGTATATAATATCTTTACTAATACGATATAGTTACTATTGAACATTTTAAGAATATCTTTTTTAAATTAAATATTTATTTGCAGCTTCTTGCGACAGTCTAGGTGGTGAATGCATCAACGACTGTCCTAATTCTATCATCGACCTTGGTGCTAGGAGCAATGATTGTACTAATGGAACGGCTTGTTGTGTTTGGCTATAATGAAAGAATATTTATTTCAAATGAAGTTATCTTTATGCAGACTTAATTATTATGTTTACTCTTAGTACATATAAATATTTGTTTCGATTATACTGACATTCTCTTAATTATAGAGGAAAGAATAAGTTGAATAAATTACTGCAATATCCTAATTAACATGTGGTTTGTTAAGAACCTATTATATTACTACCAATATAAGATGACATTTTTTAAATCAGGATACTCTTTAATCCACTATTTTGTTGAGGGTTTTTGCTCTGCTATTATTTATTTGAAATAAATATAATTACCAAATTTACGTACACGCCACTGGGAATTACACTCAATCAAAATTTAGATTTTTGGTATAATGTGCCTGATAAAAATCGGGGAACCCCCAACTTGCGACTGCCAGTATAAATGAAATATTATATAGGTTTTTAAAAAATTAAACAGCTTATGTGATTTGTTTCACTTGATATTTTATTGATTACTAGTTTCACCAACACAGTGGCATCTTCAGATCTAATACAAACATTAGACAATTACATATATTTATATGATTTTAACATGGGCTTTGCCATATTTTCAAGAGTGGTGAGTGGTGCAGAAATTCGGTCTGTTCGTTGAGACAGTTACTAGAACTGTTGTTGATGGTTTTTCCGATTTCTAAAGATTTTAGTAGGTCCTATGTGATATAGGACAAACCGGAAGAAGTTTCGAAACCCGGTTTAATGAACACAAACGATCTCTACGATTGAAAAATAACAAATCTACCTTCGCTAATCACCTAATAACCACAGGACACCAAATTTCGGCAAACAACCAGCCGACAATATTACATCGCATGGAAGAAGGATTAAAAATGGACCTACTAGAATCTTTAGAAATCGGAAAAACCATCAACAACAGTTCTAGTAACTGTCTCAACGAACAGACCGAATTTCTGCACCAATCACCACTCTTGAAAATATGGCAAAGCCCATGTTAAAATCATATAAATATATGTAATTGTTTAATGTTTGTATTAGATCTGAAGATGCCACTGTGTTGGTGAAACTAGTAATCAATAAAATATCAAGTGAAACAAATCACATAAGCTGTTTAATTTTTTTAAAACCTATTTAAAATGTCGTTTCATATAGTTAAGGCTAAAACAATTAATGATTTGAAATATTATATGACAATATTTGGAATATTTGTAAACAAAAATTTCAGATGAAATTTTAATACAACTATAATGACGACTCTGTTTTACAATAGAAATTAATTTAGAAGACAGGAAAACTAAATAAATAATTTAGAACCGGTAGAAATGGTGAAAATAAGTATACAAACTTGCAAAAATAAAATGAACAATATGCATAAAAAACTTTTTGCCACAATTATCACATATTGCACAATTCCTGCACGTTTTACAAAATTTTCATGATACTTTCAATATCTAACGTGAAGTTATAATAATATAATCATATAATCCGCTCCATATGATTCTAATGACTGAATGCAGAAAACTGAACCTTTCAGGATTATTGTTCCCGTCCTTCCCTTGCTGCAGTAAAATGATTTATATGACTCCACTCCTTTTCGACCATAATGCTCCAAACAAAATCTTAAATGTCAAAAAAAAAAATCAGAAATCATGGTTCATCAAAGTTTTAAGCTGATATTTAATTTAAAAAAAAATACACGCATTGAATAAATATAACGCATCTAGAACTGAGTCTGCCCTATCGGCGTAAAAGACTTTATAAAATTATTAAAAGTAGCCCTTGAAAATGAAAAAAATGCATACTTTAATTGGTTTAGGAGTACCGGAAACCAACGGGAGATCGGCAAGATCTTCAGTCAGCGCACTGCACGTATATTAAACCTAAACCAAATTTAATGAATAAGTTTTTTGCGACCGTTACTACGTAGTAATTCTTGAAAAGTGTTATGTGAACGTTGAGTAAAAAGTATAAATGTAATTATATACTTATGTAAAGGTGTATACATGTTAACTTAATAAGGGATCTTGTAGAGGACTGAGACTGTCTACAAGACAAGTCTCAAGCCAGTCCATTGTTTCTAGTATGTGTAATCAAAAAAAAACAGGCAAAAGTCACCCTTTAGATTGACTAAAAATATCTTACGTAAATAATTTTACGTAAAAAATTTTCAAAAAGGGTCAAGCAGGTGGTATAGTAATCGGGAAAAAAAGTGTGGAGACTGGCCTACGCCGACGACATAGTTGTCTTGGCAAGCACGTACGCAGAAATGAGAGAGGTGATTGGACGGGTGAAAGGGTTCTTTATGAAACGAAAGCTGGTCGTGAATGTGAAGAAGACAAAAATGGTGGTGTTCCAATAGAGAGGAAGAAGGAGGAGTGAAAAGTTTGAATGGGGTGTAAATGTAATAGAACAGGTTAGCAGCTTCAAATACCTTGGATTTATGTTTAGTCCTGACAGTTCTTTTAAGGAGCATATAAATTACATTGTAAAGAAATCTTGGGTGCTAACAGATTCTGGAGTGTATGGAAGAGTGAATGCAAGGAAAGCTTCAGAGCAAAAATGATGATTTGGAAGGTGTGTGTGCGTAGTATTTCAATGTATGGTTCTGAAGTATGGGGTGTGAAAGAAGTAGAAAAGATAGAGAGAATGCAGTTACAAGTGTTAAAAAGGATGCTGCAGCTGGAAAAATCAACTCCGTGGTATATAGTGAAGCAAGAAACAGGTGCAGTCAAAATTGCGAGTCTGGCTGCAGCGCGGTTTGCGAGGTATGAATGTAAGGTAGAAAGAATGGAAGATGATAGGGTCGTAAAGGAAGTGTTCAAAGCTGCTAGGAAAGAAGGGACGGGTAATGCTAGGATAACTAAATGGGGGAGTGAGAGAAGGAAGATGTATGAAAGGGGTGGCTGGTCGGGTGTGGAAGCGGAGAGAACGATTAAGAGAGGTAGCAATGTAGAAATTATGGTAGGAGAAAGAATGTTTGAGATAGAGATGCAGGAAAGGTTAAAGGGCATTGAAGAGGGATCGTACAACCCCGAGTACCAAGATATACTCGTTTTGGGAAAGTTACCAGATTACCTCCGAAAATCTGACGTTCCCCAAATAATGATCGCCAGATTTAGATGCGGCAGTAAAGAAAGGGGCAGGAGGTACTGGATGACGCGAAACGAGAGAAACTGCCGTATATGTGGGACGGGCATAGAAAGTTTGGGAGCATTGGGGTACAAGCTGTAGTGGTTGTGTGTGGAGTGCGACTGAGAAGATAGAGCTTAGAAAAGGTTGGAAGTCGTTGATGGATGAAAGCGGCCAGGGTTGGCCGCTAATGGCTAAAATTGTTAAGTGGAAAGACAGCAAAGGCGGATCAGGGTAGTCTAAGTGTCGTTTTGAGAAATGTAATGTGAAAAAAAAAAATTGTTTATTATGTTGATTGTCTAGCTTGTAAGGTCTAATGTTTGTTAAGTGTTTGTTTTTAAAATGCCAATAAAGGTTTATATATATACTTCTATAACATTATTTATCCAGTTAAACTGCAAATTTTCAACTTTCGAAATTAAAAAGATTTAAAATTTACCACCCTACAAACATATACATAAACACCTGTACATCGCTCATCTACATACTCTTCAAATTCTACTCAATAAAGTTTACAAAGCAAACCGCAACACTCAAAAACTACCCCCGCGCACCTGCTCGTTCCGCCTTTTCACTCTGATTAAAAACCACAGTCCCTTCCCACTCTCGCCCATGCACTCACCCCATTCCTTCCCTAGCCTTCTCTCCTGTTCATTCTACTCCGCCATCGTGCATTCCTCTAACAAATGATTCCACATATCCCCTTTTATCCCGAACACAATACACCTTCTACTTTCCTCATGCATCCATTGTTTCCTGCCACGCTCTTCATTACCCCACCTAAATCTTGCCAACACTGATTGGTCCTCCAACCCATGTGCTCAAATAAGCAAGTAGCCGGCCGTGCACTTGTGATTGACTGTAGCTTTGATTTTGTGATATTTGCTAGCCTTTATTTTGAACTGGTGCTCTTGGCAAGCCACTATTAACCTCTCTCTTAGCATCATTTTCCACTGAGCACCCTCACTTTTTTCCTTTCCAACCCCTCGGATGATAGCCTGCCTCTCTCATACTGTTTCTTTTATTCAGCCCCAATCCACTCTCTATACTACCACTTAACCCCTCTTTATTCTCTATTCGATAGATTTCCTTTATTATCATTTCGATAATAAAGGTTACGGATACTTATACTGAACTTAATCACTTCTGCCGCAGCAATTACCGCCGCCTTACAAGCACTCACTTCCTGAAGGAAAATGTGACCTGGCGTCGACCTATCAAGTTTCAATACTTTCTTGCAAAACTTTAGCTGCACTCTTTCGATCTTGTGTTCCTCATTCGTTCCCCAGACCAGACCTCACTTTCATACCGTAACACGCTTGCCACGTATAACTTCCACATCATCTCGGCTACTATAAAGTTTCTGTCAAAGTTTCTTTTCCAAACCTCTTAGATACGAACGGCCGCCACCCATGTTTTCTTTGTTACATACTTTACGTGCTCTTTATTACTTTAACTAGTCCCAAAGACATACCCTAAATACTTAAATTTACTCACTTCCTCTATTTCAGTACCTTGCTATTCATATCTTTCTTTCTTATATCGTCCACATCTTTTAAACCGCATCCATTTTGTTTTTCAAACATTCACACTTAAATCCCTCTTTTCGAAATACCTACACAGAAAAACCTTCCCCCCTTTGAAATAAAAAATCCCCTTTTGCTTTTTTCATTTCCGATCCCATCCAATCCTCCGGATTTTTTTTTGGCTTTAGAGAATTAATATCCTCCTCCACCTCCGTCACTGTGATATCCTCGGCGAGCTCTTCCTGCTTTCTATGTCGATCCTCCTGAATTATCTTCTCTCCTTTACCGCTTTTCCGCCCCTCTTAGCATCACCATGAAGTGATTCTGCCACTCGTCTATGGCAATGCGCCTGGGTAATCTTTCCTTGATACCCCTTTTCTCTCTCACGTATGTCCACAGCTCAGCTTCCGACTGAATTTCCCGTACGCGCTGCTTCTCATTTTCTTCCCAAAGCTACCTTTTCTTCTTCTCTACTTTTTGCAGTTCTGTTTTCGCTTCCAGCACGTGCACTTTGAGCCCTTTCTCCATTCTCTCATAACTTCTCAAAACCTTTGCTTTGCATTCCTCACTTCAGAGTCGTACCATGCTCTGCCTGGATACGCTTCCTTGATTTTGTTCTTGAAAAGTACTCCATTACTACATTTTCTTTGTCATCATGTCGATATCATCTATGGTGTTCCAATACTCCACCTCTTCTAATTTCCTCCTGTAACCTTTTGCCGTCTCCTTATCCCACTTGGTCACCCATTTCTCCGACTTAACTACGTTATCCCGTTGCTGCTTCAATAACACCATTACCGGCATTTGATGTGACTTACTTCTTATACTATCAGTTTTATTTGACGTCTTGCAGCATCATTAGTAATTTTCAGGTCAATAATCGAGGTACCCATTGTCCCAACAAACGTGAATTCTTCCTCCCAGTCGCCCTCAATACACCGTTACAAAATGTACCATTCGTTCTCTATCACCCACGCCAGCGAAACATTTTAAATTTTGTCTTTCGATTTTCTTGTTATTACTTCACCAGTCTTATCCACCGTAATGACCTGCTTTTCGCCTCTCCTTACATTCCAACCTAGTGGCAAGTTTGTCGTAACCATATCTTTTATATTCCTATTTATGCCCTCTTTGATTCTTTCCAGACCCTTATTATTATAAACGGTTGCTATCTGCCACCACTCCCCATCCAGTTCTATTTCCCTAAAAACAAGACACTCCACCTCTTCTAGAATTCTCTCCGGTTCCTAGCTACCTCTTCTGATCCCTGTTACTATTCCTCCCTTTGCCCTTACATAGTTACTCACTCCCTGTGTAAGTCTCTCTTTACAAGCTTCCCATACCTTCTCTTGAACCCCGGTCCCCACCAGCCCAACTATTACGAATCTCTTCACGAATTCAATAAAAGACCCATCCACCTTTTCCAGTTTCTTCCTGAGCCCTGCCACATTCCAAAACATTAGCTTCACATTTTCCCTGTCCGTTCCGCCGTTGTGTATCGGTCACTTCCTTCTTTGGTCATTTACTTCTGACTTCCGTATCTTTTAGGTTGGGTTAGGTTAGTTTCTAGTCTCCTCACTGACTTTTCTGATCAGCTGATCAGAGCTGATCAGCTGATCAGCTCCTCTCTCATTGCATAACGTTCCTACTCCCACTTACTCTCGCTTCTCTTCTTCTCCTCGTTGACTGCTTCCGCTTCCTCCTCTAGGTTCGATATCTTATTCTTTCATTCCTTATTATCAACCTTTATTGTTCAAACTCTGCTAATAAACCCTTTCTCCTCTTTTACAATCCCTTTCTCCTCCTTTGCAAATAATCCCTTTACTTCTTCCTCCTCCTTCTGTCTATTCGCCACCCTTTCCTCCAAAGTTCTGTTTTCTAATCTCATTCCTTCCAACTTCCTGTCTACCGTAGTGAACGCCTTTTGATTTCTGTTCATTTCCGCAATAATCTCTCTAAATGATCACTCTGACCTGAACTGTACTCACCTCTTCCTTTATCTAACCAGTGCCGTCTGAGGCTATGCCGTGGCCCTTTGAGCCCACAAGAATTTGGGGCCCTGCTGGAAAGTAAAACATTGGAAAGTGAATGACGAAAACATTTTTCTGCTATAATCTTATATTTATTATGGTTAATTGGTACAAATCAAATATACATATGTTATTAATCAGATAAATATGCTGCTGGTTTGAAATGGTTACGATTACGATAGTTTCTTTCTGGATTTCTGTAGTGCATAATCTTTTATTACATCTTCAAAGTCTATTTTTTTAAAGGATATCACTTTGTATGCACATAATTGACAAATTAGTTAATCGTTCTTGTAACATAATTTTTTATTTTCTTTAGCTGTGTAAATGATCGCTCTCGACTACAATTGGTAATCGTTAAGCAAAGAAGCATTCTTGCAGCAACTTCAATATTTGGAAAAGCTTCTTCTGATTTATCAGACTTTATTAATGTATTTAAGGTTGAGATACTCAAATATGTTCCTTTGCTATGTTCTTTAAATACTCTCTTAAATAAAAATATTCAGATTTGAGCTCTTAGGCATGAATTTCTTCCTGATAGAATCCTTCAAATTCATTGCATCTTCTTGTCAACTCGTCAGAATCGATTGTTATTAATTGACAAAGAAAACTAAGACGATTGTCAATTTCTTGGAATGCTGCCGAACGATTTTTTAAATGTGCATATAATGTGTCGATTATAGGAATAAACGTATCTACATGAATTTTTTTTTGCCATTTAACTGTACATATTCGGATGATCCATCAAAAAAAGTGACGCGTGTACTTCGAATTCTTTTTCTTTCAGACTTGCCTTTATAATCAGCAATTAGATTTTTTTGTTTAGGAACCGATTCGTACTGATCGAATTTATTGCGTGTGTTATTGACACAATCGATCAGACATGTGTCAAGTTTCGTTGCAACGTCCATTGTAATAGTGCTATTCTGTAAACTTAAGCTTGTTTTATTCATAATTCCCAAAAGATCATTCCATATCTCCGTTAAAAGTATAGTATTCAATTTTTCCATTTTTTTGCAAGGCTTTGTGCTTCGTTTCTTGTCTCTCCAGGTTGATTGATGTCACTTGCAATTGAGGACAAAGCTTGACAACAAAGGACAGATATATTTCAATAACCATTTTGTGAGGCATTAATAGCATTAGCACGTGCAGACCATCTAGTATTCTGGAGAGACTTCAGGACTTTATTAGCGCCCAAATGCTCTGTAATAATTTTCCATCGTTTGGTCGAAGCCGAGGAAAAATTTAATAATTTCCGGATAAACTGAAAATATGCTACAGCTTCGGAAACACATTCAACAGCCTGAACACCTACTAAATGTGGCGAATGTGCCGCATATGGGACAAAATTTGCAAATTTACATTTTCCTTTTATTCTTGACAGAATACCAGTATACATTCCAGCCCTATTTGATGCACTATCATAACTCTGCCCACGACAATCTTTTATATCAATATCAAGGCTTAAAAAAAGTTTAAAATAGTATTTGCTTTATATTCTGCAGTATGCTTATCCATAGAGAAAAACTGCAAAAATCTCTCAATAGGCTTTCCGTCTTTTACGTATCTAACAACGAAGGTCAGTTGGTCATCGTGAGAAAGATCTGGTGTAGAATCCACGCCTATAGAGTAGTGTTTTTATGATTTTCTTTCGTTTACAATTGATTTTAAAACTTGCTGTCCCATTATATTTGCAAACTCATTACAAATATTTGCAGACAAACATGATCAAGGGATCAAATTCAGTTCTAAGCATCCCATATAATTCCCGTTATTTTGAGACCCCAATATCTCATTATCACCACGAAAATCAAAACTTCTAGAAGCTAAAAATTTCACTACTGCTAAATTCTTCTAAGTATATTCTTACAATAATTGACTTCTGTATTATATTGGCACAGTAACTTACTGTCAACTCGTCCCTTCTTGTCTTGCATCTTGCTACATAATTTATTATTAATTGCCTGTGCTGTAAACTATTCTCATGCTCAAGTAATAAGTTACTTATATGCTTCCAATATCTCTATTAATTCGGAGAACTCAAATTGTGTCCAGTAGTAGTATTAAATAGACGGCAGCAATAACTGTACACAGATTTCTTCGACGGCGAATAAAGGAGCCATTTTCTTTCGCACTATTCGTCAATTTCCGGGTGAAAATATTTTTTGGCAAGTATCTAGTTTTTGTTTTACCGCTTGAATCTGGAAAACTTGTAGGAGTTTCGGAGAAGTAACAATTTTTATTTTGGAAAAACTCTGGCCCTTTTCAAATCCAATTACGCGTAATTCTTCTGTTAAAATTTTGTCACAGTATGTACCAGGATCAGGTGATACACTTTCCAAGCTTGTAGTTATTAACTCGTAGTGGCTTGAAGTAGAAGGTTCAGCATCGGTAGTGTGTTGGTCAATTTTGTCACATATTGAATCCTTTTCAAGATATTCATAAGTATTTCGATCTTGAGGTGATGAAGGTGCAGAATTAGTTAGCCTATTTGCTTGTTGAGCCGCAATGAAGTTAGTTTAGGAAGTTTATTGGTTATTTATTTTTGAGCTGCAACTTTTTGTCCTTTTTGTGAACCACCTAAATATGTTCTTTTACACATACATAATAAAATGAGTAAATAAACGAACACGTCAACACTTCTATTATCAACACACTTCTAACACTTCTATTATTTTGGTATCCTGGTGGCAAGAAAGATGGATTTAAACTGATGATAATTATATATTGTTAAGAGCAGGAAAGCTTAGTCCCTGTTCACATTTGCCTGCCCCCACTAATAACAAAAGAATTCCAACCCCATGTGCAAGTAGTTGTATCTATATTTAGAACTACAGAAAATAAATACTTATATCTAAAATTTGTAAGTTCAATTATTACATTTTTTACAAACGCATTCAAACCCATTAGTGCGCCACGACCAGATGTTAGGACCTATTGGTTGCTTTATCGTAATCTTAGTATAATATGTAAATAACTAATTTTAAGAACCTAGGGTTAAGTAAACTAAAATTTACAATAATTTTAAGACAATAAAAATAGAATTGTTGGGTCAAAACACAACTTCACTTTCGGGAATTCTCCAGCCATAGATAAAGTCGACTTAGATAATGAAAATAAATAATGAAATGCGGAACTACATACTTGCTACCTTTTGTAGGGTTATATCAACATAGACTAGAAAAAAAAACTTGTATAGTGTAAGCGAATATATGGGCTTTTGACTGGGGGCAGTCTCAAGGAATCGTCTCTCGTGTTCATGAGGTAGTCTCGTTTTTCTACCTCCATGGCTTCTCTGTATACTCATATCGTGGCTAATCTGTGCAACAGTTCTTGAATTTCTAAAGTCCATCCAGTGACCGGTGTTTGTGTGTTGGACAAGTGCCGATGAAACTTTGTCTCTGTGTCTGACTGAAACTACATGTTCTTGAATCCTAGCAGATATTTTTCTATTGGTACGACCAATGTAAGTACGTTCACATGTTCCGCAAGGTATTTCGTAAATTCCATGGGATTCTAACGGGATGGTGTCTTTAACGCTGCGTAGCATGGAGGATATTTTCTGGCTAGGTTTGAAAATGGTGTCGATGTTGTGTCTTTTAAGGATTCTGGCGATTTTGTCAGTTGATCCATGAACATATGGTAGGTATTCTGTGCTAACGGGTTTCTGGCGTTCTTCAGTTCTTTGGCTACTGTTCTCTGTACGACGGAAAGCTCTGGATATTAAGCTGTTTGGATATCCATTTGAAGAAAGAGCTTCTCGTAAGTTCCTCAATTCTTTCGCTAAGTTAAGCTGGTCGGCTAGTCTTTTGGATCGGGTGGTAAGAGTGTTGACTACAGATGCTAGTTGTTTGGGATGATGGTGCAAAGAAGCGTTCAGATATCTGTCTGTGTGGGTTGGTTTCCGGTACACAGTGTGACTCAAAGTGCCGTCAGGTTTCTTCTGTACCAAAACGTCCAAGAAAGGAAGTCGTTGATGCATTTCTATCTCCATTGTGAATTTAGTTTGGTCGTGTTGGGAGTTAAGATGGTTAAGGAATTTGTCCAGCTCTGGTCTGCCGTGGGGCCAGATTACAAATGTGTCGTGAACATATCTTAACCAGAGTGTAGGTTTAACTGTGGCTGATGAAATTGCCTTTTCCTCAAAATCTGTAAGAAATATGTTGGCTATTACTGGGGATAGAGGTGAACCCATTGGTGCTCCTAGGACTTGTTTGTATATTTGACCATCGTACCTAAAGTATGTATTCTTTAAACAATATTCTGCTAGATCTGATACATACTTTTCTGGTTTTAATTTTGATCTTATGATGTTCAAGGCCTTAAGGACCGGTACTTTTGTGAATAAAGAAACAATGTCAAAGCTCACAAGGAGACGGCCGGGCTGGAGTTGGTGATTTTTCAGTATGTCTATGATGTGTTCAGCATTGCGGATATAGTAATCACAATCTTCGGCGTATGGTGGTAAACATTTTGCTAACAGTTTCGCAAGAAGTTGGACCGGTGAACCAACGGAGCTTACTATTGGTCGTAGTGGGGTTCCATCTTTGTGGATCTTTGGTAAATCATATATCTTGGGACACCGTGAAGATTTCTTCCTTGGTATAAGATAATTCATTGTTTCCTTGTCAATGCTAGAGCTTAGGATATTTTGTCTGGTAGTTTTCTCAAGATAGTTTGTGGGGTCCGTTGTACTGGGTAGATAAGCTGGATCATCTAAGATTGTGGTCATTTTTTGTTTATAGTCAGCACTGTTCATGATTACAGAGCAATTTCGCTTGTAAGCTGGTAGGACCACAATGCTGTTGTTTTCTCTAAGTGCCTTGTGGGCTTTGAATTCCTCATATGAGATGTTTCTTGTCGGTGGTTTGGCAGATCTTAAAATGTGGCATGTCTTATTGTCTCGGCTAATGAGGCAGGGAGTTGTGATATAGCAGTCTCGACACCAGTGATTATGTCTTCTTTGGGAAGGCGAGTTGGTGCTATTGCAATGTTAAAACCCTTGGCCAGCACGGTTTTGGTAGGTGCGTCTAGGGGCTGGTCTGACAGATTGTAAACCACTTTGTCGATGTTGAGTGGTTTTGGTGCAGGTTTTTGTCTCCGTCTGAGAAGGTAGTATTTTTCTTTATGTCTATTGGTAATTAATAATCTATTCTGTTCGCCTCTGTTGTTAGATATTAAGTCTATCTGTTGCCAGAGGAGAGGGTGTAGCGTAGTGGTTAGAGCTATGTGGGTTGTCAGGATATTTTGGCTGATGCTGTCATGTTTCTGTCGTTTGGTTTGGATTTCGTTCCGAAGCAAAGCTTGGCTTGCGTTGTGTAGTATTTTGCTTGACCTGGCTGTCGGATTTTGGTGTGATAGCCTTATACAGACGGGTGTTATGTGTGTATCTCTACAGCGACGTAAAAATGCTAAATCGCATAATAATTGAGAGCGCTTTGTCCGTAGTTTCTCGAAACTAAGGGTGAGGTGGTAAATTTCTTCCCCATGGAGGTTTATGATGTTGTATTTGAGGTTTTCGCGGAGATAGATACCTGTGTTGTATTGTTTTCTCGGGGATTCCGCGTAGATGCTGAGGGTTGGCTTTGAAAAGAACCGGATTCTCGACGTTTCGGCGAACTAACATTCGCCATTCTCAAGAGATATATGCGTACATGCGGGTCAACCGTTAGACGCATACTGAGAGTTTGTTCGTGCGATGCGACTACTTATAGCTGTCTGACTTCGGGTCATGCGCGTTGTGTGCGGTGCTTCGGTTCGGTTGTTTGTTTGTCTTGTTGGTCGTACATGAGTCTGGGGTGTCTGGGATTGCATTTTGAGGGTGGATATGATCGGTCGCCATGCTGGGGGCAGTCCCAAAGAATCGTCTCTCGTGTTCATGCAGTAGTCTCGTTTTTCTATCTCTATGGCTTCTCTGTATACTCGTGACATTTCGTGGCTAATCAGTGCAACAGTTCTTGAATTTCTAAAGTCCATCCAGTGACCGGTGTTTGTGTGTTGGACAAGTGCCGATGAAACTTTGTCTCTGTGTCTGACTGAAACTACATGTTCTTGAATCCTAGCGGATATTTTTCTTTTGGTACGTCCAATGTAGGTAGATGATTACCCATTGAAACATTCAATGGGTAATCATCTACCTACCTATACCAAAATAAAATATGTTTTTTAGTGAAATCTAATTTGAAGATGTGTTCTTCAATATGTGCTTCAATTTGTAATACAATTTAGTCTGGGCTGCCGTACAGGCTGATTTTATGAATAGGATAGTTGCGACTGTTACTACGTGGTGATTCATACATTGAATTAAAAAGTTCACTATGTTTTAATCACACTTATAATATGTAAAAACTTTATATAACTATTATTCACAGTTACATAAATTTCTATGTTTACTATCACGACTCGAGTTTCGACGTTTGACGGTCATTTTCAAGTGACTTAAAAAATTTATTATGTTGAATATATAGCACTATACTTTTGGTGCGGAGTGTCAGTGTCTGTCCGTAGATTAGGACTTATCTGCTGGAGATTGGGTGAGATTAAAAAGGTGGGAAAAGATTAGGTCGGTTTGATCGTTTAGTAGAAAGGGGGTACCCGCTCAAATTTATTTGGAAAAATTTGTTGATATTTGAGTTCTTTTATTTATTGAGAATGCTGCTCAAAAGCAGCAGTTTTCTTCAAAATTACGATATAACGCTAGGTACAGCGCTTTCAAGAGCGCGCCGCCAGCCTCATCGAGCCTGCGGAAGAAGAGAAAGGCCGGCCGCTCTAAATTTGGAGTGGCTATTTTCACAAGGTCTCAATTGTTTAGAATCCTCAACATCATCTGTGTAATGAGACCTGGTGTAAATATTTACAGGCCCAGCAAAACGGGACTACTCATATTCACAAACCTGCGCTCGATACAATTGTTCAAAAGTACGTGAAGAAGATTTATGAGGATTTAACAGAAGAACAACTCTTAAAAAGATGTCTCGGCAAGAACACTCAAAACAACAATGAGAACCTCAATGCCACCATTTGACAGTTTGTCCCGAAACATCTGTTCAACGGGAAATAAATGTTCGATATTTCTGCCAGGTTTGCAGCTTCCATTTTCAACGAGGGCTTCACAACAGTGCTACAAGTCATGAAAGGACTCGGAATTAACGTCGGTCAACATGCCGTTGATGATGCACGAGGCAAGATGGGGAGCGCAGATCAGATGCTGATCGCCGCGGTCCAGACGAGGCGAAAAGACTCGAGCTCTAGAAGAGCTACGAAGTTGTGGAAGAATTGCTATATGGTCCAGGAAACGATTCATAGAGGTGTGCGAGAAAGAATCATAATAATGTTTAATTTTCCGTCGAAAATGTCTCTCCGCTGCTTGCCACCGATTTCTACCGATTCCCGTTTTCCGTTGCTCGACCGTGAATAATCTTCTATAATAAGTATTCAAAATATTTTCAATATTCTTTTCTCCTCTTCTTCCCAATAGCTCAAAGTACGAATCACCCCCCCCCCTCTTACTTTTAAAATTGGTGCGATCACTATGCGAGAGCTACAATTCAACTTTCAATCGCGTTTTTATCGGAATCGTTTTTTTCGATATGGTGCGCATGATTTCGGATAGAGTTCTTGACCGATTTGAAAAAACATTGGCGAGTTTTGTTAACAGTATGAACAGTTTCCCATTTACGGATGGAAACCTTGATAGATTTTTTTTTTCGCGATTCAGTGACTATTTTTCTCCCAAAATTTTGGAGCGTTTTCGAGACTTTTTTTTCGTAGATGCGCCATTTCTCTAAAATGGAGTTGTTTTTAATGTCCATCCGTAAATGGGGAACTTGACTCTTCTACTTTAATGATAAATTTGATTTTTTGTTCTATGAGGTTCCGGAAACCGCTGATCGTGCGCCACATATAGAGACTTTTTTTAATTGACTCCCGAGATGCAGACAGCTGTGCGCATGCGCGAGGAGCGCGCGCGTCGGAAAAATTGGACATATTGTCGAAGGATATGTAAATAAAATTTAAAAAAAAACAATTGTCTATCCGTCTTCCGCTTCTTTTGGCACCCGTTCAAAAATGTATCATTTCTTCTTAAAATTTGAGCGAGTACCCCCTTTAACTGAGAAATTACGTTTTTTTTTTTTAAATTTCTAATCACTCTAGGAGAATAAGTATCGGACCTTTGTTGCAGTTATGCGAGATTTAAGGATTAGCTGTTTCGGGGAATTTGTGATTACATTCTAGACAATCTAGACAATGGCTAGTGAATAAGCTTGTGTCTTTTTTAAGATGGAAGGCCCGAAAGTGTTCGGAAAAACGAAAAGTTGATATGCATCGTCCAGTCTGACCTACGTAGACGCTATTGCATTCAGAGCAACGAATCCCATAAACGCCGGATTTTTTGAGGGGGTCGATTTGTCTTTGGCTTTAAATAATGTGTGGGATAATTTGGACGAAGGTTTAAAGGATACTTGTAGGTTTTGTTCTCTCAAAACTCACTCGCTCTTTGTAAATAATTTTCAAATTACGCATTACGTTTAATTAGAAATAGTGGAGATAAATAAACTAGAGAGCGATAAATAAATTCACAACGTACATTATTCATATTAATATTTATAAATTAATTCTCCTCGTATTGCCTTAGAGTAAGAAATAATTAATTGATTTATGAGAAATTCTTTGATATCTTTTGGGCTCTATATTATAATTATTTGATTTTTTGATCTGTTAAAGAAACAAACGTTTACTTTTATCTTTAATGAAATGAAAATGTTGGCCTCACAGAAATAATATTGAACATAAAATGTAATGACGTTGAAGAAAAATAACTGGAAATATATATTCCCAACAAAAAAACCTATCAATGATAATTTCACCATAAACGATATAATTGTATGTCATCATTAATAAAAAAGATAATCGAAAAAAGATTATAAATTCAGTTCACGGACAAAATTAAAAATAAAACTTTCACTCCATTGCCATTATTTATCAATCAAAAAAGCAGTCTAACAGTTGGTATAGCGTCGCATAAACTAATAATAGTTTTTTTAGCCGATATATAATGTTTTGCATTCGTTTTAATTTTCTTAATTATTCTTAAAGATTATACTTGCACATATAAGAACACAGCGAATCGCATGTGAGCATTGAGTGTTTGTTTCAAACTGAGTGAACATGAATTACCCTACGATCGTTTGTTGTGTTTTGTTACTAGCTGCTGGAATTACCACTAATAAAATTAGTAAGTATGCAAGTTATTTAAATTTGTATGAAAAAAATATATTTTTAAATTTATTTTTATTTTTTTAAATTATTGTATGATTGAGTGCTTATTTCTGACGATATATTATTGAATAATTTAACCCCAGTACCATAATAATAATTTGCCATTCCTTGTGTTGTATGTGTGCATGTTAGAGGATATAGAGTAATTCTGAGTATTTTATAACACAGACATTTATAAATGAAAATAGAAGGTACGGTTAAAAATTTGTTATTCCTAAAACAATTTCTGCAGCTCTGTCGACGCTTTAAATTAATTATTGGTCTTAAAATTATTTTCTGCATAACGAAACATTTGTGGCTATGTCTTGAATTACCCCATAATAAAATATTAAAAGATATATGTGAGTAGACAATAGCATAGTACAGGCGTAACAAGGTATTTGTATGCATAGACTTTTTCAATTGAGATATTGCAAAATAATCTCTTGCTAATTTTTTGCAAACTAACTCTGTGTGGTTCGACCACGTAAGTTTCGAATCAACCAATACCCCAAGAAATCTTGCAGAGTTGGATATTTTATAGCGTTGGTTGTCTACAACAATCTGAAAATAGGTTGGTAAAGTTCTTCTTTTGCCCATGTATAAACACAGAGTTTTTTCGCTATTCATGATTAGTTTGTTTTTTGTACACCAATTATTAAATTGTACGATTGTTTCCACTGTCATCCGCAAACAAAATGGTTTTAGCGTCTATGTACCCCGGAAGATCATTTATAAATTAAAGAAACAGAAAAGGGCCAAGAACAGATCCCTGTGGTATACCTATTGTTACGCTCTTTTTATTCGAAAGTGTAGAGTTAATTTTGACAATTAAATGTCGGTCGCTTAGAAAGGATCCTAAAAGATAAAAAAAAATCCACGAAATCCATAGAATTCTAATTTTTCCATTAGATAGCCTATATTAACGGTATCGAATGCTTTAGACAAATAAAAAAACAGTCCCATGACGTGTTCTCCTTTATCCAGTTTCTCTGATGTATATTTCGCAAAGCTGGCGGAAGCAGTTTCCACCGATCTTTTTATTCTAAAACCATGTTGACATTCAGATAATAAGTCATTTTTAAGGAGATATGCCATCATTCTACTGTATATTAATCGTATATTAATCTCAAATATCTTTGAGAAAATAGATACTAAAGATATAGGTCTATAGTTGTCCAAAATCTGAGGCTCAGATTTTTTATGTAGTGGCACTACCAATGCCACTTTTGACGTCAATGGATATACTCCTTCTTCAATGGCTTTATTGAATAGCTGCGTTAGTGGAAGAGCCAAAGTTTTAATTGTGTTTCAAAATTTTGATTGAAATGCCATCGGTTCCTGTGGAGTTTTTTGGGGCTATACTGGAGACAGCGTGTTGTAGATCAGTATTATCGATAGGTGACATGTAGAAAGAATTTGAATCTAGTTTTTAGCAGAGTACATTGAAGCAAAGAGGGTGATGGAAAAAAAGCAATTAATGTTTTTAAAGCAATGGTCGAAAAATAGTTAGCAAATTCATTAGCAACCTGACTTGAATTTGAAATCAATATTCCATTTACTTTTAAAGAAATATGGTTAGGTTTTTTATAATTATTCATAGAGTTGTTAATTATTCTCCATGCTTCTCTACTTTTATTGCTAGCATTATTAATGCGGTTAGTGTAATACATTCTTTTAGCTTTCGATATATTAATAGAATGTTGCTTTTTCATAGTTTTATATGTGTTGTAGAGATGTGAGCTTCCTGCCTTGCATAATGTCCAATACATATTCCGTAATGACTTACCTTCATTTATGATGGCATTCGATATCCAAGTGTTGATAGGTTTGGAAACTATTTTCCTGAGTTCTAAAGGAAGAAATCGGTCCAAACTATTTGTTAAGATATTAAGGAATTCTTTAAAGCCTAGCTCCACATCGCTCGCAAATATAAATGAAAAGTCTGTTTTTAAGAGATAGTGATGCAATTTTAGGATGTTGTCTTCAGAGTATGTCCTACTTAGTTATATTGTTTTTTGATTTGGAATATGATGAATCTAGATGGAATATTTGACTTAGATGGTCTGCTAGAATTGGTTCCACCAAACTGCACTTAAATGCATTTCTGTCTAAGTTCGTGACCAAGTAATCGATGGCTGTTTTAGAATGTGTCCCATCTGGTCTTCTACCTATTCTTGTTGGTCCCATGTTAATAGTGGATAGATTTAATTGAAGAAAAGTATTAAGCAACATACTTCTTTCTTTGGAGTCTTTTAAATTGTCTATGTTAAGATCAGCGGACAATAATACTGGGTATTGAGATTTAAGAACTTCAACTAACATGTCATTTAGCCCATCAAAGAACGAATTAAAATTTCCTAAAGTAGATCTATAAATACATATCAATGCAATACAACAATTTTCAAATAACAGGTTTGTACCACAAACTTCAAAATCAACTTCTTTAGAAAAGTTTTCAAGATTTATTTTAGAAGTATGTATATCGTCACGTACAAATATGGCCACGCCACCATGCTTGTATGTACCTTTACAATAATTCGAAACTACAGTGAAGTTGTTAATAGAAACAATGTCTAGCTCAGGTTGGGTGCACCAATGTTCACCAATACACAATATTTTAATATTTTGTCTGAACAGTTCAACTAGTTCCAGCTTATTTTTTACAGACTGAACATTCACATGTGCTATATTAAAACACTTCGTTTGTTTCGGATATTTTTCGGTTGCTACTGTTGTTATGTTTTCACTGTTATTCTTTCGAGTCTTAACAAAAAACGGTTTACGCAGGCGTTTCTCGGCCAAGTTTCTGGTTTCGATATATTTTCCAGATCCTCAACGGGCATCGAAACTTTGAATGATGAGTACTCATCTGGATGTTTGGACTGAATTTTCGTACATATAACCTGATTGAATTTTTTATTCTTTAGATATTGCTGTAAATCATCTGCTGAAAGTTTGGAACAAGTGTAAATGCATGAACATGTGCGTAACGTGTGGCAGCTTTTATTTGATTAGATTCGTCGTTAGTACCAAGGATAATATTTGATTTGCTAGTTTTTCTTGATTTTCGCCTAAACCCTTTTCAGCCTTTAACTATTTAAATATTTTTGAGTTGGCAATATATTCTAATAATATTGTTTCAACCCTATTTATAAGGTTGGCTATAAAATCAAATGTTACTAGGTTGATAGTTCTGATAAAAACCACAGTTTGAAATGGCTTAATTAGTTTGCTTGACAAACCCTTAACGCTTTTTGTTATATATGTGGTAAATAACAAACCATAAACGGAACATTACTCTCTTTGTAAAAAAGTTTACTTAGCACATTTTGGTGTAGAAATCGGTAATTAAGACGAAGAAGTGTTGGGTTCTTCACAAGTATGTTATGTTTGTGTCGAGGATCTTAGGAAATGGTATAAAAAACAGAAGATAGCTTTTATATTTGCAATGCTCATAGTATGGAGAGAGCACAAAAATTATTTAAACGATTGTTATGTTAGTAGTATAGATGTTACTAGATATAACTCTAGAAATAAGAAAGTAATTGTCTAAACTAACGTTACTTCAGCTTAAAGGCCGGTAGGACATGGACCGAAATTTTCTATTCATGTCCTACCTGAGTCTATTGATGACGTTTTTGTGAGACCCTAATCTATCACTAAATTCGGGAATACAGTCTATTCCCCAATTTAATCAAAGTTCACCGAGTGATGACGATTTACAATGTTCTCTAGAAAATTTAAAGCCAGGGTTAATTACAAAAGCTGAGTAAAATGATTTAGTGATAGATTTGGGTCTCACTATGGAAAAATCAGATTCTCTAGATTCGAACATAATTACTCTTATTAGGAAAAACATTTAATTCTCCAGACTAAAAGAAAAACTTTGTTTGGTGTTTGAAACATCTATTTACTATTATAGAACAAGAGATGAACTGTTTAGTCAATTTTTTGGCAGGACGAGGATTTGGTTTACTGCCATAATATTGACAGTCTCATGAATGAATTTGGCATTGTATACAAAAAGAGGAAGGAGACTTTTTATAGACTAAACAAAAACAAGTTTAAAAAGTGTATTATTACATAATGGAAATACTTATGCTTTAATGGCTGTTGCTCATTCAGTTCATATTAAGGAAACTTACGAAAATCTTAAAGAAAATTAAAATTTTAGAGAAAATTAACTCTATAGCTCATGATTGGATTTTGTGTGTAGATATAAAAATTGTCTCAATGCTCCTTGGTTAACAAAGTGTCCACAAAGTGACAAAGTGTTATGTTTAATATATGAGTGGGACAGCAGAGCAAGGGATCAACGTTGGTCTTAAAAACAATGGCCATAAAAAAAACTTTGACATCTGACAAGAAGTACATTTTGTATAAAACTTTAGTTGACACCAAAAAAAACTTCTACCACCACTACACATAAAGTTGGGCTTCATAAAACAATTTGTAAATGCATTGCCTAAAGATTGTGATTGTTTAAAATATTTGTGTGGAAAATGTCCCCATTTATCAGAAGATAAACTGAAAGAAAGGATTTTCGTTGGGTCCGATATTCGTAAATTTATGTTCGATTCCAACTTCGAAGCAACGACAAATAAAAAGGAAAAGAAGGCTAGGATATTATTTAATGAAGTTGCGAATAAATGTTTAAGTAATGTGCTGCTAACTATAAAATGTCTGATGAAATAAGCAACAGTTTCACCAAGGTATAAATGAAATGGAGAGGCGATACCAGGAACAGTGAAATATCAAAATGATGGTTTATTACTGTTGGTCATTTCACAGAGAACAACAAAATCCGTCACATTAGCGAAAAAGCTGCGGAAGGAATGGGAGAGGAAATACAGAAAAATAAGCATCTAATATTCACATTTTAGTAATTTAATATTACTGTAAGAGAAAATTGACACTAAATAAAAAAACTATGAATTTTTATTTTTATATATTCAATTTTCCCTATTTTTTGAAATATATAATCGATGTCATATTATGAGAGGATGGTAGGAAAAGTCAATAAAACTGATATCAAATACGGTTGCGGTATCCAAAAATACATCATGATATATGATATGAAAATACAAGATCTGTTTAAAAAGTTTTTACAAACATTTTTTTCGTTGCTGTTGTGATTATTACATAAATATTTTTGCGTATTTTTAGCTTCTTAGATTATTATGTAAATAGATAATAAAACGGTTTCAAAAGCAACGCGTTGAATAAACATTAAATTTTAAATTATGCATTTACAACATTGGTTGGTTGATCCACTAGTTAGACGAATTAAAAAACATGGTATGAACTATTTGGACTCAATAATTAGGATATATAAAACCAGTTTCTCACTATTGGAAATACTGAATAATAGTAAATTAAAAAATTTAGTAAATTAGTACGCATTTAATAACTTTAGGTTATCGCTAAGAATTTTGTGAAAACAATAGAAATTTTCTACATTTCATGGAAACTTTCAAAATATTTCTTTATTACTAAAACTTCTTTAGGCGCGACTTGAGAGTAACTCGGAATTTTTTTGTGAGTAAATTCTAGAGTCTGGTTACAAGTATTATAAGTTATTGGAATTTTTTTTAAATCGTAGAAATTCATCAGTACATTTCGTCTAAAGAAATGAGTACATATAATAATCTTCACGACCGTTCACGCGTAATAAAACTTCTTCGCCTGTTGTAGTAAGTGTTATTTCGTATGCATTAAATTTTAATTGAATTTGAGTTTCAATGACATTGAAATGTTAAGTTTCGTTAAAAAAACTCGGCTGTTAATTGATTTTTTAAGTGAAAAATTACTTATTTACAATAAATATCGAGATTTGCTACAAGAATTGAGGCGGTTTATTCAAGTAATTTAACATATTTTCAACATATCTGTTTCTCGTTTTAGTTATCATAATCTTCTAGTTTCATATTTAAATCAGGATAATATTTGTATTGACTTATTTGTGATGATTGATGTAAATCTGATTTTTGTATTACTCACTGTAATTTAAATTATCAATACCAACGAAATAGCACTATGACATGTTTATTTTAAGTTTACTCTTTTTAGTAACATCTTCTACTTAAAATTTACTCACACACATTTTGGTAAATAAAATAGTTCTAAATCTTTTACTTTTCGAATCTGTTCCGATCTGAATAAAATAATATGAGATTTTTATGATTATTATTGTTCATAGATTGAAATTATTAATAATTTATTAGAAATATAATTTCAAGTATCTAATATAAAGGGTGTTCCAAAATTAATTGACCTTTAACCCCTTGCACTCTTTTGTCTAGCATTGTATGACAAACGATTGTTGCGACTGAAAGATTTTGTCAAGCATTGTGTGACACGACAACATTTGTATTTAGATACGTCTCACCAAATGCCTGAATCAGATCCTGTATAGAACTGTTAATGAGACACGTGTGTTTAAAAATTAATTGCATTTTGACTTTCATAGATGGAAGAAATTTTCAGTAGTGACGAAGAGTTTCAATTTGATAATTCTAATAATGAATCAAATTAAGAATTCGAACATAGTGATTTTAAAATAAATATTTATTCTCGGTAATGTGTAACTGATAATGAAATAGTATAAACATTTATAGTTCTACACTAAAATAGATCACATTGTCATCCTGAAGAAGAATTCCTACTTGCTTCATATATTTTGCCACACTTTGCAGTTGCACAGCAAAGTGGTACCATTATTACAAATATTTACTCGTTTTATTTTACGTTGTGAATGAAATGAAGGAGCTAAAGCTTTCTCAAGAGAAAACTTGCCTTATCTGTTTAGGTAGATCTTATTTTTTAAAACCAAAATTATGAGTTCGAACATAGTGATTTTAAAATTAATATATATTCTCGGTGAAATGGAACGGATAAAGGAATATTATAAACAATTCTATACTAAACGAAACGAATTTTAGAAGAAAATATTTACATTTTCTGGTGGTGTGATTTTTTTCGAAGTAGTCGCCAACATGCAGAGCTGGTTTCTTTTCACATGTGTCACAATAGTAGCTTTATATTTTCCGACCACCAGTTGTTTTGCGATCTAAGCAAACAGCAAAATCTCGTTATTTATTCCTAGGAAATTTCCTTACAATTTGCAATTTCTCGTTTAATCAGGCTTCTTTGTGATGTTATGCTCTTCTACCAGTATAGAAACTTAGAAACGTTACGAAAATCACCAACAAACGACGATACTATTTCACGCACAAATTGTAAATGCGTCTTTGGATGCTGATTATTTCTTGTTTGATTTTCATTTTATAAAATATATTTCACTTTACAAGTTTCCAAATCCCAGAATAAGAGTTTCCTCCACCACTTCAAACTTTTTCGCATAAAACAGTAAAATGATGCGTAATGATCTGCAAGATCCAGTCCTCCCATTTTTGGTGTATAATTTATTATGGCTATAGGTTTTTCAATGACTTGAATAACTCCTCCACGCATTAATCTTTCCACAGTTTGCATCTCTCCTGAAAGATAAGTGGATAGCATCGTTACAATTCCCTTGTCCTTCCAAGCTACAGCTAATAATTGATTACATCAATATGCCGAATAAGTTAATTTTTTATAAATTATATCTAATTTCATTGGGCAAATTCGATTGGGCTATTCGACATAATTGTGCCCTTCAAATGACAATTTAATATTAGTAGTTCCCGCACAAGCTCCACGCTGGTGAAATATCTGTCTGTGAACAGATGGTGTCCATTAGTATGTGGAATTGTTTTTTATATACATATATATATATATATATATATATATATATATATATATATATATATATATATTATATATATATATATATATATATATATATATATATATATATATATATTTACTTTTTCAATTCTAGTTTACAAATGACTTACTTGAGATGTATTCATCTTTCAAATGTACCATGCAGTATATCTGTAAAAACCGATAAGGGGTAAAAATGTTTTGAATTTGAAATTTAAAGAAATGTGAATGCTTTCATCTCCTTTTCAGTAATGTCTTTCCATAAATGCCACATAGAATACTGCGATAGATTCGTATTCCCAATTGTGTGCCTTGCATAATTGTGTGCCCTCAATTCCACCGTCAAAAAAAGGGATAAATAATCTGCAGGTGTTTTACAATTACTAGGAACCTGAGCACCAATTGATGTCTAAAGCGGGACCTTATTAGAAACAACGTCATCATCTGTCACGTCCCTCCACATTAAATTGTGACTTATTGTGCGCTTATTTACCTCACGGAGGCATGAATAAAAACAATCAATCCATAATTTATATGAGACGCGACAAAGGAGTTACATAGTTTTTCCCATAATTTATAGTTAATAATCTTTTAGTTTGTGTGAAGTGACTTTAAGGCAATATAACATTTATGCAGGTTGAAATTAACGTGATTTTTAAATCTAAGGTCACTCACACATCAATTAGTAGGTCTAAATTTCTTGCTGCATTTCTTAGTCTCAGGACTTCTTTGTTGATCTTAATTACTACTTTCTGCAGTTACAACAAAAGTTACTAAATTTTGCAGCTACTACATTCAATATAATGAAAAATAATATATTGATATTTCGATGCATTGAAACCGAGCCCGAGGATGAGAACGAGAGTGATGCTCTCCAGGTTAGAGAAATTATACAGAATCTATGTTCAAATATAACTTGCACACGTATAAAAGTACGAAGAGTTTGCAAACCCATTACTGAACGTCCAAGACCGATCAGACCTGTCTTCATATACAGAAACAAGAAATGTTTTTTTTCAAAGCAAAGGAGTTGAGGAATATTCCTGAATATAAAACAGTAGCAATCGGCTTTGACAAAACAGCTATGCAAATGGAAGAATACAGAGTCTTAAAAGCGGAAATGTTGCAGAGAATACAAAAAGGGGAGGATAATCAAAGAATAAAATACTTCAAAGATATTCCGAAGATAATTAAGGTGATACAGAGTCAAAAAAACTAGATTTGTTTCATTTAATTTATGAAGTTGACTCAAGTATGGAAAGCATAGTGTTCGCGCCATTTTTTTTTTCGCGCATCCAAGTTTTTAAATTTGATATTTGAATTTATTTCGGCACCGATCAATAGAAGGGGAAAAGGTGTATCGATCTGTTCCGAAATCGCGCGATTTAATTATCATTTCGCGAATTGATATATCAGTCGACTAAGTACGCTCGGAAGGTGCGAAGCGCGGAGAGCGAGAGAAACACGAAAAACCACTTCGACCGGCACATGCACGTGTGATAGAATTTTCAAGCCAAACTAACCAGGGGGTGATCACGAGCCCCAAGAGCTAAAGCGGAACCCAACTTCCTGAAGACGACAATTTTAATCCCTATAAACTAATCCCTATAACTAGTATCCCCATTTCCTCCCTTAAAAGAAGCGCCGGAAGGACGATCCCACGTGAAGGAGACGCGAGCAGCGCCCACAGGTAAGTGATTTGACCAGCCTGTGTTTTTGCTTGAAAATTTTGGAATTTAGTGAGACACGGTCCGAACATTGGTCCTTCAAACCGGATCGGGGTGAGTTAGTCGAAGAAGTGCATGTACTCGGGCGCTGTTGGATTCGCCATCGTGTTTCCGGTCTCCGCGGAAACACACCGGGCGTACTCCATTAATTTCGTCGTAATAATTAATTGGTTATCTAGTTAATAATTTTGTCGTTAATTATTGAATTTTCATCTGGTTATCCAGTTTTGTCGTAATAATTAATTAGTTATCTAGTTAATCATTCTGTCTTTGATTATTCAATTTTCATCTGGTTATCCAGTTTCGTCGTATTAATAAATTGGTTATCTAGTTAATCATTTTGTGGTTGATTATTCAATTTTCATCTGGTTATCCAGTAGCGTCGTAAAAATTAATTGGTTATCTAGTTAATCATATTGTCGTTGATTATTCAATTTTTATCTGGTTATCCAGTTTCGTCGTAATAATTATTTGGTTATCTAGTTAATCATTTTATCGTTGATTGTTCAATTTTATCTGGTTATCCAGTTTCGTCGTAAAAATTGATTGGTTATATAGTTATTCATTTTCATTGATTATTTAATTTTGTTTGACTTATTTTGTCAACTTTCGTTAGTCTTTCTATCCTTAGTATTTTCATTACTGATCGTCGTTATTTCATAATGGATAAGCGAGAAAGATGTTTAAAAATTTTGATTAGTCGGAAGGAAAACATCTTTGCGAGGGTATAGCGCCTCTATGACTTTTCCACTCAGATCAGCGACGCCACATCTTTAAGCCATTTCAAGACATCGTACAAAAATCATCAATCTTTGATGGAGTATAACGACCTGGAAATGCGTATTAATGATTTAGAATTGGAGCTGAACCAGGAATTTAGGGAACAATAATGGCCATTCCTTCGATATGGCCATTCAGGACTTAGTAGATTGTATCGAGCAGGTGGCCTCGACTGTCTGTGATACCCCGGAAACGTCAACATCGGCCCCATCTCCATCGCGGATAGATACCCCGAAACTGAAACGGTTAAAAATCCCCAAGTTCGATGGTTCCCCGGAGGCGTGGGCTCCGTTTTACGAATTGTTTCGTAATTTGGTGCACGACAATCCTCACATGTCTGACCTAGACAAAATGCAATACCTCGTGACCAGTTTGGCAGGGCCTGCATCGAATATTTGTAAACATGTTACGCCCACCGGGTCGAACTACCTTCCCACCTGGGAAGCTTTGGTGCACCGGTATAATCCTCGAGCGTTAGGTGACGCTTATTTAGAAAATATATTTGTATTTAAAGCGCTCCAGATGGAGTCTGGCCAGGAATTAAGTTCCGTTCTGGATGAATTTTGTGCTCCTATCTCTGGGCTACACCGGCTGGGTCTCGCCGATTTGACGGATTTCATCTTTTTGAACCGGGCGTTGCAGTTCGTGGACCCGGGCACCAAGCGGGCGTTTGAAGCCATAAAATATTCGTTTGACGCCTCGCGGGAAACCGATGTGTCCTCCAACAAGGATTTTGTCAAATTTGTGGAGAGACATCTCCGGACGTTGCCGACATCAGATGCTTCCCCAAGGGCTTCCAAAGGAGCTTTCAAGCCTCGATCGACGACGCGGAATTTTGTGGTTCAATCAGAGGCACGACCTGTTCATACGAAGTCTTCGTTTTGTTGTTGTTGCAAAGAGGGCATTCATCAATTGCCCCAAATTTTTAGATTCACTCCCAAGATGAGATACGCTCTAGTAAAAGAGCATTCTCTTTGCATTCGTTGTTTATCCCATCAACATTTGCTCCGGGGGTGCCCGGAGACCACTAGTTGTTCTTAATGTTCATCATCCTATCACTCGTTGTTGCATTTTGTTTCGACGAAACGGCGTGCTACAGAGAACCGCGCCGTCGCCCAGAAGGCATTGTGCGCCTGGCGAGGTGAAGGCTCGGCCAAGTCAACCTCTCCTTCCGTGTTGCTGTCGACCTTTGTTGCCGAAATTCCCGATTCTGCGGGGAAACGGCATGCCGTGCGTTTTTTGTTGGATTGCGGAAGCGAGGCGAATTTCCTATGTCGAGGTGTCTGTGAAAGACTAGGATTACCCGTGGAAAAGTCCGATGTATCGGCCAAACGACGACGACCATATGGTCGCGCTTTGATGCTCGTATGACTCTTCCTGTCAACGCGTTTGTCGTTGAGAATATTGCGGGCAATATACCTCCACACAGCCTAGATCTTTCGGGGTTGAGCCATTTATCCGATAGTAATTGCGACCAATCGGGGAAAATTGAAGGCATCATCGGAGCGGGATTGTTTCCTATGGTGGTACTAGGTGAACGAGTTATAGCTTCGCCCGAATTGCCCGTTGCATTCCGGACTCCCTTCGGCTACGTGCTCATGGGAGCATTCCTGAAGTATGGACGAACTGAACGGCACTCGTTGGTAGCCACAGAGGAAGTCGAGAGTTTGGACAACACCCTGAAACGGTTCCGGGAGATCAAAGAAGTCCCCTCTTCTCTAGAGGATACAGTATCTAAAGAGGACCGCGAATGTGAGGAACCTTTTTCCTCATCGGTCAAACGTGCCCGGGACGGAAGATATGTTGTGCAGTTCCAGGACTCTTTCGGCCATTATAACTGTCTGATGGCTCCGCCTTCAGCGCTCGCTAGTGCATCATCATCACCCTCTGCTCCATTGAGTTTCTCATGGAGTAAATAAGAACGGCCCTACAACCCGTTTTTATTGGGGGCAGGGTACCGCAATCGGCAGTTTCTTTGTAACTTTTCCATTACTGAAGATTTCCGTTTGTATTCGCGCCCTCCCAATCTGAATCGATTATTGTCGGAACACAGTCTTCGTCGTTGTTGATTTATTGGATCACTGTGTATCCGAGCGGGGCGCCACCCTGCCCTAACCATGGCCAGCGCATTGCATAAGACGCTTGGAGTTAGGCGATAATAACACTTTTTACACCTTGTGTGTTTGTTTCAGAATTTTGATGCATGAGTGCCTTTCTTCGCTTGAGCTTGTCGAAAGAATAGTCCTTCGAATATTTCCGTTAAAAGTGCCTTGTCGTAGCGGGTACCACCTTGGCTTAACTGCCTCGTCGTTGATGAGTATGTCCTTGGCACCCGCGGTCCCCTAGATCTGAATCGACATATGTTACAAGGTCTCGTGTTGCCGGGTTATTGTTAGCGGTAGGCTATAACTGTATCTCCTTGTCATGTGTAACCTGTTTTCCAAATGCCTCGTCTACGTTTGTTTCAGATCTGTTTAGGTCAGAGGTATTGTCAAGTCTTATTTTCCAAGGTCTCGTGTTGCAGAGTTATTGTTAGCGGTAGGCTATAACTGCACCCCCCTTATCACGTGTAGTGCTTGAGCTTTTCTTTGGTCCCGTGGTCCCTAGTCTGATGCAATAAAAATATGTTGTGTCGTGATATTTCGCCATAACTCACCGTCTTAAAATCGGTGAACATTTAAGTAGGGGTCTCGATTTCGTCTTGCGATATTGTAGGGTTCGAGCTTACTGACCTATTTATTTGTTTTGTGTCAGATTTAGATAGATGGTGCAATGTTGAAGGATTTAGCTATAGCATTCTATTATTGTTCGTATGTTCGCTTTAGTTCTTGTTGTGATCACCTTGTTAAAGGACAAAGACTTGTCGTTGTTTTGCTTTTTTTTTGGTCCTTGTCGTGATCATCTTGTCCAAAGACAAACACTTTGTTTTTGTGTTTGTTTGCTTTGGTCTTTGTCGCGACCACCTGTACTCGTGACGTAAGCTCACTCGGGACGTAATTCATTGGTCTAGTGAGCAAAGTCTCGTAAGATTTCCGTATCTCGGCGAGTGAGGTTGATTGTCTTTGTCTCGTTCACCTCCCTGCCCGCGATCATTATTCCGAATCCGATAAATAAAAGATGTCAGTGTAAACGCATCTCCGCTGTTATTGTTGTCTACGCAGCGGTCAAGATCAATACCGTAATTGATTGATTCAATAGCGTAGCTGATCTTGTTATTTATAGCACTTTAACATCCATGGTGCTGTTTCAGAATTTAGCGACTGTATGCCGGACATGAGCCGGCTGAGCTGTCCTTGTGACTCTTTTGTTCAAATTATGTCTACTGCAGTCCCATTCGTTGGTCGTTCGGAATTTCTTTTGTTTGTTTTGAATTGTTGACGGTTTTTTTTTTTTTTTTTGGACACCCAGAGGGTGAAAATTGTCTCAGTGGTCTCATTTATTTTCATTTGTCTAAAATTTGGGACCCTGTCGTTTGCTTCTATTTTGTAGAAGTTGATTTTATGTCACTTATTTCGATTTTGTCGAAGTTGACTTCATTTTCAGTTATTTTATTGATAGAAGTTTGTTTATCTTTTCTCTTTCTGGATTTGATTTTGGCCCATCCTGGCCTATTATTGTTCAGTTTTGTGCTGAAGTGGGTTACTTCTGGGGCGGCGGGATGTTCGCGCCAATTTTAGCGCATCCAGGTTTTTAAATTTAATATTTGAATTTATTTCGGCACCGATCAATAGAAGGGGAAAAGGTGCATCGATCTGTTCCGAAATCGCGCGATTTAATTATCATTTCGCGAATTGATATATCAGTCGACTAAGTACGCTCGGAAGGTGCGAAGCGCGAAGAGCGAGAGAAACACGAAAAATCCACTTCGACCGGCACATGCACGTGTGATAGAATTTTCATGCCAAACTAACCAGGGGGTGATCACGAGCCCCAAGGGCAGAAGCGGAACCCAACGTCCTTAAAATAGGCGCCGGAAGGACTATCCCACGTGGAGGAGACGCGAGCAGCCCCCACAGGTAAGTGATTTGACCAGCCTGTGTTTTTGCTTGGAAATTTTGGAATTTAGTGAGACACGGTCCGAACACATAGAGAAAATAGACAATAAAAGGAAAAATATCGTAAGTGTTAAAGTGGGAGAAAGGAGTATAACAAATATCTATCAGAATATTCAATGCATTCATAACAAACTATTAGATCTTGAGGTAAATTTGGAAAGAATGAAGTACAAACCACAATTAATATGTCTGTCAGAGCACTGGTTGAAACCAAAGGAAGAACCGTTTACACAAATTAGTGCATATTAAATGAAATCCTGCTTCTCAAGGAAAAATTCAATCAAAGTGTAAGCATTTTCGAGTCAGAAGAAAATGAATGTGATCGTATACAGAGAATAGAAGAGATAAGTGTGGAAGGTGAAGTTGAGTGTGCTGCTGTTAAGTCAAGATCTAGAAGTGGATCCAGTTATATCATCATATGCATTTATCGTGTAAATCTATATAGTTTTGATAATTTTCTTACAAAAACTGATTAAATATTATACTATGTTCATAATATGTTACAAAATGTAAAAGAATTGTATGCGGAGACTTCAACGTAAATCTTTTACCCAAAAACCCAATGTCGGAAAATTTCTTAGATACACTATCTAGTCACAATATGATTGATACACAATTGATTTTAAAACCTACCAGAGTGATGGAAAATTCAAGCACACTTCTAGATAATATATTCACTGATTTTAAGGAGTATAAATGCTGCGAAGTTATTAATCTGGCTCTTTCAAATCATTATGGCCACTTTCTAGAGTTTAAATTCCAACAAAGCAAAAAAAAAGAATCAGTTTAGGGTAAAACGAGTGTTTTCGAGGGCCAGTTTGAGATATTTCTCTGGAGAACTAGAATGTGAAAATTGTGAAGTATTATTGAACTGTACAGAGGTAAATAGAACTTATAATATTTTCATGTATCAATTTCAAACCCTGATGAGCAGAGTATTTCCCCTCAAAAAATTCAAATATGCAAACAAATCAAAGTCATAGGTAACAAAGGGTATCAAAATATCTTGCATCAAGAAACACTATTGGTATAAAGAAATACTGCTAGATCATGTGACAAAGGAATATTATAAACAGTATTGTAGTATTTTGCGACAAGTCTTAAGAAAGGCTAAGCGCATGGTCAACAAGGAATTCATGGTCAATGCAGAAAAAAAAATGAAAGCAGCGTGGTCTACAGTCAAAAGAATAACTAAAAATACCTCAAAAATTGAAAAATTTTTCAAAATCTCAACATATCGGACCCCCATTCATCGTCATGTGACATTTTGAATAGAATAAATGACTTTTCTATAAATTCAACGCCAGACATTAAGAGTGGTGAGATAGACTATGGCAAAATAAACTTACAACAATAACAGCTGTAAGTTTCATTTAACAAATAAATCTGAAATAGTAAAAATAATCAGTAAGCTTTAGAATAAACAGTCAGTGGGAGAAGATGAAATTCCAGTTAAGCTTCTTAAAGAAACTGCGAATAATATCAATACCTTTAGAACACATCACAAATATATTTTTCTACATAGGAATGTATCCTGAGACATTGACAGTGGGAAATATAAGATCTATTTACAAGAAAGGAAATAAGGACGATATGACAAACTATAGACTTACTACTTTCAAATGTGCATAAAATATTCGCGAAAATCATGAACAATAGGCTGTTAACATTCTTGGACGTGGATGATGTATTGACGTCTAAACAATACGGTGTGGATTTTAATATGGCATTAATTGCTTATCACTCATTTGTACACTCGAGAATGTCATATGGAATAATCTTTTGTGGAAATTCTATACATGTAAGTCGAATATTAGTTATTCGAAAAAGGTGTATAAGAAATGTGTTCAGAATGGGGCCTAGAGAAAGTTGCAAACTTACTTTTATTCAGAGAGATATTTTAACAGTAACTGGTCTGTACATCCTGTAAGCGGGCATGTAAAAAAAACCAGAACTTTTTAAGAGGCACATAATGGGTCATAACAATACGACTAGAAATAAACATGATCTACGGGTAGAAAGAACAAAATTTACTTACATTCAGAAAAATGTTAAATTTTCAATCATTAAATTAAACGTAGTAGTTAAAACATAAACGTAGATGATAAACATTTGAAAAGAATGTTGAAAGCAATGCTGTCTCAATAGCCTTTTATAGCCTCAACGAATTTTTCAGTGAGCACATGCAAGCTATTAATTTTGTTTCAGTTAAGTTTAGTAATGTATAATGTTAATATGTGACAAATTATTTGTATGGTTTTTCTGACATGTCTTCCATCACTTTGTGTAGATTTTTATGGACCAATAAATAAATTCTATTCTATTCTATATAATATGAGCCATTCTCGGAGTTGTGAATTTGAGAACTCCGGATTTTCGAAGAAAAAGTAAATCAATCACTAAATATTTATGTTCATAAATGACCGCTAACGAGTGCAAGAAGCTACATGAAAAAAAACGTATGCGGTCATGGGACCCCCGTCCGGAACAAAGTTCCTCGAGCATTCAACAGAGTCGAACAACTCTTTTTGAATTACTATTGAAATAATGAAAGCGCACACAAATACATTTTGATTGTATGTTCTGGAAAAAATAAACAATCTAAATCTCCATATTCAAGCCCACTACAAAGTATTTATCTTGCACTGGTTGGATTTTGACATGCATTTAAATAAGGTGAATGCATTTAAATAAGTTGCTTTCGAAGAAACGATGCTGAAATTTGACGTTCTAAAGTTCTTATAAGAGATGTATTTACCAATTACCAATTACCGCAATTACCGTCGTCAATAATGTTTGTGTTATGATGCAATAAGACATTTGGCATTGAACATTCATCATGTTCCTCGTATGGGGCTTGGAATGATTGAGAACTTGGACTAATTACTTGCTGAGTAAATTCATTATTACCTGATGATTGAATTTAATTATTCAGAAAGTGATTAAATTTTGTTTTTTCAGACTCTTCATTATTTTCGATTAAAATAGTCGGTAATGAATCTTCTTTCGATGATTGTAATTATTCAGGTTCAACACATTTCTTCTTTGATTTAAATTTATCTTTGTATATTTGAACGCCTTCAGCATGTTCTAAATCTGTAGTTTGTAAAGTTTCTTTTTGCTCTGTCGATACTCTTGTTGGCGCTGTGCTTATAAAAAATAGCAAACACTTGAATCACATGTACAATAAACCCATGTAAACAATAAGCAATTGCATCAAATTATAAAATGTTAGCCTACTTTTCTAAATCTGTATTTTGTAAAATTCCTTTTTTTTATCTTTTTCCTTTTTTCTCTATCGATACTCTTTTTGACGCTAAGCTTGTGATTTCCCTATTGTCTCTCTAAAATGTAAATGTCATAGTAATATAGTGAAATCTGTTAGACTGTGTAAAACCGAGTTATTGCATGATCTGCCGACAGTTCGTATATTCTTTTTGAAATACTTGATACGACTAGCTAGTTCGTGAAACCATCTTAAGTTGAATGTCTCTTTATTTATCTCTTTATTAATAGGTCGGATAATTAAAACACGTGGATTTATACTGTCAGATGACAGCACTTAGGCATTTCTGGAAACGTCGAATCGGTAAGAAAGATAGTTTAAATCCCAGGTAAACTAGTTCCTCATACAATTTCACGAGCTGAGCTTGCACGAGATTTCATGAGCTACACGAATTACATGAACAACTCGAACTGCCGCCAGAGATCTTGCAATGGCTCAGTTCTATACAATCTGACTGATTTCACTATATGACTACGAAATATATAAATATAGTAAATATCATCAACTCAAACTATATGTACGATAAATATGTGTAAACAGTTACCAATTGCTTCAAATTATACAGTTTTATTTTTATAAACATACTTTTTTCAGTATTTTGTATCCTTTCTTGACTCTCCATTTCTCAAAATCTAATTAAAATAATGGGTATAATATAAACAATATCTCTCCTCTGAATTAAACCAACAAAAAAGAGAAATACGTTTCAACAATTTTTATTTCTTCTTCTTGTTTTATTTTAAGGTTAGAAACAGACTACGCTTGTCTGTCACTCTGCGAAAGAAAGAGAGAGCACGCATTATAGAAATATACACTGAAAAAAAGAGAAGAAAAAAAGATAGAGCGCGCGGTATAGAAATAAAAACTGAGAAAAAGAGAAAGGGCGCGTAACGGACAGCGTACGAGGACAGCGTACGAGGACATCGTACGTCACGTAACGTTTTCTGTCGAATTGCTCCTACCGAGACCTTCCTAAACGAACTTCGTTCCAAAAATTACATTTTAATTAACTTTTTAATTCTTAAAATTTTTTAATTTTTAAAAACGAGGGCTTTTATGAAAATTTGAGGCAATGTTCCTGTAGGTCTAAACAACCTTCACAAAATTGTCGTGGCTCTTGTGACTAAATAAAAGTCGCTCCAAAGTACTCAAGCAGAGTGATCTTGTACTTGAAGGGAAAATTTTGTTTCGAATGCAGAAAAGGTTGTCAATTCTCAAGATCGCTGATGTAGACTATTATATAGTTTAATAAACGGGTATTAGTTGTCATTCTATCCTTATTGGTAACACAATATATTCTTTTTGGTAAATTTGTTGGTCAATCTACATACGTTTCATGAGCATAAAAAGATTTCTTCCAGTATCTAATTATTTAACTTGTATTCTATAATTTATGTAAATTGTTTTATTGGTAGTCTTGACGTATTTTCTTTTGCAGGTGTAAAAGAATGTTTAAGAAATGGAGGACGTTGTATGCAGAGATCCGAATGTAAATTCAAACAAGCAGTTGATAATGTTTGTGGAGAAAAACAAAGCTGTTGTTACATTGGTATGTATTTTTTATGCTTGAAAACCAACTGCAAAATAGATTAAGAATATCTAATTTTCGAAAGTAAATATATATACTAATATTACTAGAGTTCCAGCTGAGGTTTTTAACTTTTTTGTTTCTCTGGGCAACATTAGAAGAAGTCATTAGTTATTAGAAGAAGAGTTTGAGCCTCAAGTATATTATCATAGTTTAAATGTAATAAGAGATTCATTTAGTATTCTTTCCCCGATCACACATGCTCAAGTATTTAAATATATTTCCTTTCCAATCAAAAATAAAATGTCCATAACGGTTTCTGCAGCTGAAGTAAATAAACTAAAATAAAATTTAGGTTTTAAATATTGTAGTAATTGCAGAGAAACAGCTTTCTCTGTGGACAGTAATTCTTAATACGGGATTGGAGAAGGTATTGTGGCAAATTTGTAAATAATATTTAATATTTAAATTATATTTTACTTGTCAATAGCACGAATAATATCATTTCATAAAAATAATCATTTTTCCTGGGTTGATTAGTTATTCCACTAAGCCGTTGAAATAAAACTACGTACAATATATTTTTATTCTAACTAAAGAAACGATTCACAAGTAATATTCGTTGATGAATTGGAATTATTGATTGCACGCCATTAAGAAATTAATTTTACTTAAACTTATAAAGATTACTTGCTAACTTATACAAAATGCAAATATCAGAAATTAGAGCAACATTTCTGCAGATGTGGCCAAAATTCGTCATTTAACATGTGTCGGCCTTATTGATATACTCATTATTGAACAATTCAACAAGATTTGTATACTATTTAATATTTATTTGCAGTTAAAGAAAAAGATACTTGCCGCAGTCGAGGTGGTGAATGCATAAACAACTGTCCTGAGACTATCCTTCATTATGGTGCTGGTAGCAAAGATTGTGCTGATGGATTAGATTGTTGCGTTTGGACATATTGAAACAATATTTATTTAAGATAAAGTTATCGACATTCAAATTTTGTGAATATATTTTTTTTTAATGTATAATTTTTTTAGGTTTGTTTTTATTATTCCGTGAAATATTTATATATTCGTCGATATGCTCATATCAATTAAAGAAAGCACAAATTAAATAAACTATTGCAGATAATTTACATGTTGTTTGTCAAGAACCAGATTAAAATACTTCATTCAAAACTAACATAAATAAGATATTTTAATCTAGTATTTGTAAATCACATTATGCATACAACATTTCTGGAACAGACAAAACAGACGTAATCACCCCAGATAAATTATAACAAGTTTTGATTAAAATAAAACTCGACCTCATAATGGAGTCTATGTATCTATGGAACTATAAACTGATAATTGTAAACAAAAATATACTATTCATTTTTTTTTAAATATTTCCTTAACATACTCTTTTACTAGTTAGACATAATTTAACTGGAACCTCAATGGACATTCCGTCACATTAATTTAAAAAATCAATATATTAATTCACAAGAAAAAACGCTAGGTATAAGTAAAACTAGAAATAAAAAATATAAAATCTAAATAATAAAGAGAAGCAATTGTTTTTATAATTAAATTATAAGTAAAAAGTGAATTTATAAGATTTAATATATTTATATTTTAAATCACCTGTTTTCTTGGATAAATCTGGTTTCAAACATATATAATGTGGATGCAAAAAATTTTCTCATCTCAAATTCCTCTTTAAACATTGTATTTTGCTTCAAACGCGGTGAAACATCACAAAGTGTTTCATGAAACTCACTCGACCAGGGGTGAGAAAATTTATTGGCTGTCGGGAGTAGGGAAATTGCATGGCAGATGATTACATGGCAGGAGCCAATATGGAGGCGAGAATAGAACATGGGATCTTATTTTCTATTCCTGTCTTCATATGGGCTCCTGCCATGTAATCACCTGCCATGTATTTTCCCCAAAAGAAGAAGCAAAACTTGCCAGCTTATCAGTAATTCCGAGCGTGTATGTGTAGATTTATTAATTACATCCCCAAAACGCATATCATCCCTCAACATACCATGGTTAACTATGCGGACGACACTACCCTATTAATAATAAATAAGTAAATGCTAGATATTAACGGAAACGCTAACCTAGCAATGTCTTCACTAACTGCATGGTTCTCAAAAAACAGTCTGATATTAAATGAGAACAAAACAAAAAGTATTATATTTCAAACTAAAAGATGCACTACACGATATCCACAAGCTATTGGAATAGGATATGGGTTGATAGATGTACAACAATCCGTGAGACTATTGGGATTATATATTGATAATACTCTGCACTGGACATAGTATATAAATCATGTTACCAAGAGCCTCAATAAAGCTGTATTGACACATTTCATTTAGATTACTGTATCTTAAATAATGAAATAAATGTATTTGATTTGACTAGATAGACAAGACTAGAGAGACAAGACTAGACCGACAAGACTAGACAGACAAGACTAGACAGACAAGACTAGACAGACAAAACTAGACAGACAAGACTAGACAGACAAGACTAGACAGACAAGACTAGACTGACAAAACTAGACAGACAAGACTAGACAGACAAGACTAGACAGACAAGACTAGACAGACAAGACTAGACAGACAAGACTAGACAGACAAGACTAGACAGACAAGACAAGACAGACAAGACTGGACAGACAAGACTAGACAGACAAGACTAGACAGACAAGACTAGACAGACAAGACTAGACAGACAAGACTAGACAGACAAGACTAGACAGACAAGACTAGACAGACAAGACTAGACAGACAAGACTAGACAGACAAGACTAGACAGACAAGACAAGACAGACAAGACTAGACAGACAAGACTAGACAGACAAGACTAGACAGACAAGACTAGACAGACAAGACTAGACAGACAAGACTAGACAGACAAGACTAGACAGACAAGACTAGACAGATAAGACTAGACAGACAAGACTAGACAGACAAGACTAGACAGACAAGACTAGACAGACAAGACTAGACAGACAAGACTGGACAGACAAGACTGGACAAACAAGACTAGACAGACAAGATTAGACAGACAAGACTAGACATAGAAGACTAGACAGACAAGACTAGACAGACAAGACTAGGCAGACAAGACTAGACAGACAAGACTAGACAGACAAGACTAGACAGACAAGACTAGACAGACAAGACTAGACAGACAAGAATAGACAGACAAGACTAGACAGACAAGACTAAACAGACAAGACTAGACAGACAAAACTAGACAGACAAGACTAGACAGACAAGACTAGACAGACAAGACTAGACAGACAAGACTAGACAGACAAGACTAGACAGACAAGACTAGACAGACAAGACTAGACAGACAAGACTAGACGGACAAGACTAGACAGAGAAGACTAGACAGACAAGACTAGACAGACAAGACTAGACAGACAAGACTAGACAGACAAGACTAGACAGACAAGACTAGACAGACAAGACTAGACAGACAAGACTAGACAGACAAGACTAGACAGACAAGACTAGACAGACAAGACTAGACAGACAAGACTAGACAGACAAGACTAGACAGACAAGACTAGACAGACAAGACTAGACAGACAAGACTAGACAGACAAGACTAGACAGACAAGACTAGACAGACAAGACTAGACAGACAAGACTAGACAGACAAGACTAGACAGACAAGACTAGACAGACAAGACTATACAGACAAGACTAGACAGACAAGACTAGACAGACAAGACTAGACAGACAAGACTAGACAGACAAGACTAGACAGACAAGACTAGACAGACAAGACTAGACAGACAAGACTAGACAGACAAGACTAGACAGACAAGACTAGACAGACAAGACTAGACAGACAAGACTAGACAGACAAGACTAGACAGACAAGACTAGACAGACAAGACTAGACAGACAAGACTAGACAGACAAGACTAGACAGACAAGACTAGACAGACAAGACTAGACAGACAAGACTAGACAGACAAGACTAGACAGACAAGACTAGACAGACAAGACTAGACAGACAAGACTAGACAGACAAGACTAGACAGACAAGACTAGACAGACAAGACTAGACAGACAAGACTAGACAGACAAGACTAGACAGACAAGACTAGACAGACAAGACTAGACAGACAAGACTAGACAGACAAGACTAGACAGACAAGACTAGACAGACAAGACTAGACAGACAAGACTAGACAGACAAGACTAGACAGACAAGACTAGACAGACAAGACTAGACAGACAAGACTAGACAGACAAGACTAGACAGACAAGACTAGACAGCCAAGACTAGACAGACAAGACTAGACAGACAAGACTAGACAGACAAGACTAGACAGACAAGACTAGACAGCCAAGACTAGACAGACAAGACTAGACAGACAAGACTAGACAGACAAGACTAGACAGACAAGACTAGACAGACAAGACTAGACAGACAAGACTAGACAGACAAGACTAGACAGACAAGACTAGACAGACAAGACTAGACAGACAAGACTAGACAGACAAGACTAGACAGACAAGACTAGACAGACAAGACTAGACAGACAAGACTAGACAGACAAGACTAGACAGACAAGACTAGACAGACAAGACTAGACAGACAAGACTAGACAGACAAGACTAGACAGACAAGACTAGACAGACAAGACTAGACAGACAAGACTAGACAGACAAGACTAGACAGACAAGACTAGACAGACAACACTTTTTTTTTTTTTTTTTTTTTTCGGGGCGTAGCTGTACTTTATACAGACAAGTGGTCCCCAGGAAACCAACCAGGCTCTCCGGAAACGCTTATCGCATGGCTTCAGAGTGCTGGTTTTTGTCATTTAGTCGCTGTAGTTAGTTTTGACTATACTTGGTCACTCGTCTCTTTCTCTCATCTGTTTCTTTTGTCGATATTATTGTTCGGATAAGTCTGTGGATCTTGTCCCAATTTTCTTTATTTTCTAACATATAGGCCATGACTGTTCGTGCGTCAAAAGGTGTACCCATATTCTTTACAGCTTCATCCCTATCACTTTCCCATCTGTAGCATTCAAATATTGTGTGGTTTACTGTGTCTATTTCACCACAGTATACACAGGAATTATCCGATGATCTACCAATGTGGTGTAGAAAGTCATTGAAACAACCGTGACCAGTTAGAAATTGCGTAAGATGGTAACTAACTTCTCCGTGTTTCCTGTTGGTCCATACAGTTAAGTCTGGTATGAGTAGCCTAGTCCACTGGCCTTTCTCTGTATGTGACCATCTTTGCTGCCATTCGTTGAGGAGATTCACTCTAGCTTTCTGCCTGCGATTGTTGTGGCCTGCCTTGCTTATGTCTTTTCTTTCTTTTGCGAGCAAATCGATGGGTGCAATAGCGGCGACTACTAATGCTGCCTCTCCAGATACTGTACGGTATGCACTGCATATACGAAGTGCAATTTTACGTTGTACTGATTCCAATTTTTCTGCGCAGCTTCTTGTATTCATTTTTTCTGCCCAGAGTGGAGCTCCATATAACATAGCAGATTGTGCTACCATACCTAAGAGTTTACGCTTGGAGCTTCTGGGTCCCCCAACGTTTGGCATTATTTTTTCCATTGCTCCCAGTGTCTTTAATCCTTTTCCTGCAGCATCTGTGAGATGTGCAGAGAACGTAAGTCCTCTATCTATTAAAATGCCCAGGTATTTTATTTGTTGTTTTGGGATTATTTCCGTGGTTCCCACTTTAAATTTGATTGGCATAAGTTTCCTTTGTCCTGTCAAAAGGACTGCCTCGGTTTTTTCGGGTGCTAGCTTCAGTTTCCTCGTTGTAATCCACTGGGTTACCATACAGATTACGTGGTTTGCAGTACGCATTATTCCTTGTTCATTTTTTGCGGTTACGACCAAGGCTAAGTCGTCCGCGAAACCAATTAGCGTGGCGCCTTCAGGCAGCTTCATTCTTAAAATATCGTCGTATAAGACGTTCCATAGCGTGGGACCTAATATAGAGCCCTGTGGGACACCACAGCTTACCTCTACTTCTACCGTCTCATTTAGGGCCTGTAGTACTAGTTTTCTGTTGGTAAGGTAACTTCTTAACATTCGTAGTAGGTAAGGTGCTATACGTCTTCTTGTAAGTTCGCCCATTAGTTGTTCCCAGTTGGCAGTGTTGAATGCATTTTGCACATCAAAAGTTATTAGTGCACACATTTTTTTAGTCCTTTGTGTGCCGGCTTTAGCTTTCTCTGCTATTTTTTTTACTTCCTCTATTGCACCCATGGTAGATCTACCTTTACGGAACCCAAATTGCTTATCGGATAAACCCAGTCCGGCGTCAAGCTCCTTCTGTAATCTCCTCAGTAGTAGACTTTCTAACAGTTTACCCGACACATCTAGAAGGCATAGGGGCCTATAAGATGAAGGTTCTCCAACTGGCTTATCTCCCTTCCTAATAAAGACCAGTCTGGAACGCTTCCACTTGTCTGGAAAGTTTCCAGCAGTTAGGAGAGCATTCATTACTTCCAGAGTGAACATAGGTTCTTGCTGGGCGATGGTCTTAACTACTTCTGGTGGCACACCGTCTAGTCCCGGGGATTTTCCATCTCGGATGCGATTTGCCGCATTAGCTAGTTCCTCCTGGTTGAACAATGGAATTTCAACAACTTTAGGTTGTTGCCAAAGAAAGGGTTTTTGGCGTGGGAAAAGCACTTCGACTACCTGTAGCATTCCCTCCATCGTCATTTGCACGTTTGGATGTTGGATTTTGAGCCTTCTTTTGCACGTTTGAAACGCGTCTCCCCAAATATCGTCGTCGAGATCTTCACACAGTTTTCTCCAGTGATCCCGCTTAGCTTTGTTGATTAGGTATCGAAGATCCTTTTTAGCTTTTTTGTAAAGCGAATGAAGTGATTTCAAGACTTTGTCGGCCACTCCTTTTTTAGTACGGTGTCGCTGATATTTTCTTCTGGCTGTGATACATTCAGCCCGCATGCTGGCGATTTCGTTGTTCCACCAATATACTAGTTTTCTCCTTGATGGTCCTCTATTCTTTTTTAAGGTTTCGTCACACGCCTTTTTCATGACTTCTACGAGCGTATCCGCGTTTCTTTTGTGCGTCCGTGCTATTTGCATTGCCAGGCTGCTTTTCATTTTTTCTTTATTGAATGCCTTTAGACTCCAGCCGTTAGTTCTTACATGGCTTATCTGCTTTGTGGCTTCTTCTATTTTGAATAGGATGTAGCGATGGTCGCTTAAACTCTCCCTCTCGAGCACACTCCAATCTATGATCATGTTAGATAAGTCGACTGTCGTAAAAGTAAGGTCTATTATGGATTGAGCGTTTCCCCTGACGAGCGTATGCGTAGCTCCTTTATTTTGAACGACGAGTTCTAATTCGGCTGCCCAGTCCATAACTAGATCACCTCTCTTGTCTACCTTTGGAGAACCCCAGTAGGGAGACTTGGCGTTGAAATCACCAGCAATTAGTGCCTTTTTACTTTGACCCCTTATTTCTTGATTTAATGCTTCTAGCGATTCATTCAGCTTCTCTATATTTTCATTTGGTGAGAAGTAGCAGCAGTATATAATATATTTCTGCAGCTCTATCCATACGAAACCAGGACCACTTCCTGTTTTAATCACCGGTATCTTGCGATTTAAAACTCTGATGGCTGCGTCCTTTCTATTGTCCGTGAACCAGTCTGCGTTCTCGACCAACTTCTTATTGGGTTCACTTACCAGTAATATGTCCGCTTTAAGTTCTAATGCCGTTGCGATTAAGAGGTCGTATGCTGCACGGCATCTCATAGCATTTATTTGTATGAACTGTATAGTCATTTCTGTGCCTTACTTTTGCGCCTAGCCTCCGATAGCGCCTTCTGGAAAATCGGGCACATTCCCGAATCTGCTCTGTGGCCCTTTACGTTGCATATGGGGCAAAACTCAGCTGCGTTGCAGTTCTGGGCAATATGACCTTCACGCCCGCATTTAAGACAAAGGTTTTGCCTGTCTGGGCCCTCGCATTCGTTGGCGAAGTGGCCAAAATTTCAACACCTGTGACATTTAATTATATTAATTCTTTCTCTTATCCTGCACTGAATTATGCCCACTTTTATTCTACCGATTTTTAGTAGCTTTTCTGCTACTTCTTTGTTGGCTGAAATGGTTGCAGCTTGGCTGTCTCCATATGCCGGTCTAAGGTTTAGGACCTTTGTTTGACAGTTGTCTTCTCCGACAGAGTTTTGTATTGCCTGTAGTATTTCTTCTTGGGTAGTTATCGCGTCTAGATCCTTTATGTGTAGTAGCACATCGTCTCTTTTTACTCGTACCTGAGCTGCAGAGCATTTGCTTTTTATTTCGTCCCTTAGGCCCTGGGCTTTACCGCTTTCCACCTCTAGAAGTAATTCGCCCGTTTTAGCTTTCCTGGCTCCCGTAATAACCGTTGCAGGTGATTCGAGGTCAACATTTGATCTCACCATTTTTAGGAGGTCTGCATAAGTACTGCCGTCGGCTTTAACCATGACCGCCTCGGTTTTTTTGCTCTTTCTTCCTCCTTGGTTTGTTTTTCCCTTTACTTCAGTAGTTGGTTTGCCTTTTTTGACCACTTCCGTCCAGTCTGTGTTGTTCTTCCCTTGCTCCTGCTGCTGTTTTGCGATTTGCGGTTTGATTGGACAGTATACCCTTATCTCTATATCAGTCCTGGAAAATATAAATTCTAGCGCTTTCTTCATAATTAGCCAGTCAGATTCTCTGGGTCGGTGAAAAGCTAGCTTCTTTCGACCATTTTGGTCACTTGTCTGCTTTAGTTTTTGAAGACACGTATACAGATCTTTTTTATCTGTCTCATCCGTTTGAGCCTTCCTGGTAAGCATTTGGTGTACATAGCGTTCTTCTGTTTTGATTTCTCCGTTTTCATCTGGTATGCCGATGGTGTGTTTTAGATAGACAACTCTACCCGGCTTTGGTGCCTGTCTTAGCATTTCCTCCGGTCTTGCATAGGCCGTCAATGCCCTTGGTACTCCCTGATCAGGATGCAGATTCTCGTCGACGCACCACACGATATCCCATTCCGAGGCTGTCGCGAGCGCATGTCCGTGTCCTTCTTTCACTTTTGTAAAGATGTGACGCGGCCAGTCTTTATCGGCGATCTCCAAGAATTCTTCGTATGTCTTGCCATTTGATATTTTGTCAAGCAGTGCGTCGTCCTCTTCAGATATGCTTGTTTGCGTGCTTGCATTACAGGTCATTGGCCCTTGCTTTTGTTCGTTTCTTTTTTCCTGCAGATGAGTATGGGTCAATTGCCCGCTGACCCATATTCTCTCTAGAGATCCCGTTAGGTTCCATATCTCCTCAGTGACTTTTTTTATTTCATTTTTCGTACTTGGACTTTCTTTGACTATCTTTCTTAATTCTTGCGACCTTGCGATTATCTTACTGGTAATTACTTCAAGATCTTTACTCGGGTCTATTGCTGGACTTTTTTCCCAGATGTCTTGTCTCTTTCTCTTAGCCTGCTGCTCCTCTGTAGAGGAGATGCTGGGTTTACAGGTCAAAGAGATAGATCTTTCCCTGAATGTTTTATTTGGTGGCGTCCTTTGTACGCCATCCTTTCTCGCGAAGGGATTTTCCACGTCCGAGTTTTCGGATTTATCTCCCATATCGTGCAAGTTTCCTCCCTTCGGTCCGGAACCAGTGTTTTTAATTCAGAATTTATTTTCTGTATATTAATAGGCCAGGATATATCCGAATAACTAGCGGTTTGATGTTTTAATTTTTTTTCCTATAAGACCACTAGATTTTCCTGATAAGACCACTAAAAAGTTGAGAAGATAAAGTTTCTTCGTTCAGAAATATTTTTAAAAAGATTTTTCTGCCGCTCGGAATCGAACCGGCACCGCCGGCGTCGAAGTGCTCCACCTTATGCTATGAGCCACACGACTTACAAATAATAAATTTTTAAAATGCTCGACAACAATAGAAATTATATTTATATATACAATTTTTTCAGCAATAAGAAAAAAAACACCAAAACTAAAAAATCAATTGTTATTTCTTAACTTATCAATTATATCCAGTCATATCTCTAACTATATACACAATATTATCCCACAAAGTCACAAAAGTAATGTATCACACACACACGAGTCCTATCTCTTAAAAACAAAATTTTATCGCCACGAGGTTATAACCAAAAAATTATAATAAAAGCGAGTCCTGTATCTTTTATTTAATTTCACTATTAACGAGTCCTATCTCCTAGCACTATTTTATGTTGTTCTATTCACGTAAAGCAACACAAGCTAATAGCACTATTTTTTTACATTTGTTTTTGTTTTTATCACTATGAATTTGCCACTAAGAACTTTACGCGTCACCGCGCGACCTTCTCCGTCCGTCAGACAGACAAGACTAGACAGACAAGACTAGACAGACAAGACTAGACAGACAAGACTAGACAGACAAGACTAGACAGACAAGACTAGACAGACAAGACTAGACAGACAAGACTAGACAGACAAGACTAGACAGACAAGACTAGACAGACAAGACTAGACAGACAAGACTAGACAGACAAGACTAGACAGACAAGACTAGACAGACAAGACTAGACAGACAAGACTAGACAGACAAGACTAGACAGACTAGACAGACAAGACTAGACAGACAAGACTAGACAGACAAGACTAGACAGACAAGACTAGACAGACAAGACTAGACAGACAAGACTAGACAGACAAGACTAGACAGACAAGACTAGACAGACAAGACTAGACAGACAAGACTAGACAGACAAGACTAGACAGACAAGACTAGACAGACAAGACTAGACAGACAAGACTAGACAGACAAGACTAGACAGACAAGACTAGACAGACAAGACTAGACAGACAAGACTAGACAGACAAGACTAGACAGACAAGACTAGACAGACAAGACTAGACAGACAAGACTAGACAGACAAGACTAGACAGACAAAGACTAGACAGACAAGACTAGACAGACAAGACTTGACAGACAAGACTAGACAGACAAGACTAGACAGACAAGACTAGACAGACAAGACTAGACAGACAAGACTAGACAGACAAGACTAGACAGACAAGACTAGACAGACAAGACTAGACAGACAAGACTAGACAGACAAGACTAGACAGACAAGACTAGACAGACAAGACTAGACAGACAAGACTAGACAGACAAGACTAGACAGACAAGACTAGACAGACAAGACTAGACAGACAAGACTAGACAGACAAGACTAGACAGACAAGACTAGACAGACAAGACTAGACAGACAAGACTAGACAGACAAGACTAGACAGACAAGACTAGACAGACAAGACTAGACAGACAAGACTAGACAGACAAGACTAGACAGACAAGACTAGACAGACAAGACTAGACAGACAAGACTAGACAGACAAGGCTAGACAGACAAGACTAGACAGACAAGACTAGACAGACAAGACTAGACAGACAAGACTAGTCAGACAAGACTAGACAGACAAGACTAGACAGACAAGACTAGACAGACAAGACTAGACAGACAAGACTAGACAGACAAGACTAGACAGACAAGACTAGACAGACAAGACTAGACAGACAAGACTAGACAGACAAGACTAGACAGACAAGACTAGACAGACAAGACTAGACAGACAAGACTAGACAGACAAGACTAGACAGACAAGACTAGACAGACAAGACAAGACAGACAAGACTAGACAGACAAGACTAGACAGACAAGACTAGACAGACAAGACTAGACAGACAAGACTAGACAGACAAGACTAGACAGACAAGACTAGACAGACAAGACTAGACAGACAAGACTAGACAGACAAGATTAGACAGACAAGACTAGACAGACAAGACTAGACAGACAAGACTAGACAGACAAGACTAGACAGACAAGACTAGACAGACAAGACTAGACAGACAAGACTAGACAGACAAGACTAGACAGACAAGACTAGACAGACAAGACTAGACAGACAAGACTAGACAGACAAAACTAGACAGACAAGACTAGACAGACAAGACTAGACAGACAAGACTAGACAGACAAGACTAGACAGACAAGACTAGACAGACAAGACTAGACAGACAAGACTAGACAGACAAGACTAGACAGACTAGACAGACAAGACTAGACAGACAAGACTAGACAGACAAGACTAGACAGACAAGACTAGACAGACAAGACTAGACAGACAAGACTAGACAGACAAGACTAGACAGACAAGACTAGACAGACAAGACTAGACAGACAAGACTAGACAGACAAGACTAGACAGACAAGACTAGACAGACAAGACTAGACAGACAAGACTAGACAGACAAGACTAGACAGACAAGACTAGACAGACAAGACTAGACAGACAAGACTAGACAGACAAGACTAGACAGACAAGACTAGACAGAAAAGACTAGACAGACAAGACTAGACAGACAAGACTAGACAGACAAGACTAGACAGACAAGACTAGACAGACAAGACTAGACAGACAAGACTAGACAGACAAGACTAGACAGACAAGACTAGACAGACAAGACTAGACAGACAAGACTAGACAGACAAGACTAGACAGACAAGACTAGACAGACAAGACTAGACAGACAAGACTAGACAGACAAGACTAGACAGACAAGACTAGACAGACAAGACTAGACAGACAAGACTAGACAGACAAGACTAGACAGACAAGACTAGACAGACAAGACTAGACAGACAAGACTAGACAGACAAGACTAGACAGACAATACTAGACAGACAATACTAGAGAGACAAGACTAGACAGACAAGACTAGACAGACAAGACTAGACAGACAAGACTAGACAGGCAAGACTAGACACACAATACTAGACAGACAAGACTAGACAGACAAGACTAGACAGACAAGACTAGACAGACAGGACTAGACAAAAAAGACTAGACAGGTTGACGTGCTGGAGGTGAAAATCTGCAAACAGACACCGCCCGACCCGTGCCGAGTGGTAGTGTGGGGATGCCCCTCAATAGGGGCGACCCACAAAAAAAACACACCATTCAGACCTCCCAGCCAAAACCGGAGAGAACGTGATGGGATCCAAAATTTGGCATAACTTCATCACGTTCCTAACCCTTTCATGTCCAAAATATTCATCCGCATTCACTCGTTGTGCCGACCGCGCCGTTAATCGCCGTGCCACCCCTCACATCAGAGTTTACAATAAATTTTTGCGCCCCATTCGCACTAAGGGGGGCTCGCACGGCTCGCGCGGAGCTTCCTCTCGGCGCGCCTTACGCTCGTCCCTTTCATCCTTCTCCTCATTATGTATCCTATCATTCCAGCCAGCACACCCCATTCATACTCACTGCGGAGCATGATTCTCAGCATACTATCCTTACATACATTTTCCCCCGTCTTGAATTTTGCGGCGCTCCTCATTCTCTCCCATCTCGTACACTCGAAGATGGTATGCTCCGCAGTGTCCTCAGTCGCTCCACAATACCTACAGTGCGCCTCAACCAGTTTCCCGATGCGCACCAGGTAAGACCCAGAGCATCCTGTCCCGTAAGCACCTGGGTAAGGTGATAATTCACTTTCCCGTGCCCACAGTTGACCCATTCATCGATAGTCGGAATCAGTTGCCTGGTCCAGGCTCCCTTTTCCGACCCCTCCCATAGCTCTTGCCAAACACGAATTGTTTTTTCCCTTTCAGTTCTAGGGTCATTACCTCCCCAAACTCTCACCCCTTCATGCGCCAGATGGTCTAACGGGATAACTCCAGCAACGACCGCCACGGCGTCGTCAGAAACAGTCCTGTGTGCGCTGCACACACACAGCAGCATACACCCTTGCACTCTCATCAGTCTCGCTCTATAACATCCAATCCTGAACGCATTTATCCATGCCGGCACCGCATAAAGGACAATGGTGTGCACGACCGCATTCATAACCCTCCTCTTGGAGTCCAACGGCCCACCTATGTTGGGCATCAGCCGCCCAAGGGCTATCACACATGCTGTAGCCTTGCTCACCACCCGGTTGACCTGATTAGATACCCTGAGGTTTTGCTGAAGCTCAACCCCAAGGTATCTTACAGATTTCCGAGCCGGTACGTCAACTGTCCCCATTCGCACGGTTAGTTCACGTAGGTTTCTTCTCCCAATTAACAAGACCGCCTCGGTTTTGTGGGGAGCCAGAGCAAGCCCTTTTTCCCCCATCCACGGATCAATCCTACCAATTGCCTCATTCATCGTTTTCAGACTTTCTTCCGTTCTTGCGACAGCGCCCACCGCTAAGTCATCAACGTACCCTACGAGTGTAACACCGTCTGACTCTATCTCAAAACCTCATCATAAAATATGTTCCACCGTATCGGCCCAAGAACCGAACCCTGTGGAACACCCGCACTCATTTTGAAAATTTTACCTTCCACAGCCACTATCTCCCTATCATTCAAGTAGCTCCCCACCATCTTTCGAAGATAGGGAGCTACCCCCTTGAGTTCCAAAGCCCCCATGATTCCGCCCTATAGGACCGAATTGAAAGCATTTTTCACGTCTAGGGTTACAAGCACGCAGTAGCTACGGGTACGCCATGGACCCCTATTGGCTAACCTTGCTCTCTCTATCAGACGCATCATTGCGTTCACCGTAGTGCGGCCACCTCTGAACCCATACTGTTCCTCTGAAAGACCTCCTGCCCTATCGAGATTCTCATTTATCCTAGCTCCGATCATACTCTCAAATATCTTCGCTATCCCATTCTTTAGACAGATTGGCCTCTACTTGGCTTCCTCTCCTTCCTTTTGCTCTTTTTTAATCATCACCAGTCTCGCTCTCTTCCACTCTTTAGAAAAACTGCCATTCATCAACAATTAATTTATCATGCTGAAGCACGTGTCCTCGCACACATGCCCAAACACCTTACACGCTTCGGGTGGAACACCATCAGGACCTGGCGCTTTTCCCTCCTACGTGCAGCCAACTGCACTCCGCAGGAAGGAATTTTTCTAGTGAAGATCTTATATCTGTCACCCCAGATGTTATTATTCACCTCATCGCAGAGCACTTCCTGTTTTCGCTAGGTTTCCTGCGCTAGGTTATACTTCCTTCTGCACTCGTCACGCGCTTCCTCTTTTGCTCGCCTATTACTAGTCACCATGCATCTCCTTTCACGCAAACAGGTTTTACGCTTTTTAGCTACCTGCTTATTCCACCAGTAAACTGGCTTCCTGCCTCTGACGCCCGTTCGTTTTCTCTGAAACACCGCATCAAAGGCCCCGCGAAGCACTGCTTTGCAGGAGCTCTGCAGTCAATTTTCGGGGCCTGTTCTTTCAGCCAGCTCTTTCATGACGTCTCCCAATCTTTCAAGTAGACTCTTGTCCACTCTCCATCTATTTGCAAGCAAATTCCAGCAAATTCCAATTGCAACCGGTCCCTCAGAAACATTCTCTCGTATGTCGAAGAAAATATTCTGGTGATCACTTAAATTCTCTCCCTGTCTGCCACGCCACTCTTTCATTCTGCCTGCAATCCGTGAGGTGCTAAAAGTGATGTCTATGAAAGACATACATTCGCCCCGCACGATGTGCACGGTTGGCACATTCCCACGGTTGTGAACTTCCAGGTCCTCCTCTGCCAGCCGCTCCCTCTTCCATCATTCTCCCTCTCTCATCTTCTCTAGGGGATCCCACCAAGCGGACTTGGCGTTGAAATCCCCCCGACAACAATCTCTTTGAACCAGATTTTCATACTGGTCCTTGGTTCATCCATAAAAGCTACAAACTGCTCCAAAATTATGTTAGGCGATATGTAGCACCCACACAGGGTTTCCCAGTTTTCCCATTCAATCCACACATATCCATTTTCACATCCACACTTAACCATAGGAGTTTCCTATTAGAAACTCCTCAAAGCAACATTCTTACACTAGTCCACGTGCCAGCCTGAGTTACTAATAGTCCAAAGAGATTTGGTTCGGAAACAATGACCACATCCACTCTCTCATCATGCACCGTCTTCCATACCAGCTCCATTGCATTCGCACTCCTATTTGACTTTGTATGCAACACTAGGATATTCTGTTTCTTTGGGACGTTCCTTTCATACTTGCCCTGCACAGTTTCCTGTACTCAGGGCCGTAAATGGAGTCCGCCCTATGCCTACTCATCCCGCACACGAAGCACTTAACCTCTTTGGCGTGCACTCATGTGCTTTGGCCCTCTTTCATCGCATCGCAAAGAGGCATTCTTTCGCTTATTCCCTTGCATGCTGCCGCCAGGTGCCCAAAGCCAAGGCATGTGTAGCACCTGATCGGCTTATGGTCTTTGGTCACTCGGCACATGATCCAGCCAACTTTCATTCTTCCTATCTCCAGTATGGTTTGTGCCGCTCTGACTGGAAGAATGGCTACTGCCATTCTGGCCCCTCTGCGCGCTGTGCGGAGAGACTTAACCATACACTCGCTACATTCAGCCGCCTTCTAAATGAATCCTTTTACCTCATCGGTAGTGGTAGCCTCATCCATGCCCCTAACAAGAACACTTCTGAGCCACACCTCCGTTCTGACATCCCTTACAGCCTCAGTCACTAGGGCCATTCGATCTGCCAGTCGCTTCTTTTCCCCATTATCATTCACTCTGACATCTCCCCTACACCCTTGCTTACTTTTTGTTTTGTCAAAAACAAAAAAAGCCATGGTGAATGGAGAGACAAACTAAAATTGAGTTCAAAAACCAACCCCTCCCTGAGGGGGGGTGAAAATTTTCCACAGATAACGTGCTGCAGTAAATGCAAGAAGTCTGCGGCGTTGGATTATCTATATATATATATATATATATATATATATATATATATATATATATTGGCTGTGAGGCTGCCTTGGTTATCGCCGGCATACGTCCTATTGACATCACAGTGCGAGCTAGACTCACGATGTAATGGAAACTAGGAGCCTCTTGCTTATGGGGCAATTGCATGACAGGAGCAGGTGATTACATGGCGGACAGGAGGAGACAATAAGGAGGCGAGAATAGAACAGAGGATCTTTCTCTATTGTCGGACCACATTATAGATGAAAACTAAGATCCATTATAGAAGTAACTAGGAGCGAGGAAAAAATAGACACCACCGAGAAAATTTTTTATTTTTGAAAAATGTTCTTACAAGAATATAGTTTCGACGAAAGAACGATGGTGTACTGTATGCTTGTATCTGAAAAACAATGGCACGAGATTAATAACGTGATCCTAAGTATTACGTCCCAAAAAGAAAACGATGAGAAGGAACGGAAAAGAACTAGTAAACATGCTGAAACACTGAACCCCTAATCATGGCTAATGGATGGGGGATGTAAGGGTAAAATATGATACACCACACAAAGTTTGATACACCACCACTTTGAAGTTATGCGAAGAGCAGTCCCGAGATGTGTGGGTATTTCCAGTGGGGACGACTTGCTCAAGTTAACGAAAGTGCTTGCTACGCCCTACCCACAAAAAGACAAGACTAGACAGACGCTTCCTCGCTAACCACTACGCAACTCATTTTGAAAATTCAAAATAAAAGATTTTTTAATTTAAAATTTTTTACCAAATTACACGTGTAAGAACGGAAAATCGTGATTTTATTGATAATAAAAATATCCGAATAATGACATGATTTTTTCTACAGAAAATTTATTACAACAAATGAAATGATGACTAATAACCTCGACACATTTTGAAAGACGTCGGATAACTGATTCTCTTGAGCTTGAAATATTTTCACTCAGAGTCACACAGAGATATTTGGTGTGGTTAAAAGGCGCACCCTGTATATATATATATATATATATATATATATATATATATATATATATATATATATATATATATATATATAAATATATATATATATATATATATATATATATATATATATATATGTATATATATTTATATATATATATATATATACATATTCAGTTAGTGTATACATACACCAGTCAATGTATACTTAGGTATATTTCTGGACAAAGTGTCAATTGAAAAATAAGATGCATACTATATCTAGTTACAGTATACAACACCGTGTTAATGAATACTTTCACGGCGGGGCATTAGTTAAACTATGAATGTGGTTTAAATTTTCTTACCTTAAAATGTAAAAATTGTGCATATTATTTTGGAAAAAAACGAATATTTTTAAATTGATTCGCTTATGCTATTATAGTTTTTATAAATTAATTAACCTTCTAAAATAATATTCAACTACTTCATTTTAAAAACCGTTTCTGTTAATATAGGCATAACAGAAAAATGATGACTCCACTACGTGTCCCCAATTGGAAATAACAATAGGAAGTTTTCTACAAATTAGATGCTAGGATTTATCAAGCATCTCCCCTACCCTAGTCAAAATCAGGTACTTTAACTGTTACAGTTATTACCACTGTAGCTCCAGGTGTGATAAATCCGAAATATGTTTCATTCTTTTGGCTTGAATTTGAAGCTCTTTTTTCGCTTTTTGTCTCTCTTCCTGTTATTAATAAGTAATCTAATAAATTATTTTTTGTTGTAAACATAAATTACACGTATCAATTCAGATATTATATATAATTACATTTATTCAATGGGATCTGTTTATTATTATCTATATTTACTAATTCTTCACAAACTACATTTTGTGCATTATATTTAATAGATAAAATTCTTCTCGCACAAAATTTTCATCTTCTTTATTTTCATGTGTTAATTTCTTACACACTATATTTTCGTCACTATTTAATTATGTGAATAATTAGTTCATTTCCTATTTCGTGTTTATTTAAAAGTTCTTCCTCAGTTCCTCTTAAAAAAATTTACTTCTTATAGTAAAATTCTCCTATGAATACTTTAACTAATTTTAAATAGAAAGTGTGACATTATCTAGTGAAACAATTCACAAATTAATTTCTGTATACTTTGTCTGACGATTCAGTTAATGTATGCTTTTAGCAGTCACCGTAGTAAGTCAGTACATAAGTAGTAAGTCCGTCATAATTTTTTGAGAATTTAAATAAATAGAATTTATGGAAGTCTTTAGTTTTGAAAATGTTAAATACGGGAATGATAGCTATTTTGTCATGAATCCTCATTGCATGTGCTGTATGAATGTTAAATTTTTCTTTAGTGATATAATTTTTATAAAATCTATGAGCTAATGAAGGGTCCATGAGGCTACGTGAACTACCTGTGTTTATCAAAAATTTAGCTTTAAGTTCAGAAATATCAATGTAAGGAAGGTTTATGGTAGTACTATTTAGATGAATTATCTCTGGTCGGGATATGGGTGGATCTCGTGAAAATTTGACTGTTGTGGATTTTCTTCGGGTTTGTAATTTGGAAAGTCATAGTTTAGATTGTATTCTGAGTTACTGTTATGAGGGAATTCAAACTCTTCTTGGTGATTATTATAGTATTCTTTCCTGCAATATTCGTTGTAAAAGCATAAATCGTCTTGAACTGAAACAGTCCTTGTTCCTGATTTATTTCTTGAGCAAATAACTCTTCCATAGCAAAATGTTGTTTAGGTCGAAAAGTATTTCTAGAACTGGTGTCCATTTGTTCAGGTCTATAGTTTATCTGTGAAAACTTTCTACTCATGGGACTGTATTTTGAGTTGTATGTGAATGGTGTGTGTTGATTATTAAATTATTGATAATTGGGTCTGGAATTTTGTGGGTTTTGGTTGAAAATTTGGTTGGAATTTCTGTGGAAAATTTGGTTGAAATTTTTGTTGGAAATTTGGTTGAAGTTTAGAAGTTGGGGGTATAATTGGGTTTAGAGTAATTTGGATTAAGTAATGGTTGTGGTCTATAGAGTGTTTGTTGTAAGTTCGGATTATGTACTGAATTAATATATTTAAAATTTTCTTCCTCAGTAGCTGGGGTGAAGTGAGCTGGGATTTCAAAGACTGATTACCACCAATTGAATTTGGTATGGTAATCCGTGAATAAATATTTTAAGGGAAAAATCATCATAATGGTTTATTTTTATTAATTTTTCGCCTCCATTATCGATGGTTGAATTTAATTTGGAAAACAACAGGCTGTGTGCGTCTTGTATTCTCATGCCAAAATTAATTGTGGTTTCATTTTTGAAAGGTTTCATAGATATTAGATCTTGAATGAAACAATCTGTACCTCTCTGATCCGAAAAGGTTTGATTTAGAGCATCTTTAATTAATTGCCAATTGTTTAATTCTAGTGCCTATTAAGTCAGCAGAACGATCTTTTAATTTTGATAAGACTGTGTCTAGCAAGCATATATTTATAGGGTTGTTAATATTTTGTGAGTTTTGGAAATTAAGTAAAAAATGTTCACTAGAATTTATAAATCTATGCAATTGGCGGGGATTACCGTCAAAATGTGGAATATTATCAGCTTGGTATCTAACAATGGGACGTTTAATGCCATTTTATTTCATTCTAGGTTATTTATTTATATTTCTATGTTATTTAACTAATTTTATTTAAATCTTCAATTATTTCTGTTAATTCTTTGTTCATAAAGTTTTAATTAAGTTTACTTTGAGAAAATCAATGCGTTTGGAAAAAAGTAAAAAGGGAATGAACACTTACCGTAATAAGCATACGAAGATTTTCTGCATCCTTTTTTCATTCTGGTTCTTATTCTAGTGCCTATAGGATGTGGAGAAGTTGTTCTTTCCCAGGTCTTTATATTCTAATTGAATTGATCACAATTCCATTCCGGAGTAGAGTCGAAGTTGGACTTTCTTCTGGACTTCTTAAAGTTGGAATTAGTTCTTTCTTCGTATACTTCTGCCAGTCCTCGATGGATGGCTTGGGTATCTTCAGAGTGTTCTTGTTTCTTCTTCGATTAGGCTTAAGGGTTGAGACCCAAAAACAATTATTCGATACAGTTGCGTAATCCTACCGACTGCGCCAGTTACTTTTCCGTGTTTGTCGAAAGGTTTTTTAAAAACAAAACTAATCTTTATTTAAGAAAGGGAATATAATTTACTCAACACTCAACAATAAGACTTAAAATAATGATTCTTAACTAACAGTGTGAGGAATACAATTTTATGTACAATAATGAATATTTTTTAAATAATATTTACTTCTTATAGTCGTAAAAGATGAGATGCCGGAGTCTAATCTTTTCCGTGGGATCTGCAATTCAGCGTTTCCATCATATGTCGACTCAGTGCATAACTTCTAGCGTTGGCCTTGGATAGAGGTCTTAACTCGCGGCACACTTCGTCTGGAAGATTGTCTTTTGAACACAGATATTCACTACACTTTATTTAAATAATTACACTTTATTACACTTTATTAATACACTTTAATAATTACACTTAATAATACTAATACACTTTATTTACGAATTTCTTTGTTCGTGGATGGAATTGGCACTGTTTCGTTGCTTGATAAGCTAGATGTAATTTTGTTTTGAATATCGGCATGTGTTGGATATTCCGCTATAACCACATCTTCATCTACATATAAATAATAATTAAGAGACACTGTATTATCCACATTATGCTGATTATACGCATCTTACGCGGACTTCAATTCTGAGAGAAGAGTGTCTTTTTCACTCCAGTTTGTTTCGCCTTGTTTTTTAAAGCCAGCCTTTCTGAAACAATTGTTTATGGTTGCTTGCTAAACATCGGTGTTCCCACGCTTTTATCAAGTTTGTAACGGCATCCCATAAAAATATGTTCGGGTTGATAGTCTTCTAGGGCAACTATAATTTTTCTCAGAATTCTTCATCTATAGTGCAATTTTATTGTTAATAATTCCTTGGTCCATAGGTTGTAACTTTGACGTCAAGTTTGGCGGATAAAAAACAATACGAATTGAATTAAGCTGCTTATTAATTTTTGAATGTGACGGACAGTTATCCACAAACAGCAAGATATTACGTTATTCGGCATTGAATTTCGTGTCTAAACTAGAAAGCCGTTCATCATAAATTGCGCTTGTCATCCAAGCGTAAAACATGTTTACCTCTAAAGCAACGCAGATATTTCGATTTTCCAATTACCAACGGTTTCAGTTTTTCAGTACCATACATATGGCTCCTACCATGGTCGTGATTCTTTCTTTGCTGTGTTTTCCACCGAAGCACTTTTCGTCTTTAAATGTCAACGTTTTATTAGGCAAACATCTAAAAAATAAGCCCATCTCGTCAGCTTTAAAAATGTCTTTTTCGTGATAAAATGCTAAAAGTTCCGGCAAGATATTGTTGCACCACTCTTCACAGTCGTGTTCATTAAAGTTTCCACTTTCACCACACATAACCTTTAGAATGATATTATGCCCTTTCTTAAACTTATCTAGCCAATCTACGCTAGCGATGAAATCAATGCTACCAAAATTTTGAATTTCTAAAAAACTTATAGTTTTTCGAGTTTTAGAGAGTTACAGAAAAATTAGAGTTATTATTGGAGAATAGAAGTTCGAGTTATGGAAGTTTGACTGATATATATATATATATATATATGTATATATATATATATATATATATATATATATATACATATATATATATATATAGAAAAAAATCTTAATATATAAAACACAGACGGATTTGAATTTTGGCTTTTAAAAACTCAAGAACGGCTGGAACGATTTTTATGATTTTTGATTTATTTTATTTGCCTCCATCCCTGCTATTTTAGTTACTATTAAAATATTGGAAAAATTTACGAAAAAAGGTAATAATAATAAAAATAATTAATGTTCTCATTTTTCTTATGGAACGCCACATATATTCGTACAGTCGAATCTACTTAGGCTATAACTTAAACTATGCCAGTAGATGGCGTTTTTCATCTGTCGGTGCATCTAGAAAATTGTCAACGAGGTTTCAACGCATCAAATGTTGCTCAAAGTGCTGAAACACCTCCAGTGACAACATTGAGAAGCTTATTTTTATTAGCCAAAGCGAACCATTTACACGAACGTTACTCTACTCCTAATGTTTGTGTACTGACATCCTTTGTATCACTTCGAACTGTCAATGGTGCAATGTACCCAACATTTCGTGTTGCATGTCAACAGCTCATTTGTATGAAAACGAAATTCATTGGGACATTACAATATCTGAATCAGTTGTTTCTGCATCTATAAATCAGATACGCACATTATTTGTTATCATTATTTCTATCGATGTTTCCGATCGATTCCTGAACTGTGAAACAAGTACAGGGATGACATGTCCGAAGACATTTTACATCGAATTCGTGTCACTTAAGGGAATCCCGATCTTGAGGTGAATGAGGAAATACATAATCAGGCTTTGCTTTCGATAAGAAATTTGTTACCTCATGTGCGGCAGTTTATTAGAAAAGTTGGAAATGCCAACGCCAAATTGTGCAGCGACCGACGCTTTCAATCGAGAATTCGAACATGAATGTGAATACGACCGAGATGCATTGAACGAATCAGTTTGAAAGAGTGTATCATTGCTGAACTCAACACCGAAGGATGTGTACGATGAGTTAATGAAGGCAATTGATGTTGGAAATGGTGGCTTATTTTTCCTCCATGCGCTCGGTGGAAAAGACATTCCTCATGTCATTTATTTTAGCCACTGTTCGTGCGAGATCCGAACTTGCCGTAACAGTTGCTTCTTCATGTATAGCGATGAACTTTAATTCAGCTAATAAGATATTTTTTAATGATTATAGATTCTGAGGCGATGCGAAGTTCGCAGGGTCAGTTAGTACATATATATATATATATATATATATATATATATATATATATATATATATATATATATATATATATATATATATATATATATATATATATATATATATATATATATATATATAATATATATATATATATGTATATATATATATATATATATATATATATCCAAAATTTACATCTATACTAAAACTAACATCGAACATAATATAAATAATAATAATAATAAAAAGAGGAAAAGAAAAAATAAACATTAAAAAAAGAAACATATGCTGCTCAAACTAAAAACAAAAAAAAAGAAAGTCACTAAATTCCTATTCCTAAACCCCGATTAACAGCTTCCCTCCCCACATATTGCTCTTCTTCTCTCCTCAACTTTCTTCATCCAGTCTATCCCTCTTCCATCCTCGTTTAAAATCTCTTCTCTACACTCGTCTCTTTCTCTCATTTCTGAACATTCGTTCAGCAAGTGTTCTATTGTCTCCTTGTTTTCTCCACACATCCTGCATACTCTATTCCTATCCTCCATCCAAAATTTATTATCTCTCTCCTCATTTCCACATCTGAATCTTGCCATTGTCACTCTCTCTTTTCTACTTTCTCTTCCTAGGTACGTTGGCAGTTCTTCCGTTATTATTTTTTTATATTTCCCATTGTACCTAGACTCCCTAATTCTTGCTCTCCTTTCTTGCCTTTGCACATCTCTATCTCTCTGGACCAATTCCTTTGTCATTACTCCACCTCTCTCTCTCATTCTTTCTATCTCCGCTCCTGCATACCCGTTTCTTTCTAGATATGCTTCACTCTCTTTCCACACCCCCTTTCCTATTTCTTTCCTTTTTTCTTTGAGGCACTCTTGCAGAATTTTGCACTCTCTTCTCTCTATCACTTTCTCCTCAAAACTTATTGCTCTCTTTCCTGCTTCTATTCTTGTTCCATCTCTCTTTGTTTCCTCCATCACTATATACCCCGAGGTCTCTCTACCTAGTCCTAGCACCAATTTCAAATATTTTTCTTGCACCTTTTCCAGCCCTTCCTGCTCTCTCCATCCCCATATTTCCGCTCCATACATCATCACACTTTTCACCAGGCTATCAAACATCATCACTCTCCTTCTATAGTCGGGTCCAAATTTTCTCTCTCCTATTCCCCATACCGCTCCTAGTATTTTATTGGCTTTCTTTACTAACTCTCTCACGTGTGCTGTTTCAGTATTTCTCTCATTAAACACGTACCCTAGGTATTTAAATTCTTTTACTTCTTCTCCTTCTCCCATCTCCACTCAATTATTCTTCTCCTGCCGCCCCCTTTTCTAAACACCATCATTTTGGCCTTCTCCCCATTCACTGTCAGATTTTTCCTCCCCATATATTTCTCCATGTTTCTTATCATTTCTTTCATCCCTTTCTCGTCTCTCGCTAGCACCACCAAATCATCAGCATAGGCTAGGGACCACACTTTTTCTTTGCCCACCACAACCCCACCCGTCTGCGCCTTGCTGAACAACTCCTCTATGTCTCCAATAAATGCTGCAAACAGGCTGGCGCTTAGTGGGCAGCCTTTTCTCACTCCCTTATGCGTATTAAAACCTTCGCTCACCCTTTCACCAACTCTCACTCTATTTATTGTTTCTTCATAAATCTCTTCTAATTTTGATATTAGATACTCCTTTATCCTTTTCTTTCTCAGGCATTCCCACAGTGCCCCTCTTGCCACATTATCAAAGGCCGCCTTCAGGTCCACAAATAATGCATACATCTTGCCGCCCCTCTTTTTTATCTCATTCCCTACTATGTGATTCAAGATGTATACAATATCCATGGTCCCTCTCCCTTTCATAAATCCCGCCTGTCCGTCTGGTATCACACCCCGCTTCTTCAATTCCTTCGTCAATCTCTCTTCCACAATCATTGCATATATCTTATATGCCGTATTGAGCATGGTCATCCCCCTGTAATTGCTTGCTGTTTCCCTTTCTCCTTTCTTATATATGGGGCATATTATCCCCTCTTTCCACTCCTGTGGGAAGCCCTCTCCCTTTCACACTCCATTCATCATCTCCAACAGCCTGTCAGCTTCCCTTTCAGTTCCATGTATCCACGATTCATTCTGTATACCGTCCCTCCCCGGTGCCTTTTTCTTTTTCAGTTTACTCAGTTGTTGTTCTAATTCTTCTCTTGTTATCTCTTCTATTTCTCCCACCCTGTGTTGACTCTTTTTCTTTTCCTGTCTGATTTCATCACCACCCAGCAGCTGACTGAAGTACTTTCTCCATTCCTCCATAGTAATTCTATTACTCACTCCTTCTACTTTTTTTTTTCTTTCCCTATTTATGTATTTCCATACCTCTTCTTCCGTCTTTATGCCTTTCACCTTTAGTTCCTCTTCCATCCATTCACTTCCTTCTCACTTCTTCTATTTTTCTCTCTTCCTTTTGACTTCACTTCCAATGGCATATGATCCGACTCGACTCTTTCTCCCACCTTGAATTGTTCTATTTCATCCCATGCTTCTTCATTCACCATAACATAGTCAATAACTGTCTCCCCTCTTGGTCCGATATATGTGTACTCGATATACGATATATGTGTCCGATATTGGTCCTATATATATATATATATATATATATATATATATATATATATATATATATATATATATATGCGTACTGCACACTGTATGCGTCTAACGGTTGACCCGCACGGACGCATATATCTATTGAGAATGGCGATTGTTAATTAATAACTTCTGCTGACGATAAAGATGCGAGTTGCATTTCTAAACGTTCCATCTGCATAAGATTTCACAAAGCTATTGTTGTCAATCGGTAATGGTCGTTTTCCCGTCGACGAAACGGACAGACTGATTTCGTTTCCGCATATTTTTTGCAATTTCGTCTCAACTAAGGACGATCCCACCAACAAAGTGTTCCCGAACATTATTGCTAATCACAAAAATTACTATTGATTGAGTAAACGAGCAATTCGAGGTTTGGGTTTTTTTTTATTCGCCGCACTTTATGCGAGGGAGAGGACAGACACGATTATATTCCCATCTATTATATAATCGTGTACGATTTTGTTAGCAGATATCGATACGCTTTACATTTGACTGACTTTAATTCATTCAATAAGATATTTTTTAATGATTATAGATTCTGAGGCGATACGATAGCGATATAAGTTCGCCAGGTCAGTTAGTATATATATATATATATATATATATATATATATATATATATATATATATATATATATATATATATGTACTGCATACTGTATGCGTCTAACGGTTGACCCGCACGGACGCATATACCTCTTGAGAATGGCGAATGTTAATTCGCCGAAACGTCGAAAATCCGGTTCTTTTCAGAACCAACCCTCAACATCAACGCGGATTCCCCGAGAAAACAATACAATATATATATATATATATATATATATATATATATATATATATATATATATATATATATATATATCTATTATATAATCGTGTACGATTTTGTTAGCAGATATCGATACGCTTTACATTTGACTGACTTTAATTCATTCAATAAGATATTTTTTAATGATTATAGATTCTGAGGCGATACGATAGCGATATAAGTTCGCCAGGTCAGTTAGTACATATATATATATATATATATATATATATATATATATATATATATATATATATATATATATATATGTACTGCATACTGTATGCGTCTAACGGTTGACCCGCACGGACGCATATACCTCTTGAGAATGGCGAATGTTAATTCGCCGAAACGTCGAGAATCCGGTTCTTTTCAGAACCAACCCTCAACATCAACGCGGAATCCCCGAGAAAACAATACAATATATATATATATATATATATATATATATATATATATATATATATATATATATATATATATATATAAGCACAGCAAAATCAATATTTTTTTAATTAAAAGTGGTTATGTTTTTTATGACATTGTAAACATTGAAAATATCTACATACCTTTAAAGTATTCTATCGCAGTCTTTGGACGCACGTTATAGTAGGTGACAAATTGTTGAAGTGGAAAATATAACATTGCTTACCTGAAACAAAAATATAGAATATAAATAGACTTATAATCCATCCCAAATTGTATCTAGATATAAAAATGAGTTTTAAACAAATTTTAAAACTATTTATAGCTATATCTTCCCCAGGAAATGCAATTTTAAACAAAGTTTAAATCTACGTAGAAAGCAGTAATGTAGGAAATCGGTGTCTATACTAAGTATGCCAAAAGTCTACTTAAAAGCAGTACTAGAAAATTCCGGTCTATAGTTATTTTGCTGTACAACCTACTTTTTGTCTAATTTGGCATGCCTGGTTCTGCTCGCTCAGCCAAGTCTGCTTGGCCCAAACAAAGCCATTATTCAATCATCCTGGCAACGGAGTTTCAAAAACAAATAAATTTAAATATCTTTCTATATTAATAATTAAATAAATTTGATGAAGTCGATGATTGATGAAGTTGAAGATGAAATTGATGCTAGCTTTTTGTATCTTATAAAATCTTTTTTTTTCTTTATAAAATTCAAAAATTAATGGCTATGAAAAGAATGATGATGATGCAATTGGAAAAGTTTCTACTCAGCTGACTGTAAATTATACGGCTGGAGAAAATCAAATTATCTCCATTTAGGTTATATCCACTTCGTGGGGAAAACTTTAATAGAGATTAATTATTTATTTCTACATGTGTTCCAAATTTTATATTTTTATACAAACAATAAATAGCTTTTTCTTATGCAACGGTTCTAATAAATAAAACTAAAACAAAAAATATAATATAGGTATAAATATATAAATATATTATAATTAATTATTCTTCTAAAACTAGTCTGTATAGTATTATTCTAGTTTAGTATTATTCGTGTTTTCTTATCTCTTTGCTTTCGTTTTTACTCCAGTCCATTTAGCTATGAATGACTTGTCTTGTTGTCGGTATTATTTTGATTTATCACAATCTTTCTAATTTGGTGTGTCTAACTAGTGTTATTTTTAGAATCCTGTGTGCCTATTTCTGGCAACATTCTCCGGCGGGTCTCTTCTTGTCTGTCTAATTCTGTTTGTCTGACATTGCCTGTGGGGTATTCTGCCTAGCATTACTAAACTAGTCTTGTCTGTCTACATAAATTTGCCCGAAGAATGTGAAGTCATAGCCTATGCCGATGACACTCTTCTGCTTGGCAGAAGTAACAGCATTGTGGGACTCAAGGAGATAACCGATCGTGCTATGGTAAGTCTTCCACAATGCTCAGCCGACTAAACTGTCGACTAAATTTCAATACCAAATGGACTAAAGCCCTATTCTTCGGCAGGTCATTAAGACAGAGAAGTCCTTTTTTCACTTTTGGGAACACAAAGATAAAATGCCAACATCATCTCAGCTATTTGGGTGTCATAATTGATAGATTCCTTAACTTTAAGGAACACACAAAGCTTGCATATGGTAAGGTGAAACAATTTTGTCAACGATTGGGTTTTGCTGTGAGAAAGGAATGGGGTCTAGGGAGATCAGAAATAGTTGACATATATCATGGTGCGGTTGAACCAGCACTACTGTATGGAGTTCCTATTTGGCCCTGGTCTTTAGGTGTTTTGAGGAAATTTTAAGCTATTGGGAGTACAGCGCCTTACTACTATTCATGCAGCCAAGGCATATTGCACAGTCTCCAGTGAGGTAGCCTGCAGGATTTCCGGTATTCTTCCGGTCGACATCCGCCTAAAACAGTTGGCACTTTATAGCCCGCAATCCAGTGCAGATGATTTATTAGTAAAAGAGGTCTTGGGCTTAGATCTAACCTCAGCTGATTTCGAACCTATCATCAAAACTCAGGCATTCCTCCACCCTTCGAAGTTGTCAGGGGTCAATTAGCATTTAACACTTACAAATGTCCTCCAACTTCGAGTGTATACCGACGGTTCAACATCCAACAGTGGTACGGGCGCTGACTTTTTAGTTTACTTTTGCGGAGACGAGGTACATTATAAGCAGATTAGAGTAGAGTATTACTGCTCTATCTTCCAGGAGGAGCTTATAGCCATACAACATGCCTTGCGTTATATAGAAGAGCAATCCAGCTGCTCTTGCTCAATTTTATGTGATAGCCGCTCGGTTCTTGATGCATTGAAGCACTTGAATTCGCCCACTGAATTTCTAATGGAAACATGGAAAATAGCGGCTCGTGTATCGAAGATGATCAAGCTCCAATGGCACTGGGTTAAAGCCTAAGCTGCAATCGAGGGTAATGGGCGAGTAGACTGGCTCGCCAAATTTGCAGCAGACATGGAAGATCTTCCCATCGCTTTTATCAGATTTTCTAGGCAAGTACTTAAATTGAATTCCAGGGAACACTTTGAGAAACTCTGGCAGGATAGATGGTAGACTGCTAAGACATGATTGTAGACCAAGATTTTTATACCATCCATCACAGCCTGGAAAAGCTTTACCGTCAGTCTGTCTTACCACTCGGTTCTACTAATAACTGGCCATGGTAACTTCGGGGCGTACCTTCACAGATTTGCGAAGAGGGAATCTTCGTTATGCAAGTGTGGTGTTAATGACACTGTAGAACACGTTATCTTTTCGGGCCCAGATACCGCACATTTGAGACAGACTCTGGAGCTAGACTACAAACAAAATGACCTTACTTGGCCATATAACCAAGAGCAGCTTAGGTCAATTAAAAAGACTAAAGAGTGATGGCGTACCTTTGACAATAATGCGAAAAAACTAACCAGACTAGACCACGACAGTCGGTTTAGTTCAAAGATCAATCTGATATAAACTAATAATATGTCTTGGCATCAGTATATGCATAATATCGAGCACGACGGTATGCTGACTGTCATGTGCAAACATATGAAAAATCAAACAAATAGGCTGTATTTCTATTCTTGTCTGTCTTTTGGCTTTTATATTGCCTCTAGTTTTTTACTTGTAGTATTGCCTATTTAATCCAATTTGCCTAGTCCTGTCTGTGAAATGTTGTCTATCCAGTATTATCTGTTTAGTCTTGTCTACTTTCGGGTCCTGTACGTTTTTTTAATAAACATTTTGTTTCAATTGTTCTACTTACAAATAGCCGTATTAGCCTTGTCTAGTATTGATTCTAAATTTGTCGGACCTTTTTCCTTTGTCTCAGTAGACTTGTTCGTAAAGCATCGAATGTACAGCATTGTTTTCTGAGTTCTGTCTATCAGTAATTCGCGGTGTAATCCTCCTTGTAGACTGCTGTGTTTCATTTTGTTTATCTCTTATTTAAGTTGTATAATTTTTCTGTATAATTTTGACTGAAGGGTATTATGTGTCTAGTTTTATATAGCTGGTCGTATATTTATAGTTTTCTCCGCATTATCTTCAATCTCCAGATTGCTGTGTCTATTGATTTACAGATATATCTAATTATATCGGCACCGCATTGAATTTCCACTCTTTCGCATCTAGTGCGCTCGTAGTTTTAGCCTTGTTTAACTAATTTCGTCTTATTTTGTCTTTTTATTCGGTCTTATTTTGAATTTCCTCTCTAGTCTCTATTATGTTTTCTGTATATTCTTCAACATTTACACATCCCCTTCATTTAAGAGTTCATCCTTTCCAATTTAAAAGATTTTATTTTTGTAGAATCTCATGTCTTTTATTGTGTTAATCTTATAAATCTAGTAACTAAAAGAAAGAAAGAAAATAAAAATACTGAATAGTTTTAAGTAAAGCATTGAGAGTATGTTTATTGATGTACATAATAATGAGTGCGAAATTCATAGAAACAAGTTAAAAATCAATAAAATGCAAATATTGTAAGTTAACCTAGAAGCAAAAGTTAATGTTTTGCATGTAATACCTTTGATGATTTATTTCCTTTCAGCAATAAAACATTTTATTACAAAGAACTCGTGACTTTTATAGACCCAGAAATAAACCTTGAAATCTGCAATGGTTACAAAGGAAATAATTGTAATTGTTGTCAGGTGAAAGTTATGTAACCAAAATATCTTGTATCCGAAATTTAATTTTTTAATTCAAAAATCCTGTAGGAGTTATTGTTTTATTCGATGAAATTAAATATGGGAGTATTTTTGGGATTATTCAATTTTATATCTTTTTTCTTAAATTCTTAAGTTCTTCAGTTTCTGAAAAGCTAAAAGCGATTTTTGAAAACATTTTTCGATTCTACACATAATTTATTAATTGATATTAAATTTTTGAATTACCAAAATATATCCAATATAATAAAAAATTAAAAATGTGATGTTTTATTGCAGCATAATAATTTACATGATAACCTTATATCATTTTTCAACATATTTGTTGATATTTTGATGTAATAAACAGAATTCAAAGTGTGACGCATATAAAAACAAAATAACCCCATCAGAATCATTAATTGATAAGAGCTGTTACGGTTTCAAAATTAAATTTCAAGTCAGAAAGTCTCGTTATTAATATTACCATAATATACATAATAATAACAATTTTTATTCCACAAAGTATAACATAAAAAAATGGAATTAAACACAAATTTTCATAAAATGTTTCATATTAACATTTTTATTAAATAAAAATATTTGCATATTTTTTATCGGAATAATAAGAACTTAAGTGTGATATGGCTTTATATGTTTTTTAAAAACTTTTACCACAAGAATTGTTATAAAAAATTGGGATTGTCTGTATATCGTGCTTAAAACAATATAAGGATATGAGTAATATATGCATCACATGAGGAGGATAATTTCATTAACTCAAGAGATTTTATTAAGTTAATTAAATATACTTTTTCGTTCCTGACGCATGTATTTGTTATATAAATATTTACAGAAATATTAATTGCATAAACCTGTTTATTATGTATCCTCTAAATTTTAATATGCGTTTTCAATATTTACAACAATACCACGAATTTAGTTTGTATAATTTTCTATTAAATGTATTTCAAGAAAATTGCAAGAACAAGGACTAATTTTTTTAAAATTATATGGTATATTGTTCAATTTACAAGACATGGAAGATAAAAAATTTTAAATTAATATTTGGTCAAACTTAACTTGAGTTGGTTGAGTTGAGTTTGGTGGATTTTGTTTGCAGATTATTTGGCAGCCCGTTGTCTAGATTTTTTCCTGTATTACCCCTTATATTATTAAATTATCTGTAACTTGTTTATATTTCAAAATTATGCTTTGTAACTACACGATAATTTTCAGAGAATTTTGTCTAATATGTGATTCGCATTTCATGCAAAAAAGTCTTTTAAAAATACAGCTGGATTCTTACCTTTATATATGCTGATCGTCTTCACCAAAATAAAACGCGATATTAGGAGAACTTATCAAAGAGGAACATAGGATAGAGTTGGGTTTGCTTCAACACTTATGAATCTTATGATAGTTATTATAATATAGTTCACCAATTCAATTGATACTAAAAAGTATTTTTAATCATTAATAATCACACCTTTGATTCTTCTGAATTAAATCTTCACATGGCCTATGTGAAGATTTAATTCAGAACAATCAAAGGATTATCAATCATGTCACATTTCAATATTTTATCATTTTGAACGCATTTTGCATAACGCATTGATTTTCCATTTGTTTGGAAAAGAAAAGAAAATATTAGTAGGGAAAGGTGGTATGTTCTAGACCCACCGCCACCACTGTCATGCGCATGCGCGATGACCTTTGACCCCCTAACCTTGACCTCTGACCTTGACCTTGACCTCGGCACTTCCGGTTTCGGCTTCCTGTTTCGATTTCCGGTTTCGACCTCCGGTTTCGACTTCCAGTTCCGACTTCCAGTTTCGACTTCCAGTTTCCGGTTTCGACTTCCGATTTCGACTTCCTGTTTCGACTTTCGGCCGCCATTTTCGGATGCGCGTGAAAATTCAAAAAAAGACGCGAGGCGAGGAAATTCAAAATTAGATCCTGTTGAGACAAATGAGCTGTGAAGTTGGTTGCATACATCAACGAGACTAAATACATGAGACTAGATAGACGGGACTAGATACATGAGACTAGATAGACGGGGCTAAATTCATGAGACTAGATAGATGGGGCTGGATACATGGGGTTAGACAGACGGGGCTAGATACATGAGACTAGACAGACGGGGCTAGATACATGGGGCTAGATAGATGGGGTTAGATATATGGGGCTAGATACATGGGGCTAGATAGATGGAGCTAGATACATGAGACTAGTTAGAAAGAGACTAGAGAGACTGAACTAAAATATATAAGGGATTGCTTAATTCAACTAAAATATATGTAAAATTTCTTAAACTTGTCTGTGATTTAGACCGTATTAATTATTTAATATAAATAAAAAAGTATTTCAGCAATTAGGTTTAATTTTGAGTGAGAAATGGAATATATTGTTTCTATTTCAGTTTACGTAATCAGTTTAGTATTTGAACTTCAAGCTTTTAAATGTATGAGAAGGAAATAAGATCCAATAATTTTTATTACAACTTCCACGATAGAAAATGTAACCACCCGTTTATGTAACCACACGTCTAGATAGGACCGAGCGTCTAGCACTGATAACAATCCTGTCTCACCCTGTCTGTAAACGTATATGAAACAAATAAATTATGAAGCGAGGTCTAATTAATTACTTGAAATTATTCCGTGTTTAATTTTACAAACATATTATGATTTTGGTTTATCGTCAGTCGGGTAGGTGTGACTGAGCGTCTTAAATTATGAAACGCAGTGTAATCAGTTTCTTAGGATTGTTTTTGATTTATCGGTAGTTGGTTTGATACGACTGATCGTCTAGCGCTGATAACAGTTTCTCGTCTCAACTTGTCTGGATCACGTAACACATACGAAGCATTTTGATTGGCTCATTGAAAATCTGTTTGGGGATAAATAGGAGGCACACTACTAATAATGAATTAGTTATATCAACACCACCAACAGCATGATTCGGGTATAAGTTCACCTCTTTTCTTGTACGACTTACTACAAGATTTCAATTAAGAAATTAAAAGTGAATGTCGGCTCAAAGACGAGGTTAGCTACCCAATATCCAAGACATTATCAGCTCCAACTGGATTCAGCGCGGTTAGAGGCTATTACCCCTGTGTTCGTATATTCAACTCCCAAAGAAGTTTCACATTAATCTCAATCGTGTGGTTTGCATTAAAAATTGAATGGCAAAAGGTGAATACGTTCTTTTCAAGATCAGCGATTAAACCGCAAAGAGGAGTTAAAAGGAAGCGTCTCAACTGCAACCCTTTGCTAGAAACTCAAAAGACGGAAATATCATATACCGAAATAGTACCCGCTTGCGACAGCTTCACCATAAATTTTCACCCATCAGCTAAACGGAATAGAAGCAGATATATCACATTACAAAGCATAGGGGTTCAATTCGATCTAGATCAAAAGGCAGTATGCAAGTTAGATGATTTTTTTTAAATTTATTGATTATCGTTTGGAACGTTTGAAAACATTAAACTTGGCCGATTATTACAACGAGTGGCTGCTGCATTTTATAAACCTACCAAAAGATTGTGACATCACATCAACACTTGAAAACCTACTACAAACATGTGCAGCTAGCCAGCAGTTTGAAAGCGTAGAATATATGTATGAGATATTGGCGTACAACAAATGTAAATTATTTAAAGATATAGAATCAATCCAACAGTGTAATGGTTAAGGTCCCCGACGATGCAGTATAACGGTTAGTACAAAGAAAAGCACGATTGGACAAACACATTAAAAAAATTCAACGATTAAAATTAACAATTAAAAGATATCAAGATGCTAAAAAGTGCTATCAACTTCTTTCTAAACTGTGTATCAATGAATAGTGCTTGCTGTAATCAGTATAAACTACATTTAATGACACATATAACCTCCAGGGAACTACTATCGTTGTGGGATGCGCTTCCATCACATTTTCAAGAAGATGAAGAGATAGAGGCCTGCCTACCATGTTACAAACATTACAATCTACCAACTGATGTAGATCATATTGATGGACCCCCACCACCCCGATATAAATGTTATAAATGTATTGATGAAAAAAAGATTTTGTAGTCTGCAATGATTTTTTTACTAATTATAATAAAAATAATAATTTAAAAATGTATATCGTTTTTCTTAACCATTTTATCCAGTTTCCATTGCATCGACTTTCCATCCACACGGGAGTCGAAACCGGAAGTCGAAACCGGAAGTGCCAATGTCCAGGTCAAGGTCAGGGGTCATGGTTAGGGGTCAAAGGTCATCGCGCATGCGCATGACAGTGGTGGCGGTGGGTCTAGAACATACTATCTTTCCCTACTAATATTGTTTCAATAAATAATAAAACAAGAAGCACAAGAAGAACGAGATTATTTTTCCGAGTGATGCTACGAGTAGCAATTTTATTTCAAAATACATTATATGCGATATGCGATTGAATCAAATAATTATGGAATTATCAGCCATTCCTCATCTCAATATTTTATCACGCTTGAAGCATTTTGCACTTTAAAACAAAGAAAAAGAAGAGGAAAATATTGTTTCAGTGAATAATGAAAAGAAAAGCATAAGAAGAACAACACCATTTACCCGATTCTTGAAAGGGGAAACAATTTTATTTAAAAATCCAATATAAATGCAATGCGAGATTAAAAATAATAAATTAGGATATAGTGTTTGCTCAAAGCGTAAAACTTGGACGCCGAACTAGAAATTTATATAAATAGGCTGGAAACAGTAAAGACTCAAGCAACGTATCTTTACGTTATGTAAGCATAACAAATCATTTGCTCATAACAAAATTGCAAAAATGAACGAAGAATGCAATAGATTAATATTACAAAATGTAATAGATAAAGTATATGAAAAAGATATCTTTTTCAAAAACTGTCATGATGTGAATGTGATAATGTGTTCACATGTCATAATGTGTGTGAAAAAACCGTAAATTAGTTTCAGTTTTCCACACACATGTCATATCATAATCTACCCTCGACAGCCCAGAACATGTTTTTCAAACTAATGTAGGTGTATTTTATTTAATAATTTAAAAGAGCAAAGCTGCACTGATGATAGATAGATCTCGAAACACGTCTGCAGATGACTATTCACTCTAAAGTTAAATAGAAAGATCTGATCTTAAAACAATGTTATTTATCTATTTACTTGTCGAGTGTCACGAAAGTGAACTGAGACGTAGTGAGTAAGGCAATATATGTTGTCTTTCAACGTGAGATTTGTTTTGTGGTCTTGAAAAGACTTAATAATTATTGTAGAGCTTCAGAAACGTTGAATATATTCTTATATTCAAGCTGTGTTCCGCTTTTATAAGTTTTTATGATTATATCTATGAGTAGTTAAGTTTCAACCCTAATGTCAATTATTTGGTACAATAGGACGGTAAATATATCAATTACTATTAAGGACTCTAAAACCAATATATATATATATATATATATATATATATATATATATATATATATATATATGTATATATATATATATGTTGTATTTGAGGTTTTCGCGGATAGATACCTGTGTTGTATTGTTTTCTCGGGGATTCCGCGTTGATGCTGAGGGTTGGCTCTGAAAAGAACCGGATTCTCGACGTTTCGGCGAACTAACATTCGCCATTCTCAAGAGATATATGCGTCCGTGCGGGTCAACCGTTAGACGCATACTGAGAGCTCGTTCGTGCGATGCGACTACTTATAGCTGTCTGGCTTCGGGTCATGCGCGTTGTGTGCGGTGCTTCGGTTCGGTTGTTTGTTTGTCTTGTTGGTCGTACATGAGTCTGGGGTGTCTGGGATTGCATTTTGAGGGTGGATATGATCGGTCGCCATGCTGGGGGCAGTCTCAAGGAATCGTCTCTCGTGTTCATGCAGTAGTCTCGTTTTTCTATCTCTATGGCTTCTCTGTATACTCGTGACATTTCGTGGCTAATCTGTGCAACAGTCCTTGAATTTCAAAAGTCCATCCAGTGACCGGTGTTTGTGTGTTGGACAAGTGTCGATGAAACTTTGTCTCTGTGTCTGGTTGAAACTACATGTTCTGGAATCCTAGCAGATATTTTTCTATTGATAAGTCCAATGTAGGTTTGTTCACATGTTCCGCAAGGTATTTCGTAAATTCCATGGGATTCTAACGGGATGGTGTCTTTAACGCTGCGTAGCATGGATGGTTTACGATGGTTTAATATATGGTTTACCAAAGATCCACAAAGATGGAGCCCCACTACGACCAATAGTAAGCTCCATTGGTTCACCGGTCCAACTTCTTGCGAAACATTTAGCAAAATGTTTACAACTATACGCAGTAGATTGTGATTCCTATGTCCGCAATGCTGAACACTTCATAGACATACTGAAAAATCACCAACTCCAGCCCGGCCACCTCCTTGTGAGCGTTGACATTGTATCTTTATTCACAAAAGTACCGGTCCCTGAGGCCTTAAACATCATAAGATCAAAATTAAAACCAGAAAAGTAAGTATCAGATCTGGCAGAACATTGTTTAAAGAATACATACTTTAGGTACGATGGCCAAATGTACAAACAAGTCCTAGGAGCACCAATGGGTTCACCTCTATCCCCAGTAATAGCCAACATATTTCTTACAGATTTTGAGCCACACTGTGTACCGGAAACCAACCCACACAGACAGATATCTGAACGCTTCTTCGCACCATCATCCCAAACAACTAGCATCTGTAGTCAACACTCTTACCACCCGATCCAAAAGACTAGCCGACCAGCTTAACTTACCGAAAGAATTGAGGAACTTACGAGAAGCTCTTTCTTCAAATGGATATCCAAACAGCTTAATATCCAGAGCTTTCCGTCGTACAGAGAACAGTAGCCAAAGAACTGAAGAGCGCCAGAAACCCGTTAGCACAGCATACCTACCATATGTTCATGGATCAACTGACAAAATCGCCAGAATACTTAAAAGACACAACATCGACACCATTTTCAAACCTAACCAGAAAATATCATCCATGCTACGCAGCGTTAAAGACACCATCCCGTTAGAATCCCATGGAATTTACGAAATACCTTGCGGAACATGTGAACAAACCTACATTGGACGTACCAATAGAAAAATATCTGCTAGGATTCAAGAACATGTAGTTTCAACCAGACACAGAGACAAAGTTTCATCGGCACTTGTCCAACACACAAACACCGGTCACTGGATGGACTTTAGAAATTCAAGGACTGTTGCACAGATTAGCCACGAAATGTCACGAGTATACAGAGAAGCCATAGAGATAGAAAAACGAGACTACTGCATGAACACGAGAGACGATTCCTTGAGACTGCCCCCAGCATGGCGACCGATCATATCCACCCTCAAAATGCAATCCCAGACACCCCAGACTCATGTACGACCAACAAGACAAACAAACAACCGAACCGAAGCACCGCACACAACGCGCATGACCCGAAGCCAGACAGCTATAAGTAGTCGCATCGCACGAACGAGCTCTCAGTATGCGTCTAACGGTTGACCCGCACGGACGCATATATCTCTTGAGAATGGCGAATGTTAGTTCGCCGAAACGTCGAGAATCCGGTTCTTTTCAGAGCCAACCCTCAGCATCAACGCGGAATCCCCGAGAAAACAATACAACACATATATATATATATATATATATATATATTTATATATATATATATGTATATATATATATAAATATATATATATATATATATATATATATATATATATATCTATATATATATATATATAATAATATATATATATATATAAAAGTATTTAAGTAAAAGTATGTATTCATGAATTTAAAGGCTTATTATTCTGTTCCAAAAAGAATCTAAAAGTTAACACTTTGTTTTAATTCATCAATTATTTGATATAACACAAAGCAGCGTTTGTAAATACGCAAGAACTAAACAGGCACGCCCAGATATAGGTTATAAGCTGTATCAGTATGGAGATAAATATTGTCTTATATACATGTTTATAAAACTTCGGTTTATTATCCAACATTCATGGACAACAGTAAACACATTCGACTGATTTGATCATGTTACTGAGATGAGGAAAGCAACGGGAAACTACCTCATTAAACTCCCCAGGACGATTAGTAGTGTCCCAAGGGCTACTTCAAATAGGGTCGAGAAAATCAACAATGGCACTGACTACCAGCTACACTCAGATATGTCAGGTATGATAAGAATCTCCGGCTCGGCTTTGAAGAAAATAGGAACATAAAATTTCAGAAGTATGTATGAAAATAGTAAGATTCATGATATTATAGAAGAGATGAGAAGATTAAATATTCGTTGGGTATAAGTGAAATAAGATGAATGGTAGAGGAAAGGTGTTTAATAGTCTGTCTTTCACCGCCGCAGTCACAATTTGGGAAAGATATTTTTCCCCATCTGAAAAGTGAGTGGGATCACCTGCCACAATTCGTTCTTATTCTATTAAGTTTTGTCCAGATTCGTCTTGCTTATTCAAAACCCTCTGGCTTGCTTGTAACGCATGGCATGTCCCGGTTGGCAGGTGTGGCCTTCTTCTCCCATTCTTCTTTCCACCGCTCAATTATGTTGAAGTTTTCTTCGGTAAGAGTTTCTGGCGTTCTTAGAGGGGGTTTTCGTGAGCGTAGCCTATTTATGGTTCTGCCGGTTATTCCATCGTGGGAGCGAAGCACAGGTTCGGCGTTAATTTTTCCATACTCCCTGACCAGAGCATGTTCTCGGTGAATTTGTGGAGGAGCTATGTGGCCCAGTGTGGATAGCCAATAAGTGGGCGTGGCCTTGATTGTGCTTGATATAGTACGCATAGCATTAAAAAAAATGAAGAAAGTTGACATCACGTGACCTGAAATTAGCACTTTGGCTAAGGTTACTGCGTAGTTATGTTTTTAGTATTCTTTTGTATGGAATGCAAGCCTGAAAGAAAATCCTGGATAGAATAAAACCTTTTTATTTTTGTTTTGTTAGTTTATAATCGATTTTATTTATGAAAATGAATAATTACTATTATTCCCAACAATCCAGTTTCAATTACTATTATTTTTTTAATTTGTTTTTCTGTTTTTTTTAGTAGCTCGCAAACTAAGCGTTTTTTGAACCCATATGCATTAAGAGTATTATGCTTATTTTGGATCATAGTATCAACCCTGAAAGTTTGTAGGTAGATTTCTAACCCCACCGGTATATGCTACTAATTTAATCAGCGATTCTGTTTGTTAAACAGTAAATGAACAGGCAACGTTGCGTTGGATCATAGCCTTGGGGGTGCAAAGAATGTATATTGCGTCGAAATGAGCATAATCAGTGCGAATAAGTTGAGTTTGAATACGATTCTGGAAGTTTTTAGTAAATGGCGTGAGACAGTTGGGTGTGGTACATGAACACAAAATAAATTTACATGAACACAAAAATTGCTAAAATTCAATGAAAATTGTGCTATAGGTTTGTGAGATTGTTGTATAACATTTTTAGTCTGTTTATTAAATTTATTTTATTTTTTATTATTCATTTTTAACTAGATAGGTATGAGGAAATTTTGTTACATTTCAGAAAATAAATGACAAGATATTGTGTTAGATGTTAGGTAAACATGCGGCCAAAATTTAAATGGTTATGCCTTAGCCTATTCTAAGAATATTTTGTCAAATGCTGATTTATGATAAACTCTTTGTTTCGAAGATACAGGGTGAACAAAATTTGCGACAGTTACAATATTTTATTACCAAAAAGTACATAAAGTTGCTCAATCTAGAATAAATATTAGAAATGACTTCCTTCAGCCTGTATACAAGCATTCAATCCTTTCGTCATTGCGTGGAGAACTCTTTCTAACACACCAGGGTTGTTTCTAGTTTGATCCAGCAATTATCAGATTCCGCAACTCGTCCAAATTCTCCACTGGAGTAGTGTAAACTAATGTAAAAAATATAGCCCCATAAGAAATAATCCAGGGGATTTAAGTCTAGGGATCGAGCAGGCCAAGCATGTGGCCCACTTCGAGCAATACTGCTATCACCGTATGTTGCTGTTAAGAAATCAGGAGCAACCAAACTGAAATGTGGTGATGCACTATCGTCCACAAACAACATAGCAATTCTTGTCGCAAATGGAACATTCTGCAGAAACTCAGGCAGGGAATCTGCCAAGAAGTTGCGATACATCTCGCCAGTAAGTCTTATATGTAGCAGGTGTAAATACCGGTCTTATTAGATAGTTACCCACAATTCCAACCTAAACATTCAAGGAGAACTGACGTTGAAATCTATTTTGACATACCTCATGCGGATTTTCATTTGCCTACACATGGTAATCTTGAAAATTCCTCATTGCATTTCTTTAGAAACGGATGACACAGATTCTTTTCACCTTCATCGGTGAAAAGAATATGTGTCAGGAATTGAGAGATTATAACTAATGTTTGCAATAATCATTGACAAAACGCATACGTGGACGATAATCAGCAGGTAGTAGTGCCTGTACACGTCGAATGTGGTATGGATACAACAAATTGCCCATAAGAATTTTCCAAACTGTCCAATGCCTTACATTCAAAGTATTGGCAATTTGTAGCGTAGAAGTATTTGGATCTTCCTCTATCATCTCTACCGTTCTTACTGTCATTAATCTTCCTGGCCCTCCATTTCGTTTCAATGTGCCTATTTCACGAAGACGTCGATGAATGTTTTCGAAGATTTTCCGGTCGGGTATATTACGGCTAAGAAACCGTTCAATCGCTTCTTACTTGCTGATGACAATTCATTACAAGCTAGACGATTGTACGGTCTACGGTAATGAATTTCCGTCAGCAAGTAAGAAATGAAATGTCTGATGTCCGGATGTCAGTCATCTCAACGTTCGATACATGGTAATGCATGGTACATGGTAAAGGATTTCACTAACTATTAAAGACACGTCAAACAGCCAAAAGTCACTCATTGTAAGCAACTGCGGCCGATACAGATGATGATCACCGACGGAATTAAATCCACTTGTACGTTAGTAGATAAAAAAGTCTTCCATGTTATCATCAACAATTTTTTGAACTTTATGAACGCATTAATTTGTTCTACTTGATAAACCCATTGGCGTACGCTTTACCTTTATTTATATTATTGATTTCAATAAATGTCGAATATGGTTGTTGCAAATTTTGTTCACCCGGTGTCTTCAAAAAAAATGTTTTTTCAGAAATCATCATAAGACAGAATGTTCTTAGGCCAATGAATAACCCCGTAAATTTTTGTCGCATGTTTACCTAACACCTTGTAAATAAATATAAGAAATTTTGTTAAATTTATTAAACATTCTGGAAAATTTCTTGAAAATGGAGGAAGCTTTGTTAGAAATTGTAGGAAAATGTTATGACATAACTACGGCGATAATTCGTTAAAATTAAAGGAAATTTGTCGAAAATTATGGGAAATCAAAAAAAATAACTCATTATTTTTTAAATTCAAGGGTAGATGTTACTTGTAGGTCCCTTTGGGTGTCAGTATTAGAAACTTAATTTAGAAAGAAAAATGGTAGAATAGTGTTAATAAAAGAGTTTTAAATAAAACAGATTTTTTTTGGTATATATTACAATTCTAATAATTGTAAAAGGATTAAACCAATAGTTCTTACTACTTATCTTTGATCGAAAGGTTGCGTTGTCGCGCGTATGTTGTCTTGATTTATCAACCGTTTCGTGGTATGTCACCCAATCTAACCTTAATTAAACCAAAATTTCTGCGTGTACATTGTCAGTTTATAGTCATCCTAGTCTTGAAAGTTTTAAAGTTTTTCTGCCACTAGTTTGTTTACATTTTCACTGTCAAAATAGATGTGACAGTGGCCCTGTAATCTAAGGAGACTTAAAAATCAATCAATTCAAGAAATGAAATAGAATTTTTGGCCTCCTGAATTGTAAAGATAGCTTTGACATCGTGTATACGTCCAGCGAATCTAGATTTTTACACACAATGTTGCAAAGTACGGCTACGGTGCGGTAAAGTAAATTTTAAATGAAAATTAAAAATTAAGGTGGGCCTTACTATTTGTAGAACATTTACTATTTGTAGAGCAGGGAAGTAGTTGTTTCAATATGATATTTGTCAATGTCCTAGTAGAACTTAATTAATTAATTAATTTAAAAAAAAAATTGAAATAATTAATTTTTGTAGATTGGCGAACAGGTTGAATATTTTATATTCAGGCTATTTTTTCGTCTTATTATGTTTAAGTAAATATTAACCTTTCAGGGACACTTTCAGCACACAAAATAAATTAAGTATAAGACAATAAAATCTAATTTCAAAAACGCTACTTAACACCATATTTGTCACGACAATGTAGAAATAAATAGTGATTTTTTTAATTTTACTGTGCGTCTGACATGTGGAAAAATGATATATTATGTACCTAATAAACTTGAATTAGTAAAAATGTCAAAGTTTGTGTGTACCAACATTAAAAAATTAAATAATTTCCAATATTGTAATTAATCTAAATCTATTTTTTTCTGAAATAATATGTCGGCCAAAAAATCTTATACAAATTTCGTGCGGAAATGATTCTACAATGCTCCAGCAAACGGGGAACGAGCCCGAAGGGGAAACAAAACGAGCTGTTGCATTGTAAAATCAATGTTTCCGCACTCTAATGTAAATAACTATTCTCAGCCCTAATGGAACATTCAAGTAAAGCATTTACAATGGCAGATAAAATTTGTCGATAATCTAAACTTGATCCAATAGGATTATAGGATTATGTAAATTAAACACCGGAAATGATTTTGTTTGTTGAATATAATTTAAACTCATATTTACCAATCATGTGGGTAAATGTGTACATTTAATTTACTACATACTTTTACCGTAACATATAATTGTAATAGAATATTGAGAATTCAGTGAAAACGCAAGGTAATTAATGATAATAATATTGTTAAATGGTTTAATATGTTTGTAATATTGATAACGTAATATTTAAATTTTTAAAACAAGTTCAGGAGGAACTACGTTTCACATTTTGGTTCTAACAATTTGTTTAACTATTTTTCATAACTTACTATTTCAATCTTTTTGATGTTGAATTCATTTATAGATGTACATTTACAATATATTTCAATAGTTTTCGGGAGATCGGAATTTACATTTTAATTTATTTATTATAAATTCGCTTTGATCTTTCAGACTAAAACACAGCTAAAGCTCGCTACACACGTACCGTGTGGATGTATATGGCGCAGGATCGGCACCGGGTGGAGGGGGTGTTGTTGCATAGTCTAGCATGGAAGAGTTCAGACGTGCCGCGTGACTCCATCCGGCGCCGGGCCGACTCATATTGTCGGGTTGTCACCGGCCGGCCCCCACTGGCCATCCGGCTGCCGGGTACCGGCTCGGCTGTGGTGGGCTATGGAACTGTATTGAAGCTTGCACACATGCCGGTCCGACAGTCGACCGTCTTCACTTGTCAAGTGGGTGCCCCCAATGTTTTCTTTTTTTTTTCTTGCGAAGTAACCGCCTATAAAGTAACCTTACAAATAACTCTTTCGCGATCCATTTTTAACTGAAGTCAAATAAATACACTGCTGGTAGCTCAACCTCGTGGGCCATCGGGCCGGTTCCGGACAAATCCATCCGGCATGTGTGTAAGGTGTTCAACCCTGTGCCGGGCCTGCGCCGGATACATCCACACGGTACGTATGTAGCGAGCCTAAGAGAATATCAAGACTCGGAAATCTCGCGTGGTATATATTTTATACAAACGTGCAACGCGTGAGTGAATCCAATAGCATAGGCTTGCAAATTTTCGTTGCGTATATGCAGCTCTTAAGCTTTTCTGAATACGAGCACCCAGAGGCCAATATCATTTGGTGAACATCCAAACCGTTGGAAAATTGATGAAGCTAATGCGATCATATATCTACTGTGTTGATAAATTCTTCCTTTCTATAAATAATATGAGAGTCTCAGTCAAAACATCATCATTCATATATATATGTGAGTTTAAATATTATATAAAAATAGTAGATGTTGTTACTTTTAACAGCGTGAAATTAGATAAATTGAACTTGTAAACTTAGAAATATTAAGGAAATATAAAAGAGATTATAATGCGAAATAATCTATCTTTTAATGTAGTCTCTCCTTCATTATTTGACTAATCCGTAATATTTGATCAGAAACATTTTCGTCAACTCTAGAATTATTGTTCTGGTCTTGTCTCGGAAAGTCAAGTCTACATCTTACGATATATTTGTAATAGAATTAGTGATTTTCATGAAAATATGGCCAATTTTAGAGAGGAGGCTAATATCATTTTATCTCATTGCTAGATCAATCAATAATTTTTTTGGATGAAGATTATTTTTACTAATAATATAATATATTATGATAGTATTCTTCTTTGTGTTTCCAATGGGCTTTGATCTTTGCCCAGTATTGTCGCATAATATATATATATATATATATATATATATATATATATATATATATATATATATTTATATTATCTTCTGTCGGTGTAACTCCTTTCTCTCTTCTGTCCAGGGGGTATCTTTCTTTCGGTGTTTTTCCTGAAATCCACGGACTTCCTTCAGTGTGCGTCTCACAGACTGTCTGTTTTGGAGATCTGTTATTCCTAGTTATTTAATATCCTTCCCGGTTTCTGTCAACCAAGTGTTACGAACCTTCTGTTTTGCCAGAAGGCGAACAGATGGCTGGTTAGTCGGTTTGGAGGCAATCTTGCAACGTGGCCATAGAAAGCTACCCTTCTTTTCCTTGCACAGTCAGAGAGCATCTCAATATGTTCGTAGAGCTCAGAGTTATGCCACCTTCGGATTTCCCCACCTTCCTTTACCGGTCCTAGGATCTTCCTGAAGATTCTCCTCTCTCTGATAACCAATTTATCTACCAGACCTCTTCGGCTCAAGGAAAGACATTCCATGCCATATATGGCTTCTGGTCGTAAGACTGAAGTGTAATGCTTAAGTTTCAGTTTGTGTGGCAGGCATTTCTTATTATAAGTATCAGTCGATAGGCTAGTTCTAACTTGTTGATTCTTTTGGATAATGATGCTCTTTCTGATAAGTTTGGTTCAATACATTCGCCGAGATACTTAAATTTCTCAGCCCTCTTGATGTTTCCCTGCTCTAGTAACATCTCTCTGTTTGCTTCTGTGATGTTGGTGAAGAATTCTGTTTTCTCCAGCGACACTTGAAGACCTACTTTGGCAGCCTGCTTTCTGAGGTAATTTATCTGCATTGTTGCCATCTCAGAAGAATCAGCAAACAGTGCCATGTAATCTGCAAAGGCCAGGCAATCTACAATCAGTCCATCGTTCTTCCGTCCCAGGTAGATACCACTCTGAGCACCCAAATTGATCAATTCCTTGCGCTATTCTCTCATAACGTTTTCAAGGACACAGTTCAAGAGAAGTGCGGAAAGTCCATCTCCTTGTCTCACTCCAGTTTTTATTTCGAAGCTATGACTATGACTATGCATGACTATGCAAGTACAGGTTTAAGATTGAGGATCTGTTCAACACAGGATGGGGTCTTCTTGACCCCCCCCTAATATTCTCCCAGTTGACTATCCAGCTGATTTGCCGCCCTGGTTTGTAACGCCTTCGAGAGAATCTTGTATGTTACCGGGACGAGAGAAATTCAGCCCCTTTCCACAGTTCAGCAACGATAGAATATTCGCCAACTGCCTAATTATTCTTAAGAAGTTGAATGATCTTGTCAACTTCTTCCATTGAAGTGGGCAGCGAGTCCGGGTTTGGTCTGATTTGTTTATAGTCGAAGTCTTCGCTGGGTTGGTCACAGTTGAGTAGATCTTTAAAGTACTGCGCCAAATGGTGGCAGTTGTCCGTGTCGTTGCAAATTTGTCCTGTGAGTCTCTGAAGTGGATGCTTGGCGGAGCGTATTTTCTGTGTGTCTGTTTGAAGGTTCCAAAGGAATCTCTGGAGTTATTCTTAGCAAACCTCTCTTCGATTTGGGTTAGTTGGTTTTGTGTGAAGGTTCGTTTGGTTCCTCGAATTATCTTGGCTGTAACCTTTCTTTGTACTAAAAATTTGTGCCAATTTTCCTTGGTCTTTTTAAAATCCCACTCCAACCAGGCTATCTGCCTTTGGGCTATTGCATTGTCACAGTCTTCGGTCCACCACGGATGCTTCCTTCTTCTAGCGAGAGGGGCGAGTTCATTGGCCGCTTTGACACGAGTCTCCTTAAGTTGGCTGTTATAATTATCTTATATAATAATGGTATTATTATACTGGTATTATGCATATTTATTACCCTATACGGGTTTATAAATTAATTCCAAAATTTACATGTAACTAAAACTAACATAATATGAATAAAAATACTACTAAAAATAATAAGAAAAAGAGCAAAGGAAAAAATTAAAAAAATAGAACATAAAAAAAAGAAACATATGCTGATCTGAACTAAAAACAAAAAAGAAAGTCACTAAATTCCTATCCCTAAACCGATTACCAGCTTTCCGCCCCACATATTGCTCTTCTTCTCTCCTCAACTTTCTTCATCCTTTCTATCCCTCTTTCATTGTCGTTTAAAATCTCTTCTCTACACTCATCTCTTTCTCTCATTTCTGAACATTCGTTCAGCAAGTGCTCTATTGTCTACTTGTTTTCTCCACACATACTGCATACTCTATTCCTATCCTCCATCCAAAATTTATTCTCCCTCTCTTCATTTCCACATCTGAATCTTGCCATTGTCACTCTCTCTTTTCTACTTTCTCTTCCTAGGTACTTTGGCAGTTCTTCCGTTATTATTTTTTCATATTTCCCATTGTACCTAGACTCCCTAATTCTTGCTCTCCTTTCTTGCCTTTGTACATCTCTATCTCTCTAGACTAATTCCTCTGTCATTACTCTGCCTCTCTCTCTCATTCTTTCTATCTCCGCTCCTGCATACCCGTTTCTTTCTAGATATGCCTCCCTCTCTTTCCACACTCCCTTTCCTATTTCTTTCCCTTTTTCTTTGAGGCACTCTTCCAGAATTCTGCACTCTCCTCTCTCTATCGCCCTCTCCTCAAAACTTATTGCTCTCTTTCCTGCTTCTATTCTTATTCCATCTCTCTTCGTTTTCTCCATCACTATATACCCCGGCGTCTCTCTACCTAGTCCTACTACCCATTTCAAATATTTTTCTTGCACCCTTTCCAGCCCTTCTTGCTCTCTCCATCCCCATATATCCGCTCCATACATCATCACACTTTTCACCAGGCTATCAAACATCATCACTCTCCTTTTATAGTCGTGTCCAAATTTTCTCTCTCCTCTTCCCCATACCGCTCCTAGTATTTTATTAGCTTTCTTTACTAGCTCTCTCACGTGTGCTGTTTCAGTATTTCTGTCATTAAACACGTACCCTAGGTATTTAAATTCTTCAATTACTTCTTTAATTTTCTCCTTCCCCCATTTCCACTCAATTGCTCTTCTCCTGCCACCCCCTTTTCTAAACACCATCATCTTGCACTTCTCCCTATTCAGTGTCAGATTTTTCCCCCTCATATATTTCTCCATGTTTCTTATCATTTCTTTCGTCCCTTTCTCGTCTCTCGATAGCACCACCAAATCGTCCGCGTAAGCTAGGGACCACACTTCTCTTTGCCCACCACAACCCCACCCGTCTGCGCCTTGCTGAACATCTCCTCTATATCTCCAATAAATGCTGCAAACAGGCTGGGGCTTAGTGGGCAGCCTTGTCTCACTCCCTTATGAGTATTGAAACCTTCGCTCACCCTTTCACCGACTCTCACTCTACTTATTGTTTCTTCATAAATCTCTTCTAATTTTGATATCAGATGCTCCTTTATCCTTTTCTTTCTCAGGCATTCCCACAGTGCCTCTCTTGCCACATTATCAAAGGCCGCCTTCAGGTCCACAAATAATGCATACATCTTGCCGCCCCTCTTTTTTATCTCATTCACTACTATGTGATTCAAGATGTATACATAATCCATGGTCCCTCTGCCTTTCCTAAATCCCGTCTGTCCGTCTGGTATCACACCCCGCTCCTTCAATTCCTTCGTCAATATCTCTTCTACAATCATTGCATACATCTTATATGCCGTGTTGGGCATGATGATCCCCCTATAATTACTTGCTGTTTCCCTTTCTCCTTTCTTATATATGGGGCATAGTATCCCCTCTTTCCACTCCTGTGGGAAGCCTTCTCCCTTCCACACTCCATTCATTATCTCTAACAGCCTGTCAGCTTCCCTTTCAGTTCCATATATCCACGATTCATTCTGTATATCGTCCCTCCCCGGTGCCCTTTTTTTCGGTTTACACAGTTGATGTTGTAATTCTTCTCTTGTTACCTCATCTATTTCTGCCAACCTGTGTTGACTCCTTTTCTTTTCTTGTCTGATTTCATCACCACCCAGCAGTTCACTGAAGTACTTTCTCCATTTCTCCATAGTAATTCTATTACTCACTCTATCTACTTTTTTCTTTCTTTCCCTATTTATGTATTTCCATACCTCTTGTTGCGTCTTTATGCCTTTCATCTTTTGTTCTTCTTCCATCCATTTCTTTTGCTTCTTCTCTTTGCATACTAATTTGTACCTCAAACGCAAGAGGTACAAATTAGTATGTATCTATATGTATGTATGTATCTCTTGTACTCTTCATTACTTGCTTTTCCTCTTTTCCACTTTCTTAATTTCTTTCTTACTGCTTGCTTCCCTTCCCTGCATTCTTTATCACACCACTCGTTTTTCTAAGACCCCACCTTCACTCTTGTCTCAATCACTTTTTTTTTCTGTTGCATAATCCCTCCATAATCCCTCTTTCTTCTTTTCATTCGGTTCTGTTTTATTCTTCCAAACCCTTTTTCACTCCCAGTATTATCTCCCCTTTAGCTCTCCCTTTCCTGCTTACCCTCTCTGCAAATTGACACTTCCACTTAAACTCTTTCGGCATTATTTTTTCCAATTTTTCCCACCCCTTCTCTTCCACCCACGTTTCTACCAATCCCACTACATAAAATTTTCCCAAATATTCTGAAAACTCATTGTCTCTGTTTTTTATCCCCGCTGTGTTCCAGTATATTCTTAATTGCTCCTTTTCTTCCTTATTTCTCTCCGTGTTCGTTTTCCGTTTTCTGTCCTGTCGTCTTTTTCTTGTGCTCTTATTCAAAAATTTGTTGTGTTTAACTCCCCCTTTTCATCATCCCACTTAAAGCCTTTTCCGTCTATCCATATCTTTTTATAACCAACTTTCACCCACCGTCCTTTTTGTCGCTCTTCTTTGGCCAGCGCTCTTAATTCCTTCTGTATGTCTCTTTCCTTCTTCATCAGATCGTCTTCTATGTATACTCTCTTTTCCCTTTTTTCTCTTAGTTTCCTTTTATTTTCCATAACTTTCCGCTTGTCACCCCAGGTCCCAAGTTCCGCCACCAACATTTTTCCTCCACTTGCTTTATGATCTTTATTCATCTCTTTCACCGTCACTTCTACCTCTAATTCTGCCTTTATCCATTCTTCGAGATTCTTCTCGTTCTCACATTCCCCTTCGTCCAGTCCCGTTACAAAAATGTTCTTTTTTCTCATTATTTTTTCCTTCTCTTCCATTTTTCCTCCAATCTTTTCATTTTTTCATTTAGTTCCATCTTTTCTCTTTCCTATTTTTCTTCCTTTTCACGCATCATATTTTTCAACTGTTCCATATCCCGGCTCATCTTCCGATTCTCTTCCTTTATCTCACCTATATCTTCCATAATTTTTGTCAGCATCTTCATTTCCTCACCCATTTCCTTTTTAGCCGGTAATCTTTCCAGTTTCTTACTTTTCAGAAAGGGGTTAAATAATCTTTCTTCTGACTCTCTTCCCTTTTCCTTTTATAATCCTCGTCTCGGTCGCTTTCGCTCTCACTTTTTTTCATTTTTTCCTTTTTTTTTCTTTTTTCCCATATCGCGCGCCTTAAAAACACGCGTCACAATAAAAACGCTCAATCCGCAAAACCCGCTTCACAAAACACGTCCGCTCCGCTCAACCGGTCGAATTGGAATCCAAATAGTATTATTATATAATAATATTTAATAATACTTTTGCAACGTTATAAACAGTTCCAATAGATAAGAAATTCAATTTTTTGGTTTCATTATTTTTGGAGAATGAATTTGCAAATGTTATTAAATACAATGACAAACAAACAACGAAGGAGTAGGTAAGTTTTATGTTTTGTAGTATGTTTCGGTAGGAAAGTAATTTATCCTTATTTCTTCATGAAAAATGTATTTATAGTTATAAAGTACGCGTGAAGGATTGCTAGTTCCCCATAGGGCGCCTCCTCAGGTGGCGGATAGGGGAACGCCTCCTAGATGTAGATGGTATCGGGTAAATCAAATACCCGAGGCGGACGAAAAGTAACAATTGGGCGACTCAGAGCGGGCGGCTGCGCACAGCGTCGGCCTGCAGAAAAGCGGCTGATAAACAAAGTCACCAACTCGCCAAAACCCGGTCAAAACCCTGAACGGTAATGAAAGGAGAAGAAAGAAAGGTCCCTTAGTTCCCGGCAGCCAGAGAACTCCCATAGATCTATTGCCTTAGACGAAACTAAAGGAGAATTACAGACAGAAGTAGGAAAGATAAAATGGAACATTTTAGGTATTAGTTAGACTAGAATCAGAGGTGACAGCAACACCAAGTTTATATCAGGACACAAGCTGTGCTACAAAGGCAATTCAAACTTTTCAAACTAGGCGTAGACTCAAATCTGACGACTACGAACTAAATATAGACGATATACTATATATATATATATATATATATATATATATATATATATATATATAACGATATACTAATATAAAGAAGAAATACTTTAAAATTGCTGGGAATATTTCTGGAAGATGTCGAGAGTATCGATATACCCATGAAGTCGACCAGAAAGCTTTCATGTAAAAAATTCTCCGTTATAACATGGACAAATTTTCTAGAAAGTATTAATTGGCGCACACATCATACTAAACAATAATATGATGCAAACACCATTTGCCAATATAACATTGTGTATCAAAGCTCCCTTGCATATAGGAATTTACATCTTCTACAGTTTCTACATTAATATAAAAGAAGAATCATCATATAAATTATTCCTTAATAATCAAAAAGATTACTTAATTAAGGAATGTTAGTACAACATCGGTTGTCTGGCCGTAGTTTACATGTATTAATATATATCTCAATAGCCAATAAATTGATGTAATTTCATTTGATTGTATCAAAAAAATAATAATAATTTACATTTTTTTTTTAGAAAAGTTACTATTTGTTACGTGTGTCGATAAAAGTGTCAGCTGTGACAAGCGTGCCATAAGTTCGCCACCGCTGGCCTATAGAATTGGAATTTTTGAATTTCGTCATGGTGTAAATGATTTATAAAACAGTTTGACATTTCATCTCACTCTGTCTGCGCAATTAAAATTCCCCGAATAAAATATTGGAAAAACAATTTTTTTTCGTAGAACAGCTATCCAAACTAGTTACAATGGATGTAACTGAGATTCACTGAAAATGTTTGAAATTTTTGCATTCAACCAAGTTTCCTCCATATGTAAAACAGTCACAACAGTTTTGACTATATCGAAAATGTCAATTTATAGAAACTTTGTATATCTTGTGTCTATGATATAAACAGTGAGAGTTTAAAATCCGTTTCTATAAATAAATGTTGAAAAGATTTTATGGGTACATTAATGACACTCCGTTGTTATCGCCTATAGCCTGGATCCCGAACCTAGGGTAAATTACCCCCACGAGGGTAAATCGTGTTTTCAGCGGAGATAAACAAGAGCTTAATTATTATGTCATACTAATTAATTAATAGAATAGATAATTACTAGAAATTTAAAAAAATACAGATAAACCGCGCAGTAGTATTTACACTCTTTCTAGCAGCTGTGTTATTGTCGCCTGATTTACGTTGATAATCCCTCTGATAATCCGATACATATGGTTCTAGACAACCGCCAGATTATCCAAAATTCCAAATTATCGCGGATCGCCAAATTACAGAACGTGCCAGACTAACCAAACGCTGTATTATCATTATTGGACGGTGGTTATTTAATTTTTATTGCATTTTTGGTTCTATTCAAGAAAACCAAAACAGGTTTCTGATAGTTATCTTGCCCTCTAATTATCTGAGTTCCCGTAAATTGCTTACCAATTTTCCAATGAAATATTGTAATGGCCTTTCTTTGCCAAACTTCCTTGATATTGTAAAATTAATTTAATAATTTAAGTTAGTTAATTTGTAGAAGTCTACAGTCACATAAATGTGACTATCACATAAATACATTTATTAAAAAACGGATTTTTTGGATCAAGACATGAGTCTTAGTTAGTCTTGCACGTAACTTGTTAATGCTTGCCGTGAACCAATCGAGAGTATAAACAGTGACATGACTTCTACATCCGGAAAAAAACACTCGTATAAAGAAGCATTTTATGAATATACAAAAGCCTCAGTGTGTTTTATGTAAAAAAGTGCTTAATCCAGAGAGAATGAAACCAAGCAAATGAAAAGAACATTTTGAGAAAGTCCACAAAGTCTTCGTAGGAGAAGAAATAGATTTTTTTTAAGAAAAAAGGGAGTCTTCTGTGGTCTTCGCGGTTGGATTCCTCAGGAAATATGTAAAAGGCAAATGAATCGTGTCTTGAAGCTTCATATCAGATTTCTTATCGCATTGCTATGAACAAAAAACCTCACACTATAGGAGAGAAGCTCCTCAAACCTTGTTTGTGTGAATTTGAAACATAAAACATAATTATGTTTCAAATTTCCTTGGTTCAACATTTATTTGCAGCAATAGACTAGCGACTTTAAAATGTTGTATTTGAGAGTGATGTTTGTTTAATTTTAGCCACATGTTACTCAGCAATAACGAGCGATACTGCATCACACAAACAAGGTTTGAGGAGCTCCTTTCCTATAGTGTGCGGTTTTTTGTTCATAGCAATGCGATAAGAAATTTGATATGAAGCTTCAAGACACGATTCATTTGCCTTTTACATATTTCCTGTACAATGCAACCACGAAGACATTAGAAGGCTCTCTTTTTCATGGAAAATATCTATATATTTTCCTACGAACTCTTTGTGGACTTTCTCGATATGTTCTTTTGATTTGCATGTGCTCGTTTTGTGCTCTCTAGATTAAGCACTTTATTACATAAAACACACTAAGGCTTTTGTATATTCCTCTCTACAATATTCGTGAAGCCCCATTTTAAAAATGCTTCTTTATATAATGCGTTTTTTCCTGATGTATAAGCCATGTCACTGTTTAGACTCGCGATTGGTTTACGGCAAGTATTAAGAAGTTACGTGCAAGACTAGCAATAAGTCTTAATAAAAAAAAAAAAAATTAACACTGCGTTCTTTTAATAAATGTATTTATGTGCCTGTACACTAAGACTTCTACCAATTAACTAGATTAAATTAATTTTACATTATCAAGGAAGTTTGGCAAAAAAAGCGTGGCCATTACGTTATTTCATGAAGGGAAAATTGGTAACCAATTGCCGGGAATTCAGATAATTGGAGAGCGAGTTTACTTACAAGACACTGAAGCAAAATTTTCCTGACATGGATACTCGTCAGTTAAACTCTTGGATATTAGGCCATTTTCTAATGTTGATGGCAATATTACAGACGAAGATGTGGCGGCCAAAGTGGAGTTTCTCGGACTGCACGAGAATAGTACTTGAAAAGTAGAATTTTAAAATTATAATCTCCGCACATTTTAGCGTAAAGCAAGTGCCGAATATCCTGTTATAGCTAATAGAGCTTTTTAAAGTGTGGTCCAATGTGGATACCGGGTATTAATCCTGCAAACACTGCGGCCAAGTGGCCTAATGTATTTTGCCCACATTTTTGACTTATAGGCCCAGAAACCTAGATGTTATTATAAATTGCGCTAATTTATTACACATTTGTCTTCTGGTACAAATGAGGCCTATACTGGGGATAGAACTCGGAACCTCCAGACTGGTTAGTTAGCGCTCTAACATGAGACCACAAGTGTCACCACTACACCACTCGTGCCGACTAATAGAGCCTTAAAAATGTTAATGCCCTTTGCCATAGGGGTGAAAGTGTTTTTTTAAGTTTAGTTACATTAAACACAAAGGCCCGAAACCGTCTCAATGTGGAAGATGACTTGAGATGCACTTTAAGTAAAACTAAATCTAACATAAAAAGACTTGTGAATGCCAAACAATATCAACGATACTAATACAAATAGGGGCAAACAAGTTTTTTTATAGCATCGTGTGCCAAAAAATATTGACAAAAAATTTAAAATTATTCAAAATAATCAATATCCGCCTTTACATTCCTTAAATATTTAACATCGAGTAATACTAATGTTACCGAAACATACAATTTCAGAAGCATTACTAGACATTTTATATCACAATAGGTTTCCTGTATCAATTTTCAAACTGTATCTTCAAAGAAAATCCCATTATTTTGAACCTCAACGCGAGATTTGAAATTGTCTCCAACTTAATCCTAGGCTGAGACAAACACAATTTTTTTATCGGATTATTAAAGCGCCCTCGGCGCAGATTGGAAGTCGCACTAGAGTATCTTTTTATCTAGTGAAAGTAAAATAAAAGAGGTGAACGTGGACATGGAAAGAGAAGCGATAAACTTACTATTCCGACTGAACGAGACTACGCATTTTTCTTTAGGCAGTAATAAAGTGTAATTACAGTTTGTTGATTAGAATATATGTGATACGTCAATGAGATGATAAGAATTTATTGCACAGATAAAAAGGAATTAAATCTAAGACAGGAAGAAATAAAATTACTTCTTTTTTGATTTAATCTATTAATTATAAAGTTTGAAGCTATTATAAAGTTAGTTAATCCATTCTTTGATTAAATTTTAATCACTGTTTATAATCGAAATTGGATAGTATTACAACATAATATGTAGATATTATTTACAAGAAGATGTAATTTACAACAAGTAAACGCACATTCATAATTAATATTCACAAAACAATTGATTATACATATTCCTAACGTTCAGGTCTGGACAAAAATATAACCCTTATGGGACCTATTATAATGGCGGGTAAAAACGGGTAAAGGCGGGCATAAGAGTGAATATTTGAATGTGCTTCTTGAAAGTAATAAAACGAGATTTTTTCAGTATATTTCTTGAGTGGAAAGACTTTCCACAGAAATCTTTTGCAAGAACATCTTATTCAAAAGCACGTCACAGTTCCATGTATTAAAAAATATTTAAATTGGAACTGTCATGGTTATGGTTAGTAGTTCCTTTGCCTTCACTTTTTAGATATTTCTAGAATAACTGTATCATTTAAAAACATTTAAGAAACAACTATCAATTTTAAAACTTTGCTTACAAAAATTTCTCAAAATTTATAAAAGATAATATTTTCGAAACCTAACCTACAATTTTCTTAACAAAACTAATTTGTTGTTTACTGTTATATATTTCCCACCACTCTCTATTTTAACCTCATTAAGGTTTCCATCTTCTTTCCTTTCTAGATCTCCTTTTTCGTGAACGATGAGTTTCGCTTATTATGTTGTTTTCGTTTTCTAATAACTTTATATAATTTGCTACTTCATCTGATGAAATCACTCCCATATATATTTTACTGGGCTTAAACGCTTTAACGCTTTTTCGAATTATAGGAAATATTTCTATAAACTAACTATAGCTTTATTCACCATTCCTTAGTATAGCTTAAAGCAACTTAAAACATTTTATAATTATATTATTTGTTAAATCGTTAATTAGTGGCCAAGTGGTCTATAGGGTCCTCTCGAAAAACTCATAGAGGTTCTCTACTTATTGATAGATTTTTTTAAATAGGCAGTCACTGTTAAATTTTGATATTTATGTTTTAATAATACAAATTAATGTTAAAAAACGATAAATAATATATTTTAAAAAGAAACGTATTCCGCTTACAAAATAAACGGCTTATAGGTAAATTACTTCAAAAACATATGTGCTACCGACACATAGTGGAGTATTTGGATGATCTAGCTGGCCAAAATTATTGAGCTTTGAAATGAAGCCTTGAAATGATACTGCGCAGATAGCTTTTATTTACGTGTCTTGAGGACATTTTTTAATTTTATAATGGTAGGGGGAGATGATGCGTTCTAGATCCACAGCCACCTTATGGGGAATACATGTAAATCTAGCACCTTATGGGGGAAATTACATGTAAATCTAGCATGATGCACCTTATGGGAGTTTTACATGTAAATCTAGCATGATGCACCTTATGGAGATTTAGATGTAAATCTAGCACGAAGCCCCTTATGGGAGATCTTATATAAAATAGTTCTGAACGCGGCCGAGCGTAGATGTGTAGATGACGCTGCAAGATACGAGTACGTTGAATAGCGGGAAAATTCAAAATTCAAAATGAGTTGCGGGGGTAGCGGGGGGTGGATATGTATGCATAATTGATTGCAAACATATTACGGGTTGATTCAAATGAGATTATTGGGTTTTATTTACATATTTTGCTTTGCTTTGGTGACTTGCAACCACCTGCAGAGCTGTTAAAATATTTTCGAGGTAGCGAGATAGTGTATAATCATACTAGGTGTCAGAAATTTTAAATATTCCAAAACATTATCTGGTTTATTAGCTGATAACGATTTGTTTGTCTCAACCTGTCTGTGAGCACGTGCAAGACTGCTGACCCGTTGACTCAACATTTCCTTTCTGAACTTGTCTGGATGAGTCATCGATCACGTGACACATACGGAGCATTTTGATTGGCTCATTAAAAATCCGTTTGAGTATAAATAGGAGACAAACTACTAATAATGAAGTAGTTTCATCAACGCAGCGCCACCAACAGCATCCATGTCAGATTCGGGTATAGGTTCACCTACTTTCTTTTACGACTTACTGCGAGATTTCAATGAAGAAATTAAAAGTGAATGTCGACTCATAAACGAAGTTAGCTATCCAATCTCCAAGACATTATCAGCTTCAACCGGATTCAGCGCGGTTAGAGGCTATTACCCCTGTGTTCGTATATTTAACTCTCAAAGAAGTTTCACATTAATTCCAATCGAATGGTTCGCATTCAAAATTGAATGGAAAAAGGTAAATACGTTCTTTTCAACACCAGCGATTAAACCACAAAGAGGAGTTAAAAGGAAGTGCCCCAACTGCAGCCCTTTGCAAGAAACTCAAAAGACGTGAATATCATATACCCAAATAGTACCAGCTTGCGACAGCTTCACCGTAACTTTTCACTCATCAGTCGAAAGGAATAGAAGAGGATATATCACATTACAAAGCTGGGGGGTTCAATTCGATCTGGATCAAGAGGCTGTATGCAAGTTAGACGACTTATTTAAATTAATTGATTATCGCTTGCAACGTTTGAAAACATTAAACTTTGCCGATTATTACAACGAGTGGCTGTTGCATTTTATAAACTTACCAAAAGATTGTGACGTCACATCTACGCTGGAAAACCTACTACAAATATCTTCTCAGCAGTTTGAAAGCGTAGAATATATGTTTGAGATTTCGGTGTATAACAAATGTAAATTATTTAAAGATAGAATCAACCCGACAGTGTAATGGTTAAGATCACCGACGATACAGTAGAACGGATAGTACAAAGAAAAGCAAGATTGGAGCAACACATTAAACAAATTCAGGGATTAAAGTTAACAATTAAAAGATATCAAGATGCTAAGAAGTGTTATCAACTTTTTTCTAAACTGTGTATCAATGGATAGGTGCTGTGCTTGCTGTAATCAGTATAAATTACATTTAATGACACATATAACATCCCGGGAACTACTATCGATGTGGGATGCGCTTCCATCGCATTTTCAGGAAGATGAAGATATATCCGCCTGTCTCCCATGTTACAAACATTACAATCTACCAACTGATTATATTGATGGACCACCACCACCCCGATATAAATGCTATAAATGTATTAATGAAAAAAGAGGAAGATTTTGTAATCTGTAATGATTTTTTACTAATTATTATAAAAATAATAATAATTTATATCGTTTTTCTTATCCATTTTATTCAGTTTCAGGATTATGGGTAAAAATAAAGCCAAGTTATTAGTAGAATAAATATATATATATTTATATATATATATATATATATATATATATATATATATATATATATATATATATATATATATATAAATATATATATATATATACATATATATATATATATATATATATATATATATATATATATATATATATATATATATATATATATATATATTTACAATTACAAATATAATAAAAAACAGTACAATAATCACTATTTTACAATAAGTGCATATTTCATTTCAATTAAATTGAGGTAACCGTAAAATATTACTCGATTATGTCGGCTTCTCTTAAAGCGTTTTCGATAGTTAGAATCTCATAATCCTTGGATTTGTTTCCAAATTGTTGTGACTTTTTTAACAACCATAATCGATCAACCAACTCATTGGGGTCGTTCCATTCAATAAACGGATCAAACGACTTCTCGTTTGCATTTTTTTCATTGAGGTAAGGTATGTTCCCTTCCAAATCATAGTCCGTGAAAACACTTTCTTTATCTTCTTCTCTCTTATTAATAACATTTCTTGGAAATTCTGCGAGGATGCTCTGCTCGGATGTTTGAGATTTACTAATAATACCAAATTGGTGTTCCCACAAATCCAGATAATTTAACATCTCTTTAAAGGAGTCGGCTAACATTGAGACGTTTATTTTGTTTTCTTTTATCCGCACCATTAAGTCATTGTATATACTATGATCTTTGGGTACACCTGCTTCAATATCTGCAGCTATACTTTTCTCTAAACTGTTTTCTTTCATTAAGTCATTGTCTATAGCACGATTTTCAGTTACATTCGATTCCACTTTCTTTACTTTACATTCAATCAAACTACCATCGTTTTTATTAGATTGATTCACTCGTACTTTGTTTAATATTATGTCTCTAAATTCTTTTGATTTTTCATTTTCAATAACTAGATCGTTATTATCAATTATTTTGAAACGTTTTTCTTTTTGGATTATCTCATCATCCGTAAAATTTCTAAATGTGACTCCATTAAGAGTGTCTTGCGATTGTTCTTCGAGATCTGCCAGTTTACTCATCTTAGTTGCATAATGTTTTGTTGACAAATGGCGATTATATATATCACGACGAGAAAATATTTTTGCGCAATACTCGTATATAATTTTAAAGGTTTTGTTTTAACCTCTTTTATGTCTACGTAAATTTTTTTTCCCGTTAAACGGGAAAAAATGGACGGAAAAAAGTGGACAGAAAAAGTGGACGGGATAAAGTGGACAGAAAAAGTGGACGGAAAAAGAGGACGGGAAAAAGTGGACGGGAAAAAGTGGACGCAAAAAGTGGCCGGAAAAAGTGGGCGGGCAAAAGTGGACGGAAAAAAGTGGACGGAAAAAGTGGACGGGAAAAAATGGACGGAAAAAGTGGACGGCAAAAGTGGACGGAAAAAGTGGACGGGAAGAAGTGGACGGAAAAAGTGGACGGAAAAAGTGGACGGGAAAAAGTGGACGGAAAAAGTGGACGGCAAAAGTGGACGGAAAATGTGGACGGGAAAAAGTGGACAGAAAAATGTGGACAGAAAAAGTGGACGGAAAAAAGTGGATGGGGAAAAGTGAACGCAAAAAGTGGACGGTGGTGGACGGTGGACGGAAAATGGACGGAAAAAGTGGACGCGAAAAAATGGACGGAAAAAGTGGACGGGAAAAAGTGGACGGAAAAGGTGGGCGGGAAAAAGTGGACGGGAAAAAGTGGACGGAAAAAAGTGGACGGAAAAAGTGGACGGGAAAAAGTGGACGGGAAAAAGTGGTTAAGTTAAACACTCGAGCCTATTGTCTCATACTGTGTGATGCTATCATTGAATACACTCCATTGTCGGTGATAGTTCGAAAATCAATTTAAAACTCATGATGAAGAAAAGTGTATTATTTTTAACAAACTCTGGCGGGGTAGATATTGTTGAAATTTTTATTATTGAATCTCAGTGTGAATCTAGAAGCGGTATTGAGTGGTTAAGGGAAGCTGCAAATGGAGTACGTTTTCGTAAAAGAATCAATCATTTAGAAAAGTTGCTGGGTCCAATACTGAGAAAGAAGCATATCGTCCATATGACTAGACGATTTATCATCGATGTTCAAGCTTTCAGTGTGAATGAAAAATTTACGCCAAAAGAACTTTCAATCAAATCATTCGATGTGGATAATGTAGATACCTACCTAATCAAACCATCAACGCCATTCAGATCTCTCAACGCATCAGATAAGAAATATGTTCGATGGTTGGAGGTTTTCTATCACGGACTTAAATACAGCGCTGGAAATTTATCGCCAAATATGTTTCAAAATATTTTAAAGTTTCACATTCAACATTCAGATAGTTTTAATATTATTTTTGTAAAAGGATATTTGAAAAAACTGTTATTAGATTCTATTTTCGATTCTTACTTACATTGTAATGAATATATTGTAATAAATTTAGAAGATGATGATGAGGGTGAATTTTACGATTGTCCCAATTTAATTAAAATGAAGTATTCATGCTTAACCAAATTAACAATTATTCTGTGTGTAGCGTAGGAAATGTTCATAATTCATCATTCATTTCCCGCGTTTAGTCTGAAAACGTAGAAAGTGGTTGACAAAATGAAAATAGAAATATATTTTATGTAGACATTTATTAGCAGGAAAAAAATATGTTAACATATACAATAAAAGAATATATAGATATTATTACAGTTTTATAAAATTAATAACATAATAAAAGAAAAATATATTTGTAAAATGTATATAATTTGATAGTTTAAACACATCAGTTGATACCTTTAAGATTCATTATTATATTCTCTCTCCCTCATCAAATCATTCACCATATATTTAAAATATCTTTCAAGTAATATACCGGGCTTTCATCAATACTATAGTAAATCGGTCCACCTTTTTTTGGCATAAAATAACATTTTGGATAAACTGCCTTATTTTATATTAAATAATGAAGCACATCGTAATCCTCTCTATATATATAATAAACAATTTTTGTTGGGAATAACAGATACATTAATTTATTTTCCCACCACCATCCAATATAGCGAATTGGATTGTCGTCAGGTTCAAACAATAATTCTGCGTCGGCTGTAAACACTATAGATATATCTATATTTGGAAAAACTGCTTCTGTGTTATAATCCTCTATATATCTTAACACCTATCCTACGTCTTTACTAATATTTTCATGAGCCTCAGCTTTATAGTAGTTATAATTATGGACTATCCCGACTTGTATTTTAACCATCTTAATGTAAACTATTTTAACAACTAACGATGAATTTAGAGCTTGATGTCGACTTGTCACGGCGGAGTGGTTACAAACTAATTATGAATTTAGAGTTTGGGTTTATAATTATCAATGCTAGTATCCGAACATTCTCGAGGTTTGTATTAGTAAAATTATTTCAATACATTTTTAAAATCTTACATCTCTATTCTTCTTGTTTTCTCCTTGTCATTCATTGAAAAAAAAATCTGCGATTAAAAATAATGAATTGATTAGACTACGCTTCTTATTTCCTATGTGTCGAGATATTTTCTTATCAATAATACATCCCCCTCAAGCGCTTAAGTTGAAAACATATATAAACATAATTTACAATATGTATATATATATATATATATATATATATATATATATATATATATATATATATATATATACATATATATATATATATATATATATATATATATATATATATATATATATATATATATATATATATATATATATTATTATTAATAGTTACAATACAAAATTAATTTATGGAACAACATCTGATCATTTCTAGTAGTTTTAAGAAAAGGGTAGCTAGTTATTAACAATTACAGTGACAAATATATAATATAAACATTATGAATGAATTTAATGGTTCAGGGATAAATATATAGCTTTATTTACAGTTGTGGTATTCTAGAATTCCCCCATGCGATAGTATTCACACCGCTAGGACAAATGTAACGTTTATCGTCATTACTACTCAATGCAATTTTATTCTGATCTATTGTATATATGACGTGTTTGTAGCTTCTAAATATTTGCTGTTTGCGATATATTTTTTCCCCGGTTAACATACATTGTCTATAATCCTCGCCACTAATATCTTTATCTATCACACTTTTTTTCACACCTTTGGCCTTTTTATTCCAATTATCTCTATCCCTATCTGTACAATGAGCATACATCTTCGCTCTTATCCCAACAAATTCGAACATAATCTCGCCTCTCAACTCGTCCTTCATTAGGCCTAGCATAGATTTATTTTTCGGCGGCATGTTAAAAACGTTATCAGGCCTGAAATTGCTGGTATCAAATTTTTCCATGTTCTCTTTGATATCTACATAAATATCATCAGTTTTCACCAATAAAATGAGACTGTCGGTGTCACAATAGCACAGAGCAACTTTTTCACCGTACTTAGGCTTCCAAAAATCATAAAAAAAACTCATACACTAGCAATTTCGACAAATCCAAAACAGCAAACCCCACATAAATCGGTTTGTTATAACAAACTTTTAACTTGTTAAATTGGAACGCAACTAAATTTTCTGTAAACGTGGAAACACTTCTCATGTTCGGTTTAGCGAGAAGTGTTTCCGCGCCAGGTTTGCGACCAATATCATCCCAATGATTAACAAGTTTTACATCCACTCGTTTATTCACATTCTCCATGGTTTTGCCGAATACACTGTTGTTCATTAATTTGAAAAAGTATTTTTCGAAATCATTTTTTGCCGTCTGTCGTAAAGTAGTGTTTAGGTCAATATATTGTTTTAGCCAATCAGATTGTTCAAATTTTATAATTCTATGAATTTTTGTAATTTTCAGTCCGTGATTTATTGCTTGCTTTAAATTTCTGTAATGAACAATATATTTTTCTTTGTCGTTTAAATTTGGTATAAGTTTTCGGTTATTAAATTTTGAATCTGGTGGAGCCATGCTTTCAACGAGGAATGGTAAATCATTATGTGGGGTCTGTAGCGGTTCAGGATACTCGATGTCTGCCTAGATGAAATAGCCAATAGGTGAATCATCACTCATTTTCGTCACGTCAAAGTCTAAAATTTCAGACTCCGTCAACCATTTAAAACCTCCATAAAGCATCAGTTGAGACAACGCCCAACCATACAAATTATTCGCATCCCAGTACGCTAAATATGTACTGGGTTTGTTCGAATTATACTCTGATAAGAATTTATTATTCGCCTTAGCGTATCTCAGTGAGGCTTGGCAAATACCTCCTCTAATGCCTTTGGGGACGAAAAGGTGCATGTCTATGTCAGTGAAAAGTTCCAAATTTATGTTAGTCATTTTCTGCATTGCATCCCAGCTCAGTTCGGGTGCCGTATAATAATGGGCCGGATCGAGCTGATATGTCGTGATGCATACGTTTCTAAATTGTTCCAAAATATCTGTCAATAATAGCACGTCAGTCATTAAATATAGGTCTGAGTAATCTTTTAAATTTCGACAATTAAATGTAGTCTAAACGGTCTGAGCAAAATTATATTCTTCGTCGGTGATGATGCAGTTATTTAAAGAGTCGTTAAAGCAGTCCTTGTGCGGTAAAGATGTCTCAGTCAGTCTGTCAAATGAGTCCATGTACTTGTATGGGAAAACGCCCTTCTACCTTAATAACATAAAATGTTCATTGTTGGGGAAAAAAATTCGAACCTCTAGGCATTGATCGTGACTCAAATTTTTCGCTAGTTTCCCCAAAGAACTAGCCATAAATCTGAATGAGTCTATAAATCTTAATTTTAAATAAATTTTATTTTCTACCCCTTTTTATCTACATATTCCCCGACCGGTGCATTTTTGGTGATGGAAATATATTTTTCCTTATTTTGGGGGACGATCATAATCATAATTCGACATGTTCTGAAAAAATACAGGAATCATTTTAGGTATTTTATAATTTAAATTACAATTTCAGTGGGCGGCTCCCCGAAATTTGCCCGTTAAATGATCGTGATCAGCGACTTTGTCTGTTGTCTGTAATAATTTATTACATATATGACAAGAAGTGGCCGTATCGTATGTATTTTGCTCAAGTTCAGTTAATTTAACCATCGGATGTACAACGCTTAAATGTTTCCTGTATAATTCCTTTACATCTACATAGAGTTTCTCGCAAAACAATTTCGGGCAATCTTCTCCGGTATAAGTGAAAAATTTACTTAATGAATCATCGAATGAACATTTTATATTATAGGCAAAACTGTACGGTACGTGGATATGTGTCTGATTAGTATAGCTATTGTCAGGGTTCGGCGAACATGTGTCGATCGGTTTTAATAATGATTCAAAATCTGCGTATACAACAAAGGGTATACGCATTTTTCTATCGAAATTTAGAAATTTTATTACATTCCCCGGTATCATATTACCTCTCTTGTCTTTAACAAGGTCTTCTGTCGGCATAATAGTATATATTATCCATTGAGAAGAAGGTTAAACAGCCATCGCATAAATATTTTTTGTCGTGACGCGATGCAATCTGACTTCCTACAAGTCGTGAAATATCTTTAATATATACATAAAGACCTTTAACCTCTTCTAAATATAGCAAATTTACATGTCTTTCCCTAGTGTCATTAGTATGAAAAATCGGTCCTACTACGTCATGTTGTTTAGATTTGAAATTAACTTCCAAACCATAAACGTTAATGCTAATGTCATTCATCTGTTCACATTTAGAAATGTCTTTAATTTTAAGCGGGAACTCTAGTCCGTCGTAATTTAAAATTTGCGAAAAGTGGGGGTATGATGCCGGGCAATCTGTGTTAGTATCTACAGGGTGTAACGCGCATATAATACTCCATAAAAAGCAAAACTCGTCCTCATTCTTAATATTGATACAAGCTTTCCGATCCCTAATCTCTTTCGGTAGTTCAATAAATGATGACCCACGTATTGGTTCGTATTTATTGATATTAATTTATAAATGGGAAATCTCCCTTAGTGACCAACCCGAATCTTTCTCCGGAAACACGCTACATTTGGTTTTAATTTTGGCACACATATCATCACAAATTTCAACAAAGTTGCTCATGATAGTGGTTAATTTGCGATACTTTGCATTGAATGACTTTATTTCGCCCGCGGGATTTTTTTCATTTCTGCAAATACCAAAGAGTTCGATGTTAAACTTGATACCTGAATTAAACGACTTGATAACGTTTTCAATCATGATAGCAACAGTATCCCTCGAATTGGCTATAAAGCTATCTATATCTATCCCTGAACCAATAATTCTATAGCTAGCTAACCTTTTCTTGAAGCTGGAGCAGACTTCAATGACGCCTTGCTGATATGGCTTCACGGCTGCTTGGAGGTGTTTTTGTGATCGCATGTGCCCAGCGTACTTGGCTCTGGTTGCGAAGACTTGGTCACAAATATCGCAGCGATGAGTTGATGGAGTTGGTGAGTCCTTTTTCTTCTTCTTCGAGGGTGAATCGTCAACCTCTAGGGGTCTCTTGAGAATATTTAAGCTCATCTTTGAGGTGGTGGGCTCATCGATGTTGTGCTGTTGTTTCACATGGCGTTTTAAGCTGCACATTCTTGTGAATGTTATAGCACACAATTCGCATTTGAAGCTAGTTTTAACCTCTATAAATTAAATTAAATTAGCTTTTGAATTGGATATTTATAATATATTTTAGAGTCACCACAGGTTTTCAGATGTCTTGATAGGGCATTCTTCCTTCCAAACACTTTAGGGCATTGAGCACAGGAGAACATTTTTAACTGTTGACTTGTCGTGGCGTGGTTTAGTTAAGAACAGATTCAGAACTCTTAGCTCGCTTTTATATACCCGCTGGATGTGTCACGTGATCCAGGCAGGTTGAGACGGGTAAATTGTTATCAGCACCAGACTAGATTAAGATTGATTCCGAAAAATTAATTAGACCCGCATAATTTATTGGTTCCACGCTTGTATGTAGCTGATAAGATAAGCAAAAAACCGTTAGAAGTTTAGTAATCTTGCACGTGCTCACAGACAAGTTGAGACAGGCAAATTGTTATCAGCGCCAGACGTCTGGTCGCACCGAATCGATAAATCGAACAGTAAATCAAAATTTGAATATGCTTATTATAAAATATACGCGCAATTTCTAAGAAATTCAAATTGTTATCAGCAGCAGACTAGGCGTAGATAAATTTCCGAGAAATTAATTAGACCGGCATAATTTATTGGTTCGACGCTTGTATGTAGCTGATAAGAGAGGAGGTTTGCTGTTGACGGCAGACATTCGGTCACGTCTAACAGTGAATCAAAATTTGAATATGCTTTTTATAAAATAAACGCACAATTTCTAAGAAATTCAAATTGTTATTAGCAGCAGACTAGACGCATATAAATTTCCGAGAAATTAATTAGACCGGCATAATTTATTGGATCCACGCTTGTATGTAGCTGATAAGAGAGGAGGTAAAAGGGTTTAAACAAACATCACATAAATATTTTTTATCGCGATGAGATGATTATTTCTCCGCCCGCGCACCGCTGATAAGATAAGAGAGGGTTATCGACGACAGACATTCGGTCAGGTCTAACGGTAAATCAAAATTTTAATATGCTTATTAAAATAAACACGCAGATGAATTTCTAAGAAATTGATTAGACCGAAATAATTTATTAGCCCCACGCTCTCGCGTACAGCAGATAAGCAAAAAAATCCGTTAGAAGTTCGGTGATATTGCTCGTGTCCACAGATAGGTTGAGACAAGCAAATTGTTATCAGCTAATAAACCAGATAATGTTTTAGAATATTTAAAATTTCTGACACCTAGTATGATTATACACTATCTCGCTACTTTGAAAATATTTTAACAGCTCTGCAGGTGGTTGCAAGTCACCAAAGCTGTCAAAATATGTAATTAAAACCCTATAATCTCATTTGAATCAACCCGTAATATGTTTGCAATCAATTATGCATACATATCCACCCCCTGCTACCCCCGCAACTCATTTTGAATTTTGAATTTTCCCACTATCCAACGTACACGTATCTTGCAGCGTCATCTACACATCTACGCTCGGCCGCGTTCAGAACTATTTTATATAGGATCCCCCATAAGGGGCTTCGTGCTAGATTTACATGTAAATCTCCATAAGGTGCATCGTGCTAGATTTACATGTAAAACTCCCATAAGGTGCATCATGCTAGATTTACATGTAATTTCCCCCATAAGGTGCTAGATTTACATGTAATCCCCATAAGGTGGCTGTGGATCTAGAACGCATCATCTCCCCCTACTTATAATAATAATTTAATTTAATAAAGCTTTTCCGAGATACCTACAATTCGAAAAAGACATTTATTAGAAACAAAAAACATTTTTTTTTATTTATTTAATTACATAAAATATATTTATCCTAAGAAATATTGTCATCAGCTGTGAGAGTGCCTGCTTCGTCCATGTCTTTTTCGACTCAATGCATTTTATCTTCATCGGATCTTGGGAGAGCCGTTAAAGGAGATGGTACGTCTAATATTAACAACCCAGAGTTCCCTTAAAAAAAGACTTCAATATTTTTCTTAGAATTTGTCTCGTCCCAGTAAGGAGAGGATCAGAAGTGAGGAGAAGCCGATTAAAAATGTCTTGGTTGCAAGCTTTTCTAAAAAACTTACCGGTATGCAATGTATATATAGATGTCATTGAATGCTACGCGTATTTTTATAAATACTGGGTATGTCAGAACTTCACCGACAAGCTTTCAGGGCTGATTCTATGATCCCAAATAAGCATAAAACTCTTATATAGGGTCAATCTACATATAGGGTCAAAAACGCTCTACTAACGCTTTACAAAAAAGTTTTGCAAGTAACACAGGCAATGGGGTGGAATTTATTTTTAATATATAGAAACATAAAAAAGGACAATATGTAGAAATAAAAAAAATGTCACTATATAAAAAACCCACTATATAAAAAGTTTATTATATAAAAGGCAGAGCGCTTTAGACTTGTAAGCAAGTCATCTTCAGTGCTAAAACATATACATTGAAATAATTAACCTGGTGAAACGAATTCAACTAAATAAGGAAATAAGTGTAAGTTATATCTTACAAAAATGCTTGATATAAATATTTGTATGCCGGCGAAAGCAGGGACAAAAAATTATTGCAACATACTTAGATAAGAGGCTTAATACAACAGCCTATAATGATTACAAAATAACGCAGAAAACTATTATAAAATAAAATAAATTGAAAGAGGAGCCACATGACAACAACCTCGACATATTGGTATAAAATGGTGGTGTAAATTGAAAAAGATAAGAAAAGATTTTTAAACAGGATGGTTTTTATGCATTTAAGCAATAAAAACCAACCTGCGGCGTTTAAATCGTAAAAATGGGGGGAATTTTGAAAATCTGGCTGTAAACATAAACCCAAAAGTCTACAAAGATAAAAACTTTAAATACAATAAAAAGTAAACAACTACAAAAACCATCAATACAGCATGAAAAAAGAGGAAACCCTTTGCCACACTCTCTCCCTTGTCCTCCCGCACCGACAATCCAAAAACGCTGAAACTTTACAACGTTTGAGCTATCAATGAAGAGTACCAAAGTAGAATGAAATAGAAAAATATCTTTTATAAAAAACTTTAAAGCTTTCTGAAAGTCTATAAAGTTCAAAACTTTAAAGACTAAGAAAGTGAACAACTCCAAAACCATCCAAAAATTTAGTGAAACATATACTTTCCTTCAAATTTCTTCCCGCATTGAATACAGCCAGCGTGTGGTTTCCTCTGAAGTTTGTCGGTCAACCCTCCATTGACTTAGCACGTCTTTTCTCTTCCCACAACCTGCTTTCCTCTGCTTTCCTTATGACAGGCACATTATCCCGTTCCTTGGTCAGTATAAAAGAGAGCTTGCCTCTACTTTCATATGCGGGGGCTTACTCCCTCGCATGTGATAATTGTGATTCCCTCTGTGTTGGCCAAACTGGCAGAGCTATATAGCTTCGTATTAAAGAACGTCTTAACCAGTTCCACAAACATAAGAATTCAGGCATTAGCTCTTCCAACTCCGCTCTAGCAGACCACCTTTTCCTCACAGGGCATAGCTCTTCCATCGACAACGCCTAACTCCTACATGTTCACCACAAACCCTGTAAGCTTAATCACCTTGAGGCACTTGAGATTTACAAAGCCTGTCTAAATCCTAAGCTAATCTTCCTGAACGAGGTCACTAAATTTTCAACTACTATAATCACAGCCTTATTAAAGTTATAAGTTTCATTGAAACAGTCTGACTTATATTGTCCTCAGCTTTTAATTCTGTTTTTATTTACCTTCCATTTTGTTATTCTTTATTGATAGCTTAAACGTTGTAAACCTTTAGCGGCTTTGAGACTGTCGGTGCAGGATGACAAAAGAGAAAGGGTGACAAAAAGGTTTTCTCTTTTGTCATCCTGCATTGATGGTTTTGGAGTTGTTCACTTTCTTGGAGTCTTTAAAGTTTTTAACTTTGTAGACTTTGGGAAAGCTTTAAAGTTTTCTATAAAAGTAATTTTTCTATTTTCATTTCATTCTACTTTGGTACACTCTACTCTATATTGATAGCTCAAACGTTAAGTTATTGTTTTGTAATTAGGCTAGCATGTTTACAGCCAGATTTTCAAAATTCCCCAGATTTTTACGTTTTGTACGCCGCAGGTTGGTTTCTATTGCTTAAATAAAAACTATCCTGCTTAAAAATATTTTCTTTTCTTCTTCAATCTACAACGAAATTTTATACGTTGTGGTCATAGGTCGTGGTCACGTGGCTCCTCTTTTAACTTGTTTTATTTTATAATATTTTTCTTTTTTTTTATTATTATAGGCTGTTGTATTAGGCCTCTTATTTAAATATGTTGCAATTATTTTTTGTGCATGCTTTCGCCGGCATACAAATATTTTTATCGAGCATTTGGGTAAGATATGACTTACACTTATTTTCTTATTTAGTTGAATTCGATTTACCAAGTTAATTATTTCAATTTATGTATTTTAGCACTGAAGATGACTTGTTTCCAAGTCGAAAGCGCTCTGCCTTTTATAATAAACGTTTTATATAGTGGGTTCGACATTTTTATTCATTTCTCCATATTGAACTAAAAAACCCCCACTTAGAGCCATCGATCCATGGCTCAATGTTTTTTTATAAATAAGAACTATGTATCTTTTATAAAAATTGTTCAAAATTTCGCCGCCCATTTTCAATGCACGGCTCACACCGGTGTAATAAAGAACGCAGTTCTTTTTCGCCCAAAAACGGCGGGCATGTTTCTAACTGTTCGATACGCGTCAGTTACACGTGACAGTAGCTCCTCAGGTGCTCTGACTGGAGTTCCGTACACATAGTTTTCAGATGACCCCATAAAAAATCCGTGGGATTCAGATCTAGTGAGTGGGCCGGTCATTCATTAGGATACTTTGCATCGAGAAATGCCTAGTGACTAAAATGTGCTGGTGCACCGTCATACATAAACCACATTTCGTGTCACATTTGTACATCGAAGTCATTTTCTAGAATTTAATTCGCCGTTAAGCGATCATGCAACACAAATGGACCTATTAAATAGTTGACAACTATCCCACACCTAACATTAAGTGAAAATCTGGGTTGAATACGTGGTAGATATTGCGTGTGGATTTTGTTCAGCCCTCAGGTGCTTGCTATGGCTACCGTACATTCCTTCCTTGTAAATGTAGTCCCATCGGTAAAAAGTAACTACTCTGGAAACCGTTCTATTCTGTTTATTGATAAAACTGTGCTAAAACACTATGCACTGCTTAATACACTGTTTCCAAGTTCGTAAGCTACAGTGCGAACACTAGTTCTCGGATTAATGGCAACAGCATTCACAACATTTTCCTCTAATGCCGCAGTACGAACCATTCTATCACGTCCCGTATCTGTCATACAACTTTCAAATTTTTAACTTTCTCGAAGACGTTGATGAATTGCTGCAAAGCTGTATGATGAGACTGCTATTCAGAAAATGTTTTCCATAAATCCTTGCAGCTGATCGGACTCTAAATGTATATCTGCTAGTTCTTTGAAGGAATACATTTTTGAAACACCATTAGGTGGATTTAAAGAGACACAAAATATTTTTTGGTGGTGGTGCTAGTTCTTTGAAAAAAAGTGTGGGATTTTTCCAAATAACTTTAATTTTTCGCAAATTATAATTTACCAATCCTTGTAATGACACAATAGAACTTATTACAACTAAAATATGGCAGTCTAAATTTGGATTATTCTCAAACTTTCTGCTTTAATTGTGACTGCTGCAAGCCATCTCATTCCCACTTAAAAATTAATGCATGTCTATTGTAGTCTTCTTCAGATAAACGCTGTATGACTTCATCTAAATAACTAAGAAGCCTATTTGCAGAAGATATAGTAAACTCTGAAAATTCGCTTCACCACAATTCTCAGTTACTTGTATTTTATCTGGATATGGCTCCAATTTGGTGGTTTGCAAAACTTTATAGCAGGAAAGACAGGGAACGAAACACTAGCGTGTACTCGCGTACACTATTAAAAATAGTGCACTAAGAATCGGATAAAACTTGAAGTGTTTTAAACAGGTATTAAAACCTGAAATCGTTAACTCTTTAGTCAACCAAAAAAATGTCGCAGAATATCTCGGAAAACAGAACAAAATCAATTTTAAACTTCAAAAACTGCTTAAAACATATCTCAAAACCTCACCTTTTTAATGTTGCTAGTTACAGTAAACTGGCCTTAAAGGGAATAAAAATATTATAAATATATTCTTACTTACCCCCTTCAAGATGGTTTTAAGGGTATTTAACTATTTCAATGGATTTAAATAACTTTTTATTATACGTACCTACTTTTTAATCAGACAGTAGCAACAATTTGCACTCAAAACAAACTTCAAATTCAAAGTAATACTGTGACACTATTGCTGCCTTCGTAACAAACACATTTTTTTTCGGGAGGAGGGGAAAAATACATTTACGTACGGCCCCCAGTGCTCCAAATTTCTCAGCGGAGTGTGGGACTATTCGACTTAGTGGCTTGGCTACCCACTAAAACACCCACTCTTCAATTCTTGCGGGACTGACTTCTCAGCATTACTTCGATCGGGGTTTGCCTTCTGTTTATCTTATTTCCCTTTTTTACTATCCGTTTCGTCCTACTCTTTTGCTGTTATGACAGATGTCGCTTGCTTCTCCACTGCGTCCCAGCATTCTCTGCTTTGTAGCATTGTCTTCTGTAGGTTTTCTCTGGTCAGCTTTTTTCCCACCTTTTTTCCATTTCCAGCCATTGCTTCGCCCATCTGGGGCAGTTGAAAAGTGTATAGAGACAATCATCCAGCAGATCCGGGCAGTACACAAAATTTTCTGTTTCTCTCGGGTGTCTGTGATAGGGGTATGCCATAAAGCTACCATGTCCGAGCAGCAGCTGCGAGAGGAAGTAATTCACTTCTCCGTATCCTCGTGTTACCCATGGTTCTATGAGTGGGATGATTCGTTTTGTCCACACCGCACATCCAGTTTCCTGGTTCCATCTTGTTTGCCATTCGTGCCTAGTGTCTTCTCTAATCTGGCTACTGCTCTCCTCTACTACAAGTTACATTTTTAGCTTTTCTTTTGCCATCAGGTCTATTAGCATCAGCCCGGAAACTACTGACAGCGCTTCCGCCGAGGCCGTCCTGTAGGAACTACATATCCGTATTACCAGCTGTCTCTGTATTCTTCATACATTATTCTATATTTTTTGTTCTCATCAACGATTCATACCACGTAGGAGCACCATACAGCATTTTTGACAGTGCCACTATGCAAAGTATGCGTCTGTGGCTCGCCTTTGGCCCCTTAACGTTTGTTACCCTTCTCAGCTGTTCTACCGTTTGGCTTACATTTTTTGCGGTTTCCTGCAGGTGCGTATACATTCTTAGGTCTTTATCCAGTCGTATGCCCAAATATTTTATACTTTTTTTGTTTTAATTGTTGTATTTTTAAAATCTATGCTCATCTCAGATAGGGTCCTTCTCCCCACCAGTGCAAACGCTTAGGATTTTTCTGGCACAATTTTAAAACCCATTTCTTCCAGTTCCTAGTCTATGATATTAAGCAACCATTCCACTTTTCGTATCAGGTATTCCGCATTGCCATCTATCACCACCACTGCCAAATCGTCCGCGTATGTCACGAGGTGAGTTCCCTCGGGGAGGACCAGCCTGAGTATCCTGTCGTAATATGCAATCCATAATGTGGGACCCAAGACAGAGTTTTGTGGCACTACGCTGCTTACGTCGATTTTTTTGTTTTTCCCTATTTTTATTTTCCTGTCTATAAAATAGATCCAATCAGACCTGCTAAGCATGCTGATATCTTTAATTCTTCCAGGGTTTCCAAAATCTCAGACCACGGTGCACTGTTAAAAGCATTTCGTATGTCTAGTGCCGTTATTATCGCTAATTTCTTATGTCGGTAGGAAGGGGCGGAGGCAACCCTCGCTAGCTCTTGTATTTTCCTGACAGCATCGACAGTCGATCTGCCTTTGCGGAAGCCATCTTTTTGCTCTGACAGGGAGCCTTTTTCTTAAAGCTCTTGTTGCAGCCTGTATCTTATGATGCTCTCCCATAATTGGCCTAGTAGATTTAATAAGGATAGAGGTAGATAGATGTCTTCCGAGTCTTTGTGGTTTTTCGGTTTTTCTATAAGCACTAAGCGAGCAGTTTTCCATATTGGTGGAATTGTACTCTCCTCTCTCAGAAGTCTATTCCGGCATGCTCTACATGTCCCTTCGTGATTTTCCAGCACTATTCTAGATATTTCCGGAGTTATCCCGTTCGACCCAGGTGCTTTTCCATTTTTCATTTGGGCAGTCGCAGTCCTTAATTCCTCTACTATTCTACTATATTTCCTGTACTATCTCGTCGTTTTCTTTTCTCTTTTGTGTGGTCCACCTTAACGGCCGGTGGGTTGGGAAGAGTTTATCCGCCCATTTCATTTGTTTTTCTTCATCTAGTGCATTATTGCCTCTCAGCATTTTGGTTTTCTTCATGACGATCTGGTACACTAGTCCCCAGACGTCATCTTTCAGCTCCTTTATCAGCTCGTTCCATTTGCGTTGTTTGGCTTCTTTTATTACCTTCTTTAGGGAATCCCGGTACTTTCTATAGTTTACCCATAGCTGCTTATCTGCATCCTCTCCATTGGTGCTTCTACCTTTCGTGGCAAGGCGCCTTGCGCGTATACACTGTCGTCTGCTCTCTGATATCCCCTCGTGCCACCAGTAAACATCTGGCTTACTTCCCGTCTTTCCCTTGTACTTGGTTTAAGTACTACAGGGTTATTCTACAGCATTTATCAGGAAGTTTTCGTCTTCTGGGAGCCATGCATTATTCTTTAATTGCATTTTTAATGTCTCTTTGAACTTGTCTAGATCACCCGCTTTTATTTTCCATTTTCTTGTGGTGCATTCCTCTTGCAGTTTTTCTTTTCCGAGTTGTGTGCTACTTGTCAGTGTGAACTCTACGTATTTGTGATCCGACAGGGTCTCTGTTTCTTTTAGTACTGCCCAGTCCATCATATTGTCATATATTCCTTTCCCTGCAATGGTGGTATCGATAATTGAGCTTTGGTTTCGCCGTTCGAAGGTGGCTTTATGTCCCGCATTGCAGAAAATCAGATCGTGTTGTGCCAGAAAGTCCAATAGAAGGTTTCCTCTCTCATCCTGTGTATCCGAACCCTACGAATAGGCCTTTGAATTAAAGTCCCCGCCTACCAGGATCCGTTTCTATTTCTGATGTTTGCCCATGTTTTCGCCTTATTGGCTTAGGAAATTTTCAATTGCGCACCTCTGGCAGTTAGGCGATATGTAGCAGCTGTAGTGTATACCGTATGCCGTTTCTATCCAGACAAATCCTTTGCCCGCACCTTGGTCAATTATTCTTATTTTGCCCAGTACCTTAATTCCTACGTCTTTGTTTGCATCTGTATACCATCCTCTTGTCCCGTTTGTATTTGGCTCGCTACCCATTTAAATGCACCTTGGCTCCTGTTTAAGTTTATTTGTAGAAGTTAATTTTCTTTGTCTCTATTCTCAGTGCGCCGTGTCGTCTTCCGATATGTATTTTGCGTGTTCATTTGTGTGTTAGTTTGATGCTCTGGTCTCAGTTTTCTTCTCTTCTGTTGGTTTATTAGGGCTTCCCTAAATTTCTTGCACCTGCTCCCTCCTGCTCGGTGGCCAGTTTCCTCGCAAAGGGGGCATTCTGGTTGGTTTTCGCATTGCTTGGAGTTATGTCCGTGTTTGCAACAATTATAGCAAGCTTCGGGTCTATCTGCCTTACTCTGGCATTCCATCGCCCGATGGCTATAGCTCCAGCACTTGTAGCATGGGGGGACGTCCACCTTCTCTTGTACTTTGCATCTGCTCAGCCCAACCCTTAATGTCTCTTTTGTCATAAGCTTGTTTTGGTCATCTTTCCCTACCATGACAATCACCGCATGTGTGTTTCGGTAGCTTGGTCTTAAGTTCCCAACTCTCCATCTCATCGTGCCGGTTAGGCCAAGTTCTGTGGCTAATGGCTCGGCCACATCATTTTATGTTGCCATCGCGTCCAGTAGCTTTATGTGTACTGCTTGTTTGTTTTCACTGGAGATATTCCTTACTTTGACATCTTTTACCTCCTCCGTGATTGTGTTTAATATCTCTTGGAGGCCCTCCGCCTCCTTGTCCGTGACTATAAGCATAGTTCCGTTTTTGGAACTTCTGGGACTTCTGATTATTTTAGCCTCAGCCGTGCTATTCATAGCTTTTTTTTTGGAGGAAGGAGATACCTTTTATAGGCACCGACTAACTCGGTAGTGTGGGACTCCTTCTCTTCCAGAGATAGTTTACCCACCAAAACCACCTACCCCCTGATTTCTACTCCTTGCACGCCGGAGACCGTCAAGTATTACTAGGGGTGTAGGATTGTCAGAATGTTCTTTTTATTTATTTATATTATCCCTTTCATCTTGGGGTTTGCTTTCCATAATTTCTCTTATGGTATAATCGATATTCTTCCAATTGTCAGGTGTTTCCAGCATTAGGTTGATGATATTTTCAGGCGTTAGTGTTCTTCCGATTTTGGACGTAAGATACCTTCTGTTTTTCTCCCATTTGTGGCACCTGAAAATCGTGAGCTCCGCAAAATCCTCCTCGTCGCAGAAGCGGCAGTTCGGCGAATCGATTATTTTAAACCTGTGTAAATACTTTCGGAAGTCCCCGTGTGTTGATATGGCTTGTGTTGTATAATGTGTGATTTCTCCGTGCTTTCGCTCCGTCCATGTTTTTATCACCGGTATGAGTCGTTTTGTCCATCTGGCTGTTTGCGGCTGGCTATCCCATCTTTCCTGCTATTTAGTTATTATTTTCTCTCTTTCTTGTCCTCTGTTTTCAGGCCCTGCGTCGTATGAGTTGGTCCTTTCTTATGTGTTGTCGTCGTATGTGTTGGTCTCTTCAATTAGGAGGTCTATAGGTGGTGTTCCCGTTATCACTAGTAGCACTTCGGTAGAAGCTGCCCTATATGCCTGTGCTATTTTAACTAGTAGTTTGCGTTGGACTCTTGTTATTATGTTTTTATATTTTTAAAATTTCATCGCCTTTTGCCAGATCGGTGCTCTGTATAGTAGTGTGGAATACACAATTGACGTCAGTACTTTCCTTTTCTTCTCCTTTGGTCCTCTTATGTTGGGCAGGATCATGTTTAGTCTTTTAGTTCTATAATATGTCTTGTCATTCTAAGGTCAGTGTCGAAGTATACCCCAAGATATTTTGTCGCAGGAATCGTCTCTATGTCATTTTTTTCCACTGTTATCGTCAAGTGCCGCACTTTCCGTCTTCCCACTATAATTACGGCCTCCGTTTTTTCTGGAGCCAGTTTCAGTTTTTTCTATCCATCCATTGTTGTATTCTGCTGATCGCCGTTTCCGTTATCTGTCTAATTTTTTCAGCCGTCATACCGCTAACGACTAATGCTATATCATCTGCGTACCCTATGATGGTTATCTCTTTTGGCATTTTTATTTTAAGGACACCGTCGTAGTAAACGTTCCACAACGTGAGTCCCAGGACAGAGCCTTGGGGAACTTCGCACGTTACTTCCATCTCACTACTTTCCCCTACCAGTAGTGTTCTTCTTCCAGGTAGCTTTGGATCATTCTTATCAAGTAAGGAGCTATTTTTCTTCACTCTAATTCTGCCACTATTTCTCTCCACGGCGCAGAGTTAAAGCGTTTTTGACGTCCAGTGTCACTAGCAGGCAGCATTTTCGTCTTTTATAGGCTCCGCTGTTTACGCTTTCCGCAATATCCTGCACTTTCTCTCGCCTTTAACTAGGTGGTGGTTCATGACGTCTAGGTAGTACTCTTTTTGCGTCTCGGCAAAGATTTTAGCGATTTCCGGTGTTATATTGAACGGGCCTGGAGCTTTGTTCGTTTTTGTCCTTTGTACTGCTCCTTCCATTTCGTCTAGAGTGAAGAGGGGGATCTCCTGTTCTTCGAGCCACGGCTTATTCCAGATTACTTTTGGGTTTTTCGGAAACAGTTTTTGTGCTTCTGTCATTAGTTCTTCGTCAGTCTTTTATATTCTTTGTAGCACCCTCAGTTTTTTACATGCTATTTTATAGGCATCTCCCCATATATCGTTGTTCAGTTCCTTTATCAGGTCCCTCCATGCTTTCTCTTTCTGTCTTTTTATAGCTTTTTTCAGTTCGTTCCTTTTTTCTTTGTATTGTTGTCTCAGCCTTTTCTTTTCTTCCGGCTTTGCCCTTTTAGTTTTGGTGGTCATTTTCCTTCGTTTTTTCACACATTCGCGTCTCTGTTCCGCTATTTCTCGGTTCCACCAATATACCTCTTTCCTTTGGTTTTCTGAGCTTCTTCGTTTAGAGAAGCACAAGTTGCACGCTTTAATGATCATTTTCATAGCTTCGACCGCAATATTTATTAATTCATTTTCTTTCTTTCTCTCTTCTAATATTGATCGCAGTTGTTTTGCCAGGTTTTCCATAGCAATCGCGTTGGTTCTCTAGCCTGCGAGTTTGTTTCCTTGCTTAATTTCCGTTTGTTTTATATTTCCTTCTGTGCTGAGCTCGTAGGCTATGTTGTTGTGGTCACTCAAATTTTCTTCTTCTTTGTGGACCATCCAATTTCGCACCCTCGCCGTTAGGCTTTCCGCGTATAAGGTAATGTCTATGTAAGAGCTGCTGTTCCTTTTGGCAAAGGTCGGTACATTTCCGACATTAGCGGTATACAGTTTTTCCTGTTCCATCCACTCTGCTATGCACTCTGCTATGCACTATGCTTGTGCTTTTGCTTTTAGTTCTCCTGCTATTAGCACGTTCTTTCTTTTGCGTTGCTTCATGCAGTACCCCATTTTTTCCAGCACTTCTTCTAGGCAGGTGTTGTCGCAGTTTGGCGAGACGTAGCACGCGTATAAGCATACTTTGTCTAGTTCGATGTATATGAAACCGTTTCCCTTTCCTTCTCGTCTTACTTTGATCTTCGTATTGAACACTTTTATTGCTGCATCCATTCTTTTGTCAGTGAACCAGTTTCCTTTGCTCACAGTATTTTTATTGGGTTCAGAAATTATGGCAATGTCTATGTTTTTTTCTTGGGCCGTTTTGTTAAGCAGGTCGTTTGCGGCGATTTTGGAGAGCATTTTCTGACGTACTCCGCCCATCTCCGCGTGTTTCTTGTTTTATTTTTGTTCTGGCTTTAGCCAGCGCTCTTCAGAATAGCGGTCATTTGCCTGTTCCGGCCTTGTGCCTTTCTACCACGCAGAGAGGACATGCCTCGCTATTCGTGCACTCTTTTGCCGTGTGAACATTCTGTCCGCATGTTTAGCATGCTTTAGTTCTATCCATGCCGTCGCAGTCTTTACTCCGATGGTCGTATGTCCAGCATTTGTAGCATCGCACCACCTGTATCCTTTTTTCTATCGAGCAGTTAACTAGCCCTATCCTGAGTCTGTCGTATCTCGTTAGGATCTCCAAGGCGGAGATCCTAACGAGATACGACAGACTCAGGATAGGGCTAGTTAACTGCTCGATAGAAAAAAGGATACAGGTGGTGCGATGCTACAAATGCTGGACATACGACCATCGGAGTAAAGACTGCGACGGCATGGATAGAACTAAAGCATGCTAAACATGCGACCAAGACGGAAAAGAATACAAGGATACGCTGACCTGGGCAAAAGATTAATTAAAGTGAAAAAACAGCAAGCAGCGCAATAAGAAACTTGAGATTCACCAAGAAGGGGAAGCTGCTCATCACAACAAACCAGGATATGGTGGCACTAAGGTAGCTACACAAAGCGATGGAAGGCACGGACAACACCAAAGTGCATACCATCGGGGCGAAACGACGCACAGAGATCCTGCATATTAGAGGAATGGATGCGGAGGCTAAAAGAGAAGACGTCATAGAGGCTCTAGAGAAGGAACTAGGCACTCTCGAGAACGGAAGCTACAAGCTCAGCGAGCAGCGAGAAAATGCAACGGGAACCCAGGCAGCCACCCTGACACTGGACAAAAGAAAGGTCTTTTGTCCAGTGTCAGGGTGGCTGCCTGGGTTCCCGTTGCATTTTCTCGCTGCTCGCTGAGCTTGTAGCTTCCGTTCTCGAGAGTGCCTAGTTCCTTCTCTAGAGCCTCTATGACGTCTTCTCTTTTAGCCTCCGCATCCATTCCTCTAATATGCAGGATCTCTGTGCGTCGTTTCGCCCCGATGGTATGCACTTTGGTGTTGTCCGTGCCTTCCATCGCTTTGTGTAGCTACCTTAGTGCCACCATATCCTGGTTTGTTGTGATGAGCAGCTTCCCCTTCTTGGTGAATCTCAAGTTTCTTATTGCGCTGCTTGCTGTTTTTTCACTTTAATTAATCTTTTGCCCAGGTCAGCGTATCCTTGTATTCTTTTCCGTCTTGGTCCACAACTATTGCGAACGTTTTCCTAGCCCTGTTGTTTTCGTCCAATGCTTTATTATTTGAGCCACTGCTTGCGTATATGGCCACTATTGTCGGGGTTTGGTGAAATATGCATTCCACCATTTTTTGTATATTTATTTGGCTGATGGCATTTATATGGTTCAGTTCTATCCACTCGTCGCCGTCGGTTTCTTGTTTCACAGTTAGCAACTTGTGCCATATGTCTTCTTTGGTTCCGTTGTGTGTAATTTTGATGATTTTTTTCTTCCTCGGTTGTTCAGCATCCATTGAGCGCCGCTTGGTTATCCGCTCGATCACCTCTACATCCTGTGTGGTTGTGGCCAGCTCGGGTATCCGGTCTCGGAACATTTTTTGTATGCCACTATTCATTTTGGGGTCTTCTTTTCCAACAAACACTACTTTGACCACAGGTTTCTAGCCTCGTCAGTCTGTGTGCTGGTACTACATTTGGCTGTCGGTGTCAGCTGGTGAGGGGCTACATGAGTGTCTGCGTCGTATGTCGGCATCTCAATCTTTTTCCACCTTTGGTCTTCAAACCATTTCTGGGCCGTTCTCCTTGTTTAGAGGCCCAGTCTGTTTTTTGAGTAGCCCTGTTATAGTTTTGATTTCTTTTTTGGTGTTGGTGTTTTCATTGACTAATTTTGTTAGTTGTTCCGTGTGTATGATAAGCTTGTTTATCGCCTCAATTATGTTGTAAGCAATTGGGCACTCGTTTTCTTTAGGGGGTCTATCGCATTCGTCTCCGTCTTTTCCAGGACACATCATCGTACTTTTCGTTTTTTATTTAAGAGGGCGCTTAAAGAGTTGCAACTTTGCCGTTGGCTGGAGTTGTGTACCCAGCCGTGTGGTGGCTTGGCGTTGTCCGGGGTGTGGCTGATGCTATTTCTTTTTGTCTGTATTCCAGTCGTGGTAACTTGTACTCCGGCCTGGTTTCCTACCAGGAGCGCTGGGCGGTCGTTGGATAACGGTCGGAGGGAACCCGCTCTCACACTCTCTGCACCGACCAGGAGAGGTTGTTTTCCTCTGTGCAAGCCTGTTGGTCCACGAGAGCTATTTTATTTGGCTCAAATCCTCCAACCCTGCTGGATGCAGAGCCGTCGAGCTTACCCTATCCGCCACCCGGGGACGCGCTCGGTCGGGGTTGGGAGGCCGAGCTAGTCCGTGCTATTTATAGCTGTCTTCAGTTCATCTAGTAGCGTCATATATTCTCCCTTCTGTCTAGTGATAGTTATGGCGAACGAGTTTCTTTCTTGTTTTGTCCGGTTCGCCCTGCTTCGTTTTCAACTGGCCTCGTTTCTTTGGGCCTGTAGATTTCTACTTCAACCTCCCGACCTTTCCTACCAGGAGCGCTGGGCGGTCGTTGGATGACGGTCGGAGGGTGCCCGCTCGCATACTCCCTGCACCGACCGGCACTGCACCGTAAACGAATATTCCTTTTCCAAGCTCATTTACATGTATACATTGCGGCTGACCATCCTACACCCGCGGCACTGCGTGTAAGAATTTTTTTTGTTGAGGAGGTTGTTTTCCTCTGTGCAAGCCTGTTGGTCCACAAAAGCTATTTTATTTGGCTCAAACCCACCAGCCCTGCTGGATGCAGAGCCGGCGAGCTTCCCCTATCCGCTACCCGGAGACGCGCTCGGTCGGGGTTTCAGGCATCCCCTCCCCCAAATTGGGTGGCCGAGCTATTCCGTGGTATTCAAAGCTGTCTTCAGTTCATCTAATAGCGTCAAATATTCTCCCATCTGTCTAGTGATAGTTATGGCGAACGAGTTTCTTCTTGTTTTGTCTGGTTCGCCCTGCTTCGTTTTCTATTGGACTCGTTTCTTTGGGCGTGTAGATTTCTACTTCAACCTCCCGACCTAAGCACACAATTTATGTCATTTTCCTCATTTTATTCGTGTCCATAAACCTGGTCCTCTGTAGGACAACCTTTCTCACGTTGTCGCTTTCTGCTTCCATCCTCAAGTTTATTAAGCGATCCCACATGTTCTTGCCTGTCCTGTCTGTTTTAGTTTTTGTCATCCTCCTTGTTCTTTGGGTTTGTTCGATTCCTCGCCCAATCCTTATCGTATTCTCAAAGATTTCAAAATCTTTTGTTGGGTTACAGAGTGTTGTAAATTTGTCGCAATATATGCTTTGTATGCTTCTCTCCATTTTTTCATCATCCGGCTCTACGAGTACGAATTTCATTGTCTCTTCCTCATCCGTGGCTATGGGATTTACCACAACCACCTTTACGTTCTCGAATACCTCTTACTCCCATGGCAGACTTTCTGCTTCCTTAAAGTCCTCCAGCGTCTCTATGTCTTGTATTATTTTTCTTGTGATCTTTTTGGTGCAATTTCCCCACCCACTCTGGTTTTTTAGAAGCTTTGCAATTCGGCCTTGGGCATCTTTCAGAAGCTCACCGAGCCTCTTATTTTCTGACCTCAGCTCCGCTTCTAGTTATTCACTCCTTTTATCGTACTGATAGGTTCCTTTTCTTTTATATTTATTTCTCTTTATTTCTTATTATTTATATTATTTCTTTCTTTATACTATACTCTTCGTCCTCTCTGTTATCTTCCTGATTTATAAAGATGTTCCGTACCCTGCCCGAAGTCATTTTGTTCGAGCTGTCTCTTAGTTTATTTAACGCTTCTTTAATCTCCCTCTTACTGTTTACGCTTTTCCTTGGCCAATTTTTTTAAATCTATTATATTCCTTGCCACTGTGTAGAGAAGCTCCTGCAGTGCACGCGCTTCTCCTTTCTTCCGTTTTTTTCCTCATTTTCCCTTATTTTGCTTCTTTTCCTTTTTGGGCTTCCATCGTGACCTCAGGGGATCTATCGGCGCTTGTGGCATTTTCCTCTCTCTCCCGTTCAGATTCTTTTCCTTGTTCGTTGAACAGCGGCCGTGGCTTTCCAGAACTGGAATACGTCCTTAGTTTGCGCTCTCTCTTTTTTAGTTACCCGTTCCGTACTTTGCTGACTGTTTTTTGTTGGCGGTGTCCTTAAAATACAGCTACTAATACAGCTAATACGTATATCCGCCACGCGTTCTTTTACCGAAGATTTGCCATTCTTGTGGTATGCTCTCCTACGGGTTTTACGTAACTTTGTCTTTGGTCGTCGCTGTGCCTGCCTTTCCGCCCCGTCCACTCGTAGCCATCTCCATATCCATGTTCATTGCCATCTTGTCACCATTGGCTCCTCCTTCGATGGTAGCGGTAAGCGCTCCCACCGTATTCCGTGGAGCAGCACTTGACAAGAGCTTGTTAGGTGACGGGATTCCCTTTAACTGGGTGCCCACCCGATTTTGTTTCTTGTCCGCCATTTCATATTTTCGTTGGTAATTTTTTTGTTCTTAGTGAGTCTCCCGCCCTCAGTACACCCATAATCCGGGTCACAGTGCTTTTCCAGAATCGTCATCTCCTGTTTCGTGAACCCTCCATTTCTTTGCCAGAACGGGTCCGTGTCAGCCAGGTTCGTCGTCGATGTTTTTTTATCATGGATTTTTTATTATGTCTCCTCCGTTGCGCTAGTTGTTCCGCGGTGGCTATTTTATTTGACCACTATCCACTGGCAAGTCGGTGAGGGCATTCCCTAACTATCCGCCACCCGTGGGACGCCGCCCTCTGTAGGAGTTGTAACAAACACACTGCAAAACATTTTCATATCCCCGTACAATTATTTTAAGAAATAGCCATTTTTCATTGGTAACGCCTTTTTTCATTAACTTTTTTAAAAAAAGTTTGGAAGGTATTGTTAGGGAGAACGGAATATATTGAAATACAGAACTTTATATTGTAAAATGTAATTGGTAGTTACACAATAGGCTTGTGAGTTCGACTTCAATATATTTGAAGCTTTATTCTCCTTCCTCGAAAGCCTATCCTATCGGAGACTTGATATCATCGTGAATCGTAATTTAATTTTATTGACAGGCTAACATAATAGATAATTTAATTTTATTGACAATAACTTTAAAAGACGTCAATTAAATCACTTATAACGATTTTATTTAACTTATTTCTAGTTTTTCCCTGGGACTTTTTAAAATGTGGAATCTATTTACAATATCAGTTTTATTTCTTCAACGCCTTATGTGTCGTTTTTAAAACCTCTCAAGCAATAAATACTTTGAAGAGAAGATTTCATAATTATACAGTGGTCTCTTTCCAATTTAAACGCTATAAGATTCTATTTTTTAAGAAATTTCATAGTATTTGGTAGTGTCTTTTTGAAGAAAAAAGAGTTTTATTATTATTCATATATGATATATCTTTAGGGAAACCGTACAAAGCATTATTGTATTGCCATATAATTCTTTATCATTCGAAATATTCTTTGTGAAAATTCATACGGATATATAAAGATGCGATACGTCGCAAAATGTGTGCTGGAGGGCTGGGGGGTGTTGGCTAGGAATTATCTCTCCTGTTCAGGCAGTAGTCTCGTTTTTCTATCTGTATGTCTTCGCTGTATACCCGTGACATTTCATGGCTAATCTGTGCAAGAGTCCTTGAGTTTCTGAAATTCATCCAGTGGCCGGTGTTGGTGCGTTGGACAAGGGCGAATGAAACTTTCTCTTTGTGCCTGACTGAAACTGCATGTTCTTGAATTCAAGCCGACATTTTTATATTAGTACTTCCAATATAGGTTCGTTCACATATTCCGCAGGGTATTTCGTAAATTCCTTGGGGTTCCAACTGGATGATGTTCTATTGTCTGTCGCTACGTAGCATGAAGGATATTTTTTGATTTGACTTTAAAATTGTTTCGATGTTGTGTCTTTTTAGGATTCTGGCCGTTTTCAAGCGACCACTTGAAAATTCGAAAATTCGCATTGTTGGGTCTTTGTTTAACATGATGTTAAATGATACGAATACATACCAAAAGCTAGACAAAGACCCAACAATGCGAATTGAGAGAAAAGTGAATACACTAATCAAAGAGTTAGAAAGTAAAAACATCATCACTGATACAATAACTAACCGACTTAAGAGACACAATTCAACAGCGCCAAGATTATATGGATTAAGGAAAACTCACAAACAAGGAGTAAAATTTAGGCCTGTTGTCTCTTATATAAACTCACCAACCTATAATTTAGCCAAATTTATTACTAATATCTTGGCTCCTTTGTGTTCTCCACTTCAACACAACATAAAAAATAGTATCGAACTCAAAGAACTTTTAAATAACAAAAAAAATACCACCAAATTATATAATGATATGGCTAGACGTGAATTCTCTATTTACAAACATACATCAAGACATGATTACTAAACATATTAACAAAAATTGGAGATTCCTTAAATGCTATACGGATATTGATAAAAAATCTCCACTCAAAATAGTAGAATTTCTATTTGAAAACAATTATTTTAGTTTCGACAGCCAATTATACAAACAAACGAGTGGTTCCGCGATGGGCAACCCCTCCAGCCCCATATTTGCTAATTTGATAATGAATGACTTAATAGATACAGTCATAAATAAACTAAAAGATAAGGTAAATTTCATAAAGATCTACGTAGATGACACCTTTTTAATTATTGATAAAATTTATAAAGATTACATTCTTGACTGTTTTAACAATTATGACACTAGGATTACTTTTACGAGAGAGGAAGAATACAAAGCCTCCATCCCGATTCTAGATATTAAAATACATAGAAATATAAACAACGTGGAGATTAAAACATCATGGCATATGAAGGAGACATCTTCTGGCAGAATTTTGAATTTTCACACCAATCATAGCATGAACCAGAAAACAAACGTTGTGAGGAATCTAGCATGTAGAGCGATAAACCAAACAGACGATGAGTTCAAAGATGATATTATCAGTAAAGTAAAGATCACTTTACAAAGAAATAATTACCCTACTAAATTAGTGAATATGATTGTTAGTGAAACACGACGAAATGTAATAGGAAAAGAGAAAAAAAACATGACGTACTAGACATGAGTATTAGATTAGACGAAAGACATGACCAGAAACAAATTAAATACTATAGAATACCTAATGTTGACCAATTGTCCTTCAAAGTTGCACGTATATTATAGACAGAGACAAGCAAATTCGCAATGTATAATTTAAGGACAAATAAACAAGTGTTTATCAACCAAAAAGACAAACCAGACAAAGGATATCTTAGTAGTGTAATATACAAAATTCCATGTAAAAACTGTGAGAAACAATATGTTAGCCAAACTAGACAAAGGATATCTTAGTAGTGTAATATACAAAATTCCATGTAAAAACTGTGAGAAACAATATGTTAGCCAAACTAGACAACTAGTATAAAACAGGATCAAACAACATATAAGGGATTGCCAACCTCAACATGCCGGGAAAGAGAATTAAACGGCTCTAGCCTTCTCACAAATTTAGAGAAGGGCATATTTTCAATTTTGAAGAATATAATATTTTAGATTTAGAACTTATAACTTCAAAAGAAATATTGGAGGAATGTTTTAAATCAAATATCAAAATTGTGTGAATTACCGAAGCGACACGCTAAATTTAAGTAGTCATTATGAGTCATAATTGAGAAACATAAAAAAATTAAATTTAAAAATACCACATTTCAACAACAAAATTAGGTTGGCTACATTTTGTTGACAATTCCCCAATGTGACAGCGAAAATTTAAATGTATTTTTCTATTTTGCGTCTGTAATAGACTCATTACAGCACTAATATGCGTGCGGTAATGGCTCGCCGAGTGCTGTAATATTTTTAGTTAGTTAATTTATTCAAAGTTGGCACAGAAATTCAGAGCTGTCAGTGATGTCAAATTTTCGGCGAGATAGTTTTGTTATAGTTTAGTTATGTGATGTGTGGAATCACAACAAAAATTTGCTCATTGAAATTATGTATTTTTTGAATAATATAAAGTTTATATAGAGCGAAATTTATAGTGAAAAAACAAAAAGTTAACTTTAGATTGGTGTTAGTGTTAAAAATTGTGTTAAAAACAAAGTGAATTTGGTTTCAAGAAAATTATCGTTCGAAACGTCAAATTATTTTAGTGTCAAATATTCTTTTTCTTTCTTTATGGGACTTAAAAAAGGTAATATAATAATATTTGAATATTATACAATAGACCGAATGTGCGCCGGTATAAGCTCTATTGTCCTGGGGGTAAGAAATCGCCCCCGAAGGCAGACGAACTATAAGACATAGTCAACGGCATTGGAATCAGTAAAGCAATGAGGGAATTTATCTAGTTCAATTCCAGGGATATTTAATCAGGTAGTTTCCCATTGCAATGGGAAGCTTTATATCTGCTATAACATTATGTCTGGGACATTATATCTGCTACTACTCACCACAATGGTTGGCCAAATGTGTCGCACTATTTCTTCAGAAACAATGTCCAGTGTAAAGATCAGAGTTTGGAAATTTGAGAAATGTCGCAATGTCTTTTGATATTCTCCCCATATTAATACCAATTAAAATATTAATACAATGAGCGTTACAAAAAGTTAAAATCTTTAAAAGTTAAAAGGAAAAATATCTTATGCGTAACATTATTAGGATGTTAGTTAGCATATTTTTTAATTAAGTCAATCCAATGAGGATCTGTAATTGCAAACATACTTGGAATGTATTTTTTTGTTTTAGATATAGACACAATGATGGAATCGGATCTGTATTCTATGTCATTGATAGATATATACGTTAATTCCTGACGTCTAAGCACACCATTATAACCCATTATCAAGACGATCTATAATGAATACCGTTACATACAAAGCTGCAATATACATACAAATTTATCCACCTTCATAGCCAGATAAAACTTATCATCCACTTTCGTTATAAATTTATGAATATCTTCTTCTAAAATCTTCGACTTTTTAGGCGCGTAGCCCTGAGATATCCGTTTCAATAAAGCCTGAAATTTACAATATTTGGATTTATCTACATCCTTATGTATAGATTAACAGGACCTCAACATAGAATATATCGTCCATAAACTTGATGGTATATACTTCTTGCGTTGTAATTCGAAGTAAGCAAGTAAAACAATTTCCGAAACAACTGTAACTTTATTTAGATTAAACCACTCCCACTTTACACCCACTTAAATTTGCAGTATTCTTTTTCATATCTTGCTCGCGATTTATCTGGCAACAATTTATTCACTGTATTTGCAGTTATTTCTTTCAATTCTAGTGGAGTGCAAGATATTTTTTCACCCATTTTAATTATACCCTTTAAATTAATTTCAAGTGTCAATTATCAGTGTAACCAATCACCATAAAATTTTATGAATATGTATGGGCGATTTTTTTATTTAGAAATGGCATAACATGGCATAAAAGGGCGCAAAATAGAAAAAATATTTAAAAGAACTCGTTCGTCAGGCGTTTTTTATCACTTGTTCATTAGAAAACTCCTCGCTACGCTCGTCGTTTTCCAAACTTGGACGCGTGCTGTAAAGTCGCGCTGACTGAACTCGTCCTTTAATATACTAATTTAATATTAATTTTAAATAGAATATAATGTACAAATGTTAGAACATTTTTGTTTAAATTTAAAAATAATAATTGCTTAGGTAAGAAATGATGTCATAAAAAAATTTGTGTAATTAATGCCCATATTTTGTTTGTAGCCTGAGGAAGACGAAAATAAAATCGCGTAAAATTTATTCATTCAATGTTCGATTAGAAGTATACAAAACTCAACATACCATAAATGGATGAAGTTCTACAATAAATAGCTGGATAAATACTAAAATAAATTAATCAATCCAAAATTCGGTTACTTCGTACAAAATAAAGTACTTCATCCAAAAAAAGATTAATTCATCCAAAATAAAATGTAATCATCCAATAATTGATTTTTTTTTACAAACCATGATTTTGCAAAATGCAAATATACGAGTGTTTTTTTTGTTATATGCCTAAAAATACAGAAAGGAAAAAACTGTTCACCTTATTGATGAGTGGATTAGCTCGGAAATAAATTGCATTATTCTATCTGCTTATATATAGTATATATACTGCTTCTTATATATAATGCATCTTCTATCTATCTTCTTCTTCTTGTTTCCAATAGCCCTACTTTGGATCACGCTTGTTCAACTATTGGGCTTTGATCTTTGCCCAGTATTGTCGCATCTTCTGCCGGTGTAGCTTCTTTCCCTCTTCTGTCCAGGGGGTACCTTTCCTTCGGGGTTTTTCCTGAAATCCACGGACTTCCTTCAGTGTTTATCCTGAAATCCACGGACTTCGTTCAGGATGCACCTCACAGAAGACTGTCTGTTTTGGGGATCTGTCATTCCCACTTCTTTAATATCTTTCTCGGTTTCTGTCAACCAAGTGGTACGAACTTTTTGTTTTACCAGAATGTGAACAGACTGTTGGTTAGTCGGTTTGGAGTCAATCTTGCTACGTGGCCATAGAAAGCTACCCTTATTTTCCTTGCACAGTCAGAGAGCCTCTTAATATGTTCGTAGAGCTCAGAGTTATGCCGCCTTCGGGATTCCCCATCTTCCTTTACAGGGAATGCTTAGGATCTTCCTGATGATTCTCTTCTCTCTGATTTCCAATTTCTCTACCGGAGCTCTTCGGTTCAAGGAAAGACACTCCATGGCATACAGTGCTTCCGGTCGTAAGACTGATGTGTTTGCGCTCTCTTTCGTTACATGCCGCTTTGGTTAGAAATAAAATTTGAAGGAATCAAGTCCTTGTTTGTAAAATTCGTTCATTGTGAAGATATTTATTGTATTTTGTATAAAAAAAATTGTTTGTAAAGAGCAATCAAATTTTGGATGGACCAACCTTTTTTGTACAGTTAAACCTTTTTTTGGGTGAATTTATTTTATTTTGTACAAATATATCAATTATTGTACTAAACCATTATTATTTGTAAGATTCAATCGATTATTGGGCGTTTATATTTTATTTTGGACGAAGTAACCTTTTTTGGATGAAGTAACCGATTTTTGTATGAATAAACCGAATTTTGTATTTTTCCAGATATTATTTGTAAAAAAGCCTTTTATTTTGGACGAAGAAACCTTTTTTTGGATGAAGTAATCTCTTTTTGCATGAATAGGCCGAATTTTGTATTTTTGCAACTATTTTTTGTACAAAAACATCAATTTATTGTACGCAAAAATCCAAGCCAAATAAAATCGTCGAAACGTTGCATAAACGACATTTTTTTTAAATAAATTTTTCCCCATACCTCAAGAACCTATATAAACAATTATATTTTAAATTTATTCTGAATTTGTTTTTTTGAAGTTCTATGACCATAAAAAATATGTTTTTTTTACATATTACGATTGCAGAAAATGTTGCTCCGTATTCATAACGAATAAAACATTTCTAAAATCATATTCACAGATTTACCTTTAATTATAAATAGTAATAAGTATACCACACCTACTTAATAACATACTCTTACATCTTTTGAAGTCATATTGTTTTAGCAGATTAACACATTAACGAACAAATTAACAGTCTCATACATAGGTTATCCAGGAAGAAACTGAAAAAGTTAAAGACAACTAGATGGACACATGTAGACCCCCAAATGAAGAAAATTTGAACTCATGGATAGAACAAACATTTACTAATTGCAGTTTATTTAATATATCTTTTTAGAATACAATCGACTAAAAAGTTCATTCTAAACAATTTATATCAAACAAACATATTTTGCTATAAGGGATACTTCATTTACTCATAATTTTTCACTCCCACTTTTCTCCCACTTTTGTATCCCACTTTTGTTGCTCACTTCAGGTTCTACTTGGCGTTGTTTTGTCAAATCAGATCTCGCCGGAAATTGCCTGCCATTGTTTGCCACTGCTTGGTCTTATTTGGCATGGCCAGATCTAGTCTATTCCTGTTCTTCTTATCCTATCTTGCCCGACCTCGCCTGTCTTATCCGAACTTGTCTGATTTTGTCTGCTCTGGTCAGGTCTTGCCAGATGCTGTCAGGTCTTATCTGGCCTTGTCTAGTCTTATCTGGTTTTGTCTGGTAATGTTTTGTCTTCTCTAGTCTTGCCCGGTGTTGTTTGGTCATTACTGGTCATGTCTGGTCTTGTCTGATTTATCTGGCCTTGTGTGATTTTATCTGGTCTTGTCTGGTCTTGTCTGGACTTGCCGGTCTTGTCTGATCTTGCCAGGTCTAGTGTGGTCTTATCTGGTTTTGTCTGATGTTGTCTAGTCTTGTCTGGTTTTCTGTGGTTTTGTTTGGTATTCTCTGGTCTTGCCTGGTCTTGTATTTTCTTGTGTTTTCTTGTCTCGCCTTGTCTGGTCCACTATGGTCTTGTCTTGTTTTATCTGTTCTTGTCTGGTCTTGTCTGGTCTCGTCTAGTCTCGGCAGATCTTGTCTGGTCTTGTCTGAAGATGTCTGATCTTGTCTCATGTTGCATGGATTTGCCTGGTCCTTTTTGGTCTCGTCTGGTCTTCTCTGGCCTTGTCTGGTCTTGCCTTGTCTTGTGGGGTCTTGCCTGGTCTTCTGTGGTCTTGTCTGCCTTTATATGGTCATGTCTGGTCTTGTCTGTTCTGGTCTGATCTCATCTTGCCTCGTTTGGTCTTGTCTGGCTTGTCTAGTCTTGTCTGATCTAGTCTGGTCTGGTCTGGTCTTGTCTGGTCCTTTCTGGACTTGTCTGGTCTTGTCAAGTCTTGTTTAGTCTTGTCTGGTCTTGTCTGGTCTTGTCTGATCTTGATTGGTCTTGTCTGGTCCTATCTGGTCTTGTCTGGTCTTATTTAGTGTTGTCTGGTATTGTCTGGACTTATCATGTCTTGTTTTATTTTTTTACAGAAGTAGTTCTTGTGCTGCTTGCTTGGCATTGTCTTGTTTGGTTTGGTCACGCCCTCACTTGTCAGATTTTACCTTGCCTGGTCTTGTCTTGTCTTGTCTGGTCTTCTTGGGCTTTGTCTGGTCACGTCTGGTCTTGTGTGGTCTTGTCTGGTCTTGTCTGGGTTTGCCTTGTATATTCCGGTATTTTCTGCTCATCATTGTTTTTTTCTGGTCTTGTCTGGTATTTTCTTGTCTCATCTGGCCCTCTTTGGTCTTGTCTGGCCTCCTCTGGTTTGTCTGATCTTGTGTGGTGTTGTCTGATCTTGTCTGATCTAGTCTGTTGTTGTTTGGTCTTGTCTGCTGTTGTCTGTTCATGTCTGGTGTTGCCTGGTCTTGTCTGGTCTTTTCTGGTTTGTCTCGTCTTGCCTGGTCTTTTCTGGCGTCTTCTGGTCTTGTCTAGTCTCGTCTGGTCTTGTCTGCTCTTGTCTGCTCTTGTCTGGTCTTGTCTGGTCTTGTCTGTTCTTGTCTGGTCCTGTCTGGTCTTATCTGGTCTTGTCTGGTCTTGTCTGGTCTTGTCTGGTCTTGTCTGGTCTTGTCTGGTCTTGTCTGGTCTTGTCTGGTCTTGTCTGGTCTTGTCTGGTCTTGTCTGGTCTTGTCTGGTCTTGTCTGGTCTTGTCTGGTCTTGTCTGGTCTTGTCTGGTCTTGTCTGGTCTTGTCTGGTCTTGTCTGGTCTTGTCTGGTCTTGCCTGGTTTTGTCTGGTCTTGTTTGGTCTTTTCTGGTCTTGTCTGGTTTTGTCTGGTCTTGTCTGGTCTTGTCTGGTCTTGTCTGGTCTTGTCTCGTCTTGTCTGGTCTTGTCTCGTCATGTCTGGTCGTGTATGGTCTTGTCTGGTCTTGTCTGGTTGTGTCTGGTCTTGTCTGGTCTTGTCTGGTCTTGTCTGGTCTTGTCTGGTCTTGTTTGGCCTTTCCTGGTCTTGTCTGATCTTGTCTGGTCTTGTCTGGTCTTGTCTGGTTTTGTCTGGTCTTTTCTGGTCTTGTCTGGTCTTGTTTGGTCTGGTCTCGTCTCGTCTGGTCTTCTCTGGTTTTGTCTGGTCTTTTCTGGTCTTGTCTGGTCTTTTCTGTTCTTGTCTAGTCGTGTCTGGTCTTGCCTGGTCTTGTCTGGTCTCGTCTCTTCTTGTCTGGTCTTTTCTGGTCGTACCTGGTCTTGCTTGGTCTTGTCTGGTCTTGAATGATTTGTATGGTCATGTATGGTATTTTCTGATTCAGTATGGTCTTCTCTGGTCTTCTCTGATTTATCTGGTCTTGTCTCGTATTGTCTAGTCTTGTCTGGTCTTGTTTGGTCTTGTCTGGTCTCGTCTGGTCTTGTGTGGTCTTGTCTCGTCTTCTCTGGTCTTGTCTGGTCATGTGTGGTATTATCTTGTCTTGTCTAGTCTTGTCTGGTCTTGTCTGGTCTTGTCTGGTCTTGTCTGGTCTTGTCTGGTCTTGTCTGGTCTTGTCTGCTTTTGTCTTGTATTCTCTGGTCTTGCCTGGTTTTGTGTTGTGTTATCCGCTGTTTCTTTCAAAACTATTCCTTGTCTTGCTCGTATATATACTGTTAACTTTCAGTTGTCTTACATTTTTCTCTAATTTTTTAGTTCTCTATTTATCTATTTTGAAAATGCTGTAAAAACGTTTTCTTTATTATCTCATTTACTCTCTAGCCTATTTCTCTCCATTATTCATACTCACGCGTTCCATAAATAGGATATAACATAATTCCGGCATTTCTATCACTTCTAATATTATATCCTATCAAAATAATCGAACTGGCTTATAGGCAATCGAGAATCGAATCTGTCGTTTCCATTTCCAGTCCCAGAAACTGCGTGATGCGATGCAATAAATGGATTACGCTTCCACTGTCCACAAACAACTTGTTAATCTCAAGAGTAATGCCGAGAGAACGAAAATGGAGAAAGAAAAACCTATAAACTCCTTGTTTTCCCGTTAGTCATACAGGATAAAGTTGCAGGGAAAATTCACGTAGGGAGATTTGAATTGCGGAGTGTAAATCTTAATAACGAGATCGTATTTATCCCAGATATTTTTCGAATAGCCGTCGATGTATCCCAAGCAGTTTAAAAATCGAGGCTACTAATATAGTGATCTCCACGAAGCTTTCAATCTAAAATACAATAAGGATCATGAACAAGACAAAAAAAAAATGGAGATATTGGATTCCATTGTATCAAATTAATCGATTTCTATTAAACTCTAATAATTTTAAATGGATTTTACGAAGGATTGTTAACTTCAGTTCAGAAACGGTCAAACAATATTAGATTACACACAACTATACAATATTAGACAACATTAGAGAGGTCTAGACCAACGTTTTTTTAAATTGTTAAACAGGCAACCCAAATATTTTTTTTAAGAACGAGAGTGACTCAGAGGTTTGGATCGAAAACGGAATTGTCAAATGACGAAATTAACTTAATTTTACAGAGAAATAACTTAAAATTAATATATCAACAGATATTTTTTCGAATTTATTTTAATTTTCGTTTTTCATTATATTTTTATTAAAACTGTTTTGTCTTATGACACAATACAAATTTTACGGGATCCAATTTTGGGTTGCGAACCATACTTCGAGAAACGCTGGTATAAACAAGGGGTCGGCAACCCGCCGCTCGCGAGCCGCGTGAGGCTCTTTTACTTAAGTTGTCATTTTATTTAAGTTGTCTCTTCAACTAGTCCAGAACATGTAATTTAAGTTTATTGGAACAAATATCTAATTTCAGTATCACAAACTTTATCACAACTTTCATTTATTAAACAAGATATTACAACAAAAACAAGTACGACATGTTTAAATTACATGAAAACAAAGTACATTCCCGTTTTGAAAAAAATATTTTCGCCCTTCATTGCATTATGCATCAAGGGGTGATGCTATGTACGCACAGATTTCCTGTCAAGATAAAAAAAAAGTAATTAGGGACTTGGTAGTAAAAATAATAAAACAAATCGTTGCAAAAGCATTAATAATTCATTGCGAAAATGTTCTTCAATATTTCAGTCAATGTATCGAACATATTGACACATTTTCCTTGTCAAGTTTGGTGTTAAACCGTCGTTTAACTCAGAGTATTTCAAGCCCTTGGTCGTCATCACGACTGGCTATAAAACATTGTTAAGATGCGCTCTTAACAATTTCACTGAGAAGTTGCGAGAAGGACGAGGCGATATTTCGCATTAATTTTCTAGAAATTATACTTTTTTGATTCAGTCAATGATTTCATCTTTTTTGAAAGATGAAATTATATTGGAACAGTTTGAAAGTTGCCATTAATTAAAGCCATTAATAAAATCTTATCAATTTGCGGGTCCATATATTATTGTGGGCAACTTTTTAATAATATGAATATCCAGAATATAAAAAGAAGCCCAACATGAAAGTTCTTTAAAACTAAAGACTCCAAATTAGGAACCTGATAAAACAAACCCATCAAAAGTCAATTTACACGAACAAATTTCATTGTTTTTGAATTTTTTTTAATAAATTATTTGCCTATTATTTTTTTTTGTATATGTTTAAAGCTACGTACACTATTGGTGTGTGACCGCTTCGTATATGTCAACTATACGAACAGTTTCGGTCTATACGCGGTCACACAGCTATAGTCAAACTATAGCAGACGTTGTGGAATGTCACCTATGACGGCCTTCTGCGGACGCTGAGACGGTTACTGCCTACAGGGGTAGGTATTGTGGCATATGCAGACGACCTGGCACTTGTCTTCACCGACAGTTGCTGGGCTATGCTGCGTCACAGAGTCGCAATGGAACTCGTTCGGGAGTGGATGGAGACCGCGGACCTTCAGCTGGCCGCCTCTAAAACACAGGCGGCCCTGCTCTTCACCAGGAGGTCACGAAGAGGCAATCTGAATGTCAAAATTTTGGGAGAGAGGATACCGGTTGAACGGGCGATCCGGTAACTTGGAATAATCCTCCAGGCGGGTAAGAGGGACTACACGTGTGCCACGCCGCCGGCAACGCGGCACGTCACAACAGATGGCGCGTCTTATGCCGAGGGCCATCAGGCCTTGGGACGGTAGGAGGCGGCTAAAGGCCAGTGTGGCTACTAGCAGACTCCTATACGCGGCACCAGTGTGGGCAGCGGCCGTGAGCTTATGCTACGGGCACTGCGCCTGGTAGCCATTGTGGTCGTCCGGGCGTACCGTACAGTTATGTGTGACGCCGTGGAGGTTATATCGGGGATATCTCCCGCTGACCACCTTGTTATGGAGCGCGCGTCGGTGAGGGACGCAAGAACATCTGGCAAGAAAGTCGCTTCATCCCAGATTTAATTCGGTGGATGGGGAGAAGGCTGGATGAGGTGGTTTCATACTTCGTCACACAGCTTCTTACCGTACACGAGCCCTTTGGAGCGTATCTGCAGAGGATTGGGAAAGCCGCAGAGGACAGGTGCACATCCAGTCGAGAGGGCTTGCGCGAGAACGCGGAGAACACTCTCGTGGCGTGTCCGCATTGGGAGAGGAAGCGACAGGCCTTGGCGTCGGCCTTGGAAGTGGAAGTAACGGTCGAAGCCGTGGCGGGTGGCCTCGCCGGTGAGGTAGTCATGCGGGCTAAAGATTTGCCTGTGTGGGAAAAAGGGCGTTAGGTTTTTGTTTTTGTTTTGTCTTGTTATTGTTCTTGTAAATGCTATTGTTTGTATACTTTTATTAAATAAAGTTCATCTGGTGCCCGTTACGGGAAGACTCGAAGGGTGGGCAGAGGCAGTAATGCCAGCGTTGGCGGTCTCTACGTCCACCCGTTTCAGTGGAGCCAATTGAGCCTAGGCTGGCCAACGAAAACAGCTTTTGATATTTCCAAATTAATAGCCGAGACTGGGTATCCTCATAGTGCTTGAGGAAATTAACACTTCCGGCTTTAAGAATCGTCGCAAATAATTTATATGGAAAAAAGTTTATTATCGGCGATACCACTATCAAATAATACAGTTAGTTAAACGGAAAATTGACGATTGCGCGAAACATTTAGACGAAGAACTATTTGCTAAAGTAAGGTTAAAAAGTAAGTTTTCTTTCTTGCAAGTAGATGAAAGCACGGAAATCAAACATAATGCAAAACGAATGGGTTTTAAAAGATACATTGAGGAAGACATCATACAGGACTTTTTTTAGTTTTGTAGAAAGCAAGAACGACCCCAGATATAATTTTTAAGCTTACCAATGATTTGGTCATGGTCATGGTATTGATTGGATGAAGTGTGTTGGTTTAAGCAGCGACGGAGCACGTGTCATGGCAGGCAGTAATGAAGGTATGTTTAAACAAATTCAAGATTTAGCCATTAATTGTGTGTGGGTGCATTGTAGTATCCATAGACAAGCGTTGGCGCTTAAACGCATGTCTTTAAATTTAAACATGACCGTGCAAGACTGTGCCAACTTTGTAAACTATATAAAATCTCGTCTATTAAATAGGAGACTTATAGGAAGGGGAGTGTTCATATTCAAAAAAATGTTTTATCTTAGTGAACAAGAAGTTGATAATTTAATTGAAGTTTTATAGGACACCGATCTTAAAACAGTGTTTGAAACTGTACCACTAATTAATTTTTAGTTGTGCTGCCAAAAAGAGTATTTCGTAGCCGAAAAAACCATACAATTTGTAATGCATTTTGTCACCACTAATACGTGTGAAGCTGCGTTCTTAGCCTTGGTGTATTTAGAAAATTAGTATCGAAACAGATTGGATGTCGAACGTAATTTGAAAATAAAAGTATCATTATTAACTCGTAATTGTGATGTGAGACAAATAATATCATTCTTCTCACTAAGAACAAAATATATAAAACAAAGTTTACTTCATTTAATAAAGTTTTAAATAAAATTAATAAAGTCGGAACACAGCCTGAATATATAAATATATCCAACATTTCCGGAGCTCTTTAACATTATTGAGTCTATTTAGGACAACCAAAACAAATCTCATGTGAACTTTGCCAGTTATTTACGAGCTTTTAGTTTACCTCCGTGTCACTCAACAAAAACCAGAAAAATCACATTGTTTTTAAAGATCATGTCTTTCTATTAAATTAAGTGAATAGCCATCTGCAGGCGCGAAAAGAGATTTATCCCTCACCAGTACAACTTTACGAAACCTTTACGAAATGTCAATATAAAAATAACCCTAGTCATCCATGTGGGTTTCAAGTAAGTGTTTTACAAATTATTATTCAATTATTAAAAGCAAAGCTGCACTGATTAGAGATAAACCTCGAAACGCGTCTGCAGATCGCTATTCACTTAAGTTAATAGAAAGATATGATCTTAGAGAACAATTAAAAAACAAATGTTATTTTTCTGGCTTTCGTTGAGTGCCACGAAGGTGTACTGAAATCTATAAAATAACTGACAAATTTCACATGAGATTTGTTTTGTTACTCCTAACAAGACTCAATAATGTTATAGAGCTCCGGAAAGGTTGGATACATTTATATATTCAGACTGTGTTCCGACGTTATTAGGTTTATACGATTATCTATATTATAGTATGGTTTTATCAATATTAAAGTTTTAAATGAATATAATTGTTATTTTTTAATTACTTTTATTTTTCTTATTTAACAATTTTCGAGTATGAAATAAAGAAATAAATTACTTTTGTATTAATTTTAATTGAAAAATAAAATTTGTTTTGTAAACAAATGGTTTTTTTATGAGGTGGGGCGCGATAAAATTTAAAACCTCCTGCCGGTCGTCGTCAAAATAGTTTGGGAAACACAGAACTATTCTAATCAAACAAAGCAAAATGGCAAGTCCTGAGAATACAATACACATATATTTGAAAAAAACATAACAACAAAACAACGCTAGATCCAAAAAGACAAGAAATGTTCTGTCAAGACCGGAATAAATTAGATAAAACCAAAGATAAGCAAACATGAACCGATAAAACTAGAAAATAGGACCAATATCATCATATTAGAAATATGAGAAATACAGCACACTCTCATTTATGACATATCTAGACCACAACACACAATATTACATAAATCTAGGCAAGTCTATTCACTGACCGACTTACGGGACAATAACTGAATTACAATGGATTTAATTATTCCTAATTAGTCAACTATTATTAGGGACGAATATTAATAGAGAAAATTTATTGCATTAAATCATAATATAAGTTTTTATATAAGCTTCCAAGTATACTGATTTAATGCCGCTTCATCCATAAAGTAACAAGTGCTCTTGTGCTCCTCGTGCGAATCTTATTAAAATACAAATAATTTATGAGATTCAAATAAAACATATCAGACTCTTAACTGCAGCCAAGCTTCTCTGAAACAACCTAGGGAGAGATTTAGAAAACTTAGATTTAGTATTACGTTTTGTATAGGTTTTCTCGCATTGAAACCAATATTATCCTGATTGTTGCTGAGAGTTGAGTTGTAGTAAAATATAAATCAATATAATACTCAGAGAACGAATCCCACTTGTCTTGCTATTTTAATCGACTTTTGATTATTTCCCTCAACAATTGTATTGCTTCACATTCTTCCTGCTTATACAGGGTCTGAACATTTGAATTTTCTCCTCCATTTCGCCCGGTCATGTAGAAGCACATTCATCATTTTTCAATATGTCCATCCAGCGTGATCGGCAGTTATCTCTCTTTATTTCCAGGTCAGTTTTACCTAGTCTGTCTGGTGTCCTTACTTACAAAGCTTTCCATTTTACCATAGACCTCTTTTTCGCTTTTTTCCATGATTGGTTTTGTACATATTCGCATTTGTGGTACATTATACCATCGTATCAGCCATGTCAAACCTATGGAACATCGTAACACCAGCCCTACTATAACAAGAAAATCGTCTCTTTTCGTCACTCCTAGATAATATTATGTTCACAGACAATGCCTTGCCAGGCAAGTTTAAATTTCAAGTGAATCAGATTCGCTGATGTAGGTGTATGTAGGTGTACGAAGGTTTCAGCCTTTTCACCTCTTTATCCTTTGTATAAACACAGTCTTTCAAAAGCTAGATGTCAGTGACGTGCAAGAGGTCCATCCATTGCGAGGATAGGGGCATCTCTAAAATTTTAAAATGTCAAGAGAATATTTATATCGTATCATATTTGAATTTCATGTTGTTTTATTTTTATTTTACGTGATTATTTTAGGTGTACATTATCATCTGCCCACTGCTCATGTGCAAGTAGCATGAATTTGTATTTGGTATATGCTTACTTCGGACATGCTTACTTCTTGGTATTCTAAATGACGTAGCACAACTTGACAGCTACTTACTACTAGCAGTGTATGAGGTTCATAACTACTTTTATCGACTATTGGCAGGGTTCGTGACGAAAGCGACATCTCACGACCCCATTATATAAAAAATATGAAATTCCTAAATTTCATTTTTATAATATTTTTACTAAAATATTTGCTTGGTATAGGCAATTCTTTTCATTTCAAATTTGAAATTTTAATATCTCAATATTATGTCTTATCATATGTCTCCAGAATTTGTTTAAACATTAAGTTTATCTTAGAAAAGTTACTATAGGAAAAAAAAATTAAATTTTTAATCTGGCACTTTTAAAAGTTATGAGATTTATAGATTCTATTAAGTTTATTTTAGTTTTCACAAATTTAATAACAATTAGTAGAAAATTTACTAAACTTTTTGAAAGTTACATTAAAATAAATTTGTATTAAAATTAATATGTATATTTGTAATTTTGGATTTTAAGTCTATTTTCTAGATTTTATAGTAAAATATAAAAATATGAAATTTATGAAATTATCTCTAGATTATTTAAGAAACGATAATTCAATTTTTCAGAAAATAGCTTATGTGTAACTTGAATTTAATAAAAAGATTTTTTCTAATATTTAAATTAAAAATTAATTCAGCTAAAGCTTTCAAGAAGAAGAAACATCAACACAACAGCCATCTTGTTGATACCACATACGGTATCGCTGTACTAACGGGATGTCTTGTAGTCATTTTCCTAAAGTGTTGATCAAAAACTCGCTGTCTATGAAAAATGGTCCGATAATCCGGTCCTCAATTTTGCCACACCACAAATTAACACTCCAAGGATGCAGGTACACATTTTTCGGGAGCCACTTTGGATTTTCCATTGACCAATATTGACTATTGATAAAACTTAATTCGTCAGTCAAAAAGACGTCGTCGAAAAAATTCACTTGTAACTTACGCAGCCCATTCACAGAACTGAACCCTATTACTAAAATCAGCACCATGAACTTCTTGATACAAGCAAATATGGCACGGATGGAATTAAATTTATGACGTTATTATGTTATACGACGTTATGATGTCTTAATATTCTTAAAACACTCGTCTTGGAAATTCCGGAATAGTGCTCAATTTGACGACTATTTAATTACGGATTATGAGCTACTGCAGCTACAACGGCAGTTTGATTTAGTTTGTTTTATTGTTGGGACGTGTCTTTTTGCATAGATTAACACTGCCCGTTTCAAGGAATAATTGAATAATTCGTTCGAAACATCGACGGGAAGGATGATTTCGGTCAGGATAAGGTTATGATAAAGTTCCTGCGCTCGTATAGAGTTTCTGCCGGTCTCACCATAAATCAGAATCATATCCAATTTTTCTGCTTGACTGTACAAATACCATTTTCGTTATGGTAATTCAAAGTTATTTACAATGTATACACCTGTAAAATCATTTCAAGGTCATGCTAGTATGGGTCTCTGGATTTGTCTGAATAGTGACTACAATGTCTTAATAAGAAAATGACATGTTCCCATTTGAAAAACTATTGATGTCATTGAGGACGAATAAACTATGAACTTGACAAAAAATAATATTCAACCACTGTGTCAGCCCTTCGAAATCAATAAAATTTCTTTTTAATTTTTTTTCGTCACTAAAAGTAACGGATATATTTTGGGGTGGTCACGCTAAATGGCCCACCCTGTATATAGATAACCGACTAGTGCCAACGGTACAATCCTCTTCGCATCAAATCACTCAATAAAACATAAATTATCTGGTTATAATCCAATTATGCCACGGACAAAAGGACAAAAGAATTTAAAACAATCACGTCAGGTGCCACAATGAAATAAAGTAGAACATCTCCAGATTTTTACCCATTTGTTGCAACGAAATGAGAAAGCTCCGTTTCTAAAGAACTCCGGCATTAGTGATGAATCATGGCTCCTCTTCAAAAACATGAAAAGAAAGGTTTGCGTGATACCGGGTGTTTCTTCAAAAGGAATACCAAAACATTTGCAATGTTAGAAGGCTATATGGTGTGTATGGTTGGACAGAAGTGGATTCATTCACTGGGAAATAATCTCAAGTGGAATTTGTTGTTGGTAGAATGACGATGATGAGCGATGAGTAAAAGTGGCGGATTCCGGGCAAAAATAGCAGGCTGCAGCTTGTCTGGCTCAGCTTGGCCGCCTTTATGCTGCAATCGTGGTGAAACGACCACGAAAAAATAACCATATCGTCTTCCACCACGATAATGCCCAACCTCATATTTAAAAAGGATGTGAAGTGCTCTCACATGCGTCATATTCACCGAAGCTTGGATTGCATCCAAGAACCGTTCCTTCTTTGCCCATATGATCGATCGTCTGCCAAACAAATAGGAAGCAATTAATTAAATAGATGGTGACTATGCTCCGGAAAAAAAATTAAAACATTTATTTTTTAAATATTTGTATCGTTTTTGTTGAATACATTTGGTTAAAAGCCGCAATATTGAAAAGCTGCAATAACTTTGCAACAACCGAATACTTTGGCAAAAAAACGCGAAAATAGCAAACATTATGTTAAGACAAAATCTACAAGCAGCATTAAAACCCTTCTTCAAAATTATCCCACATATTATTTAATGCTAAAGACAAAACCTTCCCACTTAAAAATATCCGGCCCAAATTACATCCACTGTTCAGCGTGTACTTCGATCAGACAGTAGGAAGTACTCATAACATTTATGTCGTCTTCAAAAAAATCAGGTTAATTTTCTAACCATTGTCTAGAATGTAATAATAAATTCCCCGAAATATATACTCTAAAAATCTGCCATAATTGTAATAAAGTCCGGAAGCTTAATCTCCTAGTCACTAGAAATTTTGAAACAAAGTGGTAATCCGTCAGTTAATCTTCTTAACAAGCAAACCGATCTAATGTTTTCACATCTTTTTAATCAAATGCAATCGTCTGCAGATAAGTCCCGAACTTTCTCGTCTTTGTAGTCCTCCCCATCTAAGCTCTAAAATCTAAAGTATAAATTCCATCTTATCGATTCATAATCTACTTGAAAATGACCTTCTATAAACGAAACTCGAGTCGTGTAACGTGTAGATATATATAACTGCACAAATTATATCTTATCTGTTTCGAATAGGCCTACTTTGCACTACGCTTGTTTTACTTTTGGGCTTTGATCTTTCTAAAATCTCGCCCCTAAATTTATCCTTGGAATGAGTCTTGGTCAAAGTTTCTAGGATAAATCTGCGGGTTTTGTTATCTAGCTCTAATTCCTGGAAAACGTTGTTAAGCGTTTCTCTTTCAATGGTATAATAGGCCCTTCTAAAATCAACAAAGGTGACGACCACCTTGCGGTTTCTCATCTTGGAGTATGCAAGTACAATTTTAATATTGAGAATTTGTTCAACACAGGATCCGGTCTTCCTGAAGCCCCTCTGGTATCCTCCCAGTTGACTATCCAGCTAATTTTCTGCCCTTGTTTGTAACGCCATCAAGAGAATCTTGTATGTTACAGGGACCAGAGAAATTCCACGGTAGTTGTTTAGATCAATAAAATCTCCCTTTTTGTGAAGCGGATGGATCAGAGCAGATTTCCAGCCCGGTAGTAATTTCCCAGATGTCTTGGATGAACTCGGTTAGCTTGCGCACAGCATTGTTTCCACCACCTTTCCACAGTGCAGCAACGAAAGAGTCCTCTCCACCTGCCTTATTATTCTTAAGAAGTTGAATGATCTGGCCAACTTCTTCCAATGAAGGGGGCAGCGAGGCCGGGTTTTGGTGTGTTTTGTTTATAGTCGAAGTTTTCGCTGAGGTGGAGTAATAGTTGAGTATATTTCTAAAATACTGAGCCAAAACGTGGCAGTTGTTCTTGTCGTTATAAACCAGTTTGCCTTGTGAGTCTCTGAAGTAATAATAATAATAATAATACTCTTTATTAGCAAATTGCTATTACATTTCAAATAGTAATAAATATAAATATAGAAGTGGATAAAACTAAACTACTATTAAAATTTAATTTTACATTACATTTTCTTTTTTACCATATATAATTTTAGATACTTCTTAAAAGCATTTACATTATTGCATTGTTTTAAATAATATGGTAACTTATTATATTCAGACTAGCCTTCATAAAATAAGAATTTAAATTTTCTATTAGTTCTACAATATTTTATGTCAAAGTCTGTTGTGTTCCTTAGTGTATAGTCGTGTCTTTCACATATAAAGCTTTTCATTCAAAATATTTTCATTAATATATTCTGGCATCAAATTACTTTTTATTTTTGAATTAGGACTAGTGTGTTGAAAACAATCAGCTGACCAATAGACATTACTTCTCGTATGCGTAACATAGTGGTGATAAGTGTATACATACTGCATTTAAGAATAGCTCTGAAATATCTGTTTTGTACCACTTGAAATTCTTTCATTTTATACGCAGGTAAATTATATAATATAGTGCTGTAAAACATAACTTGTGGAAGAATCAGCGATTTACTTTACAACAGCAATTTTGTATACATAGTCAGATTTTTTCCTATTCTATTTAAAAAGTTAAATTTCTTAGACATCTTACGTATTACATAGTTTGCATGTGCTATAAAATTTAACTTATTGTCTAAGATAACACCCAGATACTTGATTTCATCTACTTGTTCTAAGATTACATTATGTACACAGACTTTGTCTGTACAACCAATATTTGAAGCAATCTTATTTCCTAAAACCATATATTTACATTTGTTTAGATTGATAGTCATATTATTGAGGCATAAGTATGAATATATAGCCTCCAGATCACAATTAATTTTTTCTGTCATTTCGGGGTAATTGCACCAATTACCCCGAAGTACCAGGCACCCTGTTATGCATATCATGGTGTCATTCGCAAACAGATGAATGTCACTATATTGAACACATTTGACTATATCATTAATATATGAAATAAAAAGGAGGGGACCCATTACTGTTCCCTGCGGGGCACCATATTTTACTTGCACAGAATCTGAAAATACATTATTAAACTTAAACCTTTGTCGTCTGTTTTCTAGGTAAGACTCGAACCACTTCAAAACTTTGCCGGAGAGTCCATATAGATGCAATTTCTTCAAAAGAAACTCTCATTTGATAGTCTCGAAAGCTCTTTTAAAGTCTAAGAAGACGGCGATCACAATTTGCCTTTTGTCACCTGCATTTATCTACTGGTCACATACATTTAACACCGTTGACTCACAGGAATAATTTTCAACAAAACTCGATTGAATGCTTGTTATTAGGTGATGGTTCTTGCAGTACACCAACAAACTGATTTTTTACCACCGTTTCAAGAAGTTTTTCGTAAACAGGCACTATATTTATGGGACGAAATTCCACGCACTTTATCGTATTTGTTACTTTAGGCACTGGCACCACCGTTGAAGTTTTCCAATCCACCGGGAATTGTCCTTTCTGCAATAAGCTATTAATGACGTCTAGGAACCTGTTCCCAATTACCTGGAAAGCATCTACTAATATTTTTGTTGTTATTCCGCAATCATCACCACTGCCCGTGTGTTTCATCTGTCTAACTTTTTAAAAAAACTGTCCAACTTTCTTCCAGCTTGCCATCTCTACCATCTTGAATATTGCAAAGGAATCGTTACTAGTTTTATTCATGTGATACTCATATCTATTCGTTGGTTGGTTCTGTGTTGTATCGGAAACAATGTTATTAATACTCTTCACAAAATCTATGTTAAAGTTGTTGCTGATCTCAAAAGGCGTTTCACTATGCTCGTTATTAAATAAAATTTTCTCTGGTAAACTTGGATATCTCTCTGATATCATGGCTTTTATGTTTTTCCACATTTCCCTGGATCTGTTCTTGTTATTGTCAATAACATCACGAAAATACTGATCTTTAGCAGTTTTAATTTTGTTGTACAACTGTGTTTCTTAAATGTTTGTATTCCTCCCATAAATTTCCATTCCCTGTAATTTTTGCTTCTTTGAATTTCTTGTCCCTAAGTTTTATATGTTTAAGAATGTCATTATTGAACCATTTTCTGTCGTGACTGTAGGAAAAGAGTTTTTTAGTGATCTTTGGGCAAATCCGATTTATTGACGATGTCAATCGTGTTGCTAATGTTGTTATTCCATGTGGTGTCTTTTATTAATAATTTTTGGAAAAGCTCTGTCCGGTAGCTTTTGTAAGTTCGTGTTTCTATAGTCATTTTATCTTTTTTATGTAATGTATCGTTATTTAGTATAACGAGACTTATGATACAGTGATCTGCTATCCTCGGTGTTTGTAGAACATTGCATTTTACTGATTTTTTCATTGGTAAGTACATGATAAATTAACGTCGAGCTGTTCCTGGTAGTGCGCGTCGGCTCTTCAACAATTTTAATATATCCATTTACGTATATTAAGTCTTTACACTTTTTTGTATAGAAGGTATCACTGAGTAAGTCAAAGTTAAAATCTCCAACGATATTGTTTTGCCCATCAAAAACACCAACATCATTTAAGAAATTTCCAAAGTATTTAATGAATATTGCCCCATTTTTACTCGGAGAGCGATAAACCGTTGTTAGTAAAACACGTTTTTTTGTATTGATATTTCCACAGTCACTATCCACGCTGTTGTTTCAATGCTCTGTGACTTAACCAGTATATAACCTGTCCCTTTTCTTATGAAGATCATTACACCTCCTATTCTACTGTTGGTCGTACAGCACTGTTCAAACTTGTATCCGTCGAGATGCAACTCAACCCTACTAATTTCACTTTTTACATGGGTTTCGGTTAGACAAATAACCAAAGGATTTATATTTTCAATAAAATGTGCAATTTGGTCCTTATTATTTAGATAACCTTGACAGTTCATATAGATTACCGAGCTGTTACGTTCTATCATTGATAATTGCTATATATCATTTATCGGGGGTTGATATTGGAAATATTTTCTTTTTTGTGATTCTGTGATTCTTTTCAGTGATGGACATATTTAACTCCACACGATGTGCTCTGTATTTAAATTCAATTTAAATTTAATGTTTGCTGTGTCGCAGTTGACACATTTTTCAGTTTCACTAGTGCAGTCTTCAAGTTTATGATTACCACTGCATATAGAGCATACAGTAGTGCTCTTGCAGTTCTTTTGTGTGTGGCCGAAACTCTGACAATTATAACAGCGTACTACCCCATAATTTTCTGAGAATTCGCATATGTTCCATCCTATATTTATTTTTTCTTTTATTATTAATTTTTTGAAAGCATATTCATTTACCTCTATTATTTTATAGAAAAACTTCTTGGTTATCTTACTTCTGTACAGTATTGTTATTTCGGACTTTGTATTTTCTAGATTATTTTGTTGTATTGTGTTTTCAATTAGCTCCTTATCTGGTTCTTCATGTTCGTCTTCATGAATTCTAATTATTTTAAGCCGGTTTTTGAATAGTTTTGGCCGTCTGATATCATAATTTTGTTCTACTTTCTCTTGAATCTTTTCTTGAACAGTGGTAAAGTCTTTTTCTATATCACACTGTATAACTAGACCTCCATTTTTTTTCGTTTTTCCCATGCTAACTCCTACACCGATTTCTGATGGTTTGACAGTGTTCATTAATTCCTGTTTGGTTTGTTTTGCGTCTTCTTTTTTTTTCGGATTAACTATTTATGTTTGATTTTTTACTAATTTTTGTGTCTTTCTTAGTGCTTTGACAAACGACATTGATTCTTCATTATTTATTTGGGGTTTTTCATCTCGTATCTCCGTTATCTCCTCGCGCAACTTTTTGTTCTCCACTAACAGCTGATTAATTTTATCATCCATTCTCACTATCATGGACTTTAAACATTTTAACGATTCAAATAGATTTCCTAGTAAACTTTCTTCTATATTTATTTCATCTTTCCCACTGTGGGATCTTGTTATATCTGATTCTTCTTCAGTTACTGTTTTTGTGCCACCCCCTATGTTATCACATTCACTACATTACCAAGTTGCTTTTATCCTGTGAAACCCACGTGATTGTACATTTTGGCACTTCGTATGATAACTTTTTTGACACTCCGTGCACACTATTATTGTTTTTGTTTCACTAAGGGACCGAAAACAGCGGGCGCAGACGGAGTGTAATCCGTCCTCGCTCATTTCACCTGTTTTCGGTGCGTAGGAACGAAATTTCACCTATTTTAGGAGCGTAAAAACTAACACGTCCGCTCTCTGCGATGTCTCGCACACGCAAGTAGTAAGTGGAGGCGTGGCGGAGCATATTTTCTGAATGTCTGCTTGAAGGTTCCAAAGAAATCTCTGGAGTTATTCTTAGCAAAGCTCTCTTCGATTTGTGTTAGTTGGTTTTGTTTGAAGGTTCGTTTGGTTCCTCGAATTATCATGGCTGTAACCTTTCTTTGTTCCAAAAATTTATGCCAATGTTCCTTGGTCTTTTTAGAATTCCACTTCTCGCGGGCTGTCTGTCTTTGGGCTATTGCATGGTCACAGTCTTCAGTCTACCACGGATGCTTCCTTCTTCTAGCGAGACGGTCGAGTTCATTGGCCGCCTTGACAAGACTCTCCTTCAGTTGGTCCCAGTTATTTAGATCTGTATTGTTAAGTCTCTGACATACTTCTTTAATGTTCTTGAGTCGCTCTACGTCAAATCTTACTATTTTGGACGATCTGTGTAATCTAGTGTTTCTAAGCTGGAGTTTTATTTTGATCTTTGAGAGGTAGTGGTCTGAGTCCAGATTGGCACTTCTGAGTACTTTCACGTTTTGTATTTCCTTTTGAGATTCTCGTGAAATGGCCACATGATCTATCTGGAATTCACCCAGGTTGGTATTAGGTGAAACCCAAGTCTTCTGCTTCCTCCGCAAGTGTGTAAAAGGTGTAGACTTCATGAGCAACCCATAAGTCCTACACAGATCCTCCAATCGTTCTCCGTTGCCGTTGGTTCGTTTATGCGCCGGATAATTGCCCACTATGTTTCTGTATTTTTTCTCTCTTCCTAATTGAGCATTGAAGTTACCAAACAGTATGATGGTGTGCCTCTCAGGAAATTTAGAGATAATATCTTCTAAGTCTTCCCAGAATTTATCAGTTCTGTCTGGATTGCGTCTGTTGTTCTGGTTGATTGGGGCAACACATTGTCTATACTGTCTATCTTGAGAGAGAGGATGGATACACGACTGCTCAGAGAGGTAAAGTCGGTGACTGAATCCAGTATCCTGTGACTGATTATAAATCCTGTACCTAAGTGGGGTACGTTTTTCATTACCCGCTGACCCACGTTTCCTTTGAGGTTTCTGTAGCCTTGGAACTCGAAGGCATGTTCGTTCGTAAATCTGGTTTCCTGCACTACTGTCAGTATTATGTTGTGTTGTGTTAGTGAATCAATCAAATGTTTCAATTTACCCACTTTTAGGAGTGAATTAGCATTAAATGTTGCAAAGAAGCTTTGCCCTCTTGGTCTGAGTTTACGTCCGGTGATTTCAGGATGCTCAGACATATCCTTAAAGCATGTTGGTGCGGACACCACAGAATCCGAATGTCCGCTAACCTGGGCTAGTGCATATAGCAAAATTTTCCTTCATGCTCAGTTGAAGAATATTGTTTGTGGCAAGCCACTGTCCAAAATACTACCCAAGTTGTTAGCTTTGGAGGCTTCTATTCGGGGTTGTCACTCCTAGACAGGTCGCCTTCACTACGGCTAAGGAGTCCTGTCCACCCCACTCTTCCCAGATGCTAGGCTCCGTGTCATTGTTTAATAAAGATTTTCAAGGGGTACATATTATTATATTATTGGGTCCAGATCTGTTTATGCGCAAGTTATATAATAAATTCACAAAAATTAGTTGTAAAAACTTAGTTAATTTTTCAATTCAGAGTAAGTACCTATGGATAATCACGTGGCAATGATCGCAACCATCCTTTTCAAACTTACAATTATGTATAGCTATTATGCACCATTATTTTAAAAACTTTTCATTTATTTGTTCAAAACATGATTTAACGCTTATAACATAATGTTGTATTTAGGGTTTTCGCGGATAGATACCTGTGTTGTATTGTTTTCTCGGGGATTCCGCGCTGATGTTGCGCATACCGTCAGTATGCGTCTAACAGTTGACCCGCACGGATGCATATATCTCTTGAGAATGGCGAATGTTAGTTCGCCGAAACGTCGAGAATCCGGTTCTTTTCAGAACCAACCCTCAACATCAACGCGGAATCCCCGAGAAAACAATACGATAAAAACACACACACACAGCACAGATAGCAGCACATTTTCTTATATTAAAAAAAAAAAATAGTTGACAAAAAGACGATTTTGACTCATTGTCGAACAAATTAATGACATAATTTAATAGAATTGGAAAAGATTATGATTGCATGGAAGATACGCAAATAAACTACGATATTCTAAAATTTTAGAGACCCAGCAAATTTTCAACGCAAGTAAATTAAAAGGATATGAAAGGAATTTTCCAGATTTTTTATTTAAATCACTTTGGCTATCTTATTATCTTATATGGAAAATATTGTGATTTTATGACGTTGAAAAGTGAATTGTTTCGCGGGTACTCGATGCCTAACTTTCATTTAAAATCTATAAATTGCAAAACAAAATAACTGTGAATAGTGAACTAAAAGTCATTTAATCAAATGGCAATCACAGATTTTTCAAATTCCAAATATAAAAATTGCGTTTTCAAAACAAGAAAAGATAGAGAATGGAAAATATAATAAAATTTAGCTTGCAATGAAATAATAACTAAGTTTCCAATAACTACTGTTAGTTACTTATACATAGGACACGATTTAGTGAATATGTTTACATATACTAAATAATCTTTTATGTTCAAATATGTGCATATAGATTAAAAATGTCAATCAATCAAATTACATGGAATATTATGTATAAGGAAAAATCACAGGAAAAACCTTACTATTTTTTTGTGGACATAAGACTTCGGGAATCCAAGGGTAATGGATTGGATATTTAGTTTCTTGCCATATTTTTTCTGTTAACTCTTCATCGAAGAGTGGCAGGGACGGACAGCGAAACTTATGTTTTATACGATTTGGGGTTAAATACCTAACCTAACATAACCTAACCTAACCTAGCTGTGTCCTGTAGAATTTATAAGAAATCCTCGATACGTTCTCAGCGATTGTCTGGTTTCATTCGTCTTCATGAAGTTGCGTCACTTTAGAACATCTGTACCTCCTGAATGCTAAAGGTAAACATTTATTTTAAAAAAATGTTATTTCGAGAAGCATGTTGGTCATACGCTACACCAAACGGATGTAGGTTACGATCGATCGAAGATTGTAGTTATAAATTAAAAGTTTAAATTTGTGAAATACTGCTTCTGCAGAGTACAGGGTACAAAGAAGTACGCGTAAGTATGTAGGCCCGTCTAATTACACTGTCAATGTGGTGTCTGTATGTGAGTTTCTGGTCGAGAATTACTCCCAATTATTTCACACTGTTTACAGGCATTGTGCCATGACATAATATTCTCAGAACTGAAAGACTTCAATGTTCGTAAGTTTCCTATAGAAAATTATGGTTTTTAGTCTTGATGATTATGATTTCAATCTTGTTTTGTGCGAAAAATTTAACTATTCTGTCAAGCTGGTATTGGATCTGTTTATATTCAACGGGATCGGCGAACAAGTATTCGTAAACGGTAGTCTCGTCATACAAAGCTGTTTTTGGATGCTTTCCTATTGGAATGTCATTTAGGAATAAAGTGAACTGAATTGGGGCGAGGATTGAACTCTGAGTTGGGCACACGAGTTGGGAAATCGGTGTAATTGTTGATGATGTGTTCCCGACAGATTCACTAAAATTCTACCCGTCAAGTACGAATAAATCTATTTAATTAGAGAGGCTGAGAAGTTGTAGTCAGTTTATTTATTAGCCCGTCTATATCTAAGAGAACCATAGGTAACTTTTTTCTTGTAAAAGATTAAAGAAGACTACTTGTTGGACGGTGTTGTGTTGGGGTCTGAACACAAATTGAGAGTCAGTAATGATTTTGTGTCTGACTGCGTATTTACGTAGTCGCTGGTCAATGGCTTTCTGGGAATTCTTAGACAGAGAGTTTAGAAGACTAATCGGTCCGTAAAATGCCGGCTGGGTTTTCCGCATTTGTAAATGATAATGTTGTTATCGTGTTTTAACGTGGTAGCAAAGTGAGACAGTTTAATTGTCGTATTTATTTCAGCGTGAGCGCTTTCATATATTACGCAAGATATTTTGAATTTAATCGGAATCAGGAACTTTTCGATTGGAAGTTAATTTAATCTCAGAAAGTATTTCCGACTGTTTCATTACTAGCAAGTATCTGTCAGGGTCAAGAATTTCTCGGTCAAAGAAGAGGTATATCGTTAAAATCGCGTATATTTACAATTATTTCTTCTTGGTCAGTCGAAAAGTTATTAAAGTTATGTAGATAAGGTCAGCTTTATCGTTGTCAGTAGGGAAAGATCCTTCTAGACCCACCTCCCCCTCTGACCTTGACATTGACACTTCCGGTTTCGACTTCCGGCTTCCGGTTTCGACTTCCGGTTTCGACTTCCAGTTTCCGGTGTCGATTTCCGGTTTCGACTTCCGGCCTCCATTTCCGGATGCGCGGGAAAATTCAAAAAATAGAAGCGAGGCCAGAAAATTCAAAATTAGATGTCGGCGGGGCAAATTAGGTGTGTAGTTGGCTGCATATATCTACGAGGCTAGATACATGAGGTTAGATAGATGAGTCTAAATACATGAGACTAAATACATGAGACTAGATAGATTCTAAATACATGAGAATAAATACATGAGACTAGATAGACTAGATAGACTTGTACTCTAAGGTAGTAATTACACAAATTCTAACTTTATTTTCTTTACTCTTTCATAATATCTGTTGGCCTTCTGCCCCTGACAAAAATTGGTCTTAACCGTTCCCGTTACTTGCTTTTACGCAGCGAACGGCTCACACCACGCATATAGAGCGTGTTGTGCCAAAGAGTAACAGAAGATTTCCGTGTAATTCCAGCTACTGACAGATTTGAAGATATCGTAGTGATAATCTCCTACTTTCAATTTATTTATTATTATTAATATTAAACAAAAAATCTAATTTTATTCCTTTTATGTCGTACACGAACTTAAAAATAAATTTAATTTTATATTCTGTAGCAGTTTATTTACTTCACTCGCGAATATTCATGTAACCTGAGTGCGGTCCATTTATTACATGCTAGTATATTTTATTTGGATATAAAATTGTCAAAAACAAATTTATTAAAGCCGAAATATAGCTTGAATATATAAATATATTCAACCTGTTTGTAGTTCTAAAATATCAAGCCTTAATAAGACTATGAACAAATATCATGGTGAAACAACTACTTCGTAACTAATATCACAAAGAATATTCAGTTATACAACAGTCATTTGCATGTGATTATTAGTCCTAGTACAAATTCATGTTAGTAATTGCACTAGACAAGTGTATTCCAATTTCTGATAGAAAGAAATGATCTTAGAAACAACGTTATTTGTGTAGTTCTCTTAGTGACATAAAAATGTACTGGGACTAGTAATAACTTAAAAATGTCTGTAGAATAATTTAATATCCTGTGTGATATAAGCCAGGAAGTACTTCTTTCAACTTGAGATTTGTTAGAGTCATAATAAGACTTAAATATATTTATATATTCAAGCTATATCTCGTCTTTAATAAGTTTGTATAATTGTATATAATTGTAATTTGTAGGGTTTCACTAATATTAGAAATGTATTAAATTACATTTTTTAACAAATTTAATTAAAATTATCTAACCAGAAATAAATAAATTTATATTTATATATTGATTGTCAAATGAGATAACTTAGATTTTTTAAATTAACTGAAATACAAAAGCGGTTATTAAGGTTATTTTCCAAACATTATTTGAGAGTAGCTCTAATTAATTACGGAATCATTGCTTGGAGTGAGACATGATAATCCAATGCGCCACTAAATATACTTTCGAATAAAATTACAAAAAATATCATTGTGAAATTTATTCTACATACACCCTGAATGTCAACAAATATATACCAAATATGATGGTAAAACTAGTTATAAGTTAATTTCGCCTTCTAGAATAAAAAAAGCATATTATATTGCAATTATATACATTAATAAATCACCTAATAATTTGAAACATTTAAACTGCAAAGAGAAAAAGAATCACAAAAAACTCTAACAGAAAAGTCAAGTTGTTAGGTAGATATGCTCTCGGTATTAGGAACAGGTAACTCTTAGTAACACTTAAGTTGAAAACTAAACTGTATTTCTTTTAATGAAAAGGATGGTTACGACCGTTACTACGTGGCAATCCATACTTACAATGAATTGATAAATTCACTATTTATTATTTATTTATTTATTTATTAACCTACTGGCATATAGAAACCACATAAAAAATTTTTTTAAAAAAAATACAAAAATATCTGTAACTGACACAAATTAAACTCCAATTTCCTTTATAATACACGTTCCCTGTTACCAATTTGCTCTTTCCATCTTTTTATCCGTCTCAGCAGTTTCAGACCCTTTCCGCTATCATTCATACATTCCTCCCATTTCTACCTATCCCGCCAATCTCCCTCATTCCATTCACCCCTTGTACACTCTTCCATCCAATGCTCCCAAGTATCCTCTGCTGTTCCACAGACACCACACTTTCTATGCTCCTCACTCATCCAGTATCTTCTTCCACGCTCCTCACATCCACACCTGTACCTTGCTAACATGACTTGTGCATCGTCCTCTTGATTTACACTTAAATAGGTTGGTAACCGCCCATGTACCTGTATCTTTACATACCCTTTATGAAAATTACTACTTTCTATTTTGCTTTGCCGCTCCTGTAGGTCCACTTCTTGCACACGTTCTAACAACCTTTAGGCTCACCCTGCCCTTTCCTGCTTTAGCGTTTCGAGCCCCTCACCAGATATACCACCTCTTTAATATAATTTCCTTTTATTCTTACCCCAGTCACTCCCTTTCATACCGCCTCCTCCCACTCGATTTACCATTCTAAAAACCTCTTTTATTAACCTTTCATGTCCCATTTCACTCACCTTATATTCATACCTTATGACCTTTCTTGCTGCCAAGACTGCCACCTTGCACGCATTCACCTTCTGGAGGCCGATGTAACCAGGTGTCGAGCCATCAAGCTTCAGGATTTTTTTTAAACTTTAACTGGACTCTCTCTATCCTGTCGTCCTCTCTCGTCCTCCAGACTTCTGCGCCATACAATAAAATGCTTCTGGCACACACCTTCCACACCGTCTCAGCCGCCCTGAAGTTTCCTTCGAATTTATTCCTCCATTCATTCCCGACTCGCCCAGCTGCCACCCACGCTTTCTTCGCTACATACTCCACATGCTCTCTAGTGCTACCTCCATTTCCAAATAAATCCTCCCTCTGCATTCAAACCGCTCTTTCTTGAACTTACTACCTCTTTTGAACCGCATCCATTTAGTTTTTTCCACATTCACTCTTAAATCTCTCCTTTCAAAAAACCCTCTCACCCTTTCAACCACCTCTCTCAATTACCCTGCTGTCTTGGCAAATACCACATCACCAGCGTATGCTAAATTTCACACCTTTGTTCTCCCTACCACCACTCCTCCAGCTTGCCCATCTGCCAAAACTCTTATTACATCAGCCACATATAGATTGAAAAGTGTGGGGCTCAGTGGACATCCCTGCCTCAGGCCCTTTTTTATCTCGAAATATTCCGTTACACACTCATTCACCTTGATCTTACAAACCATTTTCCTATACACCTCCCTCACATTCCTCCTCACCATCTCTGAAATACCCTTTTTAACCAAACATTCATAAAATCTCGCTCTATCTACGGAGTCATACGCTGCTTTCAGGTCGATAAAAAGAGCAAAAAGGCTCCCAGATCTAATTTCCTGATCTGAATTATAAATCTAAGCGTTATGAGTTCCTCGACTGTGCCTCTTCCCTCTCTGAATGCTGCTTGAACCTCTGGTATTAATTGCTTTTCCTCTGCCTCTTTTCTCAACCGCCCTTCTAGAATCTTGGCGAACATTTTATATGAAGAATTCATCAGCATGATCCCCCTGTAATTCTCCACCCTTTCCTTGTCCCCATTTTTGTAGATTGGCTGTATTATCCCCTCTTTCCAACTCTCTGGGATACCCTTTGTCCCTTTCCATATCTTGTTGAACTCCTCCGTAAGATTGTCGATACATTTCTCTGGTACCAACTTCCACGCTTCATTTCTAACGTTTCCCACGCTTCCGTCCGGTCCTGCCGCGTTCTTTTGCTTTAAGGCTGCAGTTAACTGGTGTACTTACCCGGCCTAATTTCTTCTTCACCTGCTTCTTCAACAGTCTGCTCCCTTCTAACACTGTCTTTCCCTCGACCCACCATTATCTCCACTCCTTCCAATGGAACCATATAGTGCCTTAACCAGGTTTCCATAGGTATACTGTCTGGAATACGTTCGTTCTTCCCGCTCTTTTCCTTTAAATAATTCCATAGCTGCGCTTCAGTTTAAATCTCCAGTATTCGTTGTCGCTCTCTTCTCTCCCACATTTCTTTCTTTATCTTCTCCAGGTTTCGTAAGTCCGCTCTCGTACTTAACCAAAGTTCCTTGTCACCGGTACCCTCTCTCCACCTTCATCATCCACTTTCGTCATCTCTCTATATTCTTGTTTCTCCCTTATGAATTTCTTATCCGCCCATAATCTTCCCACTGTTCCCTCTGTGACTTTCCTCCTGACCATTGCTGTTTCCATTTCCTCGGATATCCTATCTAAATCTTCTAAATTATCCCAGTCTGTTGCCTCCATTCTTAATCTAAACAGCTTCGCCGTGCCGCTATCCCACTTGACAACCCATTTTTCTTTCCTGGGCCCCTCTTCTACCTGCTGCTTTAACGTGATCAGTATTGGCATATGGTCAGATTCACCTTTCACTCCGATCTCCATCTCTCTAATTTCTTGTCTCGCGGAGTCGTTAACAACTTCAATGTCTATCACCGACACCCCCCTTGAACCCCCAACCGTATACTGCCCCTCCAAATCCCCTTCCACACACCCGTTCAAGATATCCCATTGACTTTCCCTTACCAACTCTGCCCACTCTTTTCCTTCCGCATTTCTCGTATTGTCCATAGATTTCCTTCGTAGTACTTTACCAGCTCTATCCACCGTGTTGAACTGCTCCTCTTCTATCCTCACATTCCAATCACCTCCTAGCAGCAAGTTTGCCGATGCCGTACCTTCTATATTACACCTTATGCACTCTTTAATCCTTTCCAGCCCCTAATTGTTATACACCGTGGTTATCTGCCACCAGCCTCCCTTCAGCTCTACCTCCCTGAAAACTATACCCTCCACCTCATCTTGTAATCTCTCCGCTTCCCTGATACCATCCTTGATCCCTGTTACTATCCCCCCATTTGCCCTTCCGTAGCCACTCTCCGTCAGCGCCGGTTGCATCTTCCATTTGTACTCCTTGCGAAGTCTCTCTTTACAGGTCTTCCATTCTTTTTCTTGGACCCAGGACTCCACTAGCCCCACTATTTCGAATTCCTTCAGGAAGGCTATGAACGAGCCGTCCTCCCTTTCCAGTTTTTTCCTAAGCCCAGCCACATTCCCAAATAATATCTTCACTTTCCGATCCGTCCTTGTGTTTCTGTCCCTTTCTTCTTTGGTCCCTTACTCGTTTATTTCCCCTCCGGACCAAGGTACCCATTTCCCATCCATTTCTTCTCTTTTATAGCCTACTTTGACCCGATGACCCCTTTCCTTGAGATCCGTTGCCTTCCTTAATAACTTCTTCTGGATTCCCTGCTCCTTCGGGGTAAAATCGTCTTGTATAAATACATTTGTTCCTTTTAGCTTGTGCTTGTTTCTCATTATCTCCCTATTTGCCTCCCAACATTCTAACTTTATCAAAATTGGGCCTTTGTTCCCTCCTTTAGACCCGAGATGGTATGCATTCACGAAACCCTCGCTAATTCCTAACCTTTCCATAAACGTTTTCTTTGCCTCTTCTCGCCATGTTTCTCCTTCAATTCCGTAAATTACGATGTTATTTCATATCTCCCTCCTTAATCTCTTCTCTTCAATATCCTTTAGGCTAATCACTTCTTCCCTCATCGCTTGTCGTTCCTCCTCCCACCTACTCTCGATTCTTTCCTTCTCCTCCTTAACTGATTCCGCTGCGTACTTCAGCTTCGACATCCTATTCTTTATTTTCTTATTCTCATCCCTTATTGCCCTCAGCTCCGATAAAAATTCTTTTCTCCAGTCCTGTTCTACTTCTACCTCCTCCTTCTGTCTCTTCACCACTCTTTCCAGCTCTTCCTCCAGCCTTCTGTTTTCCCTTCTCGTTTCCCCCAGCTTTCCGTCTACTGCTGTGAACTCCTTTTTAATTTATTTTAATTCCAGTAGAATCCTATCCAGCTGCTCACTCTGCACTGTACTATTCTCACGTCTTCCTTTATCTTTAATCTCATCTTTTTTCGACCTTTTCGCTATCTGAATCGGTGATTGATTTAGTTTTGCGCATCTCTCAAACGGACTCATAGACTCACTGTTCGCTCTCGTATTCTGTCTGTTCTCGTATTCGTCCATTATCAAGCTAGAACTATTCAAATATGGCGGAGAACTCGGCTACTAGTTCAGCTATTCCTCACTAGATGCGCACTGTAGAGCTGAATAGGTGATTACCCTGACGCGCCGCAGCTACCAATAGTATCTTATCACCACGTGTCGTATCACAAATATACGCGACCTTTCACTTTCCTCACAACCAAATCAACCAAAAGAAAAACAAAACCTTTAAAAGGCAACCAAATCAAAACAGTTCCCAACAACTCAAGTCAGCTAATCGCGCGATAAACCACACCATCTGTATTTTAACCGAAAAAACAGCTTGTTAAAATCAACAAGAAATTAATTTGTAGAGCACTCTAACGCACGTCTTCAATCGCTGAGACCTCAAACGATACTCCAAATTCACTATGCGCACCGAAACCTCAGTTAATATTTATTTACAGTTATATAAACTTGAAAATGACCTCTACCAGTAGAAACTCGAGCTGTGTTAAATGTTTAAATGTATATAATTGTGAATAATAATAAATTAATAACAAATTATATTTAATATTTGTGTATATTAAGTGTGATTAAAACATAGTGAATTTATCAATTCAGTTTATGTATTTCTTTTTCAAATCATATGTAACACTGCCTAAAAGGAGCTCCATAGGTTACGATACATATGTTGTTATACAATTTTTTGTTATATTTTGTTACATAAGGATTTTCGGATAGCTAAAGATGGTTTCTCAAAAACGCTCGGACACGTCAATTTTGTTTGTGAAGGGGACACCTTTTATAAGAAAATTTGTAGCCAAATCACTTAACTTGTTTGCGCTGGGACCACAACCCCTATAATTTAATAAGTTATACCTCGTTTGAAAGCCCGTTTAGCACTGAATACTAAACGGCTAACATTTTCTAAATCTACGATTAGTCTTCGAGATTATTTAATTTCAAGTTATGACGCGTTTTTAGTTTATGTCGTTGAACGAAAATAGTGATCGTTAATTAGAAGACCATTTGACTTTTCAACAAGATGCGCCAGCACATTATGCGCCAGCACATTATACGGGACAATGGAGTTTTCCCGGGACAATGGACTGGAAGTAGAGGTGCTAGGGAATGGCCGGCCCGCTCAAGTGGTTTAAGTCCTCTGGACATTTTCTTTTATGCTTATCTAATGAGTAGAATTTATGCGAAAGAACCAGAGTCTCTGGAGGATTAACGACGACTCATTATTGAAGAATGCCGTCAAATTGCGCCACAGATCCTCCAAAATGTAAGAGAACGTTTCGAGCGGAATTTGTATTTTTGTATGCAAATTGGAGAGCACAATTTGAACATGCGTTAAACTAATAAAACTCTTTTCTGGCGTTGAATTGTGTTTTTCTTCTTCACTTTTGCAGTTTTTGTAAAGACAGTTTGAACAATTGGACTTCCTTTCAACGACATAAACGAAGAACTCGTTCGTAAATTGAAATTAAATAATCTCGACAACAAATCGATAAATTCAGAAAATGTTGACCGTATGGTATTCAGGGCAAAAAGGGCTTTAAAATGAGGTATCACTGTGCCATTTAAAATCATAGGAGTTGTGGTCCCAGCGCCAAGGGGTTAAGTGAGTTTGCTACTAATTTTCTTGTAAAAGGTGTCCTCCTCACAAACAAAGTTGATGTGTCCGAGCCTTTTTTGAAAATTAATCTTTAACTATCCGAAAATATTTCCTCTGTATTTTTATTAGAAATTAAAATAAATAAAAATTATACGTCTATACTATACTAAATCTATACTATACATATATACTACGTCTATACTATATTAAATTAATTCAAATATCTCAAAGTGAAATATAAGAGTTGCTTTTGATTATTATTTCTGACTTTCTGACACAAAACAACCTGGAATGTTTATTTGCTATGATAATAAATAAGCCACATAGTAATTCGGCATCGTAACCTAGTTGTAAGAGCGTTAGCCTATGATTCTGAGGTACCGAGTTCAATCCGAGCGATGTCCGACCGGATTTCTTCAAATAAAACTAAAGTACCAACTTAATGGAGAGAGAGATAAATCACACATATTACTTAAATTACACATATCACACAAACATTTCAAACCTAACAATGATAGGGGATTATGTAATCTTTGAGACCATTTCATAGACAATGAAAATTGGAGGTAGCAACTTTCAGCAACCTCGTACGGGTACCATATCAATGATAAGCGACAGTAATGCTACGTATCTAAAAGATGTGGGCCGGTGACTAGGGGGGAAAGTAATCTTCTAAATCTATCATAAGAAATGATAAATGGGGCAAGATTAGTTCAAACAATCATTGCAAAAGAAGAGAGCAACTAATGTACTTCTTATATACTCTATCTGTATAAGAACAATTATCAAAAATGTGGAAAAATACAATAGGTCACATGGCCGCAGTGTTTGTAGGGCTGAAATAGCCCTGATTTCTATACTAGAGAAGACAACAACAACATATTAAGGGTAAGGGGTTTTGCAATTGCGACAATATGCTTGTGATTTGAACAAAATAAAAATACTTTAAAATACTAGTATCAATTAAAGCGTGTCGTGAAGTATAGCTAAATTTGTTCCCTATCATTTGTTACCCGGTCATTAATTTCAAGTCATTTGTTCCCCGACAAATTGCTCCCGAGTAATTTGTTCCCCGGTGCACTTGCTCCCCATTTATTCCCCAACAAAAAAATCTACTGCAATTAGGATACTTGCATCAGATAAGCACCACATGGTGCGAGAAAATAAAACGTATGTGAAATTTGCATAAGATATGAAAAAGTTACATACGATTTGACAAATTAATATACAAATTGGCTAAGCTTACAAATTTGTCAAATTTCATATAAAGGTTGACAAATTAAGAGTCTGCAGTTTTTACTTACAATTAATAAAAACAAAAAGAAATAATGACTTATTTGCCATAAATTTAACTATCTAATATTCAGTGAACCTTCCAGTTGTTTTGAAAATGAGCTGTAGCCGATTGAACAAAGGATTGCTTTTAATTAGGAATTAGGAAATTTTATTACATTATTCCAACGCAGGTGTGGTTTCTATAAAAGTTTTTTTTAATTTTCCAGCGCCGCCAAATTGCAGTACCATTGCATGATGAGTCGAAAATTATCGTCAAGCAGGTTCTCCTAAGGATACTCAACTTGCACACAGAAAAAAAATGCTAGATTAGAATTGAATACTTGCAGGAAGTTAGGAACAGAATTGAAGAAGTCCACACATTTTAAAGCAAAACCAAGTAAAAAGAAAACGTGGGTCTCCCCAAAAGCGTTGCTGGGTGAGTTTCAATTAGATCATGTAGCTATTTCTCGTAATTGTTACAAAGAAATCCAAAATGTTAATGTCAGAAAATCCATTAATATAACTTCAGATCATTACCTTTCTAAAATCAAGATAAATTTCATACCTTTTACACGCAAACAAAATACAACTAGAATTAAAATTCCAAAAATTAATAGACAGGTTCTTACAAATGATAAACGAATAAAATTTCAAGAAAACTTAAAATACCAACTAATTGGAATGAGAATACTAATAACCTCCTTGAACCAGCTCAGGAAGTTGCATCGTTGAACTTTTATAGGAAACATGCTTGGTGGAATGAACAATGTGAAAGAGTGAAAGAGTGATCAAAGAAAGACATTGTGCTTAGCACAAGTGGAACGGGAACAAGACTCCAGAAAATTTAGAGGAAGTACAAAGATTAAGGAAAATAGCCCACCAGACTTTAAGGACGATTATTCCCAAGACTTTATATGAAGAATTAGAACCCAATTATTAATTAGAAGAAAATATATGAAGGACCAAATAATGGAAATAGACGAAAATTGTAAGCAAAATGACACACGATTGATTTATAGAGCATTTAAGAATGAAATCACTGGATATTCATCGCCGAGTTTAAACTTCAAAAGGGAAGATGGTACGCTAGCATTAAACAACAAGGAAAATTGAGATATCCTAGCTGCGTATTTTGAGAAGTTGTTAAACTGTCCAAAACCGACAGACAAGTTGAGTTTCAAATTTATAAAACAAAATTCTGACTTTACGCCACCAGATGTAAGCGAAGCTAAAGAGGTATTATCAACTCACTTAAAAATAAAAAATCCTCAGGCGAGGGTGGGATAATTGCAGAGATATGGTAACTTGTAGATGATGCATTTTTAATAGCGACGACAAATCTATTTAAGAAAATTTGGATTGAGGAAGCAATTCTAGAAGACTTCTAGAAGGCTCTAGAATAAAATAATCTAATTCTAGAAGGCTAGAAGACTCTTCTTCTAGAAGGCGATTAACACCTTAATTTATCCACTACATAAAAAAGGCTCAACAATTGATGTCAATAGTTATAGGGGGATCTCATTGTTGTCTGTCACTAATAAAATATTTGCTTTCTAAACTACTTCTAGATACTTCTAATTACTTCTAAACAGACTTGAACCATAGATCGAACCACAACTTCGTGAGTTCCAAGGTGGTTGTAGAAGGAATAGATCGTGTGCAGAACAAATTCTTAGTTTAAAATTGATATATTAAAATATTACAACAAAGGCCAAAGAATATCTTTATCTCATTCGTTGATTTTCAGAAAGCGTATGTTTCAGTGGATAGGGATACTGTTTTTTACACATTGAAGGAATACCAAGTTGATCAAAAAAACATAAATTTAATAAAACTTACGTTAACTAATACGATTTCCAAAGTCAATTTTTTTTTTCAGTAAAGTTAGCGAGCCTCTCGAGGTTAAAACAAGGCTAAGACGAGGGGACAGTCACTGCTTTTCAATTTGGTCTTGGATAAAGTCACGAGGACGTTTTGGGAGAAGAACGATTCAAGTGTTAAAATTGGTAGAAAGAATCAGAACCTCAAAGTCAAAGGTTTAGCATTTATTGACGACAGAGCTCTGTTTGCTAATTCAGAACAAGAAGCTATTAATCAAATTGATCAGTTAAAAGAAACGGCAGAAAAAGCGGACTTACAGATTTCGTTGGTAAAAGCGGAGATGATGACAAGTGATATACTACGACATGATATACTAAGAAAATGATAAAAACAAATTATGGGAGCATAAGGTCACTAACCGATTTAAATATCTTGGAGAACTAATTAGTAGCAATGGAACGGATAAATTGGCAATTCAGAACAAAAAAGGGAAATAGGAAAGATAAAAATTTTGTACAAAAAATATATACAATAAAAAGAACCTATCTATCAATGCAAAATTACGACATTTTAATACCGCTGTTAGACCAGTCATCATGTACGGCATGGTAACTACAAATATAACCGGAATGGAAAATTTGCTCAAGATAGCAAGAAGAATTTTAAGAAGGATTTATGGACCAAGGAAAACACAGGAAAGTTATAGACTAAGATCCAATGCATAAATTTATAGTAAAATTGACAACCTTGATGTGATGATCAGAAAACGGCGACTTCAGTTCTACGGACATATGGTACGCATGGATTGCTCAAGGTTAAACAAACAAAATTTTGATAAAATCTGGAACTATAAATGGCAGGGGGCTATGTAAAACAGATCAAGGAAGAACGTCAAAAATTGAAAATTACTGAAGAAGATTGTCTAAACCGAATAGCGTACAGAAAAAAAATTTTTGGTCGCAAAACTCTGGTCGGGGAGAAGAGGAATCTCAACAGAGGAGAATGGACTGCTGAAAGAAGAGCTACGCAGTCGACCAGGATGAAAGACTTCTGGAAGAGAAAGAAGGAAATGATATTTGCGTGGTCCTTCTTGGCCTGTCCGCGGTATACATATATATATATATATATATATATATATACATACATATATATATATATATATATATATATATATATATATATATATATATATATATATATATATATATATATATTGCACATGTATTGCACATTTTATAATTATGTTATTTTTGTAGCCTTGAGAAAGTGGTCGAAACGCTGGCGTAATTTTAATAAAACTACTTCCAAGAATTGGCCAAACACCTGTATTTTACCCGAATCATTAAAACAATTTATTATCACCCTTATCGAATGTCAGAATCCGAGCGTATACAGTTACGATATATTACAGACTATTTCCTTCAGAACAATTCCTATTTGCTATCCCAGTAATCTTGGTTCAAAAAAATGGAACGAATCGCTCTGTAGATTTTCGCGCCTTGAACAAAATAACTGTCAAAAATTAGTTCGCCTGGACAAGGAAAAATTCTTCACATCCCTCGATATGGCATCCATAAAAATTGAAGTCTAATAATATAGTATTAGCCATTTTGAATTTTGGAATTTTTAAATCAGGATTTTTATCACTTATCACGAAGTGATCGCAAAAAAAACGCGAGGAAACCAGAAATTATAATATTTTAACATTCATGTCTTAGTCAGATTTTTAGGATTTCAGACCAATATTTTTACCTGGTCCTTTTAAATCAATTTCTTATTTAAAATAATGGTAATAATCTCTATCATCTAGATCTACATCTTTCTAGAATGCATAATTTTCGATAATGTAGTAGTTCCTTTAATACCCAGTAAACTTAAAGAGTTAAATTAAACTTAAAGAGTAAAAATTTTAAATTTTACCTGTCCGCGAACCAAAAAAGATTGAGAAACGCAGACAGTTACCTATAATAAACCTATACATTAAATTGAAAACTATAAATATTATAAGAAGAAATTTAAATAAAAATATTATAAGAGCAACTATCAAGTAGTTTTCGAGCTAAACAAACTTAATAACTAATATTGAACCATACATATGAAAACGTTTTATAACTAGTCATAGGTATTAAATCTTGTAATATTAAAAAAATTAGATTTATTGTGAAAGAATTGGATTAAATGAGAAAGAATTTTGAAATTAACAAAACAAGCTGGTCAGAGGTAAAGATTTTTGTTCTTCCTTTATCCGCTGGATATCTTGATCTTCATAGTACAAATATATCCGTTGACCTTTATAATAAATAACACAGGGGCATCGTTCTCTCAAAAGACTTGTCTTAAGCATAATAAATCATTATCATAACCATTAATAATCCATGGTCCATTAATTTTGTTTAGTAAATCGTATTACGTACCAAGAAAGTATTTTGCTGTAGAAAAAGTAAACCATATAAAAAATGTCGTTTATAAACGTTGCTAATTATTACAGATTTTTATGTAAACTACACTAGAAGCAGTACATCCATTTAAAATTGAATAACATGTTTGTTTAGTAACTGATATATTGGGTAAATAATGTTTAATAATTAGGTTAATAATGTGATTAATTCAGTCTCTACATAAATATTTAGTCAGCAAACATGAGCGAATTGATTCGTAAAGTTTGATTAAGTTAATTAAACTTGGATAAATACATCGAATTTAATAATCCTTATTATTCGCCACCTTTGAGAGCCCATGAAATCTGTTAAATTAAATAAAATTGAACGATAAAACGAGCCCGCCGAAGGTGGGCGACGTTAGATCGTGATTATACAAAACGTTTCGTTCGAAGATGATAATTTGTGGTAGTGCTCGCATTGATAACACTTTTCACACATTTCACACTTTTTAGAGTTTGAAATTTTGCGTCTAGACTGGTGTTGCCGGCCGTGTGCTGTCCACAGTCATATTTTTAGCGATTTTTGTAGTTGAGTTTTCCCTGCAAGATGATCTTGGGTATGTTTATTAACGGGTACATGTACGGAGGGAACTTGATAATCTTCGAAGGATATGTTTCGTATAATCACGATCGAACGTCGCCCGCCTCCGGCGGGCTCGTTTGCTCGTTTATCATCGTATAATCTCAATTATACTGCACGTCTCGTTCTAGCGTATAAGAAAACTCATTTATTTATCATGTTAAATGACTGTAAATCATAAATAAAGAGTTACCATGTGTTAGATAATACAGATTTTGCGAACGTATTGTTATTATCTTGGATCTGGAGATTGTAAAATTTTGCGAAGGTCTGTGACCGTCGAGGCCAACCAGCCGTACGTCTAGTTGTGTCCATGTCGACACCATTTCTAATACCAGCCACTGATACTACAGCATATTTTGTACTATGTGCTGTGATCTGATTTGTATCAATGCCTGCTTTATACAGCAAGGATTTTTCCCAGTGACCAATCGTTTGAGAAGTTACGTTTTTCTATGGGTTGATGTTTGATATGAGTAATTTGTTCTTTTGCTCATTTCTTAGGTCTTTTGTCATATTCAAGTAGTGAATTGTAGCTGTAGCTACACATAGCCCAGGTTTTTCTTCATAAAAAGGTAGTGTAAGCTCTGGCTGATTTCTTCTGACTTGGACGTTTTTATCAGGTCTGGTATTTTTTTTATTTGTACATGGATATGTTTTTTATATTAATTAGTACGATAATTTGATGTGCTGTAGATAGGCACTGTAAGAGATATGGAAGCTCTCTAGGCACTGTAAGATTGGTGTTTTGTCCCCTGTACTTATAAATTTAAACCTTGCGACAGCAGTTTATCTTTACCGAGATCTTGCTCCGTTTTCGAACCTTTGCTTTAGAAAACGTAGTTTACCTACTGTACTTGAATTAAATATTGGAATATTATTTGATAAAGAAAATTTCCACCATAGCTTTACGGCATCCTGCTATTGTTTGAGTGTTGATGATGTTATGGACTTGATCGTGATTTCTGTTGATGCTTCATTTATTCCTTAACTTTGTTAGGATCGCTTTGCGGACAAGTTCCCTGCCACCAATAAAAAATTGTGTGCCAGTGGATGTATTTCATGTTTGGAAGGAGACAATAATAATTTTTTGTGAGGTTTAAAAACTAAAGGCGGTTCGGTAAGTAGTGATTTAAAGAGCGGGTACCAGGGTTGGGTTGATCACAACGGTACCACGACTGTTCCCTCTGCTTTATCGGTTATTATTTTTTGCAGAGTTCTAAGGGTAAGTGCGAAAGGAGGAAAAAAAATAGATTTTTCATTCGTCCACTTAATAGTAAATGCATCTACTGTCATCGCGTTTGGATCTGGGAGGCGAGAACAAAATGTAGAACATTTTAGATTCAAACTTGATGCAAAGAAAGTCCATTGAGAAAATTCCAAACTTTTGATTGATTTTTTCAAATGATTTTTTACATAGTTCCCATTCGGTATCTATATTAGTGATTCTCGATTCTAAATCAGCCTCTTTATTCATAACTGACGGGATGTATGACGGGTAAATATAGATTTTTCTCCTTTGCGCACCATTTCCAGACCTCTATTGCCAATGCAGTTAAGTGGGGATATTGAATGCCGTCTGTCCTATTGATATAGCAAATCGCAGATGTATTATCAATTCTTAAGAGAATTTTGTCGTCTGATACTTTGTTCGCGAAACATCTTAAACCAAAGAACGCTGCTAACAGTTGTAGATAGTTTATGCTAAACTATCTTTCCTCTTTTGACTAGGAACCATGAGCGTTTACGACATTAAAGTGTGCACCCCACCCGGTCAGAGATGCATCTGAAGATATCTCAAATATAAACTGAAGTGTTCTAATTAGGTTAGAACCTAATTCCAACCTCGTTATTCCAACCTAGCTTTTCGCTCTGACTATATCACATCCTCCCACTCTCGACAACACTGTTGGCTAGACAACGATGAAGGGAGGTCCTTGGGATCTCTCTCTCTCGGCCCACAAAAGCCAAGAGGCCAGCGCTCGTTCCAGATAGTATATATTTCAGTGCGCGCACGTCACATAACACATTACCAATGGTGATGCGTTTTGCAAATTAGAATTTCGCTCGCGTATTTTGGACTTTTTGATTTAAATTCTTGGAATTAAGTACAAACTAAATGAGGAAATTATGCTATAGATGTAATGTTAAGATCATAAAGTATCGGGGATAAAAAAAATCTAGTAAAGCTAAATTTCTTGCATATTCCCTATTGTTCCAACATGTTTTTCACCAAATGTTATGAATTTATACAGGATTCATACGAATTTCCCACAATTAATAGATGATCAAGGTAAATAGTTGATAAAGTACCCAGTTGTCTAATTTGTTTCATAACTGGTTTAATAATTTTTGTATAAATAAAAGGACTTGTGCCTAATCCAAGGGTAAGGCATGTAAACTGGAAGAGTTGCCTCGCAATTTAAATTTTTTATAATAGGAATAAAGCATTAAATATCTTTTGGATCTATCCAACACATATATGATCCAATAGGTATTAAGTGTTTGGTGGGCCATTTTAAAATGGATATTATCGATAAATGCGTTTAGATTTTTTAAATTAATAATAAAACTACTGAAGCCATCTGGCTTGTCCACTAAGAAGAAAGAGGATATGAATTCATTATCTTCATTTTGGCAAGGCTCTATTACATTTTTAGCTAAGAGCCTATTTATTTCATGGCTACTTTTTATAAAACAATTTTTAGCCCAATTTTAGTCTGTTAGTGGTTTTGTTTGATATGAATTTCTCTGAAAGCTATTTTATAACCCTTCAGACAATCTAGGACAAATTTATCCTAGGTAATTTATTCCAAGTTTTGCGTAAAGTATTTTAGACAGCCTGCTAATTCTTTCCTCATCTACTTCCTTAGGGGCTGCTGGTGATTTGATGACCGATTCGATGCTTCTGTCGTATTGTACCTCTTTCATTGAGTTTTTTTTTATTGGAATTTCCTATTTCGAGTCAGAATGCTCTCCTAGCATTTCTAACATAACCTAATTGACCTGGGATCTGTTTTCAGTTGCTTCTACGTCTTTAGTAAGAGCTATTTCGCTTGATTTCTTTCTCGCTTCTGGGGATTGTTGGATGAGATTACATGAATCAACATTTTATCCAGATTTCCTTCTAAAAACAAGAAACTGTTTTGTAATATGGACCTTCCTTCTAAGTATTTTTGTAACTTCGTCTAATGGACAGTTTGTAGTATGGACTGTTAGTCGTATGGACAGTTTGTTGTATGGAAAGTTTGTCGTTTGGACAGTTTGTCGTATTGACAGTTTGTCATATGGGTTTGTCATATTTTTCGTATAAACAGTTTGTCGTATAGACAGTTTTTTGTACATGTTATTTCTGTACAAATACATACTTAGGTATGAATGAATCACCACAGTTAAAGAAGTTTTTAAGTAGGTGTCTCATATGGAGGTTAAATACTTTTTATGTTATACCGGTTTCATATGGAAACTCATATATCTTTTTTGTTGTACAGACAGTTTGTCGTATAAACAGTTTTTCATATAGACAGTTTGTCGAATGGATAGTTCGTCATATAGACAGTTTTTGTACATGTTGTTTTTGTACAAAAAAAACATACTTAAGTGTGAACGAATCACCACACTTAAAGATTTTTTAAGTAAGTGTCTCGTATGGAGGCCAAATACTTTTTATGTGATACTGTTTGTAGCTGATGAGCGAAAACTCATATATCTTTTTTGTTGTATAGACAGTTTATCGTATGGACAGTTTGTTGAATAAACAGTTTGTCATGTAGACAGTTTGTCGTATAGACAGTTTGTCATATAGACAGTTTTTGTACAAAAACATACTTAAGGGTGAATTAATAATATGAATGAATAATAATAATAATAACACCACACTTAAGAATTTTTTGTGACTTAAGCAAGTGTCTCATATGGAAACTAAGTTCTTTTTATGTGGTACTGGTTTTGTGTGGAAAGTCATATATCTTCCTTATACAGACAGTTTGTCGTATAAACAGATTGACGTCTGGACAATTTGTCATATATGACACACATAATATATGTCACATATGACAGTTTTTGTACATGTTGTTTTTGTGCAAAAACATATTTAAGTGCGAATGAATCAACACACTTAAGCATTTGTTTAGTAAGTGTCTCGTATGGAGACTAAATACTTTTTATGTAGTACTGGATTCGTGTGGAAACTCGTATATTTTTGTTATACAGACAGTTTGTCGTATAAACAGTTTGTTGTATAGACAGTTAGTCGTCTGGACAATTTGTCCTATACACAGTTTTTGGTACATGTTGTTTTGGTACAAAAAACATACTTAAGTGTGAATGAGTCCACACTTAATCATTTTTTACGTGTCTTGTAAGGAGGCTAAGTATTTTTTATGTGATACCTGCATTTCCATTCTGATTTCTTTCGGTAGTTTTCTTCCTGTCTCTTTTCGTGATCGTGCACCGGATTTTCTCTTCTTCTTTTCTCCTGACATTATAAACCTTTTTTTCTTATTTAGATTTGGTATTTTTTTGCACTTAGAGTGCTTAGTACGTGTGAAAAGTCAAACACAACGAACAAATATGACTGTGGAGGACGCACGGCCGGCAGCGCGAGCCTAAGCGCCAAATTTCAAACTCTAAAAAGTGTGAAATGTTAATAATGACGAGCATTACTACAAATTATCATCCAGAACGAGATGTGTAATATAATAACTCTGATTTTAGACATTTTGTGGTTGAATGTAAATGTGAGTGAATTTACACTAAGAGTTTTGAAGGAAGGTGATGTGCCTCTCTGCTGTTAGCGAATTATCTGGAGAAATTATTTTAATATATGTTCTTGAATTAACTGAATAGTGTTGTATTTGTAAAACCATACTACATTATAGATAATCATATAATCTTAATAAAGTCGGAACACAGCCTGAATAATTAAATATATTCAACCGTTCCGTAGCTCTATAATATTATTGAGTCTTTTTAGGACTACCAAAACAAATCTCGTGTGAATTTTCTTTTAGTCCATTTTCTTGGCACTCAAGAACAAGAACCAGAAAAATATTTTTGTTTTTAAGATCATATCTTTCTATTAACTTAAGTGAATAGCCATCTGCAGACGCGTTTATAGCCTCATTTCTCATTAGTGCAGCTTTGCTGTTATGAGTTATAACTGAATTGTTGTGTTTTTGTTTTAAAATCAATTTTCTAATTAACTGTTTTCTTAAGGAAGTTTCCTTGTCCAGAATAGAAATATTGTCAAAGTCAAACGAAAGTTGGTGGATAAACCAATGCTTTTTCAAACAAGTTTTGTTAGAGTTTAAACGTATATTACTAATTTTGCAGTCGAGCAGTTAAACCTTAACAAAAGTGCATTTACACAGAATTGTTTTGTCAACTAACATTCGTTTGACTTTCACAATATTTCTATTCTGGACAAGGAAAGTTCCTTAAGAAAACAGTTAATTAGTGAAATTATTTTCATACAAAAACACAACAATGCAGTTAATTCAAGAACTGACATTAAGAACCTTAGCAAGATGTAATGTACATTTACAATGCAATGTGCATTTTTCTACAATTTTTAATCTTTTATAATCTGTTTAAAAATGGTTACAATGTTGTTAAAAAACTTTTACTTCTGGTAATTTGTAAAAAATATTTTATGTTTTTGACTGCTGTTCCTTTTCTTTTTTCATTTGTAGCCTTATATAGGCGAAATTCTTTAATTAAATAAATCGCTGAAAATAGTAGCTAGTAACAAATTTAAAGAGACGTCTAAAATGTATACATTAATTGGCCGAAATAGATAATCTTGCATAATTACAACAAAGGCCCAAATCACACAAATCACAAAATACACAAATCTTCTGGAGGAATAAGAAATTTTCCTACAGAGCCTTAATCCTACCTCCATCTGTAAATCTTCTTCACTAGCAAACCGACTTCATTTTTCCTTTATATCACGCAATCGTCTTCAGATAATTCGCTATCTGCCGACAAGCACCTCACTTTCCGCAAATCTCTTATTATAAATTCAATCGTGCATCAATTTGTTATATATTATTAATCGTGCATTAATTTGTTATATTTAAGTGTTTTGATTTATATAACGACACAAGTTATATAATATTTATACAAACTTAGTATGGATTACTACGTAATATCGGTCGCGAACATCCTCTTCATAAAATAAATTAACTATAAATTTATAGTTGAATATTGTTGGAAAAATGAAGTCGGTTTGCTCATTAAGGAGATTTACTGATGAAGGAAGAATTAAAGCTCTATATCAACATTTCTTATGAGTCCAGATGATTAAGCTCCGGGCTTTTTTTGTAATTATGCAAGATTGTCTATTTCGGGCAATTGATGTATTCATTTTAGAATCTCCTTAAATTTGTTACTAGCTACTATTTTCGAAGGTTTCAAATTTAATTGAATTTCACCATCATCAGGCTACAAAAAAAAAGGAACAGCACTCAAAAACATAAAATGGTTTTTAACTTTGGTAGAAAAAAAAATAGATGTTGCTACGGTTCTTCGTGTCAGTTCTTGAATTAACTACATTGTTGTGTTTTTGTATGAAAACCATATCACTAATTAACCCTTTTCTTAAGAAGCTTTCATTATTCAGAATAGAAATATTGTCAAAGTTAAACGTATGTTAGTTGACAAAGCAATGCTGTTTCAAACAAGTCTTGTTATAGTTTAACTGCTCGTCTGTAAAATTAGTAATTTACTTTTAAACTTTAACAAAACTAGGTTGACACAGCATTGTTTTGTCCACCAAAATACGTTTGACTTGCACAACATTTCTATTCTGGACAAGGAAACTTCCTTAAAAAAACTGTTAATTAGCAAAAAGATTTTCATACAAAAACACAGCAATTCAGGTAACTCATAACAGCAAAGCCACACTAATGAGAGATAAGTCTCGAAACGCGTCTGCAGATTGCTATTCACTTAAATTAATAGAAAGATATGATCTTAAAAACAATGTTGTTTTTCTGTTTCTTATTCTTGAGTTGCACGAAAGTGGACTGAAAGCTGGTAAATAACTTGCAAATTTCACAAGAGTTTTGTTTTGGTAGTTATAAAAAGATTCAATTATATTATATAGCTCAGGAAAGGTTGAATATATTTATATATTCAGCCGGTGTTCCGACTTTAGTAGGTTTATATGATTCACTGGTCAACACATGTTTTGTTTCCTTTATTTTTTCTTCTGTTATTGGGCATTTCAATGGCCCTGACTATGAAAAAAATACTGCGAGATTGCTAACAGCTTTACTTTTTGAAATATATAGTTTTGTTATTTTGACAAAAAAATACAGCAAAATAATGCATTATGTTAACAAAATTTCTATTGAACACTAGCAAATGATGCTTTATAGGATTTCCTTGAATGAACGACTTTAGGTAGATCTCGTTGCAAACTCCAGCAGTAGTCTCCCATCATGTGTAAGCCCCACCGCCCCTGATAACGCTCTTCCATTGTCCGAAGACCCTGATGAAATCTTTCACCCTGGTCCTCACTATAATCTCCCAGATGTTGTGGAAATCGATCTATATGCGAGTACGGGAAGTGGATTTTTATGCTCATGTTGATACCTAGCTGATGTAGTATTGTTGTAAGTAAAGTAGTTATGATACACAGTTTTTACAAATTCCGTAATGTAATGTAGCAAAAATAATCGGGATTTAACACACAACATCTTCTTGACGAAGCCATAGCGTAAAACATAACAAAATATATTTTAGTGTCCAATAAAAAACGAAAATCTAAGTAAAAATGGTATAAATGGTATAAATGGTAAAAATGGTATAACTCAAAAACAAAAGCTGTTAGAAAAAATTGTTGCCATATTTAAAAAATACGCGTCAATTTGAGATAAATAAAATCACAGGAAACAAACAATTTAATTTTTTTTGTTGACCAGCATTATCTATAATGTAGTATGGTTTTACCAATACAATAATTCCTTTTATTCAAGAACTGACAAATAAATAATTTCTGCAGATAATTTTCTAACAGCAGAGAGGCACATCCTTTTCACCCAAAGGTATAAATACAGTCACATTCAAATGCGACAAATTAAAATGACTCAAATCAGAGTTATCTTATTAAATTTAACATATTTCATGGGTTCTCAAATGTGGCGAATAATACAAATTATTAAACTCGATGTATTTATCCTAGTATAATTAACTTAATCAAACTTTACGAACCCATTCGTTGATATTTGCTGACTAAATATTTATGTAGAGTTTGGCGAGGTTGAATTCATTATTTACCCAGATATCAATTTCTAAACAAACGTGTTTTTCAATTTCTAATGGATGTACTGCTTTTTTTTGTAGTTATAATACGTATTTGTAGTTATAGTACATATAAATCTGTAGAAATTAGCAAAGTTTATAAACGATATTTGTATCGATGTCTACATTTTTTATATGGTTTACTTTTTCTATTGAAAAATACTTGCTTAGTACGTGATAAATGGAAAGGTAATTTACTAAAGCCTTACAAATACGATTTACTAGAGAATTAATTGATCATGGATTATTGATGGTTATGATAATGATTTATTATCCTTAAGACAAGTCTCTTGACATAACGATGCCCTATGTTATTTATTATAAAGCTCACCGGATATATTTGTGGTATGAGGATCAAGATATCCAGCTGATAAACGAAGAACAAAACGTTTAGCTCTTGCTAACTTGTTTTGTTAATTTCAAGATTCTTTCTTTAATCCAATTCTTTCTCAATAAATCTCATTTTTTTTAATATCACAAGACTTAATTTCTATTACTATATAGCTATAAAATGTTTCCAAATGTAATTAAAATTGTTTACCTCGAAAACTACTTCATAATTTGTTTAAATTTCCTGTTATAATATTTATTGTATTCAATGTATATATTTATATATATATATATATATATATATATATATATATATATATATATATATATATATATATATATGTTGTATTTGAGGTTTTCGCGGATACCTGTGTTGTATTGTTTTCTCGGGGATTCCGCGTTGATGCTGAGGGTTGGCTCTGAAAAGAACCGGATTCTCGACGTTTCGGCGAACTAACATTCGCCATTCTCAAGAGATATATGCGTCCGTACGGGTCAACCGTTCGACGCATACTTATGTAATCAGTATGCGTCGAACGGTTGACCCGTACGGACGCATATATCTCTTGAGAATGGCGAATGTTAGTTCGCCGAAACGTCGAGAATCCGGTTCTTTTCAGAGCCAACCCTCAGCATCAACGCGGAATCCCCGAGAAAACAATACAATATATATATATATATATATATATATATATATATATATATATATATATATATATATATATATGGTAATTCATCGGATTTTAGTTTAAAAAAAATAAAATACAAATCGATATAAGAGTTAAAGGCTATATACTATCATGAAAAGGACTCATTTGTTTGGATTGAGAGCGATGAATTTTAAGGTATAATATTTATCAGGGGTTCTCAAGCGTGTTCCGCGGAACACTGGTTTTCCGCGACACATCTTTAAGTGTTCCGCGATAAAATCAATATTCAAATAATAATCAATATTCAAATAAATATATAATATAATCAAACAATATTCAAATAAAAAATCAATATCAATTCTACAATTCGCTAGGTTAGGTTATTTTATATTCGCGTGTTAAATGTGACTCATATGCAGTTACATTTTTTTTCTCTCAATTTGAATTTTTTGAATTAGGAAAATAAATTTATGTTAATTTTGAACCACATTATTGAGTTACATTGCAATTTTTAAATTTATAGTAATGGATAATTTTGTCATTAAGAAATCATCTTGATTACGATAATGACAATGCTACTCTTAGAACTAGTAGAATTGAAGAGAATGAAGAAAACAGAAAAATTGTACACTCAACTCGAAATTTTAATCGTTTGTATAACGAAGAATACTTTAAATTTGGGTTTACCTGGACCGGAAATACAGATTGTCCAACACCGCTCTGCATTGTATTCCGCAAGAAACTTCCCAATAGCGAAATAGAAACTACTATCGGTCAACTATACTATAGGAAACTACTATAGGTCGACTATGTCCTGACAGTCGGCACTTCCTTAACACTCTCTATGCAGCTACTCAGATCCACAGCCTATTATAACGATTAATCTCTAAAATATCGACCAATTTATTCTGGTATGGGTGCACTACACCCAACCTACCGCACGAAGGGTTAAATAATATAATTTTAATTGGGTATTCAATAAATATGGTACTATATTTATATATCGTTAGCTATCCGCGCCCCCTGATTTAACGTTTATGTTATATTTTAGATTGTATATAAGTTCCGCTTTAAAATATATCAGAGTTTAGTGTTCCCCGACTTTCCCCGAAAAGTTTGAGAACCTCTGATATATATTATATCACTCAGCACACTTTGGCGAATTATCGAACATGAGATGAGATGCGAAAATAGCCAAATTTTCTATATATACCTAGAATCAGGTACAATCCTCAGAACCCTTTTAGCCCTCATATAGAAAGCAGAGAACCATTCTCTATCTATTGCAAAATTAAAAATTATGAAAATATATGTTTTTACTATGTTTTCACTATGTTTTTATCACAATTATAGTATGAAAAATATTACATAACTTATTATTCACAGTTATATATATAAATTTTTACTTTTATTTTGACTCGTTTCGACGTTTGCCGCTCATTTTCAAGTGAACTTGAACTTGAAAATGACCATCAAACATCGGAACTCGGGTCGTGATACAGGTAAAAATGTATATATCTGTGAATAATAAGTTATATAATATTTTTAAATATTATAGGGTAAAAACATATTGAATTTTTCAATTCAGTGAAAGTTGAGAAGAAATTAAATATTTATAGAAACTTATATATATAAAACGTATATATATATATATATATATATATATATATATATATATATATATATATATATATATATATATATATATATATATATATATATATATTTATATGATGATCAAAATAAAAAAGTCGTGTAACACAAATACGGTTAAGTTTTTAATAAGCAATTATATGAGGCATTGCCACTCAAAAGCGGACTAAGCCACAATTTTTCAGAATTTTGGCATTAATGTACTTTATTTCACATTATGGATCGAGCAAAAGTGAATTAATCCACAATTTCCTAATCAAAATTAGATGGCAAAATAAAAAGAGTTTTTGCATTGAATGTTTTTTATATTGTCTGTGCGCAATAGTGGACTAAAGTTGGTTGGTCCGTTTTTGGTCATTGTCAGTGCAGATACGAATATGTAATGGGGTGTATAGTGAAAAATATAATTTTGACATTGTGAAAATAAGTAGATAATAGTTTCATAGGTTTATTTAGCCGCTATTTTGTATTATAAACAAACAAATAATGTGCATTGTTGAAAAGTTGTTAATAAATTTCGAACATATTCTCAAAACAGTATTCCAAAAGGCTAATTACTAGATTTTATTATTTACTTCATTCTAATGAGCTGAAATCAAGATATGTAAACAATTTTTTCAGAATACATTATCCGTATTAGCTTGTAGAATTGATAGGGTTCTGACACAAAGGGGAATACTCACTACTCCGCCATGTGATCGGAGCAGCACAGCTGAATCTGTTAATAAAATTTCTACTGACAAAATAGTTGAAGTAAAAGCTTTCATAGAAACATTTCCTGTATATGTCACTGTATCACATGTATAACTATATAAGTCACTACACTCTCAATAAATAAAGTACATGACACCTGATTTAAATATTTGCAAAATGTATTCTCTTCGTGAAGCGTCGACAAATCCCGTTTCCAATTTCATGTTTCGAAAAATTTTTAATGAACAATTCAATTTATCTTTTCTTACAGCTATATATCACTCCTGACAAAAATGTGACTCGTTTAGGATGAAAATCGATGCTTTAGAAAATGAAAATGAAAATCAAAGATGAGTGTAGAAAGAGAAAAGGGAGACATCAAAGTCTACGCGACGACACTGCACTTGCAAAAGTAGATTCTAATGTTACTGTTATAACTTTTGACTTTATGAAAACGTTGCCCACACCTGTTTTATCAACAGGTGTATGTTATAACAAACGGCAAAGATTTAGGTACTGATGAACGAATCCATTGCTTCACGAGGGCCCCAAGAGATAGGTTCATGCTTACTGTACTGCATAAAATACTTTGTTAGAACTCGTAAACTTATCATGTATTGTGACTTGTGACCGGTACGGAGGCCAAAATTGCAATATTAAGTTCTCACTTTTATGTCAGTACATTCTTCCTAATCCTGACTTCACAGTAAATAGGATTGACCACAAATTCTTGGTCAGCGGGCATTCTTATATGCAGTGTGATCGGGACTTTGGATTAGTATAGAAGCAGAAGAAGTTCTTGAATTATAAATATCTTCATCCGGGAATACTGGAATGATGTCATCAATGTTTCTCGGAAAAGAAACGCATTTAAAGTTATTTTAATAGATAAAACGGATTTCTATTCAACAAAAAAGCTTCAGAGAAATATTAAATCGAAAATCTGCTGGGGACCAATCGAAAGTGCTTAAAGATTCGATGCTTAAGTTTTGTAAGAGGAGAGCCGTTTAAAATCTATTTCAAATATTAAAACAATATTGACGTGCTGTTTAATAAAGTTAATATCGGCAAAAAACACTCTAAACTGATGATGATCTCAAAAATAGATGTACTTTATCCCGATGGGCATAAATCTGTTAAAAAAGAAAGATCTTCTTAGTTTGTTAGAATACATTCCTCCTATTTATCACGCATATTATAGAGTGATGAAGATGTGTAATAAATTTTTGTAATAAGTTTTGGTTTTAATAAAGCCTACTTTAACATTTAAATGAATTTGTTAACGAACTATCCCATAAATATTTAAAACAAGACAATTCAAATGTGAACTAACCCACATCAAAATCATGTTTTTAAAAAAAATTTGGGGTAACTAGTTCTGTTTCCAATAAAAGACATCGTGCATAGAATAAGAAGCTACACAACATGAGCAAATGCAAAAACGTTTCGACGAAAAAAAATGCTCTATAATCCAATTATTTTGCATGCCAAATAACTCAGTTTTATATGTGTTGGGGTTAGTCCGCTTTTGCGCTCAATGCCTCATATATGAACTTAATTTATTATTAGTTTATTAATAGTTTACTAAAAATTCTAACCTTTCGTATTTGATGTTGTTAGGGTACATATCCACTGGATGAATTCCGTTATCTCGACTATAAAAAGAATAATTTCTATAAATAAATTATAATAGTTTTCAGTGAATGTAAATGGTTATACAATGATTTCTTAAATTCTTAATTTCTTATAAAACGCGAATCATAAACAAGCAGATTAGATATATTATAATTATTAAAATTATAATTAAAAATTATAATTATTAGATTAAAAATTTTCAGGTTGAAAAATTTGTTCAATTTTGAAAATGCTCCTAAAGTTTCAAGTACAGTATTGACCCGATTATAGGATGAAGTTTATTTCCAAGCAATGTCCGTAAAAACAAAAGTCGTATTATATTCGGACCTTGTCGAAAATTTTCGTGCCTGATTTTATATAGAATAAGATTTTACGTAGATTATTCTGCTAACGCCATGTAAGTTACTTTATATATATATATATATATATATATATATATATATATATATATATATATATATATATATATCAAGCAATGCGGTGTAATTTATTGATAAAATACAAACATAAAAAAGAATGAAACAATTTACAATTTTTTTTTTAAACTTTCGCTCCCCGTTTTCAATGCACAGCCGCAGTAAAGAGCGACTAACGCGTGCAAAAACGGAGGGCAATGTTTCTAACTGTTCAACTCGCTTCAGTTACACCTGTTAGTGACTCCTTAAGTACTCTGACTGGAATTTCGTATACCATGGTTTTCAGATTACCCCATAAAAAAATCCTGGAGAGCCGGCTAGCCATGACATCGGACCGTTCCTGTCTATCCATTTATCAGATACCTCGTATCGACGCATGCACGGGCTTGTCGACTAAAATGTGCTAGTGCATCGTCATGCATAAATGACATTTCAAATCTCAGTTGTATATCGACCGGGTCGAATCCATTGAGGAAGTGAGAAGTTGTCCAGAACATTTGTGTAAGCCGCCATCAAATAGTTGTCAAAAATCCCACACCATACATTAACTGAAAATTTGTGTTGATAACCTCTACCATTTACGGCGTGTGGATTTTGATCAGCCCACAAGTGCATGTTATAGCTATCCAACATCCCTTTCTTTGTAAATGCAGCTTCATCGGTAAAAAGTATCAACTCTGGAAACCGTTAATTTTGTTGTGTGCTGTTCAAGAACGATTTACAAAAATGTACTCGTGTAGCAAAGTCGTTACAATTCAGTGTCTGGACTTTGTGAATTCTAAGAGGGTGTAAGGGCTGTCGCCGGCGCGAGTGGTGTAGTGGTGACGCTCGTGGCCTCATGTTAGAGCGCTAACTGACGAGTATAGAGGTCCGAGTTCTATCCCCAGCGCCGGCCGCATTTGTTCCAGAAAGACAAATGTGAAAAATGGCAATTAGCGCAATTTACTATAACAACAGGTTTCTGGGCCTAAGTGAATGTGATAGCCGCAGTGTTCGAAGGGTCGGCAAACCCGGTAATCACATCGAACCAAACTTTAAAAAAAAAGGGCTGTCCGTGAAGAACTCGCCTCACTGTCCAACAAAACTTTTAAAAGAAATACCTAAAGCTAGACAAGTCGACACCAGGTTACATAGTCTTTAACAAGGTAACTGCCTACAACAAGGCAGTATTAGATGCAAAAAGTGTATAGTATGTGTGACAGGAGAGGATAGATGGAATCATTGGATGGAAGAATGTACAAGGAATGAATGGATGGAACAAGAGGAAAGGTTAGGGCGCAAATGGATAGAGTATATGGATGAATGGGGAAATGGATTTCAATTGTTAAGGAGGGTGAAGGAGTGGAAAGTCAAACAGGTAATAAACATGAATCTGTTCCAATAATTTGTAATTTATGATGGCTCGTATTGTAATGTACTTATTTAAAATCTATATATGCTCGCTACACTGAAATAATAAAAACTCGCCACACTGTCGAATCACTGGTTCCAAGTTTGTGTGCTACAGTTCGAGCACTAGTTCTCGCATTATTGGAAACTGCCTCTCTCTAATGCCAAAGCACGAATCAAATTTTCCACGTTGTCGAAAACATCGATGAACTCAAATACAAAAGTTGTATTATGAGGCTGCTGCCTATTCGGAAAACGCTATTCGTAAATCCTTGCAGCAGCTCAGCCGTTGCCGTTAGCGGCACCATAAGCTAAACGCATATCTGCTAGTTCTTCGAAAGAATATATTTTTCAAAACGTGGCTAGATTTATGAACACAACACACAATTTTCAATAAACTACAAGTGTACATATGATTTTTGTAAAGAATCAGCGACTATTGTTTTATACAAACTAATCGCTACACATATTTTGTGTATTATTGTCCGTTTTTCTCTAACGGAATTGTTTTTCAGTTATTCTTTTGTAGAGTATCTCGCAAACTAAGCATTTTTGACCCCATACGTATTCAGAGTTTTATGCTTATTTTGGATCAAAAATCAGCCCAGAAAGTTTGTCGTTGAAGTTCTTACAGACCCGGTTAATTTCCTGTATAGGTCCGGAACCCTTTAGTGATACGAATATGAACACCATCCACAAAAGTTTAGACGAAGAATTGAGAAAATAATTAATAAAAATAAGGAAAGAACTTTCACGGCTATACAAATCAAAGTGATGCTGGTATCTTTTTAGCAGAAAAGAACAAAAGCTGGCTAAGAACTAGAACAAACTAAGAATTCTGTCAGAAGTCCTGACTGCGAATTGTGGATTTCTTCAATGACCCTACTACCTCATGCCTCGAGAAAATGCAGATTCTGCAGCTCTGCAGAAGAACCTTCTCTCGTACACCTTCCCAGAGACTACAGAGCACTGATTCGTATGATAAAGGTCTACCTTTGGCCTACTGCTTGAAAAAAGTGGAGTTGCAATCTTTTAATCCCAAACAGATGCCGAGATTCTTAAAGAATCAGGACTCTAATTGAATGAATCAGCGTTCTAAATGAGCAAATACAAAGCCGATTAGGGTGGAGGGTGCAATATAGTACAATGGATTTATAAAGGTCGCAGAACAAATTACCACCTAGATCTATTTTGCCTATCTACTTTGCCTATCAAGATTTGTGCTTGAACTTATATCATTATCTATCAAGTTTTTCCTCGCGCAACTCTAGGTTTGCTCATATCAAATCTTGCTCGTTTTGTTTTGGCTGTCACGGTCTATTACGGTATCACGGTCACACAATTTGATCGATTTAGTTTGATCGAATGTTCCGATATCTTAACATAACATGTAATTTTATAAATCAAGTAATTCTTTTTAATCATACAAAGTATTGTGCAAAATATTTAGAAATTTTTTATAATTGGGCAAGTTGTTATTCTTAAATTTTCTTTTTGGCAAATATCACAAATTTGGGGTATTTTTATAAGCAGCCTAAAAGCAACATGACTATTACACTAAGCACTTACACTGAGTCTTTATTATCACAATATTATTACTGTAATCATATTTTTGCTGGAATTGGAAGACACCAGACGTTTTCATCCACTTGATAACATGTTTATATTGCCATTATCTTTCTTCAAACATTTTAAGAGATTAATTTTTATAAAAGATGAAAATAATTTATTCAAATTTTTAATTAAAAAATTTTAACTTTATAAGTTGGAACGAAGTTGGAATACTGCCTGAATATATAAATATGTTCACCCTTTCCAGAACTCTATAATATTAGAGAGAATTATGTGAGAGAATTATTAGTCTTTTTAGGACTACCAAAATAAATCTCATGTAAAATTTGTAAATTATTTACTCGCTCTAAGTCCACTTTCGTGGCACTAAACAAGAACCAGAAAAATTACATTGTTTTAAAGAGCATGCCTTTCTATGTCTTTCATGTTTAGTGAAACGAAAGTGAAAGAGAACTAGTAAATAACTTACAAATTTCACATGAGATTTGTTTTGCTAGTCCTAAAAAGCCTCAATAATATTATATAACTCTATAGAAATGAATTAGAGTTTTTCATGTAACTTAGTTATTTCTTTTTATTCTTTAATCTTTATAATAATTATATAATTAATTATATAATACTATAATTGTTTTATACTATAATACTATAATTAACTATATAATACTATTAATTATATATACTAATAATAATATAGTTATAACTTTATAATAATAATTATATAAAAAAAACAGTCCATGTGAACATGAAAACAATAAGACATCTATTGAAATTGTTTTGTGACAACTCATATAATTTCATTATATATTTTAATTCTTAAATCTGAATAAATAAAAAAATCGGTCCACGTGGTAATAAGAACAAATAAAAATTGAAATAATTCTGTGGTTTTCCAAATAACTTGGTTAATTATTTTTGTTCTTGGATCTGATTAATTAAAAAATCATTGGAAGATGAGAAAATGAAAACAAGAAAAAATGTACTGAAATTAATTTGTTGTTTTCCATATAATTCAGTTACAACATCATATCTAAAAAAAAATGTATAATTGGTTTATATTTCATCAAAATATTTTTGCAAAACTATTCAAGTATTTACTTCGTTGTTTTTGCAATAATAATTGGTGGATTTAAAAAATTTCTTATATTACAATAAAAAATTTAAGTTCAATATTAAAATATGTTTTTATTAAGTGTTGTTTTTTATATTAAAACAGTTTACTATTAGTTTTCATTACTTTTCTTTACTTACTGTATAATCGATAGTCAATGTAAAGAAATATTTCTAGAATGTTATAGAGGTAAATATATCGAACTCTTCTTCCACATGACCGAATTCACTTTAATATGTCAGTCTGAAAGTATCTCATTTTCCGATCGTTCTGAAAAATTCAAAACATAAAACTACAATTGATAGCGTCATCAAGTGATAGTTACTGCAGTCAGCTGAATAGAAGGGCTAGGATTGGATGAGTTGGAATCCGATTATCTCGCAGCTCAATCAGGATAAATTTCTAGCGACTTGCAGTTTTTGCTGAGCGAACCGGCGTTGCATTTCAGTGGTTTATTCATTATTAACACCAAAGAAATACTCGACAAATTATGATTTACGATAAGTCGGTCTCTGCGGAAATGAAAGGTTTGAGTCTTGAATTTATTATTGAATACGGTGAAGTGTTTCTTTTTGGATGGTAAACATGCGAAGAGGCTTTAAAACGCATTTGGGTAATCTAAATAATATAGTATATGTTTGGATATATATTATATATATATATATATATTGGATATATATATTACGGATTGAAACTAGTCGAACTCTGCAGACAATTCAACCTCAAAATTATGACCACCCACTTCAGAGGCAAACCAAACAAGAAAACGACATGGCGATCACCAATACAATCCTTAGGAGAATACCAAATCGATCACATAGCCATATCAAGAGAACATTACAGGACGATCTCAGATATTAAAGTCAGAAGAGGATCCAACATTGACTCAGACCACTACCTCACACGTGCCAAAGTCAAATTCACTCCAAGAAAAAGACCACTACTCAAGCAGACACCACAAAAATTTGACATAGAAAAAATACACACATCCAACTTACAGGAACAATGGGAAAAAATCCCCACAGATAATTGGCCTGACTTCCAGAAGAAAATCACACAGACAGCCAAACAGACAATCCCACTCAAAAGAAAGTCCAAACATCCCTGGTGGAACCAAGAATGCGAAGATGCGATGGAAGAACGCAAACTAGCACTCAAAAGATACACGACTAAAAAATCAGATGAAACCTTAAAAGAGTTCCTGGAGATCAGAAAACGAGCAGCAAAAACAATCAGACAGATCAAACGCAGATGCATCCACGAACAACTAGACTCGATCGAACAGGATTTCCGCAACTATAACTCACACAACTTCTACAGAACATTTGCCAATAAAATTAAAGGCTATCAACCTCAAAATCTATGTTTCAGAAAACCAGACAAAACACTAGCACTGACCAACACGGAGAACTGCGAACTCCTAGCACGATACTTTGACTCACTACTGAACTGTCCACCCCCACCAGAGAGATTCCAACACGAATACAGAGAACCCACAACACCACCATCACCTCCCCCAACAACAGAAGAAATCAGAAGACACATCCAACGGCTAAAGAACAACAGAACCTCAGGTGAAGATGGCATAGTCGCAGAACTATTGAAAAACCTAGGCAAAAACGCACTCCAAGAACTCACAGAAATTATCCACGAAATCTGGAACACAGAAAAAGTACCCGAAGACTGGAGATGCGCTCTCATTCATCCGCTTTTCAAGAAGGGAGACCGGACAGATGTGAACAACTACAGAGGGATCTCCCTTCTTCAAGTAACATACAAAATTTTCTCAGCATGCTTACAAGAACGAGTTCAGACACAACTTGAAGGCAAAATAGGCGAGTACCAAGCGGGCTTCAGGCCTCGCAGATCTTGCGTAGAACAAATATTCAATCTCAAAAGCTGCCTAAGAATTAGAACACTCAGCAACAAACCCACGGTCTGCACATTTGTTGACTTCAAAAAGGCGTACGACTCAGTAGACCGGACATCACTCTTCAACACGCTAAACGAACTCGGACTGGACACAAAAACACTGAACCTAGTAAAGGCAACACTCAGAGATACATACTCCAAAGTGAAATTCATGGGAGAAATTTCAAGACCTTTCAAAATTGAAACAGGAGTCAGACAAGGTGACGGCCTCTCCCCACTCCTGTTCAACCTCATTTTAGACAAAGTAATTAGAGAATGGAACACAACACCCACCACTCTAGGCAGAAGCGGTATCACCTTTAAATGCCTAGCATTCGCAGATGACCTTGCAGTTCTAGCAGGCACTGAGGAACAAGCGATCCAACAGGTAGAAACCCTCAAAAAGTGCGCTGAAAAAGTTGGACTACAAATATCGTTCGAGAAAACTGAGTACATGTCAACAAACAAAAACGACACACAACAATTACAGACGAAATACGGTACAGTAAACAGAGTTACAAAATTCAAATACCTAGGAGAAATCATACAACATACAGGAATTGAGAAAGAAACTCAAAAGACAAGGATAGAGAAAGTAAGAAAAGGCTACGGCATGACTGCAAACATCTACAACAAGAAGAACCTTGGCATCCAAACAAAAATCAGACATTACAATACAGTCATCAAACCCGCCATACTATACGCATCAGAAACTATAGCCTCGAATAAAGGTGACATGGAAGCCCTGAAGAAAGAAGAAAGGCGAATCATCAGAAAAATTATTGGACCAAAACTCACAGATGAAGGATATAGACTACAATCAATAGAAACCACGGAAAAACTGTCTAACATAGAGAACGACATCAGAAAACGCAGACTTAGATTCTACGGACACATCTCAAGACTCCCGGAGACCAGACTAACTAAACAGATGCTGAACTTCCTACAGAAACGTAAAGTCAGTACCAAGTGGATGAAACAAGTAACACAAGACCTAGAAGCAGCAAACATCACAGATACTCAGGACAGAACGACTCTCAGACATCAAATACACCAGTGGGAAGTGAAAAAGGAGACCAAGAAAAAGACTGGAACCTCCTGGACCGAAGCAAGAAAACAGGCACACTCACAGAAAATGCGGGAAATCTGGGCCAAGAAGAAGAAAAAGATTTGAAAACCATGAAAACTTAGCGCCATCTACTTTAGGTGCAATCCGAGGATAATAATAATAATAGTATATGTTAATCTATTTAATCATTACACAAATTGTAAAAACAAAAATTAAAGAATTTATTAGTATATTTATTTGCTTTTATTCGTTTAATTATTTGGTTCCACTTTACTTTCAACAACTCATATTAAATTGAGCTCAGTGGATTAATTGTCCCTCTACACATGCAAATGAGCCGTCTTGGCTTGATACAATAAGTTGACCGACGAGCATGGAATCGAACATGATTCCAGGAGTGTGGAATGAATTCGTCGTTGCGAAAAAATGTCTTATTCGACTGGACTGGATAAATGTAAATATACAAAACCAAATCAGAAAATGTTTGCATACGAAAACCGTATTACATTAATCTTACGTATATTAAAACGAGTTAAAGGTTGCTTTGTGAAAATCGCAAACTAATTGAAAATATTTTCTCTTTCCATATTAGAATATTCGCACATCATAGTCTAAATTTCCACAAAACATAGCAGTAGTTATTGACAAAGCAGTCAATAGTATTAGTTAACAAAACGTTATAGGATTGAACTCCAAATTTGTCCTTTTATGGTTCACTTTCGTCTTAATAAATAATAATTTCGTATAAGTATTTCAGTTAATTTGAAGTTGAAGTTTGGAAGGACGACGTTGAAGATTAATAGGACGAAATTGAAATTTGAAAAAAGCGAATTTTAGATTAAAACTCTGATAACTACTGTACTTCGGAAACTTCGGATCAGAGGGAAGAAATGCTCGTGGTGAAACGATGGTGGACTTTCTCTTACAAAACAATCTCTATCAAATGAATAGTTTCTTCAATAAAAAACCTAATATCAGATGGACTTGGGAAAACCCAAACGGCAGAAGTTGCAACGAAATTGATTTTATAATCTCCAATAATAAACAAATGGTCAAAAACGTAACAAAACTCAACAACTTCAGAACGGAAAGTGACTACAGAAGGGTAAGAAGTAAAATCTAAATAGACCTGGCAAAAAGGTATAAATTTACAAAGACAGCGACCAATCGAGCATGGGCACTTTAAGAAATAATGATGACTCAGAAACAAACATAGGAAATCTAAATGATGCAATAACGTAAGCAATACAAAGAGTCAAGATACCAACTTCCCTAAATTCAGGAAAGGAGAAAGGATCAACCAATATGCTATAAACTTATCTAAACGAATCGAAATGAGAAGCAACTCAGATACAAACAGAGAGGAACTACAAGAAATAAATAAGAAAATCTCCAAAACCGTCAAGCGGGATACCAGAAAATATCGTAGCGGAAAAATTCAAGAAATAATAGAGCAGAACAAAAGCATGAAGGTGTTACGCAGTACCCTGGTGAAGGAAAGAAAGAAATAACAACACTAAAGAAAATTCAAGGGAATAACACAACGATCAGAGCTGAAATACTACGCACGGTAGAAGAGTTCTACCACGAATTATATAAAATCCCTCGAGTAGAAGATTTGGAAATAACAACTCCACAAGAAAACATCGTCATCCAAGTATCCGAAGAGCTTCCAGAGATCACTATTGGAGAAATCAAGCTCGCCCTATCAAAAACAAAAAACAATAAATCGTCGGGCGATGAAAAAATAGTTAAAGAAGCAGTACATGCAGGAGGCGCGTTTCTGTTGAAGAAAATGCGAAAACTAATTAACTTCTGTCTACGCGATAGCACAATTCAAGACAATAACCACCTTGCTACCCAAAAAGATGATGAGGCCGACTTACGAAACTACCTCACTTTGGAAGTCACCTTATCGCGGTGTGAGGGCTTAGTTTCGCAACAAACCGTTAGACGTTACCGACTAGAGTCCAACTCCGGTCGGAGCGGTCGGCAGAGAGCGAACAACCAAGAAGTTACAAACCCTTAATCCAAGGTGTCACGACCCGTGCCGAAGGGAATGGTTGGTGGCCAAGGGCAACCGGCCATCGCTAACGCAGCCCCTCTGATACCTGGCGACCTCAGAGGGTATGAAGCTTTACCATGTTAATCGGGGCTCGGATGTGGCGGAGCTTTAGTTCCCTTGTTAGTCGTGGGATTTATATGAATTCCAAAAGAGAATAGAATTCATGTGTGCGGGATCTAACCGACACAACAAACAAGGAAGTCAGCCCGGATTACCTGGAGGACGACCTTGACCTCACACTCGTAGACATGAGCAGTCCAGCCATGTCTACGGAGGCAGAGGAAGATGTTCTTTTAGGGATAGAGGAGGACTTGCCGCCTCCTGTCACAAAACAAGAATGACCAGCAGGCGCACCAAAATGGCTCAAGTGAACATCCACCATACCAAAGCAGCTTCGGCTGTGATGGCTAGGATGTTCAATAAACAGCACCTAGGGCTAGCCTTGCTGCAAGAACCCTGGACCTTCGGAGGTAAGATCGGAGGCTTTAGCAACAGGGAATATAAGTTGGAATGGGACAGCCGTGAGGTCTCCCCTACAACTTGCATTATGGTAAGGAAGGGCATAAATTACTTATGTCTTTCAGAGTATTTAAAGCGGGATTTAGTTCCTATTCAGGCCCTCAGCAAGACCGAAGGCCTCCACGGCGAAGTACTGATCACATCAGCATACTTCCCTGGCGATGGTAACAGCATACCACCTATTGAAGTACAAAAGCTGGAGGAACACTGTATTAGGAGAAGGCTGCCACTCATCCTGGGATGTGACGCGAATGCACACAATCAGATGTGGGGCAGCACGGACACTAATAAGAGAGGTAGGAGACCTTTTAGAATACCTCATTAAAGAAAACTTAATTGTGTACAACGTTGGGAACACACCAACATTTGTCACTAAGGTTAGAAATGAGGTACTGGATATTACGGTAGGTAGCGCTAACGTAATTAAACTAATTAAAAAGTGGAGAGTAAGTGGAGAGTCAAGTGAACCCTCAATGTCGGATCGTAGGATCATAGGATCACAGTTTGAGCTGGAAGGAGCGAGTAAGGAAAACACCCCCATTCGAAGACCCCAGACAAACGGTGTGGCCTATGTTTAGTTCCCAACTACAAGAGAACCTAGAGCAGGTGGCAGTGCGGGGTGGTATCAAACACTACACCGTGCTGGAGCAGGCTGTAAAAGAAATAACTGTAGCAATCACCACGGCATTTGAATTCAGCTGCCTGGTAAAAACAGTGAAGGAGCATAAGGATGAAAAATGGTGGAACAAAAATTTGTCTACATTAAGAGCAAAAGTACGAAGGCTTTTCAACATGGCCAAGCAATATGAAAATTGGCTAGAATACTCCGAGGTACTGACCACCTACAACAAAGAGATCAGAAGGGCGAAGAGGAAAAACTTTAGGACCTTCTGTGAAAATATTGAATCCACCCCGGTGGCAGCTAGACTGCACAAAGCACTAGCGAAGGATAAGTGGAAATGACAGCCACTCTCAAGAGACCACATGGGACCGATGACGAGCAAAGAGCTCTCCTCGTACTAGAAACCCATTTTCCGAGATGTAGAGAATACAGGAAGACCGAGGGCTTGGTGCAACCGCGGAAACCAAGTCGGGCTGACTGGAGGAGGGTAGCGTCCATCTGTACGGAAAACCAAATCAGATGGGATATCGGTACTTTCCAGCCTTTTAAGACCCCAGGGGTGGACGGACTAGTTCCTGCCTTCCTACAATAGGGAGGGAGAGAACTAATGATGTATCTTCTAAATATCTTTAGAAGTAGTTTAGCGCTGAGATATATACCGGGGCTATGGAGAAGGACTAAGGTGGTATTCATACCGAAGGTGAGGAAGAAAGACACCACTCAACCGAAGTCATTTAGACTCAATAGTCTAACATCTCTTATGTTAAAAACAATGGAGAAGGTAATTGATAATTGACTTAAGACAATAGTGCTGGTAGGTAAACCACTACAAAGAAGTCAGTATGCATACAGAGCAGGGGAGTCCACAGAAACCGCCCTGTATCAGCTGACAAATGAAATAGAAGCAGCACTAGAGACAAAAGAAGTAGCGATATGTGCTGGAAGTGCGATATGAAAAGGAGATACAAGTGGGAAGAGACACCATTAAGATCTCCACAACTCGAGGGAGCCCACAGGGAGGTGTATTATCACCGCTAATGTGGAGCCTGGTAGTTGTTGAATTACTGGTTAGGCTAAACGACCTAGACATCAAATGTCAAGGTTACTCCGATGACATAGTCGCAGTAGCCAGAGGGAAGATTGAGGGAATTCTCTGTGAAACTGTTCAAAGAGGCCTCAAAGTAACTAGTAGATGTTGCGAAACAATGAGACTGAGACTCAACCAGAGCAAAACCAGGGTGATACCATTTACTAGAAGGAGAAAACTAAACTGCCTACAGCCCATACTCTTGGATGGGAAGGCATCAGAATACAAACAGGAGATATGGTATCTGGGTATAACACTAGATAGCAAACTCCTATGGAGTAGACACGCTGACGCAGCGGTAGGTAAAGCCAAATGCGCCCTAATTGTGTGCAGAAATCTGGCAGGAAAAGCGTGGGGTTGTAACGCCACAATCCTGGGATGGATGTACACCATGATAGTGAGACCTGCAATCACTTATGGGGCAGTTGCGTGGGGAAGTAGAACCAAGCTGGCCTCTATGAGGAAACAACTTGAGAAGATTCTAAGACTGGCTGGCGTGTGCCTGCATCACGGAGGCGATGGTGTCGTGTCCGACAGCAGCAGTGGAGCTGCTGCTGGTTCTGACTCCACTGCACCTTGTGGTGGAAAGGGCTGCCAGATCGGCGATCGGAAGGTTAGAAAAAAAACAATGGGTAGAGGTAAAATAAACGGGAGCAGAGACCGAAACAGCCTCGCTGCCAAGATCCCCTGGCTGGAAGTATCAAAAGAAGAAATGGTATGCAAATACCACTTCGAGAAAAACTACACCGCAATGTGTAGTAGTTAAGCCGATTAGAGCGACGAATCCTCAGCATACCACATAGAGCAAAATGCTATCAAGTGGTATGGTTCGAAGACAAAGGTACTGGTGCAGGAGTGTTTGGACCTCGTACCAAGTACTTCGAATCCATGAGAACATCCCAAAGTATCTTCCAAGCAGAGGTACACGCAATCGAAAGATGTGCACAGTTTAACCTCGACAGGAACTATCGCAAAAAAACGAATTGCTATGCTGCCAGCCAAACAGCCATTAAGGCCATTAGCTCATACACCATCAGATCCAAACTGGTATGGGACTGTGTGGGGAAGCTAAACAAGCTTGGCAAAGATAATAAAGTAACGCTTTACTGGGTACCAGGACACACTGGTATAGACGGAAACAAAGAAGCCGATCACCTAGCAAACAAGGGATCCAGTAGTCCATTTATAGATCCGGAACCCCTTTGCGGCATGAGTGTGAACACCATCCACAAAAGTTTAGATGAAAAACAAGAGAACGATGGATGAAAACCTGGAAAGAACTTCCAGGGCTAAGGCAGTCAAAAGTGACGCTGGGATCTTTTAACCAGAACAGAACAAAAGCTTGCCTTAAATTAACCTGGAAAAGCTTAGAATTCTGACAGTAGTCCTGACGGGGCACAGCAGACTTAGGAAACATCTCCAGGCCCTAGGCCTAGAGAAGGATGACGTATGCAGATTATGTGGCTCAGCAGAGGAAACCCCCATACATCTGCTCAAAGACTGCGGAGCACTACTCCGCAATAGACAGATGTACCTCGGGGCTCACTGCTTGAACACAGAGGAGCTGCAGGCTTTGAATCCCATGCAGATCCTGAAATTCCTGAAGAAATCAGGATTGGAGAAGGCGCTCTAAATGGGTAAGTACACCAGCGCCTGGAGGAGGAAGGTGGGGTACAATAGATCTATAAAGGTTGCAGTAAAAGTTGTCACTACCATATCTACAATAACCCAAGAAACACAAGAAACCCATTTACCGGGATGTAGAGGATACAGGGAGACCGAGGGCTTGGTGCAACCACGGAAAAAAAGTCGGGCTGACTGGAGGAGGGTAGCGTCCATCTGTACGGAGAACCAAATCAGATGGGCTATCGGCACTCTATCGGCACGCTCTAAATGGGTAAGTACACCAGCGCTTGGAGGAGGAGGGTGGGGTACAATAGATCTATAAAGGTCGCAGTAAAAGTCGTCACCACCATATCTACAATTTACAATCTACAAAACTATCGACCCATAACAGTTTAACTTAGCCAACTTTACAAGCTATTCACAAAAGTAATTCCATCAAGATTAAAGAATAAATTAGATTTTTACCAATCAAACGAACAAGTTGGATTCCGCTCTGAGTTTACAACAAACGACCATTTGCAAAGCATCAAGGCCCTAATCAAAAAGTCAGTGGAGTATAACAGACCACTCGTGGTCTGCATTGTGGACAGCATTCGTGGACTTCCACAAAGCTTCCGATACCTGAGAGATGGTCTCATTGACTACAAATACCCAGAACTAATCTATAAAATCAATCAGCATGCTATCATATCTGTAAAGTTACATGAAAATAGCAACCCCATTGAATGTGGAAGAGGAGTAAGTCAGGGGGAATTTATGGCCCCAAAACTATTTATAACGGTCTTATAGTATGCCCTCAACATGTTAAATTGGGAAACAAGATTCATTAATATAGATGGAAAACACTAAACCACCTTCGTTTTTCGGACGACATGGTCCTCAGAACTAACTATCTGGGAGAGTTAAGGCGGATGCTGGAAGAACAACATATCGTATGTTAGAAAGTTGGATTAGAGATTAACTTTTTGAAAACAAAAGTAATGACTAATTTCGTACCGAGCGAACACTTTAACACAGGAAACACAAACGTAGATTTAGTCTACATATATACCTTGGTCATGAAATCAGAATATCTAGAGGAAACCAGACCTGCGAATCGCAAAGAAGAACCAGCCTCGCTTGGGGAGCATATAGGAAACTCTGAAAGCAAAATTCCGATATGTCTGAAAAGGAAAGTACATGACCTATGTATTCTGCCTGTCCTTACATATGGGGCGGAAACCTTAACTCTAACCGCCAATACGGCAAGAAAACCTAAAATAACCCAACGAGAAATAGAAAGATCAATGATCGGAATAACCCTACACCCCCATACCACCAATGAGGACCTACGGAGGAAAACTAAAGTGGCAGACGTAATCGAGCGTATAACTAAACTCAAATGGAGATGAGCTGGTCACTTGTTTTGAATGATGGACGAGAGATGAACGAGGAAAGTATTAGAGTGGAGACTAAGAGCCGAAGAGCGTGGCAGAGGAAGACCACCGACACATTGGACCCATGACCTAAAAAGGATCGCAAACAACTGGATCCACGAAACTTAAGACCAAAGAGGATGGAGTGTTATGGAGTAGGCCTATGTCCAGCAGTGGACGGAACGAGCTTATTGATGATGATGAACTACTGCACTAACCTAACTACTGCTATATCATGTGGAAATTTAAGCAATATAAGAGAATATTTTGACATGTGAGTTTTGAAATTGTTTTCTGAAAATGAACTCTTCACAAAAACAATTGCTTTATATAATTTTGGTTATTCAAAGTGATTTTTCAAAAAAAAAGAAACAATAATAGATGTTTTAGTTTAGATCATAATGATTTGATATTACATAGCCAACACCTGTGTCTATGTAATATCTACTGTGACAAGAACAAGACTAGATCATGAAAACTAGATAGAAACGACGATGCATGGATATTTAATGCCATGAGGGTTTAATGCAGAGTAATACTAGATAAATATAATTTAAAGAAATTACTGACAAGAAGCGAAAGCAACAGCATATAGAGAAGACTAAGTAAAAACTACTAGTTATATAATAATGTAGGAGAATGAGGGGGGAAACGGGATAGGGGGTGAAATCAGATAGTTGCTATTTTATTACTCCGCATATAGCTGTCTCGTTCTAGCTAGTGGAGAAATACGCGCGAAAGCTTACTCAGTGCGGTTGCAAATGCCGGTGACTGTAAAATATCAGCGGTGCGTCTATAAACGAAAATTGAAAACAAAGGTAAGTTATCTAAAATTTAGATTTTTTTTTTGTGTGTTATCATGTGTTCAAGTGTTATCATTAAGTTTACCTATGTGCTATCAAATCAGTTGTATTTCTTAAGAATACATATCTAACCTTTCAAAACAGTATTTGGTGTTGCAATTGAGTGTAAACATAACCTGTCAGTTATTACAATTTCAAACATAGTACCTGTGGGGTACAAGCGGACAGGGTGATTTCGACTATCCGGTATCACCCCGAATGATTGATTGATTATATGTAGGTATTATAGGCGTTTGTATAATTCCTCTTTTTAAATGCTATTTTTTTACTATTTTATTTTTACTTTTTACAGAGTGCTAGTGTTAACATGCCACGAACATATGTGAGAAAGTCAAGCAGGCGGCAATGGTCAGAGTCAGACATACTTTTAGCCATAAATTCGGTGATGGAAGGTAGGTTTTTGGGATGTCTTTCAGCGTCACACACTTATAATCTACCCAAAAGTTCCTTAGAAGATCGTATAAAAAAGATCAAAGGTAGAAAATCCAAAGACAAAGTGTTTCGAAAGAGCCCTGTTACCGAAAAATGCGTCTTCACTGATGAGCTGGAAGGTACACTAGTCGAACATATCAAAACTATGGAATCTAAACTATTTGGATTGACAAAAACAGATCTGCGACGTTTGGCATTCCAATTAACAGAAAGAATTAATTTAAACCATCCTTTTAATATAGAAACTGGACTCGCTGGCTTAGATTGGGTTAGCGCATTCTTAAAACTACATTATGAATTGTCACTTAGTTCACCTGAAGCTACATCAGCTGAAAGAGCAATGGGCTTTAATAGAGCTGTAGTGTGATCATTTTTTAATCTTTTAGATACTTTACCCTTTACCCTAAGCACACTTTCATTTCCATGCGAATTTATAACATGGACGAAACTGGATTGACCTCCGTACCTCAAATATTGGTAAAATTATATCAGTCAAATGTAAAAAACAAGTTGGTGTCCTAGCTTCGGCTGAAAGAGAACAGTTGGTAACGGCAGTGCTTGGCTTTTCTGCAGCTGGACATAATGTTCCACCTCTTATGAACCTAAAGTACCTAAAGTTTACCTAAAGTACGAATGAAGATTGAGCATTTGTATGGTGCACCACCAGGAACACTAGCTATATGCCATCCAAGTGGTTGGATGCAACAACATATTTTCACTGAATGGATGCGTCACTTTATCGGTTATGTAAAACCAATCAATGAAGATCCTGTGCTTCTCGTCTTTGATGGTCACGCCACTCACATTAAGAACCTAGAAGCTATTGCGCTAGCTCGTGCTCATGGTGTACTAATGCTCTGCTTGCCACCTCACTGCACGCATCGCTACAGCCACTTGATGTTAGTTTTATGGGGCTATTTGAGCACATTTTACTCGCAAGAAGTCCAATTATGGCTTCGTAATCATCCGGGGCGTGTTGTCACCTAATTTCAAATGGTATCTTTGTTTGGAACTGCTTATAACCGTGCCGCTACTATTCAAAATGCAGTGTCTGCTTTTACCAAAACCGGAATTTGCCCTCTAAATCCCAATATATTTACAGTTGTAGATTTTGCACCATCGCAGACTACAGAAATATCATTTGTACCAACCACACATGAATTCTCTTAGGATCCATTGCCTCTAGAAATAACTCTGTGCCCTCAAGCAGCAACATCTAAAGAACAACAAACGTTTTCAAATTCTTGTATCAAGTCTTGTATCAAGTAAAGATATCATGCCGATTCCCATTTTAAAAAGAATATGCGACCATCAGCCCGTCGAGGAAAAACCGAGATTTTGACTGAATCACCATATAAAAATGAACTGGCTAATAAGGCTACGTTATCATTAACTAAAATAAACGAGGTAACGGTATCGGTAAAATGATGAATAAAGAAAACTATCATGAGGATTCGGAGTGTTTGGTTAGTGGTGAAAAATACAGTCAAACTAAGTCCACAGATGCATGGTACCAATTCACTGTAAATGGGCTCACAAAAGTTGCATTAGTTGTTCTGAGCAAGAACTATAATTTCTTGTTTGCAAAAACTGCGAATAATTCGAATATTTAGTTTTATTATTAGTATCTGTATTCACCCCTTGAATATAAAATGCCTATCCGGTTTGACCTATAGGTGTGGGGTGAATTTGGATTTATAGTTTTTTTATTAAAATTCTTCTATTTTATAGTTATTAAGATTGATCTCAAACATTTTCATACCAAATTTAGGCCTAAGGTATACTTAAACATTTATGATATTGATTATCTCAATAAATAACATGGTGATTTATTTATTGTATCTTTATCTTACCTATCCGGTATCCTCCCACATTCCCCTACTATTGTTATAAATTTTATGGAAATCATTAACGAATTATAATGATTAATATATTAATATTATGCTATGTATTAAGATTCGTCCATATTCTGGAGTAAACTATTATACAAGCTTCGTAGCAGGATAATGGATTTCTGAGTTTCTGTAAAAACGAGCCACAGAAAATATATCAAGCTGTCAACAGACGTATACCACCTGCCAAGTGCAAGGTTATTTTCCATACAGAGATAGAAAAAATGCAAATGCGTTTAACATATTTATATAACAGACGATGTGCACTTTAACTTTGTTGTATTCTGAGCAAGAAATATAATTTTTTGTTTGCAAAAACTGCGAATAATTCGAATATTTAGTTTTATTATTAGTATCTTACTTTATTAGTTTATTTTTAGCTTTTTATTAGTATCTTATTATTAGAATACTTTATCTGATACTATATAAAACGTAGTAGACAACACAAAATCTGCGAAATTTCCAAATTTATGCTTGGAAGGCTAATTTCCTTGTACTACAAGAACCCCCGATTTGCACGGAAGATCAGTTCCTCAGAATACCGTGCAAAGTTGGAAAATAAAATTTGCATTTAATCAGTTATTTAATTCATTTTTCATATTTTAGCGTAAATACTTATAAAATACTGGAAAAATGAAAAAGGGAAAACTGTAAATGTTCATTCATAAAGTTATTATTATAAAGCTGTTTGTAATTTATTAAAAAAAATAAGTTAAAATATTAAAATAAGTAATAAGTAAAAATTCTAAATTAATAAATCATAGCCCAAATGTTAAATTAGTATCATAGATTGCACAGGTCAACAAAAAATTAGATTTTAAATTTAATTTAAGGCCGATTCTTTCCAATATATTGCTGCAGAGTTTGCATCTGCACCCAATGATTTTATATTGCCTAATGTGATTTCATGTGACCCCAATAAACTAGAAAATTAGCAAAACATACATTGGGGCTTAAAAATAAAATATGTGCAAAATGTTAAAATATGAGAAAACCCACAAAAACTTTAGCGTTATTATATAATTTAAGGTAAGCCGGAAGGGAAATATAGAGAAAGCCGCCCGCCGACCCTGTGGACCGACACGCAGCTTTTTAATACAACAAACTTGCTAATCCAAACAAATGGAGGGACACTAAAAAATGTTATCAGCAGATTGGAAGCACAACATCCATGGTCCTCACACATCCATCAACATGTCAAGGTCTGAGATGATGATCAACAAAACTTTTATTAAGTATAAACATGAAAATACCTCTTTATTACGTTGGTTTTAAGTACATTGGCTTATATTTCTATCCCCTCTTTTCTTTAATGTATGTGATATGGATTTATCTCCTGTGAATTACTTCCTGAACTTCTCGGTGAAGTATTCTTCGCTTTATTTTTTGATATTTTTTAGCTTTGATCATATTATAAAGGGTGCGCCAATCAATCTGGTCAGTAAAACAAATGAATATATTTGACAGATGTCAAACGATCTGCGTGTTCGAACGTGTTTTGGAGAATTCTTTTCAGTAGAATTTTAGCCATACATTGTTATACACCCAAAGAACGCGCCGAAATAATGGTACTTCACATTGAAAATAATCAAACATATTAAATATTGTGTTGGAATGTAGCAGGTTTGAAGAGAAAATTAAAAGCGGATTATAAGGATGACTTGTTGGTTTACATAAAGAGCTTCGATATAATTGGAATAGTGGAAACATGGATTGACAAAAAGGATTGGGAGGAGGTGAAGAACGAACTGCCAGATAACTTCGCGTGGAAGTGCCAATGTGCAAAAAGAGATTTCAACAGGGGGAGACCAAGAGGCGGTTTAATAACCGGAGTCAAGAAGAACATAGAGGAAGAGAAAAATTATAGGGGAGAAGATTACGGCGAAGGGATTCAAATAAGAAAGATAAAATTAAACGGGGATAAATGGAAATGTATTATAGTTTATAATAATAAAAGACTAAAAGAATTATTAACGGAAATAGAGACGGAAGCAAACGAGGAAACCTTGTCTAAAGTTATAATTGCGGGGGACTGGAACGTAAGAATAGGGGAGAGCCAGGTTGGGAATCTCGGAGAAGGAGGACATGAAGTAACAAGAAAATCCAAAGACAAAATAATCAACGCGGATGGTAGAAAATGGCTTGACTAGATGAAGGAAAGAAAATGGAACATATTAAATGGATGCACGGAGGGAGATTGGAGTGGAGAGACAACATATGTAGGGGGAAGAGGGATGTCAGTGATAGACTATGTAGTAGCAAACGAGACAGCAACAAGTGATATAATCAGCATGGAAGTAGGGAACAGGATAGAGTCGGATCATTTCCCGCTGGAAGTAACGGTAAAAGGAAAAACGGTGGTTAGTGGACAGACGGAGAAGCAGAAATCGGTAGCGATATGGAATAAAGAGGCGGTACAAAGATTTAAGAGCAACCTGGAAAACTGTCAGCTAGAATCAATAAATAGCCTAGAACAACTGGTATCTAAAGTCCATGAGGCGATAGTATGGAAAAATGTCAGGAGTGAGCATTATAACAGCGCATGGATTGATAAAGAATATATCTCCAAGAAAAAACAGTTGAGAGAGGATGTCAAGAGATGGAGACAGAGCGGAGGAACTCCAGGTAAATTAAAAAATATGAAGGACCAAATGAAAGAACTTGTGAAGAACAAAAAAGGAACGTGGCAAAGAAAACAAATGGAGGAGGCTAGGAAGCTCAATAGTGAAAGAGAAATATGGAAGTTTATTGCCAAAAAGGTGGAAAAAGCAAACTGCAAAGTTAATGAAATTAAGATGGAAAGATGGAGAGCACATTTTATGCAGTTGCTGGACGGAAAAGAAGATAAGGGAGCAGAGGAGACAGTGGAAGAGGACGGTAAAGAAGAAGAAGGCCATCGATCAGAAATTATGTGGGAGGATATGGAGCAAGTGCTGGGTGGGCTGAAAAGAAGAAAAGCGACAGGTCCGGATGGAATCCCAAATGAAGCGTGGAAACTAGCGCCGGTGTCAATACAAAAAAAAACTCCACGAATTATACAACAAGATTTTTAAACGACAGCAAGCAATTCCAGAAAGCTGGAGGGAAGGGGACATCGTACCAATTTTCAAAGCAGGAAATAAGGGAGAAGCAGAAAATTACAGAGGCATCACACTGATGGATACATCATATAAGATATATGCAAAAGTAGTGGAGATGAAAATACAGGAAGAAATTGAGAAAAAGGAAGTGATTCCGGAAGTACAAGGGGGATTCAGAAAAGGGAGGGGAACAACGGACCAGCTGGTTACCTTAAAATACAAAATAGAGCAAGAGCTGGCACAGAAAGGTGGAAAGCTGTATGCTGTATTCATAGATCTTAAAGCGGCATATGACACAGTAAACCGAAACATGCTATGGGAAATGATGAGAGCAAAAGGAATTAGTGAGTGGCTAGTGAAGGCAGTTACAGATCTATATGGCAAGACAAGCAGCAGAGTTAGAATAAGTGAAAAAAAATCCGAAAGATTCTGGGTTAGGAAAGGGTTAAAGCAAGGGTGTCCACTTAGCCCTGTTCTATTTAATGTTTTTATAAATGACTTAGAAAAGGTTTTAAAAAATGGGCAGGCAGGAGGAGTGGTAATAGGTAGGATGAAAGTGTGGTCTCTAGCTTACGCGGATGACATAGTTGCTTTAGCAAGAACAAAAGGGGAAATGAAAGAGATGATTGGAAGGATTCAAAGATATTTTGAGAAAAGAATGTTAAGTGTGAATGTAGAGAAGACTAAGTGGATAGTGTTTAGAAAGAAAGTTGGTAAGAAAGAGGAAAGCTTGATGTGGGGGGAAGAAGTTATAGAGCAGGTTAGCAGGTTCAAATACTTGGGATTTATGTTTGGTAGTAATGGGTCCAATAATGAGCACATTAAGTTCGTATGTAAGAAAGCATGGGTGGCTGCTAATAGGTTTTGGAATGCTTGGAAAGATAAATTTGAAGATAGTTTCGTGGCAAAAATGACAGTGTGGAAAGCGTGTGTTCGGAGTATTTTGTTGTATGGAGCGGAAATATGGGGTATGAACGAAATGGAACAAGTAGAAAAGGTACAACTTCAGTTTATAAAAAGGGCATTGAAATTAGACAGGAGTACGCCAGGGTACCTGGTACTACAAGAAGCGAATGTATATAAAGTTGCAATAGAAGCATCAGTGAGAGTGGCAAGATACGAAAGGAAAGTGTATAGGTTAGGGAATGAAAGGATAGTGAAAGAGGTGTTCAATAGCTTAAGGAAGGAAGGTGTCGGAGGGATTAGACTAACAAAATGGGGAAATGAATGGAAAAAAATGTATGAACGAGTAGGGTTGTCGAAAGAGGAGGTAGAAAGGATGAAAAGGGAAGGCGTAAAGTGTGAAAAATTGTTGGGTGAAAGGAGTAGGGAGATAGAGCTGCAGATACGACAAAGCCGTATAGACGAAAGCAGGTACAATCGGGAGTACAACAAGGTACAAGTGTACGGCAGACTCCCTTTGTACCTAAGCAGAGGGTCCAGCGGTAGCCAAAATAGGATAGCCAGGTTTCGGTGCGGCAACGAAGAAAAGGGAAGAAGGTACTGGTTGAATGAAAGGGAGAATTTGTGTACCATATGCGGAGAGGGTACTGACAGGTGGGCACATTGGATGGAAGAGTGCAAAGGGCTAACATGGGAAGAAGGAAAGAAAAATAAATGTAAAGACTGGGAAGCGTGCATGGACGAGTCAGGTAGCGGGTGGCCCATAATGCGGGAAATTTTAGAGCGGAAGGGAGTGATTGTGGAAAGAGTTTAGGGAGGGATATAAGTTAGTGCGGGCGAAGAATTATTGTTTTTTTTTGCTTCTTTAAAGTGTAGTATTTTTTTTAAGTTTGAGTATTTGGGATATTTTTGGGTCGGGTTATTAGTTATGTTCTGTTTTTTTGTTCTTTTTTTTTATTGTTTCCATGTGTTTTTTTGTTTTGTTTTGTTTTTTGTTTTGATATGTTGTATTGTTAGTCTTATAGTAATTGTTGTAAATATGCCAATAAAGGTAATAATAATAAAAAAAAATAAAAAATTAAATACGAAATATAGCATAAATACCTGTTCAACCTCTTCGCTACTCAAATTAATAATATTTATTATTGACAAATGACAAATGTCATATTGAAACAACTACTTCCATGACTAATACCACGCTGGATATTGAATTACGCAAAAGTCATTTGCATGCTATTACTAGTACTACTAGTTACATTATATTTTTTAAGAAAGTTTCTTTCTACGTAAATTAATTTATCTACGACCACTATTATAATTGCCCAATATTGTACAGTTCGTGGATTATGTAAATACATCTTACAACAAACGTATGTAACAGTCCGCGATTAATGTTATTTAATGATTCAATAACGCACTAGTGCGTTTGGTTTACGATACTTTGATTGGTTGAGAGCTGCTACTATCGTTTAATATAGGCAACCCAATACATTCCGTTATTTGTCAAAAAAAATTAAACGTCAAACTAAAAGTCCAGTATTGTCCAGTGATAGCGAAATAGAAAATGCTACTCCACCCGAAATTGTTGAAAAAGCGAAGCAAGCTGCCCATAATTTGCTACGGATTAAATCTCGGGATCGATACGAGGATGCATATAGAGAATTTATGGACTGGAGAATGAAGCATAAAGTTAAATCCTTTTCAGAAAATGTTTTATTATACTTTGATGAGTTATCTCAAACAATGAAACCATCTTCACTTTGGGCAATTTATTGAATGGTTCAGACAACAATTAATATAAAGCACGACATAGACATTTTAAAACATTCAAAGTTAATAGCTTTACTAACGAGAAAATCTGATGGATTTAAAAGCAAGAAATCAAAAATTTGAACCATTTAATAAATTAACAGTTTCCTCAATAATTCGCCGGATAACAAATATTTATTGATGAAGGTATTCATTACTTTTTTATCTTATAATGCTCTCTAATGGGCATAACGACATATTTTTTATATAATTTCAGGTTATTCTTATCATTGGCATTAGTGGTGCTTGCACAATACAAGAACTACGAAATATCAAACCCTGCCAGATAGAAGACAACAGAACATCTCTGATCATTAAAATTCCCGATTCCAAAACAAAAACTCAAAGATCTTTTGTGATACCGAAAGAATTTTACCAAACCTGTAAAAAATATATTCACCTACGCCCACAAAATATGGACCAAACAGCCTTTTTTTCTAAATTATCAAAATGAGAAATGCACTAAGCAATGGAATAAATAAAATTGCCTCTATTCCTAAACAAATAGCCAATTATCTTCATTTGCCGGAAGCAAATCTTTATACAGGACATTGTTACAGATGTTCGGCAGCCACCATTCTTGTGGATTCCGTTGGTGATTTATTGTCACTAAAAAGGCATGGTGGCTGGCGTTCGTCTGTAGTAGCAGAAGGCTATATAGACTGCTCCATGAAAAATCTAAACGATACTGCTACAACACAGTAGGTATTAATAGGTATTAATGAAATTAAACATAGAAAATATAAATTATTAAGTAAATATAAATTATTAAGTAAATATAAATTATTTCATTTGACACTGACACTACGTACATTGTGTTGCCTATTTGGATGAATCACTATATAAGTTACATCAAACATATTTTTCTTATTAAATAGAAAAAAAATAGTGTGGTCGTAGATAAAGTATAGTACATAATTCGAGTTGTAAGGCAATTACGTTCTCGCGGAATTACGCGCTCCCCGCTACGCGGGTCGCGCGTAATTGTTCCGCTCGTACGTAATATGCTTCTTACAACTCTCATTACGTAATATACTATTAAAAATTTTTTACGTAAATTAATTTACGTTGTAAGAAACGATCTTAAAAAAATACAATGTTATTTAACTAGCAGTACCAGTAATAGCATGCAAATGTCTTTTATGTAATTCAATATCCTACGTGGTATTGGCCATGGAAGTAATTGTTTCAATATGAAATTTGTCAAAATCCTAGTAGAACTAAATTTTGCAGAGTAGCGAGCAGGTTGAATATTAATATATTCAAGCTATATTTCGTAATTAATATGTTTAATTAAATGTATCCACAACTGGTGAGGTTTCCTCAATTTTTAATTGAAAATTATCGTTCAGTTACTTTAACTCAGCCTGCTTATCGTCGGAAGTATCGTGGACCTCACTTAAAATTTTCTTCATTTTGAATTTTCCCGCTAGTCTAGTCTTGTACGGTCCTTTCCGGTATTGTTCTCAAGATCTATAATCACATTACTACCAGGATGGTGAAACTGATGATGGCGAAATTGTTTAATTAAGTTTTAAATCGCCGAATCAAATCTGCGCAGCTCCAAAAAATACTCATTTGATCAACCTCCAATATATCTGCCAATATACATGCCCGCTATACCCGCTTGTCTAGTCTTGTGCGGTCTTTTCCGGTCTAAATCGCATAAACCCCTAAGGACGGTACCCCTCCGCTCGCGTCATCTATACATACACGTTCGGACACGTTCAGAACTACTGATAAGCTAGGAGGCGGGGGGCAGTTTTGCTCCACCCGGTTTATGGAAATTACATGGGGGAACTCATAAGGGGAGGTGGTTTTAGAACAAAGGATCTTTCCCTACTTTGGGCCGTTTTTCTTCAGAGCTGGTGAGACAGTTAATAGCAACCGATATTGGTGGATGTTGGCACACTTTATGTTACCGAAAATGCGTTTGTAAGGGCTAGAAGACTTCTGGTTCCAACTAGACCGCGCGACATGTGACATTTCGCGCTCAAAAATGGAGTTTTATCGGTTTTATAAGTTCCAGGGACGTGTGGTATAGAAAAAATCGACTTCTGCTTGTGGAGATTTTTAAAAAGCAAGGTTTATATCAGGCGGTCGAATATCATAGAAGAGCTCAAAGAAAACATCTGAGCCGATATAGCTGCGATATCTCCCGAGACACTGGCCATGGTGATGGAAAATGCGAGAAAAAGAACATAGCTCTGTATCAGCAATTAGGGCGACGACTTGGTCGATATTGTTTTTGGGAACTAGTCGCAATAAATTATAAAAATGTGAGCTTTGTGAATAAAAAAGTTTTGACAAAATTATTTAATTGTTTCACTGGCCAGATTGAGATAGTGCACCCTTTATAATGTTCAAATATTATTATTATATTAGGTTTATCTATTAGTTTACAGCTTCTACTAAATATTTGCTTTTTTTAAACGTTCAACATCAATATCGAATCTTACAGAACCCAGAGAATAGAAAAATGGTTCTTATCTGACACAAATACAATTATTTAGAAGTGAATTAATAATTAAATTGTTTCCTCTATTTAGGCTGAAACTATTACGTTATAATAATATGAATAAAACTAATAACTTCACAAAAAAATCTGTGTTTCTATGATTCATTATTCAACAGGCATCAAAATGATGGAAAAATATATGTATTAATATGAGTTCTTTTGAAAGTTCACGTTTGAGGTATTGGTAGTAATAAGATTTTGTTTTACACTTTTTTGTCTCAATAACTCTGAAACTAGGACAAAATTAAAAAAAATTGTTTCGAATCACAATTGAAGAAAATTAAACATTCTATAAGGAATTTTGTTACTTAGTGGTGTATTGTCTATTAAGTTGGTTGTAAAATGTTTTATCTGTATAGTCAATTTTGGAACGAAGTCAAATATTATTTGCTGCTGCTTATTATTCTATGTAGAGATGGGGTTTCCAAACTTCCTCAGTTTGCAAAATTGTCTGTAATTCATCATAGTTGATACTTGCTCTTCCAAGTGTTAGTTTTAGAGCATCTTTCACTGTCTTCACTAGGCGCTCCCAGAAACCGCCCCACCAAGCTGCTCGTTCCACTATGAAGCGCCATTCTATTCGATGTTCTTTCGATAAATATTGTAGCTTTTCTGTTGATAAAATATGGAATAGCTTTTGAATCTCTTCAAATTCTTTCGGAATGTCATCGCGTTGTCCGAATAAATTACATTCGGGACTCCTCTTCTCGCAATAAACTTGCATAATGCCCTGATACAACTCTCGGTCGTTAAATCCGGTACCATTTCCAAATGGATAGCTCTAACTACTGCACAGGTTAGCAGCATCATGTAGACCTTTACTTGTTTATCAGCATTTGTTACATACAAGGGTTCTGCGAAGTCTACTCCGGTAAACTTGAATGGATTTGAATGGATCTGTTCTTGGGCAAAGATGCAAATGGTTCATTTCCTTACTTACTATTTAGTCGTTTACATTTTCTGCATTTGGAAATTATGGATTTTACTCTTTGTCTGCCACGTATAACCCAAAAACCTTTTCTTAATTCATTTAAGGTTATATATATATATATATATATATATATATATATATATATATATATATATATATATATATATATAAATATATATATATATATATATATATATATATATATATATATATATATATATATATGTATATATATATATAGGGTGGTCCAAAAATATATATTTTTGTTTTTCACTTTGGCCACCCCTTAAATTTGTAACACATATCTTCAGTAATATCCTTTAAAAATTTCAGGTGGCTAGCTTTAGCGAAAGAGGATGCTCAAGCGAGTCTAATTTTTTAAATGTATTTGAAAAATAGTAGAGTTTCATTTCTTGGTTGCTGGATAGGTTTTCAGTGCTAAATAAATAATATTAATAATGAGATAGAACCTATATAGTGTTTAATAAACGAATGTCGCAAAAACTTAATTGCTTGACTCTGATTCAGTGTACCAGTGCATTAAAATGAGTTATTTAACACGTAATAAAGATGTCATTTTTCTACTTGTATGTCGAGATCTTGAACCACTACTAAGGCTAAACCAACTTCCAACACTTCGGCCAAGTTTTATTACGTTATCGCCAGGTACTACATGTCTCAAAAAATGTCAAAGGTTAGGTACATATAGTCATTCAACAATTAATAGAGGTGTGGAAGTCTGGTATTCCGTCAAGACAATCGAATCACCCCATTGGAAAACTTATTAAACTTCTTAAGAATTCGCTGCTTTTGAAGAAAAATAAAACTAGGTATTCAGAAGCACAGAAAAAATGAGAAAATTTATTTACACCAGAGCTACACAAACTTTTTGACATTGCCATTCAATTACATTTTCGGAGAATAGAGACTTTCTTATGGGCCAAAGAGATGAGCGCAAGATGATTATGACTTCAATTGACAAGAAACTGCAAAAAACCAAAGAACGTTCTATAAAGCTAACACAAAGAGCTAAAGAATTAAAGCAAAAGGCAGCTGAAAATAATACAACGACTTGAGTTGTTTCAAATCAAGAACTTGATTCTTGATTCTCCTTGTTGATTTCAGCTTTAGTAGCACTTTCAGTACCGCTAACATACATGAGGATTTTGTAGTGACAATGTATCATTAACTAGAGGTATTTTTACACAACATGTTACCAGCGCACTTGACCTAACAAAATAACCGATCGAGATGCAGTGAAGAATTATTTTGTTGTCTCCCGCCCTTGGTTTCAATCCTGTTTCATTTATGAGGGGACACTTTTTTCTTCAAGTGGAAAATAATTTTATTTTTGTATTGATATTCATGAATTATTATATAGTGGATTTATTTGTACTCAAATAAAACGTAAGAGCAGTAAATACGTAGTGAAATAAAGGTTCAAAGATTTAGAGTGCGCATAATGTTGATCCAAAAGAAATATAAATACTTGTACTCCATTCTTGCATTTTAGTCTAGTTTCGTACTTTGATAAATACATATATTCGTAAAAAAATTATTAAATAATTAACAACAATATATTTTTTATCCTTTACGTAAATAATTTTTTTTTATTTATTAAATAATTATAAATGGTAAATAAATATTTACTTTATTTGGTTTACATGCATTATTTTTGAAATAAGTTTAAGAAGGTAATAATAATTAGAGGGCGGATTATATGCACCAAAAAAACGAAATATATGCGCAATATATATATATATATATATATATATATATATATGTATATATATATATATATATATATATATATATATATATATATATATATATATATATATATATAGTTATAGAATTGTTGAGACAACTTAATTTGTACATCACTTATACATCAATTTAAGAAAATAAAAAACTACGCAATATTATTTTGATCTTACTTTTTACTTTGGTCGATATCTGTGGAATACCATGTTATGTTATCATTCAAATTATTATCGATAGATTCATTTCCTCTTAGACAAAATAATACGTTCGGATTTAAGTTTAATATTATTATTATTATTGTATTCGTGTCAAACAACCACATATAAATATAAAGCATAAATATAAACATCTAGAGATAAATATATACAATCTAGAGCATAAATATAAATAGAACACGAGTCAGTATAAAATCAAATAAAGTAAAATAAAAGTAAAATATATAGATCACAGTTGAAATTGCTATTCTTACTACTATATAAGTAAGGTCATATTTGGTTAGTTACTAATTATTAAATTTTCCCTTCCCAATGTTGCACCACATTGATTGCATTTTTGTCACTGTTAGGAGATCCGAAGCAGTGCATGTGGTAGGGCAGTTTGGACAGATCAATAGGTTTTGCTCATGCTCATGATATGTTCGTCTCCGCAGTCGCATTTTGTGTCTTTTTGTATTACTCCCCACTTATTTAGATTGTCTTTTGATTTTCCTACTCCCGTTCTCAGCCTATTGAGTGTTCTCCAGGCAGGCCAATCGAGGTTATATCCTGCAGGAACTGTTTCATAAAACGTAGGAAAGTATTTCATAAAATTTTTTCTTGATTTTAATCTTGACCTGTTTGTATTCTTGCCATGTAGGATATGTCGACTGTCAGTTTCTAGTTTGGTTCTTTCTGAGTCTGCATTAATTGTTCGTCGAATGTTTGGAGGTGCGATGCCTGCGATTGGGAAGACTTTGTGGAGAGGTGTGCTCTTTAGGCACCCAGTTATCAAGCGGCAGGATTCATTCAATGCCACGTCGACCTTTTTCGCGGGGGTGGATCTACACCACACAGCGCTTGCATACTCTCCTACGGAGAAGTATAATGCTAACGCAGTTTGATCCTATAAGTTTTTTCAGTAAACTGTTCCTTGCAATAATTTTTGATTTTACATTTTCACAGTGCTTTTTATATGTAAGGGATCTGTGTAGGGTAACTCCTAGATATTTAGGATAGTGTTCGATTTCGACACCTTTCCATGTAATATTCAATTTTTGATTGGCTAGCCTATTATGGAGATAGAAAGCGCAGACTTGTGTCTTTGAGGGGTTTGGTTTCAGATAATTTAAGTGGTAGTAATCACCTACTAGCTGTACTGAACTTACCAGTGCTTTCTCAACCACCTCAAAATTTTCACTTTGGGCTGCCATGGCTGTGTCTTCGGCATAAAAAAAATTTCTGATGCCTTAGGAGGATAGTATAGGCTGGTCGTTAGTGTATATATTGAACAAGGTTGGAGATAAGACACTACCTTGGTGTAAGCCTTTTTTTGACTCCTCCACCTACAATTTTTTCCCCCAAGTGTTACAAAATATCGCCTGTTTCGGAGTATAATTTCTATTATCTTAACTGGTTTGGTATTCGAGGTTAATTTTTGTAGTTTTGATAATAGTATGTTATGATTGATTGTATCGTATGCCGCAGACAAGTCGATAAAAGTAACACCGGTGATCTTTTTTTCTTCAAACCCGTTTTCAATGTGTTGTGCAAGGTCTAGAACTTGTCCAGTAAAAGATCAACCTGGTCTAAATCCACCTTGACCCCTAATAAGCTTATCATCAATATAGACTTTTAGTCGATTGAGTATCAATCTCTGGAATAGTTTATAGAGGTGACAGAGCAGAGAAATTGGGCGGAAATTTTTTGTGTCGTCTGGGGACTTTCCTGGTTTCAATAGTGCGATAATTTCATTTCTTCTCCAAATTTTGGGTATCAAGTGCGTAAGTAAAATACCATTGTATAGACCTAGGTTCCATTTTTTGGTTTGTCGTTCAAAATTCTTAATTTGTTCAGAATAAATGTGATCCAGTCCTGCGGCTTTCCGGTATTTAAGTTCGTCAATGGCTTTTTGAAGTACATGTACTGAGAAATTTTCTTTCAATATTCCCTGTTCTGATTCCTTGTCTTTGTCTCCACACTTTAGTCTTTGAGTCGTTGCTTTATTTTTTGTGATTTTCCCATTCAAGAGTAATTGGTGTGCCACCTGATTTGCTGTTACAGGTCCCAGCACTTTTGGTATTGATGGATCACAATCAAGTTTTTTTATTAATCCTCAGGCAGAGTATGTTCCTTTGGTGTTTGATATTTCTTTCATCAAGAGGTCTCCTTTCTCAATTGTTTTTTCATTAAATGGGTCATCATTATATAGTTCTGTGCATTTTTTAAATTGTTCAGACTGTTCTGGGGTTAGACCTGGGATGTGTCTTTAAGCTAAACAATAAGTTTAATATGAGGACATATAATTCCAGAAACTTTAGTCATATAATCTTGAATATTTATTACTTTTATTTTCTTTTGAAATCATTTGAGCAATTAGAAAACTTGTCTCTATTGCTGCTCCGGCTTCATTAGTTAAGCGTGTGAACACATTGTGTCCTCTATATAACTCTTAAATCATACCATCAGCTTTTCTCTCTGTTGCTCCCAGAGTTAAATTGGCACAATATTTGAAATGTTTGGTATTGAAATGTCTTAATATTATTGTTTTTACAACACTTTCTTTGCAAATAATACAAATGGCTTTAATTATTTATATTAGTGAGAAAATAGTAAAAAATGTCGAAGATAATAATTATAATGGTCTAATAATAAAAGTCTAATACATAAAGTAATCGTACTATTTTTGTTTATTTTACTTTGTTACATAATATAGAATGTTCATGTCATGCATAAATTGAATCTATTTCAATGAATTTTATTACTAGAATTAAAGTCTAATTTTAGATTTATATACAATCTTGACCGCCTTCATTTATTCGCTCCGTGTGTGACCGCAGCGCCATGGTATGTATGAACTAACGGGCGCTGTTATTGAACTTTTTAATACGTAAACAAATGTGATTTAGTAATAAAAATTGTTATATATTAAAAATTTTGCATCTGAGAGCAGATTACTATTCATATTCGTTCCTGTGAAGTTGTTGTAATATCAACAATAAAATGTAAGTATAATTAATAATAAAAAAAAACAGTAGGAAAGCTAGTAAGCCTAAGTAAGGTTAAGTTAATATCAGAGTAAATCAAACTAAAAAAATATTGGCAATAAATATATATTTTTTTACATTTTCAGTTTAAAACATGGATATAATTATTAAAACAGGATTTCAATCAATTAGTCATGATATTGAATTTCAACCTCAGACAATAATAAAATGTAAAAATCTTGTCCTTGCAGATCACGCCAGAGTTGTTGAAGAATTTCGTCGAAATAAAGAAAGTTATTTGATAAAATCACGGGTTATTCGACAGGCATTAGTCCATGCAAGACCCTACATTACTTCTCTAAATGTAATCAAAAATTTAATAATAAATATTTTATTAAATATTAATTTGAAAATCAATTAATTTATAAAGCTTAATTTTTTAATTTCAGATAAATTTAGCGCGATATGTCATCGATGTGCAATGTAATTGCGTTTACAACAAAACCAAGAAATGTAAACACATAGCTGCAATAATTTATTTAATTAATAATCATGAAAGTGCATCGAAAACAAGTATCGAGCAACAATGGGGCAAACCCAGTGCTAGGCAATTCGCAAAAAATAAATATTCAAAAGGAGAATATTTTGAAAATTTGATTCCGCACAAATATAAACAGCAGCAAGATTCACAGAAAGTCCAGATTTCCGAGTTGTTGTCAATTTCACCATTAAAACAAATTTTGACCGCTCAATCAAACAAAAATCATTTTCACACAGTGAGAAATGTAATGAATTTTTTATTAATGCAAGTTGAACTGAATGTTGAGAAATTAGACTGTGCTGAATGCTTGAAAATATTTTTTGTGATGAACATTTTTGCTATACACGTAATTATATACTTGAAGAAAATGTAAGAGACTTTTACAATGAGAATATTAAAGTATCTGAAGAAAACATAGTTGATTTAGCATGCAAGACAATGGTTCAATCGTCATGTAATAATTGGTTCAAAGCTAGGCGCTTAAGGATTTCTGAAAGTACAAATGTACATAGCATTAAAACACTTTGTAGAAAACCTATCGATAGTAGGTGTCAGATTTTTTATACCCCAAAAAAATTGACTGTGTCTCGACTCGATATGGTTTAAAATATGAGTCTCATGTAAAAGCCAACTATGAACAGATTTATAACTGTACAGTTAAACGTGTTGCTGTTATTATTTGTAAAAATCAGCCTTGGCTCTGTGCGAGTCTTGATGGTGTTGTCGTAGAAGATAGATGTATTTCGAAAATAGTGGAATTTAAATGTCCCAGTTCTTGTGAGAAAAAGAATGTGATAAATTTTGCTGATAAGTCATGTAATATCAAATATTTACAGTTTGTTGATAATAAGTTAATCTTAAAAAGGACTCATCCTTATTACACTCAAGCTCAGGTTCAGATGTATGTGACTGGTATAACTGTCTGTGATCTGTTTACTCACTAGTGCCAAATGGTAGTTGCTTAATTGAAATACACCGTGATGAAAATTTCTTACAGACTGTAATATTCAAAAGTGAACAATTTTATTTTAAAAATTATTTACCAGCTCTATATAATACAGTGATTTCCAACCGTCCTTTAGTAACTAAATTATCCGCTGGGTATGCTAGTGGCTACTTCGGCTCTCCCTACCATGACTGCGCGCGGAGCGAATACAGTTTATACTTGATTTATAAACTGTTATAATAATATATCAATCTTGTGTATACAAATAATCGTATTATTGTTATACTTCTAGATAATAATATTTACACTGGTTGGAAAAATTCACTATGTTTTAACTACTTAATTTGTAAAAATATTATATAACCTGTTATTCACAGTTATATAGATATATACATTCAACACGACTCGAGTTTCGGTCATTTTCAAATGTTTATATCTATACAACTGTGAATAACAAGTTATATAATATTTTTACATATTAAGTGTGGTTAAAACATAGTGGATTTTTCAACTCATAGTGTAAGTATGAATTACCACATAGTAAAGGTCGGAAATACAACTATCAACGTTAAGCAAGATTTCATTGTTTTCACACAACTAGAAAATGCTACAAATAAGGTTGGCCTACAAATAAACGAAGATAAAAGAAAATACATGACTACAACAAGAACAGAACGAAGAGACAGGATAGAACAAAATGTGATAATGGACCAATATTTTTGAAAGGGTACATGAGTTTAAATATTTGGGAGTTACAATCGCCTCAGATAACAATATAACACAAGGGATTAACAACAGAATTCAGGGAGCCAATCGCTGCTGTTTTGCACTACAAAAAATAATGAAATCAAAAAATGTAACCCGCCATACGAAAGTAACAATTTATCATGCAATTATAAGACCTATAATGACATATGCATGTGAAAATCAGAACCGACTAAAAATCGCAGAACGAAGAATTCTTGGAAGGATATATAGACCAATCAAGTACAACGCCACAAAACAATACAGAATTAGAACTAACAGGGAAGTGCAAGAACTATATAACCAACCAGATATAGAAAAAATAATAAAGGCAGATAGATTGAGATGGGCCGGACATGTAAAGAGACAAGAGCAACGTGTTGGAAAACTGGTATGGGAAGAGATCCCGGTAGGAAAGCGGCCGCTGGGAAGACCAAGGATGCGGTGGAAAGGTAATATTGCAGCGGACTTACGGAGCCTAAATGTCCAACGCCCAGAAGAACTTATGATTGACCGCAGCAAGTGGAGGCAAATTGTAATGTCGGAAGACCCACCCCGGGTTGTAAGCTATAGAGAGAGAGAAAGGTCGCAACCATCCTATTCATTATAATAAATTTAAATTCGTTATTATTATTAATTAAATACCTTCATGTTTTTAAATACTCAGGTACAAGTTTTTACAACTACTTAGACAACATATAATGTCGATAAAAAAATCATTGATAACATCAACGTGGTATTCCATAGCTATCGACGAATGTAGTAACAAAATAATATTGCGCAGTTATTAATTTTCTTTATAATATTTAAAAACTTAAAACTAAAATAATATATTATAATATCTACTAAATTATCTTAAAGAACATTTTAATTGAACCTATACGTCAGAATAAAGTATAAGGGATGGTTTGTAAATGCATTTGTATTTTAATGTACACATAAATACGAATAGTTTTCCGATAGATACTGACCTACAAAACTCAATGGAACTACAACTTAAAATATTCAAATTAATATACTTCTACAATAAATTTCCGTAAACTACAAAGACAACGTCGCCTAAAATATAATATAATAATGTACAGCCACGGCAAACAATTGTCTCATTTAGTTAATTAGTAAGCCGGGTGTATAAATGAGAAAGTATTGTGCTAGGCGTTCCTTGGAAGCACGTACAACACAAGTACGCAGATCATTATATTGTCAGTGCTGCATTTGAAAGCTACGTTGATTGTTTTTACTTTGATTGCACATGCTGTGCATGTGAATGGTAAGGCAATTGTTTTTTAAAGTATAATAAAAAGTGTCTTGCACATTTGACTATTTAAAGAAAAGTCGAGTTATTATTGACGTGTTAAATTTCATAAAAGAATTATCTCAACATCGGAGAATATAAATCTGTATTGCACAAATATACAAAAGGCTGTCGACCTAAAGGTTTTCAGCCTCTAACTGGATATCAATTGAGCGTCAAAATCAAAATTGATAGGCTAAAATAGTCATAGTAATAAAATAGTCATCATAGTCATAGCCGGATAGTCCTCTTCAAAAAAGAATTATTATTATAAAACGTATGCGGTCAGGGGACCCCCATCAGGAACGAAGTTCCTCGCTCATACAGAATTGAACAACTGCGCTTTTTGAATTATTTTTAAAATAATGAAAGTGCACACAAATATTTTAATTGTATATTCTGGAAAGTAAGAATAAACAATCTAAATCTCCATATTCAAACCCACTACAAAGTATTTCTCTTGCACTAGTTGGATTTTGACATGCATTTAAGTAAGGTGAATTATAAAGTTGTTGTCGAAGAAACGATGCAGATATTTGAAGTTGTAAAATATAACTTGATAAAAGATCAGAATAGGCAATTACCGTCGCCAGCAATGTTTGTGTCATGAAGACATTTGACATTAAACATTCATCATATTTCTCGTATGGGGCTTGGAATGGTTGAGAAGTTTCTTTGAGTTTTTTCAGTTTCTTCATTATTTTCCCTTAAAATAGTCGGTAATGAATCTTCTTTCGATGATTGTAATGATTCAGGTTCCACGCATTTCTTCTTTGATTTAAATTTATCTTTGTATATTTGAAGCCTTCAGCATGTTCTAAATCTGTAGTTTGTATATTTTTTTTTTCTTTCTCTTTTTTCTTTTCTCTCTGTCGATACGGATTCTCATTGAAGTGGTCTAAATTAGAACTATCAGTTCTGTTGTCATTAAATAGTTTCATGACATATTCTTTCCAATTTTGTAGTTTGTATTTTCTTTCAAATCTAATAATATATCTCCATTGGAATTTTTTAGTATTGTTGTGCTTCTGGTTTTTGTTCCTGTCATTTCACGGATCTTTTTATGCTTATTGAAACTGTTATATCTCTTTTGTAGATGCCCGATTTGGCCACATTGCTCCATTACTTGTTGTTCTTTTGCTTGACGTATTTTTCTAATTATCACGTTTTGTATATTTTGATAGTCTTCCTCGTGTCTATTTTTGTATGATCGCTGTTCACCTATTAATGCAACAATTTCAGTTGTCTTCCATTTCTTTCTCTTTCCGTAAAATAGCGCTTTGAAATTGGTCCATACTTCGTTAATATTTATTGTTGTATCTGCACTGTGCTTGCCCTGACCCTCGTTTATACTGTCTGATTTCTTCTGTACTGCTGTGTCCCTTTGAGATATCGTATTTGCAGGTTTTAGTGTTTCCCTGGATTTCATCTTTACATTTAGTTTCATTACTACTGGTTATGGTCAGATGCCACGTCTGCTTTTATCGATTTTACGCTGTTCATAAACTGTTTGCCTATCAGTATGTAGTCTATCTGGTTGCGTATTATGTTGTTTATGTTGTCTCCAGGAGCCGTCCAGGTGTATAGTCTTCGGGGGTGGAGTTTGAAATGTGTGTTTGTCACTATCAGGTTGTTCTCGACGCAGAATTGTAAGTCTATCGCCTCGATCATTTAGTATATACCTCGTTCCTTATACCTAGTCCGTACTTTCCTACCCATTCCAAGATTATTGCCCAAGCAATAAGCTTGCCCAAGTTGCCCAAGATTATTGCTAGATCTCACTCACATTTGTCTATAGAATGTTTCAATTTCGATATCGTCCTTGTCAGCGGTTGGTTCATAGGCCTGTATGATGCTCATTTTGCCTAGGGCAGTTTGTAGTTGGAGTAATACAATCTCGAGAAATATTCAATACAATCTTGACAAATATTCAAAACGCTTGGAGATTATTTATCATAAGGCCAGTCGGCAGTATTAGGGCTAGTTGGCTTGTGATTTTGTTTCACGCTATTCTGCTTAGACTCATTTAAGACAGTTTCTAAATTGTTTTTATCAGCATCGCTTGGAACTTGAAGTCTAGTGGAGGCACATCGTTCCGCTGAATTAGTGCAAGACCTCGATTAGACCCAGATTCCTGTACGCGCTTACGTAATGCAGGTTCTACAAGCGTTTTGGGCTATTTGGCTAGTGATTTTCTTTCACCCTATTCTAATCAGGCTTATTTAAAACAGTTTCTACTTTGTTTTTATCCTCATCGCTTGGAACTTGATGGTCTAGTGAAGGCACTTCGTTCCGCTGATTTAGTGCAAGAACTAGATCACACTCAGATTCCTATATGCACTTACCTAGTACAGGTTCTAAAACGCCTGGAAACGCCTGACATTTGGTTTATTAGGGCAGGCACTTGGTCCCTCCCATTTGGTGGAGGACTTTTCTCAAGATCTTGTGAGCACTCTCCCAACGCAAGCTTTCAAGAAACGACTGTTTCTTGATCATTTATAGCATTTAGAGGAATATTCCGAAAATTCGAGATATTTCGTTGATTACTTTTTGTTTTTTATCCAGTTCTTGGAACGCAAGTGTTAAACCACGCCTTTTCGTTTATACTGGCGAGGCATTTTGCCACGTAGAATGAAAAAAAGAATAGAAAAAAGAAAAGAATAGAAAAGAAAAGAATAAAAGTAGAATGAAAGTCACAGTTATAGAAATAAATTTGTAGTCACAGAAATAGAAGTTATATAAAACATCAATTGGATAAAATGTGTCTTTGCTCGTTAAAGAAATTATAGTTGCTGATAGTTTTGATTGCCAAAGCGACTATCCGAAAAATTAAATAGGGCAAATATTCTTTTTATGCGTGCAAATTACTTCCTGATGCACGCTTTTTTATACGAGAAATGCCACTTCGTCTTTCCACATATTCATCATTTTATATTCAATATCGCTAGTTTACATTAAAAGAAACAAATAAAAAAAATAAAATGAACACAATCAAGACTTCGATATTAAAAAAGTGACGTGAAGTGTTTTTCTGAAAACAGCGAATTTTTTTTCATAACAAAATAATTATAAAAATTAAAGAAAACATTTTAAAATGAGTGTAAATTCTATGATGATACCGAAGACTGAGGATAGTTTTTATGGCGAATCCCCACCACTGGAGACAATTGAAATAGCAAATTCTTCATTTTTTATTCCATTTTTTTTATGGCTCCTGGAACCCAAACTTGTAAGATACATCCCCTCGCCTGAGTAATAAAAAATATTGTTTGTAACGCGGGAGTTATTTTCAATTGCCTTCTCGATCAAATGAGCGACTTCGTGCGTGCGCTCAATTTGGCTCTCGCGTGAAATTGACAGCTTTTCGCCCTAGTTACAAAATATGCTATTTTGAAAAAAAAACAATTACTTACCGAAATAATTTAGACGCCCGTCAAAGCTTCGCCGCGAGAGATTTTAGCCCACACGGACAAAACGCTTACGCCTACTTCAAAAGCTTAATGGCACTATGGCCTGTGGGCACTTCTTATTATAGTAAAGCGCTAACGCCACCAACATCCCTTTCATAGTGTATTCAAAACCGGGGTAAGTATTCGACTGAGGCAACTATCCGGCTTTTATCCTATCAAATCAATACGTCAAAATCGACAAATCAACTATGAACCTCCAAGTGAATTAGTTTTTATGATGTAATAAAACCTACTAAAATACGTTATTATGTTCTCTCTGATGAGCCAATTATACATTGGTAGGTAAATGAATTAAATACACATTTCTAATTAAGGAAAATGTAGGGTAAGGTTTCTCAAGCCTTACCTGTGCTTAAATCATACCACATGCATATTGTGTAAACTACGGGACAACAGCACATACGTCGGGAGGCAAATAGACATCTGAGTCAACTAATGTTAAATTTGATGATGAGTTTTGCGCTCCAGCGGTTGGGATTGAAGACTCTTTACGCAGTCCTCTGCTGGACATCACAAATCAAGAAGAGATTTCTGCAGTGATTACGCAAGAAAGTAAAGAAATCCACGAGGAACGCGCGGGTGCTCCAATAGAACAAATAAAACTGTAAGTAATTATCTTAGCTCCTATTCTAATAATAAACCACAGCAAAGGGTTCCATGTATGCACTACCAAACCAGTCCAAATTTCATCAACGGCGAATAAAGAAAACAAAAATTGCGACAAATAAAAAAAGCGCAGTAATTAATAAAAAGGAATTGCTTTGCCTCTAGGGGTGACAACCCCGAATAATAAGCCTCCCAAGCTAACAACTTTGGTAGTATATTGGACTCGCCACTATGCCACGTGGAATATTAACTTCAACTGAGCATGGAGGAAAATTTCGCTAAATGCACTACCCCAGGTAGTAACCAATCCACCGTCACCTATGGTGGCATTAGCGAACCTCCGGCTTAGAAACAATTAAAGAACATACAACACTTAGGTACAGGATTTATAATCAGTCACAGGATACTGGATTCATTCACCGACTTTACCTCTCCAAGCAGTCGTGTATCCATCCTATCTCTCAAATGTGCAAACAAGGACTACAATATAGCCAATGTACATGCTCCAATCAACCAGGACAACAGACGCAATCCAGACAGAACTGATAAATTATGGGAAGACTTAGAAGATATTATCTCTAAGCTTCCAGAGAGGCACACCGTCATACTGCTTAGTCACCAAGCTCAATTGACAAGAGAGAAAAAATACAGAAATATAGTGCGCAATAGTATACGATTGGTGGATCTTTATAGCACTTTTGGGTTGCTCATGAAGTCTACAGCCTTCAAACACTTGCCATGGAAGCAGAAGACATGGATTTCACCTAATACCAACCTGGGTGAATTCCAAATAGATCATGTGGCCATTTCACGAAATTCTCAAAATTGATAAGGAAATATAAAACGTCAAGGTACTGAGAAGCGCCAATCTGGACTTAGACCACTACTTTTAAAACATCAAAATAAGACTCCAGCCTAGAAATACTAAATTACACAGAACCTCTAAAATGGTAAGATTTTACTTAAAGCGACTTAAGAACAGTCGAGAAGTAAGTCAGAGATTGAACAATACAGATCTATACAGCTGGGACCAACTGAAGAAGACTCTTGCCAAGGCGGTCAATGAACTCGCGCCTCTCGCTAGATGAAGGATGCATTCGTGGTGGCCTGAAGACTGTGACAATGCTATAGTCCAAAGACAGTCAGCCTGGGTGAAGTGGAGTTCTAAAAAGGCCAAGGAAAATTGGCAGAAATATTTGGAACAAAGAAAAGTCTACAGCCAAGATAATTCGAGGAACCAAACGGACCTTCATACAAAATCAACTAATCCAAATCGAAGATAGCTTTGTTAAGAATAACTCCAGAGATTCCTTTTGGAACCTTCAAGCCGACACTCACAAGGCAAACTGGCTTTTAACGACAAAGACAACCGACACCTATTAGCTCAGTACTCTAAAAATCTACTCAACTGTGATCCATCCAGCGAAGACTTCGACTATAATCAATCTACACCAAACCCGGACTCGCTGCCCCCTTCATTTGAAGAAGTTGTCATGATCATTCAACTCCTTAAGAATAATAAAGCAGCTGGAGAAGACTCTATCGTTGCTGAACTGCAGAAAGGTGCTGGAGGCAATGCCGTGCGCAATCTAAACGAGATCATCCAGGATATCTGGCAAACAGAGAAATTAAAACCTGATTGGACATCTTTTCTGATCCATCCGCTTCCCTAGATGGAGATTTTTCCTAAATATATATCTATCTTTCCCTAAATGGAGAAACGCTTAACAAAGTATTACAGGAGCTAGGTCTAGACAACAAAACCCATAGACTCATCCTATAAGCCTTGACCATCACCCATTCCAAAGTTAAATTTAGAGGCCAGATCTCAGAAAGCTTTGAAATAAAAACTGGAGTGAGATAAGGAGATGGACTTTTCCCGTTTCTCTTCAACTGTGTCCTTGAAAAGGTTATGAGAGATTGGCGAAAGAAACTGATCAACTTGGGTGTTCAGAGTGGTATCTACCAGGGACGTAAGGACGATGGACTGGTTGTTGATTGCCTGGCCTTTGTAGATGACATGGAGCTGATTGATGATTATCTTGAGATGGCAACAAAGCAGTTAAATTGCCTCAGAAAACAATCTGCCGGAACAGAATTTTTAACCAACATCAAAGTAGCAAAGAGAGAAATGTTACTAGAGCAGGAAAACATCAAGAGGACTGAGAAATTCTGAAAGTATCTCGGCGAATGGAATGACCCCTTATCAGAAAACTTAACTTAACAGAAAGAGCATCATTATCCATGAGAGTCAACAAGTTAGAACTAGCCTATCGACTGACTAAGAACACCTACAACAAGAAATGCCATCATAAAACAAACAGTCACGATCAAAAGCGTTTTTCCTTGTGTCTTTCCTTGAACCGAAGACGTCTGGTAGAGAAATTGGAAATCGGAGAGGCGAGAATCCTCAGGAAGACATTAAATTATTTTAGCCAACTCCTTCATACGGTTCAAAGCACTTCCGAGACAGGCTCTCTGACTATGCAAGGAAAAGAAGTGTAACTTTCGGAACAAGAAGAAAGCTTCTGAAACAATTAATTCCTTTGTGTTGAAAATTGTATTTCATATGACGAATATAGTATAAAATTTTCTCACTTTTTTAATATGTAACCAGAAGTTAATTTTAATTAACTTCTAAAAAAAATAAAAGTATATATATATATATATATATATATATATATATATATATATATATATATATATATATATATATATATATATATATATATATATATATATATATATATATTTATGTTTGATTTTTGAAATAAAAAATCTTTAAAATTGATCATAATTTTTATACCATTCGTTTGATTTATCTTGGACGGTTTTTTATCTTGGATTTGAAGATTTCAATTTCTTTCCTTTTAATTTTCAATGACATTTAAAATAGCCACAAGTTTTATTTGCATCTGTAATTTCATTTATTATCATTTTTTGACACTCGAAATGCTATAATTTATTTTCAAAATGTTCACAAATTTATTTAAATATTTTACATTATCCGAGTTTATATAAAATAAATAATTAAAATAATATAATACTGCTAAAATGCTGCATATAAAATAAAGCAAATCTTCTAGTAATCTGGGGGACGGTAGTGCCCCCGCCAAGTCGAGCACAACCTAAGCCTAACCGATCCTATAAAAAAACCTAACCTATCTTTTCTCGAAGCGACAAACGGCACTTTTGACCCCCCTGTAACTTCGTTGTGTATAAAGCAGGAAGTTTGATTTAGATAACTAGAGACATACTATAAATGGCTATATTGCCAATATACCCAATATTTATACCTTATAATTTACGAATTATCGCTAGTCAAATTTCTTAATTTTGTAAGTGACACACTCGCCTACGACCAAAATTCTAAGGTACTTCTAGCAATGTTACAAACTACAAATTTTGAACGTTAGCCTATAAAGGAATAAAAAAAAACAAAAATTCCGAAATTTTATTTTCCAATAAATGAAAAATTATAAAAAATTATAATTAAATAATATAAAATAAAAAAATTATGATTATAAAAAATGATATTCAACCAACGCATTGCGCTTGTACGTATGGTTGCTAACTTTAAAATAGAGACAGGGAGTGGGCTTTAAGAAAATCAGTAGCTGAAGGACACGTTATATTACTCGAGAAAAAAACAAGGAACATGACGAACATGACTTACAAAAAGAAATGAGATCCTATAAAAAATATAATATGTAAAAAATGCCAAGTCTCGTAACGCAGTTCTTTCGCTACAAAATGTTGTCGGATCTCATGTAAGACCAAGTCAGTTATTTTAGTTAGTGTGTATGTAGAAGCACCTATTCAACTACTTTGTTATAAATTGTAATCTAATCAATCAACATTTATAGTGACCGTATCAATATTAGACACCTTTATTTCTATTATAATTATAATGACTTGGCAATTGCACGGCAACATAATTATAAAAGAATAATCTACTAATTCGATTAAATCAATTAAAAGTAAATCTAAACAGTAATTATAATAATAAGTTTATTTCAGAAAATACACATTTCGAAGGATCAAATACAAAAGAGTTTTACTTAAGTAACAGGTGGTAATAAAAAAGCTAGTATCGTTGGTACCTGTACCAACGTTATCGTTGGTATCGTTGGTACCTGTACCAACGAAAAACATTGTATCACAGGCACCAGTAAACCTAAGAATAAAGTATTTTAATTAGTAGAATTTGTTGCCGTGTCAATTGCCAAGTCATTATAATTATAATAGAAATAAAGGTGTGTAATACTGATACGGTCACTATAGATGTTGATAAGTAATTGATTAGATAACAATTTATAACAAAGTAGATGAATAAGTGCTTTTACATACACACTAACTAAAATAACTGACTTGGTCTTACATGAGATCCCACAACTTTTTGTAGCGAAGGAACTGCGTGACAAGACTTGGCAATTTTTACTTTTTATGTTTTTGATGGGATAAAAAATATTACAAATATACATTTAATTAAAATTATTTCAGATATGAGACATTTTGGTGCCAGAATTTTGTACTGTATCTATGTAAATTTTGAGTGAAGAATTCAAAATAACTGTAGGATTTGGTCTAAGGCCAAATTTTTTAGATATGCTATATTCGTCATTCCCATAAACTTATTTCAAAGTTTTAAATGCGTTTTAGTCAGTTTTAGTCAAAGAATTCTGCTTGACTAAAACTACATTTATAAAAATAAGTTATAAAAAACAACCATATGGGACACCATGATAGAAGTTGGCGTGCCGTAAGAATTTATACGAGTAACCGAGACACTCTACCTAGCTAGTTCCTGCTGAATAAGGTCAGCGGCCTAATACAAATTAAGTCCGGCGTGAAGTAGGGGTGCATATTCTCACCCGTCTTATTCAACATCGTTTTTGACACCGTACTAACAAGAACAAACCGCGTTAAGTGAGGGGTATTCGGGGGTCTATCCACTGGCTTAGAGGATTTAGACTACGCAGATAATACATGTTTCCTCGCGCACACTTTTGAAGATGCACCATCAAAACTAGAAGTACTAGCGCTGCAAGCTGAGAAAGGTGGGCTACGAATAACCCTAAGCAAAACCAAATCGATGATGTTAATGTTCAACAATAACATACCCCCATTCTATATGGACACACCGTCGAAAACAACAGCGGAGCAACAGAAGAAGACAGCAAAAGACGAATTCTTAATGTACAGCTCGTTTTTAGCACACTCCAAAAATCTGGAAGTAAAGAATCTACTCCCTCAACACCAAAATCTGTTTGTTCGATTCTAATGTTAAACATGTGTTTCTGTACGGATGCGAGCCATGGAAGATGACGAAAACTTTAAACCACCAACTTCAAGTTGCGGTCAATAGATTCTTGCCAAAAATCCGCGTTTTCTGACCAAAAGTTATCACCAATGTCAAGTTATTATAGTAAAGAAAAAATAAACACATACTCTACGCACAGACCAAACAAACCTCGCAAGGGTTGCACTTGAATGGAACCCTTAAGTACAGGGCGCCCTAAGATTAAATGGCGACGCACAGTGCTGAGCATTGACATATAAGAATAGACCAAAGAAGTCGGCGTGATTTGCGTTGACTCATTAAATAGAGAAGGATTTACAACGTGTCCTCTTTTTTTTAGCCGCGATTGCGCATTAGCAGTTTTTATACACACACAGCCATATATATATATAAATATATATATTTATATATATATATATATATATATATATATATATATATATATATATATATATATATATATATATTTATATATGTATATATATATATGTATATATATATATATATCTATATATATATATTTATATATATATATATATACATATATATATATATATATATATAAATATATATGTATGCTTAGCGGAGGGGTTTCTGGCGTTCTTCAGTTCCTTCGTTATGGTTCTCTCAACGGCGGAAAACTCTGGATATTAGGTTGATTGTTGGTTCACCGGTCCAATTTCTTGCGAAACATTTAGCAAAATGTTTAGTGTTTACATTTAGCAAAGTGCGCCGAAGATTGTAATTAATATGTCCGCAATGCTGAGCACTTTATAAACACCAAAAAAATTGAAGGACTTAGTAGAAGGTCTTTCTTCAAATGGATATCCAGACAGCATAATATCAAGAGCTTTCTGTCGTACAGAGAACCGTTACCAAAGAACTGAAGAACGCCAGAAAAACTTCAGCACAGCATATGCACAGTTACCATATGTTCATAGATCAACTTACATGATCAACAAACCGAAGCACTGCACACAAAGCGCATGACCCAAGTATCCGGTTCTTCTCAGAACCTTTTGTTTGTGGCTGTTTTATTTTCAAGGAAACACAAACCAATTTATTAATCTGTTCTGCACAAAAACTTGTATGACCTAAATATTCATTTACGATCTTAAAACATGTATTAATGAATTTGCTTCAATAAACTACTAAAATAATGGAAACCAATATGGCGGCTGCAAAACTAAAAAATAGCAATAAACAGCGTTTCCCTTATGTTGTGCCATTATTTTCGGGGATGCCGTTGGCATAGTTATCATAGTCATTATAGCCAAGTTTGAGGTAATGTTCTCTAAAATCCTAAAGAGAGGCCTAAAATTAATTAATTGATAGTGCAAGCAGTGGGAATGAAACACAACGCGAGCAAAATCACTGTGATAATCTTTACTGGGAACAGACTAAATTGCATTCAGCCCATATTGTTATTAAGGTTATTAGTTCAGGCGCCATCAGATCGAAGCTGGTATGGGCCTGATTGTGATAGCTAAACAACTAAACTTGCCAGAGAAAAAAAAGTTACTCTATACTGGATATCAGGTCACACTATTACACAGGGAAATAAAGAAGCCTATCACCTAGGAAAGAAGAGATCTAGTAATCCCTTTATAGGTCCGGAACTCTTTTGTGGATTGATTATAAACACCATACACAAACGTTAAGATGACGAAGTGAGAAAGCAATGGATGAAGATCTGAAAATAACTTCCTGCGCTAAGACAATCCAAAGTAAGGAAGAGATCTTTTAACCAGAATAGAACAAAAGCTTGCAACCAAATAAGAAGGTTGGAACAGAACAGTTCTACAGAAACGAATATTAAAATATATGAAACGGAAACACAATGCTTTTAGTTTGTAAATGAAGAGAAGAATCTATTAATAAGTCAAGTGTAGTTATCGGGTACACAACAAGGATGGGTGGTGTTGATCGACCTGATATTGGTATGGCTTCAATTATTGCTTTTCTAGGAAATTGTTTAAGTGTTGGCGGAAACTGTTTTTGTTTTGTAGAATCGAGATTTAAATTCTCACATTTTCTATAAAACTGTCAAGAAGAACAAAAGTGATTAAGCACTGATGTATTTACATTATCGCAAAACTTTATTAGATCAACTCGAAGAAGAACTTTTACGTCAAATTCTGAAACCAGATTAAATACAAAACTACATATAATACGGAAAGGTAATAAAATAGACTAAGAGGGAAAAGAATGACAGATCTCAAACAAATGATTGCTGTGGCAATTTCCCAAGTAAACCCAGAATGCAAATTGGAACCAAATACAAATTGGTTCATAGATATCACACGAGGAATTATAGAATTTGTTATTAATATTTCTATCTTATTTACGAGGAAAAAGTATGTATATTTATTTATAAAAGTATATTTTTGAAACAAACAAAAAAAAATTCTCTCAGTTGCTAGTAGGTACTAGTAGAGAAAACGCGCGGATCGCTATGGACTAAATTGCATATGTTTTCCGACTAATGTTGGTATAATGAATCTAATGATAAACCGTTCAAACGTTATCGCATCAAGTGAAATCAAGGAAAATCCAAGAGATTTACTGGCTCAACCTTCCAGCCGATAAAATAAAAATCTCATAGCTCATCTCGGATCCGCACAGATTCAGAGCGCCAGATTAAATTATACATAACACACTGTACATAAAATGACAAGTTGACAAACGCTTCGGTAAAAGCCGATAGAGTATGTGCGTTTCTCTTTAATACATTGATTTAATATTTCGCTTCTCTTAGCCTAAAGGCGGAAGTGAAACGGAGCAAATTCAGTGTGTGACAAGCGTAGGGCCATCAAATAGTGTGTTATTTATTGCGTTCTTAACACGAACAAAATTATTCTTGCTCACGTTTACTACTACTCCTACTCGAAAGTGGTGGAGCTGAGCGGATTCAGTGAGTGGAAAAAGTAGGAGCTGAACGGCGCCGAGTCGAGCCGCGCGAATCCAGTGTGCGATAAACTTGTATCTCAAGATCTAGAGATAATACGATAAAAAAATAGAAATCGTTGGTATTGGAATATAAAAATATCAGAAATTAATCTTACTTTTCAGATGCTAAGACAAACAACCCAATCTGTTGGGCTGTATAATTTGCTATTTTATCTATTAGTATAATTAGTAAATTATTATATTACTTCCAACTTCATACAATTATAAAACAACCAATAAATACACCGCCTCAAAATAAAAACATGAGGAATTTTAGGCAGTAGTATTAAAATTAAAGGGACTTCTTTAAAATTCGCATTTAGATAATTTATTCTTCAAATTAATCCAAAATAATTTGAGATACTTTACACATATGTATGAGAAGTTGTGTGATTTGTGTGTGAACAAGTCCATACACAAGTTTTGAAACATCACCTCGTACATTTTGTATGAGCTCATACATTTCCTCATACATTTTGAGTGAGCGAAAACGCTAATACATTTGACTTGGGTGAGGTGAATAATTTGTTATATCAGCTGATTATAGAAAGACTGAATTTGAAACGGTTAAAAATGATTAAAAAATAAAAATTATATATACATAAAGTGTTGTAAATAATATGATTATTATCTATTTAATTAATAATACATTAAACATTTGATATAGTCAACAAAGTTTTAAGAAAGATGACTTTATAAGTTGTTGATTGTATCAAGTATGTCAAAGTCACTCAACATTAAAAATATAATTACTTTTGTAGATTAATACGTTTTTATTATCAAAAGAACACATTTTCTAATAACAATTTTATTCAAACTTTTTTTCAAATTAGGTGCCGACGCGCTGGTCGTCATACATATTTCTGATAAATTGGGAAGTACGACAGCCGTCGCGTCGTAAGTTTCTACCTTTCATATAGAAATAATAGAAACTCTAATAAAGGGCTAATAGAAACTCTGGCGTCGCTTTAAATTGTTTTATTTGATAATACTGGCCTCATGGGAGATATAATGTGTGTATATATGCACGTATACTTACGACCGCCCGTTGTCGTATTGGCGCACTGATAATAATGAGGTCATAATCTGTACACACTTAATGACAACTAGAATAAAGCAACAAGATTACAGCAGATTATAGTTTATAAACAAAGTATATAGAAACATTACAAATTCACCCATTTTTTACAAGAAAAAGTTTTAATTCGGAGTGTGATACTTGCTTTGTCTGCCTCGCGACTTCTAAGCTGCTCTTGATTTTTGGCATAGCATGGAATACAGGACTATACCGTTTTCTATTTTCTTTGTTTCTCGCGTCTACTTCTTCAATCTCTTCTAATGTGTTTCCTCGAGGTGTGGACAACCGGCAATTCACTCTCTGTTTCAAAATTCCGTAAGCTTTCGACTAAAATTTATTGGAAGTCTGTAATTGATATTTTCTTCTTTGATACTATGGTGTATAAGATATGTGCGTTTAAGGTGGAAGTAAAAAAAAAGAGTTCCAGCGCCACTTTATGGTACCATTTCACGAATTTGCGAACTGCACTGATGTAACTGCAATGTTGGTAAATCAATACCCGTTCTTCCGGCATTATATTCTTGTATTGCTTTCGGTTTATAGATTTCTTATGGAATTCCTGTTAGACAACAACAACATTATGATATCTCGCGTGTCTTTCCATTTTAGGATGACTATTTCGTTTTCACACTGCGTACCATAAATTTCACTCTTAGCTAAAAATTTATTTATCACTCCCTTTGATAAAGGCTTCCTATTTCTACGCAATGTCGCTGTAAAATGTGTGTTCGTTTCAAGCAGTTTTTCAGCTAGCTCTTTAGACTTGCAATAATTGTCTGTAATAAATATTCGTCCTTGATATAGGTACTTTAAACCTACATTTAGTACAACCGATGTAGAAATCGTAGGTAGATCTTTTGCGGCTTCATCCTTTCCTTGGTAAATTTCGATTCCATGCATGTATCTGGCTGTGTCAAAAATATTGGATAGTTTAGAGAAGAACTCTTCCTCGGAACTGTACCATCGTTTCATATGTTGTATACTTTATGTTGCTACAGTCCCAAGTTTACCCTTTAATGGATTTATTTTATGTAACTTATTTCCAGAAGGTTCTTTGTTATTAAAAAAATTCCACAAGGTTAGAAATAACTCGGGTGAATTTTACGTGACATAGCTGAAGAAGCAACATTATTCTTGTATATACGGTCTATACTGTAGTAATCGCTTATCCATATTAGTAGCCATAGAAATCTCCAGAGGTGAAGTACCTTTACTTTGATGCAGACGACTACTTCTGCTTATGGTGTTCGAAGCGAGCAACTAGCTAGCATAAATATTAGTCTGGTCTGATATGAGCGTCACAATAGTACAATTTGTAAAACTTAATGCGACTATCATTTGCATTGAATATATTCAATATATTATTTGCATTCAAAATATTTCTAATTATTACTTAGCATTATTATTGTTGTTGTTATTGTTGCGACGACTGTTCTGTGACTGGTTTTGAGATAAGGAAGTGAGGAAATTCGTGGCAACTTTTTTCTTATTTCCACGCAAACAAATGGAGTCCTGCTTCCTATAATGCCTCCCTGGTTCTGTTAGATACGCTTATGGATCTGACTGGACGAAGAATTTGTCAAATTTATGCAACATTTCATGTAACGCAGTAATGCATATTTGCAATCACCAACTTTGATTTTGCTCCATTGGCCTTTCGTCGATTTTGTCTGTGATTGGTCCTTTGCAGGGAGCGACCCTAGTCCTAAAATCGAATCGTGGATATAAGTCAATGAAAAGTACCATCTTTACCTCACTAATTAAAAAAAAAATAACAGAGGCGTGCTGCCTTGAAAATTCCAAAAAAGACCCCAGTCGACGACAAGAGCACGAAAAAAGATATCCCATAGTGAGAATGATGAGTATTTCTACATTATTTGTATGAAAACATTACCAAGCGCGTTGATTCAGACTATCACTTTAGTATGTTATTCAATAGACAGATCTATGCTCTTTAAATGTGTCCAGACGAGTGTCAGTTATTTCACATGAAAGGTAATCCTATAATGAAGAAAATCACAACAAAATCTGTTTGTACATTATTTGCCTACCAGGTAAAATACCGATAAATTCTTAAATGGGATTTTATTTATCGAATAAAAAAATATATCAAAAACAATTTTGTGATATTTACAATATATAATTGAAACAGACTGGCTTTAAAATTAAAAGAATTTAAATAATCAGCTTTTCGCCTGTGAACTACTACTAAATATAAATTTCTAAGATATAAGCTTTGAGTCATTGGAATGAGAAATTTAAACTTTCCTTGTCAAAAGCCTTAACAGAGTTTAAAGCAATTATTATACTCGTATGCAACTGTTCTCAATTGGACAAGGGGATCTCCAAGGGGACGTCATATTCCCCCAGTTATTGACAACTCTCTTAGAATATATGTTCAAAAAGACTAACATCGAGAACTTCGGCATCAGTATCGACGGTGAAATGCTAAACCACCTTATTAGTAATGGAAGTGTCATCGGCTTTACCATGACATCCTACTAATAACTGGTAGCCCAGACGAAGCAAAAACCATGCTACTTGAACTAGAATCACACTCTGAAAAGGTAGGTTTAAAGATCAACACAAGTAAGACTAAACTCATGACCAACTTGGTACTGACTAAAAATCTAACACTGAAAAACTTATACCTAGAATAAGTCCACCTATACACATATATAGGGGTTCGAAATCCGCCAGGGCAGAAATAACCAGACCAGAAGAATAGAGCTATCTGCCTAGGAAGGTCTTCAGTCAGTGCATTTTGCCTGTATTGGCTTACGGAGTGGAAACATTAACAGAAAAGTACCATCACAGAATCCAAACTGCGGGCCATAGAGAGGGCAATGCTAGATATTTCGCTAATCATAAGATATCGAACATAAATATAAGGAGAGGGAGCGGTGTTGCGGACGCCATTGAAAGAGTCACAAACCTTGTGGAGTTGTGGAGGGTGGATTTGGGCCGGTCAGATAACCAGATTATAGGACAACAAGAGGCAGACCAAGAGAATAACGGTATGGAGGTCGCGAAATGAGGCATTCTCAGGAGGGGCACTAACTAGATGACCGCAGCGCAGAACAGAGAAGGATGGAATTTATTACAAGAGGCATATGTCCAGAAGTGGACGACATTAAGATCTGATTGATGACGATGATGATGATGCAACTGTTAAATATTTTATCTATTTCGTTTATACGATATTCTCGTGTCTTTATTTGCTTCTTTATATACTACTTTATATGATTCCAATATGCGTTAAATCTCGACAAAAACCACCGTCTTTTTTTGACATTTTTAATTTACAGGCTTGATGCAGTTTATCCTGTTTAGTACTAGTTTCAAACAGTTATTAATACGACATAAAATTGTTTCACTATAAGACATACGAAGTCTTTGTAGTGCACAATTTACGTCTAAGCTCCTGCATAATCAGATATACTGCTCATTTCTCTTGGAAAAAATTCCATTCTAATTTCTCGGATCAGCATCTAAATCTGCCACCAGTTTTCGTCTGCCGATTGCAAAGACAAATGTATTACGTAGAGCACATCTTGGTAAATCTTGGTAAAGTTGATAACAAAGCATTTCAAGATATATTTTAATACAAATGTGAATTTATTTTCTTTTGAACATTTGAACCCTTCTTGATATTTTTCTTTAGTAATTGTGTTATTTGAATGAGTTTTTAATATTTTGTGTATTATTATTGTACTGCCATTAGGGTTCGCTCTGTTGAACAAATAAAGTAGTCCTATATTTTACATTTTTCATGTTATCTTATAATTTGCCTGTATATTTTATTCAAACAATTTTAAACCCTTTTAAAACCTTTTTTAAACCTTGTATTGTACAGATATTAAAAGCTTATCGTTTTGTTAATTACATACATTCTAAATATGTGTCATGTTTTGTTGGGAGTTTTTTTTAAGCTAAATTATTAAAATTGTAGTACATCTGTGAAATATAATTGTGCATTAAAATTTAATTCATATTCTACATTAATTTGAATAATTCTCATTTCGATACGTATATATATATATATATATATATATTTCACGATTAAGATTACAAATGGAATCCAAATTTTCTACATGTTTGAACCCAGTTGGGGAGAAACTGTATGTACGATGTCTCTGCGGTACCTTTACTCGATAAAATATGAATCACCTAAGGAAATTCACGCCTGCATCCCCGAGCACTTAACCAGGCGAGTACATAGAGACAATAATTTCGGAAATCCAACGTGATAACGGAGAACATAGTTTATATGAAACGAGACGAGAAGAATGCAAAGGAAATACTTGAAAGAATATAAGGAGATGATTGAGTCAGATTCTAGAAATATTCTCTATTTTTATATAAAAAAAAACTATGTTACTTTTATCAGATGTTGCAAAACATAGTGGATTATCTTATAAGCTTATAAAATAATTTACCTAAAAGCTAATTACCATTACATTTGTTCTCTCTAATCAAGAATAACTATTACCTCTTGTTCAATTTGTCTCTTTATATTTTATCTTTCATATCTGATAATCTAGATTTATAGCTTTAATTATTTTTATTAATTGTCGAAACAGTATTAAAAAATTAAGCTGTTTCGTTTCGATGTGTATACTTTAAGCCAATACTTTTTGTAGTTTAAATATTTGCAGCAAAATATTCTCCTCTTTGTCAATGTATTCAACACTAATTAATAAAAGTATTCTTGAATATCCAGGACTATATTACATTCTATTGCGAAATTATAATCTACTACTATAATATAAATCAAACTGGCATAATAAGTTGCTATCGCATAATCCTGTTTAGTCCTAGAAGTAATGAAGATTTCATGAAATATAATTCCGACTATTCACTGCTTCATTGCAAATAGTTTCATTTATTCGTATAATACATGTAACGGGTTTTTCAACGAGTTGTCTTTTTCTTCTTGTTTCGAATAAGCCTAGTTTGAACCACGCTTGTTCAACTATTGGGCTTTGATCCTTGTCCAGTCTTGTCGCATCTTCTGGAGGTGTAACTCCTATCTCTCTTCTGTCCAGGGGGTACCTTTGCTTTGGGGTTCTTCCGGAAATGCACGGACTTTCCCAAAGGTGCGTCTCACAGACTGTCTGTTTTGGAAATCTGTTATTCCCAGTTCTTTAATATCCTTCTCGGTTTCTGTCAACCAAGTTGTACACCGTCTTGTTTTGCCAGAAAGTGAACAGATGGTTGGTTTGTCGGTTTGGAGGCAATCTTGCAAGGTGGCCATAGAAAGCTGCCCTTCTTTCTCATGTACAGTCACAGAGCATCTCAAAATGTTTCGTAGAGCTCAGAGTTATGCCGCCTTCGGAATTCCCCATCTTCCTTTACCGGGCCTAGAATCTTCCTGAGGATTCTCCTCCCCCTGATTTCCAATTTCTCTACCAGACGTCTTCGGTTCAAGGTAAGACACTCCATGGCATATATGCCTTCTGGTCGTAAGACTGATGTGTTGTTAGTGACGTTACAGACGATGGGCTAGTTCTAACTTGTTGACTCTCTTGGATATTGATGCTCTTTTTGATAAGTTGGGTTCAAGTCATTCGCCGAGATACTTAAATATCTCAGTTCTCTTAATGTTTCCCTGCTCTAGTAACGTCTCTCTGTTTTATTGGTGAAGAATTCTGTTTTCTCCAGCGACACTTGAAGACCCACTTTGGCAGCCTGTTTTCTGAGGAAATTTACCTGCATTGTTGCATCTCAAGAGAATCAGCAAACAGTGCCATGTCATCTGCTAAAGTGAGGCAATCTACAACCAGTCCATCTTTCTTAGGTCCCAGGTAGATATCACCTTTTCAAGGACGCAGTGATGTAGTTGTCTGTGAGATATGGTGGAATTTATTTGCAATCAAAATTCGATACCATTATGTTTGAACGTGTGCGTTTGTATTGTTCGATCCACGAGGCCAATTTTGGATTTGGATGACTTTCATCACTATGTCGGGCTAGATTTTCGCAATCTTTCGATTGATATTGTTACGCAAGAGTTCTTGGTTTATTGGCTAATCGCGTTAGTAAAAACGCGCGTGTGAAAAAACGCGCCCCAGGAACCCCTCTTCTAATAACGCACGCATTACCTGCTAGGTGGCACTTGGCATTATCTGATAAGAACCACATGTCATCTATGTCAGTGGTGCTCAAACCGTGGGGGGGGGGGGGTCGCGAAAGAAATTGTGAGAGGTCGCCTAATTCAAAGAAATTTATTTACCAGTACAATATAGAAATTAAATTATATTATTTAAAAAAATAGAACTATATTTTTTACGAAGACACTTTCTGTTTTAATACCTAATCAGAGCCGTAGCAATGCCTTTGGCGACCTTGGGAAATATTTAAGGTATAAATTTATTATTAAATTAAAGAAATCTACTTAAGAAAATGTAGGAATTAATTTTATTACGAGTAAGTTCTGAATCACAAATTCAAATTTATGAAAAACCTACAATTATTATATAACTATTTTACAACCGCGTTTGTAAACCTGATGTGAGGCCAATATTTTTTTTCCGTATCGTATTTTTAAATATCGTAGCAGGCAGCACTTGTAATAATACGTTCGTTGTCATACGTGCGAGAGCGGGATTGCCAATTTAGTTTGCACATTGCACATTTGTTTAAATTTTTATTTCATAAGGAAATTTATAAGTTATTTAGATCGAATATGTTGTATTTATTAGTATTTTTGTATTATGTTATTGTTCCAATTGTACTTTAAAATGTATTTTTATCGTGAAAACTATCAAGAAGAGTTTATTAAATACGGATTTACATTTTGCTTTGTTAATGGGGAAGAACGTCTGTTTTGTATTATTTTCTCGGATAAATCAGCAAATGAAGGTTTGAAACCTTCTTCTTCTTCTTCTTCTTATTGTGCCATATCCTCAGTGGATGTTGGCGATCAATATGGCCCATCGGATTCGATCCACAGCCGATCTGAACAAGTCAACCGATGTTCTTCCGGTCCATTGTCGCAAATTCTTCAACCAGGAGATCCGTCGTCTTCCCTGTGACCTCTTCCCCTCGATTTTTCCCTGCATGATGAGTTGAAGTAGCCTATATCTGTTGCTGTTTCTCATGATATGGCCAAAGTATGACAGTTTTCTGTGTTTGACTGTTGTGAGCAGTTCTCTGTCCTTCTGCATGCGTAGGAGTATGGTTTCGTTGCTAACATGGTGGGTCCAGGAAACGCGAAGCATTCGACGATAGCACCATGCTTCGAAGGCCTTCAGTCGCTTACTAGTTGCCTCGGAGAGTGTCCATGCCTCCACTCCATACAAAAGCTTAGAGAAGACGTAGCATCTAAGTATGCGTGTTCGAAGATGGATGTTCAAGCGCATGTTACACAAAACATTCTTCATTTGGTTAAATGTAGAACGTGCCTTCTCTATGTTGATCTTTACTTCACGACTATGATCCCATTGGTCATTGAGGTTTACACCCAAGTACGATATTGATGGTACTCTCTGTAGTTGGGCCCCATTTACCAGGAATTGGGCATTAGACGCATTTTTGCTGACGATTAAATTTTTTGTCTTTGCCACATTCAATCGCATATTAAGTGGTTCGCATGCCTCTACTACTTTATCAATCAGTCTCTGTAGTCCTTCGGCACTGTCGGCAATTAGTACAGAGTCGTCTGCATACCTTAAGTTATTAATTATTTCCCCGTTTATCTTTATCCCAATCTGTTCTTCTTCGAGTGCATTCTTAAAAAGGTTTTCTGCGTATCGGTTAAACAGTAGCGTGGATAGTACGCAGCCCTGTCTGACACCTTGTTCTACTGGAAATTCCTTTGACATTATATTTTCCACACGAACACATGCTGTTTGTTGTCTGTACAGATTGTTGATTATTCGTGCATCTCTGTCATCTATTCCTGATTGCTTTATGGTTTCTGTTAGCAAATCATGGTTAACCCTATCGAATGCCTTTTCAAAGTCGATAAAACACGTGAAAACATCGCAATTCACGTCTCTTGCTCTCTGAATCAGAACACTCAGACCAAAAAGGGCATCTCTAGTCCCCAATCCACTCCTAAACCCAAATTGCGTCTCGCTAATGTCTTCTTCTAGTTTTTGATATATTCGTTCGTAAATAATCTTAAGAAAGACCTTCATGAAGTGACTTGTGAGACAGATAGTTCTATAGTCTTCGCATTGTTTAGCTGTGGTTTTTTTAGGAATCGGTATAAACGTAGAGACTAGCCATTTCTCGGGTATATCTCCCGATTCATATATGTTGTTAAATAAGTCCGTGATTAGGTCTAGGTATTCTTCCTCAATGAGCTTTAACATATCGCCAAGAACTTCATCTGGGCCCGGGGACTTGTTGTTTTTGAGTCTTCCAATTGCCTTAAGAACTTCTTGATGAGTTATAGAAGGTCCTGTTTGTGCTGGGCTATTTGTGTTAGAAACTGTTCGGCTATCGTCAGCATAAAGAGTCTGTATGTATTGTTGCCATCTTGCTACTTTGTCATTCACGTTCAGTAGTGCAGTCCCGTTTTTGTCGGTAATTATGTTATTCTGTCGTGGTTTCTTTATTCCAGCTGCATCCTTTATTTTTTTATGTGTATTTAAAACGTCATGTTTTCTGTCTAGTTCTTCTATTTCAGAGCATTGTTCTTTCCACCAGTTTTCTTTGGCTTCTTTGATCTTTTTTTTAATGTTGTTGTGGATTTGCTTATATGACTTTAAGTCTTTGCTCTTTGTTTTTCTTCGTTCTTCCATCAAACCTAAGATCTCATCTGTAATCCACTTGCTTTTCTTTTTTCTATGATGTGTGTAAAGGTTTTTATCTGCAACAGTTTTCATTACATTGGTGATGGCTTCGACTTGTTGTTCTATGTTGCGGCTGGCAAGGCTTCTGATCTTGTTCATACCTTCTTTAATCTGGTCTTTAACTTGTTGCATCACGTTGGGGTCTTTCAGTCTCTGTATGTCATGTCTCTTCAATTGGGGCTTCTTCTCTGTTCTCTTAAAGCGTACTTTAAGTGTTGACAGCAGTAGGTTATGGTCGGTATATACGTCTGCTCCAGGGTAAGTTTTAGTGGATGTGATGGAGTTTCTAAACCTTTTATTTATTGTAATAAAGTCTATTTGGTTTCTAATTACACACTGTTCGCGGTCGGCCGGCGATTTCCACGTATATAACCTTCTTGGAGGTAACTTAAAGAAGGTGTTCATTATTGAGTGCTCAATTTCTTTGCAAAACTGGATCAGCAGGTCTCCTCTCTCGTTTTTAGTTCCCAAACCATATCTTCCTACTATAAATTGATTTGAAACCTGCTAAATTAAAACGGCATTTGGTAGGTAAGCATAAAGAATTTGCAAATAAATCGGAAACCTTTTTCAAACAACGGACTGAAAGTATGAAAAATCAAACTGTATTTTTGAAAACATATACAATAATTCCTATTAGATGTTTCATATTACAAGTTAGGGGCATCCTTAGATGTTTCATATTTAACAGCAAAAAATCTGAAATCACATACAATTTTAGAATCCATCATTCTTCCTTCAGCAATTAAAATGATATGAATTATTCATGGAGAAAAATATGGTAACGATTTAAAAACAATACCATTATCAAGAGATTCCATTTCTCGTCGAATTTCCGCCATATCACGTAATATAAAGTTCTGTCAAAATCTAATATCAAACTTTCCTATGTCTGCTCTACAACTTGACGAAACTTACATTACTAAGGTGTCGCAATTAATTGTTTATGTGAAATACGTTTTTGAAGAACATATTTTGCAAGAATTTTTATGTTGTAAAAAGTCAGAAGGAATAAAAGGAGGAAAAGTTATTTGAAATTATTAATAGATATTTTGAGGAAAATGACCCTAACTGGACCCACTGTGTTGCGGTTTTCACTGATGGTGTTGCAGCATTAACAGGTAGAAATAAATGACTAAGGGGGTTAATAAAGAAAATTGCTCTCCATATAGTATTCAACCATTGAATGATACATAGGCAAGCTCTAGTTGCAAAAGACGTTAATTAAGAATTGTACAAGATATTAGAGGATGTCGTTACTGCAATTAATTACATTAAAATCAATAGTCTTAACAGTCGTCTCTTTGCAATACTCTGTAAGGAGTTGGTACTGTTTATGAGACATTATTACTACTTACAGAGATCAGATGACTCTGAAGCGGCTAAATATTGCGACATATTTTCGATTTGAAAAACGTGGTTTAAATTTTTTTGATAGAAAAGAAACATATGTTGGTACGCTCATTCACTAATGAAGATTGGCTCGGAAAACTCAGTTAAATGGATGCATAACATTTCAAACAGTAACATTTTAAAAAAACTTCACGATTTTAATTTGAGTTTACAGGGAGAGAGTATAAACATTTTAATATTTAGCAGTAAAATTGAAGCTTGAAAGATTAAAATTAAAATTTACTAAGGAACATAATGGATATAGATTTCTGGTTATTTAAAACCACCATTTCCCATCATTTGATAAAATTGGAACAAAACTTAACAAAAAGGTTTGAAAAAGTTCCAGATAATGAATTAGGTTGGATACGTGATCCATTTTCGTTTGATATTATTAATTTCAATATCCCTTTAGATAAAAAAGAACAGTTAATTGATATTTCAAGCGACGAAACACTGTGCAATCAACTTATGTCTCAGATTTGTCAAAAATTTTGGTTATCGATTGGAAACGAATATACCGATTTGAAAAGAAAAGCAATCAATATTGTAATTCAGTTTGCATCTACCTACTTTAGAAGAATCCGGTTTTTCAAAATTTGTTGGAATTAAAACAAAATATCGAACTCGATTGGGTCCTGAGGATGAATGCAATGAACACGCAATTCACAATAAATTCTTATGATGTAAGGTTTTTTAAAAGTATTTTTCTTTAAAAACAAGTTCATACTCATATATGCATAAATAATTCCACTGTTTCGTAAAATTTTGTGTTGTACTCAAACCTCTAATAAGGCAGAAATATACATGGTGTTTTTAAAAGAGTGCCAATAAGTCATCAAATTTTAACTTCTAAATACTGCTTCATAACTTTTATATGTATATACAACTTTTATAGCATTTTTATGATGCTGACTAAGTTTGCTGCGCTATTTTAAAAAGACTGTATTTTAATCAATGACGTCACCAAAACTTCTTTAAAAGTACCCTGTAAACGCAAATCCCAGAAAGAATTTCACTTTACCTACCTTAACGATTAAAAAACGTAAACTGTCGATCTAGAGGGTCGCGACACCATTTTACTCAAAATAGGGGATCGCCAATGAAAAAAGTTTGCGCACCACTGGTCTATGTCATGTCTTTCTATACCGGTGTTCACAGTCACCGCCTGGTCTCTTTCGTTTCGAAAGATGTACAGACCAACGTAGCAGCCCACGCCATGCTCATTTTTGCGCCAGAACGAGGATCCATCTCCAGTTGCTTCAAAGCCCCTATCTGAAAACGTGCGACAGGTACCGTGGTCTCGTGGCTTCAATTATTATACCAATTGAACATTATACGGGTACAGATGAAAGACTGAAAATGGGGGCTATAGCAATATACAAAAAAGCTGATTAACATCATGGCGTTTCAAAATCGAACAACAATTAAATGTTAAAATTGCCAAAAGTGACAGTTGAAAGACCATTTAAAAGTCATTTAATATTAGGATAAAATAACGCTTTTCTGTTTACTAACATACCGAATAGAATGTCGATCATTATAGATGGCTTTAATGAATAGTAATGGTTGAGACCGTCACTGCTTTTTGCCAGTACGTGCTAATCTATACTAACACTGAATTGTTAAATTCACTATGTTTTAACCACACTTATAATATGTCAAAATATTATATAATTTGTTATTCACAGTTACACAAATTTCTACACTTATCACGACTCAGTTTCGACTGTTAAAGGTTATTTTTAAGTGATGACAAATTGATGATTGAATTGAATATTGTGGGTTTTTGGGGCTGGGGGGCTTTTAGTAGGCTTTTAGCTAATAGGGATTTACCTGCAGACGATTGAGCAATATTAAAAGGTTGCGAAAAGATTAAGGAGATTAGCGGATGTGTTACGGCTTCGTTTGGAAATTTGTAGTTACTTAATAGACAATTTTTGAATTGTCTATTTCTGGGAATTTATGATTAAATTCGAGACAATGGTTTGAAAAAAGAACTAGTTTCTTATTTTAGACGACAAGCGCGAGAATATTCTGAATACCTTATTAAAAACTTCGTCTGACCTACGTATACACGCTATTGCATTCCAAACAATGAAATATAGTTTCAATGCTACTTGAAGATTTTGATTTCAAAAGACATTTGCGATTTGTTCTTTAGTTTTGCCAAAATATGTCAGGGGGCTGAAAGTTTTGTCTAAATTTGAGGTTTTCGGTTATACTTGGGCCATTGTGAATTGGGTTCGTTTATTATTTTTTATGTTTCGGATGATCGCAAAATCTATCATATTCTTTAAATGGAATGTCCTTTCAGGAGCCTTGAAATTATAATTGTTATCGTTATGTTGGTATAGGCAGCTCGAAAGTTTGCGCAAATATCAGATTCCGATAAGAATTCGATGTTACGCTTGCCTGATATCTTTTCCTGCATTATCACCTCTAGCAGTTCGAATATTGGTTTCCACTTGGTAGATAACCCACATGTTTTAGTCTTCTTCTTGTTATTGTGTTTATGACGTCGAGTTATTTGGGCATACGAACCATCTCTTTTATGTTCATCCTAGGAGTGAGCCCATGGTACTACATTTCGAAAGGTTCCAACTTTTTTATGTCGGCTTGTTTTAGTGTCCATGTAAATATTCCATATATTTGAACATACAACACATCCTCTTGCCTTTGTAGTACGCAAATGCTACCTCACTTCTACCACAGACGAATCCACATTTCCATAAATATGTTTTTGGCCATATCAATATTGGTTTTCTGGTTACGAGTATTTGGTCCATGTTATCGGTGTTCCGCCCTAAAGTATGTAAAGTATGTAAGTATGTAGCCTAAAATTTAGTATGCAATAAATTCCTTTTTCAGATTCGTTCTTAATCCGTATTTCTGTCTTATAACTGGTACCTCTTGATCTATTCTCTGTAGATAAATTATGATCTTTACTAAGAAAGAAAAAGGTGTCGTCCGCATAACTCAAGTTATTAATTATTTGTCCAATAACAACTACTCTGAGTCAAACTTTACTTAGTGCTTCTTTGAATATCTGTTGGGAGTACAGATTAAGCAGCACACGTGCTCCACTTTGTATTTCCATTTTCTCTGTTATTTAAGGCACATGTCAAATCTTATGGCACATATATAAAAGTGTTTATTAACGTCAGTACCTACACAGTATTTACTTTGTTTCCAGATTGCTGAGGCACTTAAATTGTGTGCTACCGATCTATTTATCGATTTTCTTGTATTGGGTGTGTTTTAGAGGTTTGTTTTTCGACCTGGCAACACTATTTCTAGTAACAGTAAATTTTATAGTAACAGTCAATTTGATGACAGTTGATTTCTGCTCAGTATGTTTTTTCATTTCATCATGAATAGACTTACGCCAGAACAACGCTTGCAATTTGTGTGAATTTACTTCGCAAGTCGTGGTTCAGTTTATGAAACTTACCGTACGCTACGTCAAGTTATTCGGAAACCCATGGATCGTTTTCGTACTACGCATAGTCTAAATGATAATGTGCATCCGCAGAGACGTCGTACAGTACGCACCGAAGAAGTTGTTGCAGCTGTGGAGCGTAGTGTTGAGGAGGACCTGAATTAGTCGATTCGCCATCGTGCACAACAATTGGAGCTGTGTCCATCCACCTTTTGGAAGATCTCGGTTTAAGAGCTTACAAGATAAAGCCCGTGCAATACAAGATTGCTTTTGATTCTCATTTCCACAAAACAAATTTGTTCAACGATGAGGCTTATTTTTGACTCAATGGCTACTAATTTTGTTTGTTTACACAAAATTGCCGGAGTTGGAGCGGGGAAAATCCAGAAGCCTTTATTGAGACACCAATACATCCACAAAAGCACACTGTTCGGTGTGCTTTATGGGCTGGTGGAATCACTGGCCCATATTTGTTTAGAGATTATGCCGGCCAGCATAATAAAAGCAGATTGCTGCCTTTTTCGTTCAACAATTGATTGTCGATAATGTCAAGGAGCTTTTTTTCCAACAAGACATGCCACAAAGCGCGCGATAAAATCAATTTATTTAAAAATTGGCTTGAATGAAGATTCTTTGACCGCCTTATCTCGCGTAACGGACTTGTGAATTGGCCTGCACGGTCGTGTGATTTAACACCTATGGTCTACTTTCTGTGGGGATATGTGAAGTCGGTAGTATACGCCAATAAACCAACGACGAATCAGCTGGAAGCCAACATTCGCCGCGTTATTGCCGATATACGTCGTGCTCGAAAATGTGGTCGAAGATTGCACTTCATTCGAACAAGCCCATATGCCCAAATCATATTTAAGTAGAATAACGGGATAAAATATCTTTACAATGAAACCAATATCATGGCCGTTAACATGAGTTTCATTTTAATTCGAAGTTTTATACCTCTAAAAAAACACCCTATATATTCCTGCACGTATTATTTTTAGAAATATTTTCAGTGCGTGACTCAATATATTACTAAAGAACATCAGCCTATTACTGCAATTTGTTGTTTTATTTTTTGGGACGGCAGCATGATTATCGATTTAAGCCACGCAGATGTTATTTTCTCAGTTTCGTAAGTTAAATTGAATAGTTTCGTGAGTATGTGAACTTTTTTGCTTCGAAACCTAAAAGTTTCTAGATATAAAGTGCGTCACAAAAGTCTTGCAATCAACTTTTGCAATGAATTTGGAGAAGCTGGTCATTTCTTAATTCATTTGAGGGTGATCTATGGATTATATTACATTGTCTTTAGTGTTGATTATGTTAAATAATTTTATTTATTATTATTAAAACGCCTTCTCATTAGTTTAACACTACTAGTATGTGATTTATAAAATTAACAAATATTCAAACATTATAACAGACGTTGAATGAGTCCATTTTCACAAATACACATATTAATAACCAGCTTTATGTTATAAAACATATTTGCTAATACGGTGTTATCAACAATGTCTTGTTACTTTATTATATTGTTTCGCAGACCTTCTACTGTATGCACTGGACTGCCGAATGCAATAATTTTTTTTTAATTTGGAAGAAGAATATCTATCAGTCCGATAGAATGTGGCTGAAGAAATCATAAAATAATATATTGTTTCATGGGCAATGTGTCGTCTAGCAGAATCTTATACGAGGGAGCTAGTGGTAGTTCATCGTGATGCAGTTGGGTAATAAATCGTTGCAAAATAGTTGCTCTATAAATGGCAGCATTTAAACTACCATCGAAAAATATTGGACCTATAATTCTTCGCCTCGACATTGCAACAACCACACACTAACTTTAATTGGATGCAGTAGGGTCTCTCTAAAAAATGCGGGTTGTCAACACTCCACATGCGCATGTTTTGGGAACTAATGTTTCCATTTAGATGAAAGCAGACTTCATCGGTGAAAAATGTTAAATGTAACACTTTGTCGTTCTTATTTTCATTGAGCCACCTACAGTAGGCCAGTAGGCTCTTTTATTATAATCGAGTGGTAAAACTTCTTGATAAATTTGCAATTTATCAAAATTGCAAAGTGAAGTTCTTGACGAGTAATCCTGTGAGTGGCAATACGACATAAATTCAACTGTTGAGGTAGTCTCCTAATTGAAGTGATAGGTTCTTCTTGGACTGCAATTCTCATGTTATTTATAACAATCTCATTGTTAATACGAGGCCCTTCACTACTTGATTTGTCGTTAACGTTTCCAGTACTTCGAAAACAATCAATCAATCGTAATACAGAATCTAATATTTGTTTTTGAGGCAGCGTTCAGGTAGAGTGGAAGTGTGATTAGAGAAGGTTATTGTAAAAGTTTTAATAGTCTTAATAGTTAGTGTAAAAGTTTTAATAGTATTAATCGTTTTGTATATAATAATATATCAAACGTGTCAAGGGAGCTTAGATCAAATATCAATTTAGAAAATCAGTTTGATATTCTCACTACTTTTTTAGAAAGATCTGATTTTGGAAATTTCCTGTCGGTAATTAAAGATAAGCATACGGCCACTGCAAGCCTTGAACAGTGAGCTAACCGAGCAGATTTCAGAACTAAAGGCAAGTAACTAGAAATTATCAATGTCTGTGAATTCGTGGATTAATGTGGAAATAAATAAACAAATAGTACCTGTTAAGACCCAACAATGTTATTTTAATTTTTATTTTCGTCTTAAAACTATTTTCTTGTTTAGTGTATTTGTAAAAGTAGATAAATAATAATTATATCAATATTATCTTAAACCGACCCGTAGATTACCAACATCTGGTCGCTAGGGTAGTGGGTATTTGTTAAACGTGTTTGGAGCTGTTTGTGGCCACTAAGCATCTGAAAGACCATTTGTAATCACAAATCCTTTGTAAATACGCTTAGGCCGATGATTACGATCGCTAATGGTTATTGGATGCTTGGTGGTCGTAAACAGCAGGAAATACAATGCAATGTTTTTGTTTAAGATTCCTTAGAATAAGTATTTAAATGTTGTGTAGTTTTAAGGTTACCCAGAAATTACCACGCAAACTTCGTTTTGGAATTCTTCTTGATTCAGTGGGGGCAGGCAAATGGGAAGTGGGATTTTGATTTCCTGTTTTTAACAATATCTAATCACACTCATTTCAATTGTAACCTTTTTACCACGAACACATCGAGATGATTCCTAACTCCGACAAGCACGTCGTCACAAGTGTAAAATACAGTTAAATAAATAAATATATGTTTATTGAGGCGTGCAAGTTTTCATTTGCCAAAACATATAATTTCCAGAGCCGATCAAATCTATTGGCAACCCTAAATTAACCGCCGTAAGTTTGATCACGCGAACGTTTGTTCAAAGGCAAACACCCACCGCGACTCTACAGTACCCGCTAAACTATTAATTAGAGAGTTTCCGAGCAGATAAAAGAACAAAAAATTGGTAATGAGCAGTTAACTAATTCAAATTATAAATCTACGAATGTTTTTGTTGAAAAGGAGAAAATGCCGTGAAGACCTGAAAATAATAAGAATATATCGCCCGCTAACGCGAATAACAAGTCAAATCTGCGACGCGACAAGGCAGAAAATGGTAAAACCATAAAACCATAAAAAATCATCCTGAATCTGAAAACATTGCGGTTCAGGAAAATGTAAACAGTGACAACTGGGAGACTCAACGTTACAAAAGACGGAAATCGAACATCATCCGCGGTTGCAACGATGATGTTACACAGATTAAGGCGGCGTTAAGATATTATAATTTACATGTATATCAGCTTATATATGTATATATCTGAAAAGTATGACAATTAGTTTATTATTTAAAAGTAAGACATTCGATATAATAGAGTTTATGTAAGAATTCTATAAACATTGCAGGTTCATGGGTTTTACGAAACACTAGAAGAGCCTGGCACAACTTCGTCAAACTAAAATTAATAATTTTAATCTGGCGTCCCGCTTCTGTCGACCAGCTGGAGCTCACGGAGGCTCCGCAATCTATTGTAAGAACGGGACTAGTTATAAGACTAGACAAGATTTAAACAGATTGCCAGAAATACATGTCTTTGAATGTTCAGAAATTTAAACAGTTATAAAGGGTAAAGTAATAATAATTATTAGCACCTACAGAACCCCATTAACAAGTTTTAAATTATTCCTAAGGAAGTTGCATGCTCTGTTGTCACTACTAGCCAAGGACAATAACCCATATATCATAGCGGGTGACTTTAATGTGAACAGCCTCAAAGTTACTAACACAAACCAACAATTAATATCCTTGTTGGAATCGTTCAACACAGCCCACGGGACAACTGAGGTTAGCCATCCTGAGACCGGAACATGTATTGACAACTTAATACTTAATATCACAATGGGATATAGTATCAAAACTAGAGATCATCACATTTCTGTCTTCAAATCCTTATATTAGAGTGCATAAATAGGGTCTCCCCTAAAAGTAAAATAGCTAGGCTCTTCAACAAACAGTATATGGAACACCATACAGAATTATTGGATAATGCAACGTGGGATGAAGTTTATGAAGCGGAAATAGATAATATCGACGAGCATTGGAATGCTTTCATGGGCATATTTCTCAGTAACTTCACTGAAGCCTTTCCTTGTGCTTGTCCACAGCAATATATTATCACAAAGGGATTTTAATAACCCATACCTACGTAAAATGAAAATGGACTTTCGGCTACTCCAGACAATGTCACAATGTCTCTATGTCAAATGTCACGACATAACTCCATATATAAGAAGCTTTATAATAACCAACGCAGAAATTACACTAGGATATTGAGAGACGAAAAGAGAAACGGGTTTAGAAGGGAAATAGAAACATCGGCCAATCGGCAAAAAACAACTTGGGATATAGTTAGACGAGTTAACGATATTAAGAAGGAAAAGGATAAAGAAAGACTCTAAAACTGTTGTGCGGCACAAGGACAAAATAGAGATAAACAATAACACGGTATTTTTTATTGCCAATCAGTAGCGAAGAGCTTTATGACATTATTATTAACTTAAAAAATACCAAAAGTGCGGGCGAAGATGAAATCTGTTCCATCGTTATCAATATGTTATAAACAATGCGTTAGAAACGGGTAAATTCTTGGAAAATTGGCGATTATAACACCTATACCCAAGGACGGTGATAAATGTGCATTAGAAAACTGCAGCCCAATAAGCGTTCTGCTGTTTTTTTCGAGCGAATCATGTGATGAATCATGTCAAGAATAGTGTCGTTTTTAGATAAAAATAAAATAATATGTCCTCAACAACATGGCTTTGTAAAGGGAAGAGGCATTGAAACTGCGTGTTTTCAGTTCACGAAAGCAGCAATTGATAGTCTTGAATCTAGAAACATTTCTGTAGGACTGCTTATGGACCAATCAAATGCCTATGATTTAGTAAACCCCAATCTATTACTACAACTCAACGCAATCTAAATACGGGATAAGAGGAGTCGCACTACAGTTAATAAAATCCTTGATAACTAATAGGACACAAGTCGCTAGAATCCAAATTCCGTACGGATTTGTGCACTCCGCGCCAAGTATGATTAACCTGGGTAATCCACAACGAAGCACCATAGAACCGCTATTATTTTCATTATTTATAAATGATTTACATTTAATAGATATCGATTCACCCCACACAATGACAAATTATGCGGATGACACATCCCTATTGTTAATTAATAAAACCATTGAAAATATCGCAACTAATAAAAACAAAGTCATCGGTTCCTTAACGTCATGGTTTGCGACAAATGGGCATAAGTAAGCTAAGAAAAAATTCAAACAGAAATTTTTAAAACATTTTTAACCAATCGTAATAGATCATTATACCCGTAGACATTGTCAATAGAAAACAAACAGATTGCAGTTTATAGGTCTGTAAAACTACTGGGTATTCATCTGGACCAGTCTTTAGACTGTACATCACAGATAACTTTTGTGACAGGGAAGCTAAATAGGGCAGTTTTCGCTATGAGGTCCCTCTAGAGATATTTAGATAACGATGACCTGCGGATAGTGTATTTCGCCAACTTCTAGAGTATTCTTAGTTTTGGTGTTATGTTTTGGGAAGATTTAGTATCTGCACAAACTGTTTTCAGGATACAAAACCAAGGTCTCCGTATTATTAACAAACTAGAGTACCATGAATCCTGTAGAGGTAGCTTTAGAAGGGCCAATATTTGGACACTAACGGCCACCTATATATATGAAAACGTCGTATTCCTCCTGAAACATAATTGCCTGTCCACTGATTTCATCAAACCCACCGAACGTCTAACGCGCTACCAAAGAGTGTCCTAACTAGGGTTTCTGAATATCCGCACTTATTCAAAACCGAGGTTTTCGGTTTTTGAAAATTAATAAGTAATTAAGAGTAATTCGGTTTCTGGTTCGGTTTTTAAGAACTTTTGGTAGTAGTGTCTGATATTTAAGCGATCTTAGTATTGTACAAAAGTTGCCGCTTAGGGAAAATGATCTTTCGGTGTAGGTGGATGTAGCTTTAATTTTAGAGAGTGCTTGAAACAAATAAAAAAAAAATTAAAAAAATTTAATCTTTTTGTTCTCTCAGAAGTTCTTTTATATTTAGCAAACTTCATAGAATAAGGATAGCGATTTGTTTGCATATAAGTGTTTTTGTTTAATTCTTCTTGAATAGTTTTTTGGTACTTCGTCTTACAAGGAACAGTTTGGATTGGTCACTTCTTTTAATTCTTCTGAATTTGCCGAACATTCACCTTCGACTTCAACCTTATTGTTGTCTGGATAAAGTCTATTCTAACAGATTTAAATTCAGTGCATTTAATTGAAAATGTTAATTTTCAATTGTTATGAAACTTTATCTCCAGTAAGCGTAGCAGAAACAACATTAAGCAACGATGATTCTAACGATGATTCTAGCACACAGCGAGATGGTTCCGGAGGACAATCTGTACCATTTTTTTAATTACCTGGGCATCGTCATGTGTAGTATCTTACGAAATAATAATCCCACGGCAATAAGGCCCAAACTCAAACAAACTATGAGGTTTTTGCGACCAGAAATAAAAAACCGTTAAAATCGCTCGATAACTAACGCCGCGACGGCCTGTCAAAGTTAGATCTACCGAGGATTGATTGCATTTGTTTTTTCGAAATTTCGTAGCTGCGGCAACGTTTTGTTAGAGCAAAACGTGGTCGGAAAGCGAGACTGAAAACCACGTTGCGAAATCTTTGACAGCGGCGTCGCGACACCACTGGAAAGTTCAATTATATATACCTAATATATAACCTATTGCAAAAATTAAAAAACCTAACCTAACCTAATATATAACCTAATGCGACTGCTGGTTTTTCTGCCGTAGTTTTTGTAATTTTCAAGTTAGCGAAACAAGTATGACGTTTTGTGGAAGGGTAAGCTTGTCAGGAAGCGGTAGTGTCAAGCGCGTTGCAAAACCTTTGACAGCGGCATCGCGACGTCGCCGCAAAGTTTAACTTGCCAATCTAGGTCGAATTTCGGGAACACGCGATGATTATGCCGCTGTAGTTTTCGCAATTTTGTAGATAGCGTAAAAAAATGAGGTTTTGGTGAAGGGAAAGCTTGTGATAAAGCGCGACTATAAACCGCATTGCGAAATTTTTGACAACGGCGACGCGACGTCACCCCGAACTTCAACTTTCTAATCCAAGTCACCTACAATATCATTTCTGAAACTGATACTAAATGAACCTAAATGTTTTTCTACAACTAGTCTACTCATCTAGCGTAATACTAATTTTCTGTCCATTTGCTTTTAACTCCATATACTTTAAAGTCATTTCTTTGTTCGTATTCCTTTTGAATTAAGGTTTTAAAAGCTGAAGAACATTTTGGCAAGATTTTGTTGGGAAACCGACCAGCTATTGCTTTCTGAATAAAAGCAGATTTTGAAATTGCTCGAACACATACCATCGATTGTTGCCATTTTTGCAACAACAGTTTGCAATTAGAACAGTTTGCAATGTTTGATAGAGCACTAATAGAGCACTGATAGAACTTATTAGATAAAACCGAAAACCGCGGTTTTTTATGACGGTTATGCGGTTTCGGTACCGCAGTACCGCAGTTTTGTGGTTCGGATATATCCGAACCAGAAACCCTAGTCCTAACGCTCACTGAGAGATACACCCGATATATATATATATATATATATATATATATATATATATATATATATATATATATATATATATATATTGTGATGAAATTGCAACTTATACTATTTCATGTTAACCGTATACTGTGTGACCTATTTCATTTAGGATGTATATATGTGTATTTAATTATTTGTATTTACTCACTTAATTAATGAAATAAAATTGTAAATAAAATACAAGCGCTGAAATTTGGGAGACTCAGCGCTATGGGAAACGGAGGAAATCAAACATCGTCCTTGGTTCAAAAGATGACACAAGTCAAATTAAAGCGGCTATTAGATACCAGCATTTCCACGTATATCGTCTGGATCCGGATATGTCGACCGATAAGTTATTACAATATCTAGTTAGTAAATAAATTAGCACTGCGGCATGTTCTAAACTCCCATCGAAACACCCCGAGGAGTACTCCTCGTTTAAGGTTTCGGTACCGATAGAAGATGCTGACGATATATTGAGACCTGGCCCAGAAACACGTGTATTAATCGTTTTATAGTGAGACTAATGCAAAGACGAAACATTACTCAATAATCCCGAAATAAACTATACCCTCTACAGCAGTCATACTGATAAACCAAAACACCCAGTCCATTGGAAACTCGATCGAGAGAATTGAGTACATGTTAGAAAGCTATAAGCAATGTAGCTACTTAATCCTCACCGAACACGGAAGAACCCCGAACAACTTAAGCTATATAAGATCAATGATTTCAATCTGGCATCGTATTTCTGTCGTGAAGATGGAGCCCATGGAGGATCTGCAACATATTGTAAAAACAGCATAAGATTTAAAGCTAGACAAGTTATCAGCCGCCGTAGCTGAAGGGCACGTATTTGAACTTTCGGCAATTGAAACGGCTATCAGCGGCAAGGATACAATAATTATGGGAATTTATAGAGCCCCATTGACGAGTTTTAAGCTATTCCTCCAGAAAATACATGAACTGCTGGTTTTACTATCCAAATCCAATACACAATTTGTAATAGCTGGCGATTTTAATGTAGACATCCTGCAAGAGTGTAGTATGAGCCGACAGTTTCTGTCTCTGCTGGAGTCATTTAATGCAGTCATTGTGTCAAGAGAAGTAAGCCACCCCGGGTCTGGAACTTGCATTGATAATGTAATAGTCAATCTTACCACTGAATATAGTTCTATAACCAGAGATTATCACATATCGGACCACTGTGCTCAAATTCTGTCATTAGAGTGCAAAATTGGGTCGTCAGTCTCCAACACAAAATGGACGAGACTATTTAATAAAGAAAATATGGATCACCATAAGCAGCTAATGGAAAATGTGACGTGGGATGAGTTATATAAAATTGGGAATAGCGATATTGACAGACAATGGTACGTTTTTATGGACATTTTTCTATTGAATTTCACCGAAGCCTTTCTTAGAGTTCTCGTACATGCCAACAAAACATCTAATCGCGTCTTTAACAACCCGTTCTTGAAGAAAATGGAAATAAACCCTAAACTGTTCCAAACAATATCAAAATATAATATGGCATTCAAGAATATGTACAATAACCTACGGAGAAATTTTAGGAAGTTACTAATAGACAACAAGAAAGAGTTTTAAGAAGGGAAATTAAAACTGCACCCAACAGGCAGAAAGCGACTTGGAATATAGTTAGACGAGTAGCAGAGATTAAGAAGAAAACGGACACATATTTCAATCAGGATGAAGAACCTATCACTAATGCTTTAAATATAAATAATTTTTTTGTAAATAAAGCTAAAGTCCTAGCAGATTCAGTGTAAAATATCAGTGTAAACAACAAGTCGTTATTCTTAATGCCGGTCTCTCAGGAAGAGCTTGCTGATTCTATTATTAATCTCAAAAATACCAAAAGTGCGGGTATAGATGAAATCCTTCTCTTCCATAGTTATAAAAAATGTGCTCCCCTCTATATTAAACCCTTTGCAATCCATTATAAATAATGTTTTAGAGGTGGGAAAGTTCCCGGAAAATCTAAAAACGGCGATTATCATCCCTATACATAAAGCAGGGGACAAGTCTATGATCGAAAACTTAAGGCCTATCAGAATTCTGTTGGTTTTCTCTAAAATTTTTTTGAGAGGATTATATGCTCCAGAATTTTAATATTTTTAGATAAGCATAACATTATAAGCCCTCACCAACATGGCTTCGTAAAAGGGAATTCGATTGAAATGGCTTGTTACCAATTCATAAAATGGGTTATTGATAATCTCGAGTCACGGAAAATCCCAGTTGGAATGCTCATGGACCTATCTAAGGCATATGACTTAGTTAACCATAATATTCTACAAATAAAACTCTCCAAATATGGTATAAGAGGAGTTGTGCTGGAGTTGATCTTATCAATCGTTTCTAACAGGACACAGATTACCAGGCTCCACACTCCGCATGGATTTGTACATTCTCCACCGAGTACAATCAATATAGGTATTCTTTAGGGAAGCACAATAGGACCCTTGCTCTTTGCCCTATTCATCAATGACCTGCATGCTACTTCGATCAATTCACTGCACATTAAGATCAACTTTGCAGACGACACACCCATATTGATATTAAATAGGACTATCAACGATATCATCAGCAATTTAGAGAGAGATGTTGATGCGATGAAGTTATGATTTGGTACTAATAAACCTAAACTAAACGAAGATAAAACACAAACAATAATCTTTAAAAATAAGCGGAGTACATTGTCATATCCTGATAAAGTAGCCATTGACAACGAAGAGATAGCAATAAGTCACTCTGTAAGGCTCCTGGGACTTCACATAGACCTATCTCTGGACTGGGTCTCACATGCCAATGAAATAACAACGAAACTCAACAAGGCTGTATTTGCTATGAGATCCCTCCAACGTTATGTGGAGTCCGACGTCCTGAGGATGGTGTATTTCGCCATCTTCCACAGCCTTCAAGAGTGTGTTCAAGATACAGAAACAAGCCCTACGCCTAATACTTATGAGTTTAAATTACCGTGAATCCTGCAAAGGACACTTCAAAAGGGCAAACATTTTAGCCACCACGGCCATATATATTTATGAAAAACATCATATTCCTCAAGAAACATAAACATCTCTTCAAGGATTTTGAAAAACCTACTGAACGTTTAACAAGGTTTAGGAAGGAACTATATCAGTTTCCTAAACATGTCCTCACGATGACCGAAAAAAGTCCTCCATATGTCAGTATGAAACTATACAACGTTCTTCCAAGAGAAATCAAACAACTAGATAATATTAAGAGATTCCAGCAGCAGCTTTTCCAACTCCTAAATAATATTGAACCTTATGATTTAGAAGTTTTTCTCGAAGGTCTAACCCAAGGGGTATTATATTATATTCACACTACCGACACATTTCATTTAGAATGTATTTGTAATCTTCTTACTGTACTTGCTTTAATAATGAAATAAAATATTTTGAATTTTGAATTTGAATTGTTTGAATTTGAATACAGTCGAAACTCGAGTCATGTTAAGTGTTTCAAGAATTTCTATAACTGTATAAGAAGCTATATAATCATTTTTAATTGTGTTAAAATATAGTAATACTTGCCTTCTAAACTGATTTCTATTAAATACATTCCATTCTCCATTTTCCATTCGCGTATTATGAAAATAACTTAAGTAAATAACCCAGTAAAAGTTTTCTGCTCATGTAGAAATTTGTATTAAAAACTACTGAGAGCTACTCAAAAATTGAGTTTCATTTTATGTGCTTGAATTAAGAAATGATTCAAAGACTTTTGGGACACACTACTTTGTCTGGACATTTTACTGTGCATTTTTACTTATGCCATTATTTCTGGGCTATATATAGCATATGGGCTACATATAACATATATGTTTGTTGTTTCTCTTGATTTATGGTTATTATGTCTTAACAATAAAAGGGGCTCCTGCCCTTCTCAATAAAACATTAAAAAACTTCTTTTATATACTCTTCCATATCTAAAATTGTTTTCCTGTTTCTAAAATGTTTCTTCTTTCGCAATCTTCTATGTTGTGCGTAGTCCTGGTTGGAACAATAGCAGTATTTCGTCGTATTTCTCAAGTTTTACATTCCCGTTCATGCCATCAGATCTGTGCTATTCTAATTTTACTTTTGATCGCCTTCCATTATGATTATATCCATCCAATAATTTCATGATCGATAGGATTTTTCTTTGTTTTGTTGTTATCTCTTCTTGGGTGCTTTTAATCATTTGTTTGAAGGATTCTCACAAGATATCTGTAATATTGTGCTCGGAAGTTGACATTTTTTGTCAATTTTTTTCCTATTTTGATGGTCTTTTTGAAGCGGATTCATATAATAATAAATTCTTTATTGGCATAAATACACGACAGTTCGTACATTAGAGTGATTGCACATCCAAGATAATAACAACAGAAAAAAGCAAAAAACAAAAGAATTAAAAGAAAAAAATAACAAATTAATGCCTAGGCCGCACTACGGCTAAACCGCTGCGGTTTTTAATCGTGTGATTTTGTGACTCATGTAAGCTAATACAAGTGACCGCACTTGCGGTTTTCTCCCGCGACTTACTTTTTCCTATAGCGGACTGTGTTTCTCGAGCGGTTTCGCGGTTATAGTGGTTACCGCCAAAATAAACAGCTCATAAGTTCTTAGATCCTGTTTATGTGAAAAGAACGAAAGAAAAAAAAACAGAAAAAAGCCTTTAACAATATTTTTTTCATGTACACAAAACCCTAGCCACTCTCATCCATAACCTTCTTCCAGTTTTTCGCCACCGAAATTTCCTCTTCACTCCATTCACATTTGTTACAACTTGACACCCAATGGTCCCACAGCTGCTACCCTTCTTCACATGCTCGAAAAGTACTTTCTTTCAGGCCATTAAATCTCTTCTACCCTTTTTCTCACTACCGCACCTAAAACCGGGAATCCTTACCTTCGGGGCTTCATGATTGACTAAATACTTGGACTTTTCTGTAGTCTCCATTGTAGGTACCCTCATCTATGTGTCTTTGTCTCTCTTGCAGCTCTTTCCCCAGTAGTCTGTGTGCCAGAATCCTTTCCATTAACATTCCATCATTTATCATTCGCTCGATCTCTTCATGGTTCCACTCCCCTCTTGCATACATTCGCTTGTGCATGCATTTTGTTTCTATATTACTGCCTTTACCTTCCTTTCTTACCACTTTCAGAACTTCTTTCGCTATTTTTCTATCTCCCGCACTATTCACTTTCCTTTCAAAATAAGCCACTTTCATAGCCGCGTTGTTGGCGACCTTACTGCCTTTACCCTCTTTTCTTACCAATATCAGAACTTTCTGTACTATTCTTTCATATACCACGCTATTCAATTTCCTATCAAATTTAGCCACTCTCATAGCCGCGTGGTTTGCGACGTTGCTAGAACTTGTTTCTTGTTGGACGATGTACCGGGGGGTGGACTTTTCTAGCTGCAGGGCCTTTTTTATAAACTGTAGCTGCACTCTCTCTACGCGATGTTCCTCTTTCACGCGCCAGATTTCTGCCCCATGCATCCTAATACTACGTACGCACGCCTTACATACAAACGATTTCGCTCTAAAATTCTGCCACAGGTATACTCTCCATGTATTCCAGAATCTGTTAGCAGCCACCCACGCTTCTTTACTTTATACTTGATATGTGCAGCGCACGACCCATTTTGTTGGAAAATAAAACCTAGGTATTCAAAACTGCTAACTTGTTCTATCTCTTTCGCTTCCCATTCAAAACTCTTTTTCCTGGATACCTTTCTTTTCCGAAACAGCATCAGATTTCTTTTCAGTACATTTACCTTCAACATACGCTTCTTAAAAAACTTTTCCATTTGTACCAACACGACTTTCATTTCCGTCTTCGTATTTGCTAAGACAACGACTTGGTCCCCATACGCGAGACTCTGAATCTTTTTCGTCCCTATTACTACTCCTCTCGTTGGACCCAAGCTTAGCGTTCTCTCGAGGTCCGGAGTACATAAATTAAATTGTAGTGGACTCTTGTCTTTGCAACCAGTAAGTGAGGTCTGAAGGCACATGTGCCCCAAGATAGGTCTCCGTAGACGTTATGGAATTTCGGTATTTTCTAATTACTTTTTTTCGTTTATAATTACTTTTTCTGGAGAATCTCTGGGTGCTTTCCCTGTCACTTTTGCAAATTAAAAAAAGGTATTACAATATTACTTACAAAAGGGGTTACGCACTAATGATTTTCTGTGCAGAAACTCAAAAAACGGTCTATTCTTTCGTTTCTCTTTCCAAAACATATATTTTAAGTTTATTTTTTTAGCGAGGGTCCTACGACTACTGCCGCTTCCCGCACTTCAACCTCCATTCTCTTCTATTTTACCATTCTCCTTCTATCATTCCCCTTTTCCCCATGGTTTCTTCATTTATTCTCTCCCTGATGTTTGTGGCTTTCCCCTCTTCCCTCTATTAGTTGGAATGTAAGAGATCAATCTTCTTGGCGTTCTCTTCATTCATTCCTCATCTTTCATTCCTCATTTGCGTTCCTCTTTTTTGCGCGAGGACTTTTTGCGCGCTCTTTGCCTGATATCGTCATTTCATATGGTCAGCTGATATGGTGTAACCTGGATATTCTACACGATTTTTTATGTTAGTTGCCAGCACTCTGCCCCATATGTTGTTATTGGTTCCGCGATAGTAAGGTATAACTGGACTTTTGTATTTTGTGAATTTTCGACTAACATAGAATTGAGCTCAGGTTTTGAAATGCCTTTTTTCCCTGAACAATCTTATTTTGGAAATATTTTCGCGTTAAACCTTTGGAAGATATGTATGTTCTCAAATATTTTAATTCATTAGTGCTTTCCATAATATTGTTGATTACTTAAAGCTCATTGGGCTTTTCTCCCATAACTATGTATTCGCTTTTACTGAAATTGATGTTCAGCCCCCATTTGCAGTATTCCTCAATCAGCTTTCTTGTCATGTATGTAATGTCTTCTCTGTCGTTTGCTATCAGTACTTGATCATCCGCAAAGAGTAGTGTATATAAACCCGTATTTACAACTTCAATTCCCATTCCATGACATTTTTTTATCCAGGTGCTCAGAGGTTTTTGTGCATATACTTTGAAAATGGTCGGAGATAGACTACATCCTTGTTTTAATCTCTTGTTAATTGTAAACGGCGCGGATATTATGTTACTTAATCTGATCACACATTCTGATAGGACTCAGAATGTGTTAATAGTGTGAATAGTGTTTTTATGACTCTCCTGTAGTATTTGTTAATGTTAGTCTCAAGTAGTACTTCCTCCTTCGGAGTATCTCCACCTGGCCGTGGTGAAGGAGCTTGGGTATCTTAGTGAGATGCTGAGAGCTAAGTCGGCAGTAGCACAGCTAATGGTGGGGACTCCCGTGCAGAACAGGTCATAGGTGATCAGAGTAAGAGAGATACACACCCTACCCGGCTGTAGTATCGTGGCCAAGGGTCTGCACAAGGGTTAACGACACTGGAGCTGTTTATCTTTTAGTGATATCTGTTCCGATATACCGGGATCTCTGATGTCAGCTGACCTTGTCTTGGGAGTAGTGAGTCTTGCAACCTAGGCTTAACCGCCCGGGTCAAGTGGTATGATACACACAATAAACATTGTCTCCAAGCTAATAGTGGAACAGCCTATGCCGATAGCTGCGTGGCCACGGGAAAGCGTTGGTCGTTAGTAGGTCGAACTCAGGAAAATGGCGAACTCCTGTTTCAACTAGCTTCCTTTTCAACTCTGCTGCACGTGACTGTTTATTTCCCAATCTACTCGTGGGACCAAAATGGAGAAAACGAATATAAATTTTAAAGGATCGGGTGTCTCCTCAAGCTTATACAAACCATAGGCCCTAGACCTCGCCAAAAGCGCAAAAATGCCTATGGAAAGCACGGAGGTGCAAACAAAGGAGATAGAACTCCTATTGAGCAGCGACGAGGAACTCGCTGACAACCTTAAGGGTCTGAAAACAAAAGACCCAAAGAAGCAGCGGATGAGCGGCGCTGCAGGAAAAAGTATGAAGTTCCTAATCAAAGCGGACTTAACGGAGGAAGAGGCTAGGGATAAGGCACTAGTTCCTATCAATCCCAAACCCTCAGAATCCAATAAGCGTCAACGTTTTTATGGGAGCAGGAAAGAGCTTTTTCCTGGAAAAAGCCTAAGCAAGCGGGCTAGAAGGCAGGAAGTACCTATGGCTCAGCGAGCGGAGGCAAACAAGGCAATTGTAAGGCGCAAGTTGCCTACAGTAGGCGCCGGTACGGCTACCTACAGCCAACTGGTCAACTCCGTAATGGTAGGAATTTCCTGTAAAGGCTATCCCGAAAGCCTAAAGACGGAGGACGAAATCAAAGCGGTTCAGAAGGCCATCCTGGATGCTATTGTAATTGGCGAGAGGAGGGTTTTAATGCCCGTTTTCTTACAGGTGTACCAGCGTCCAGGATGGTTAGCACTAACTTGTGCGAGTCAATAGATAGCTGAATGGGTGAAAGGCCTTGAGGTCCAACACCAACCATGGGAGGGAGCCAAGCTGAAGATTGTCGAAGCGGCAGAGATGCCGCACGACAAAGTCTTCATCGGCTACTTCCCAAGTAGCATAGAGGAGAAGTCCGAAAGAATTCTAGCTCTATTAGAAAGTCAGAAAGACCTCTAAACCTAAACGTGGAGGCTCCTAAGGAGGAATCCTAAAGGCCCAACTCTGGAATTAACCCTGTCGGTGGACAACGCGTCGGCAGGAAAAATCAGGCAGCTCGGGTCCAAGGTCAATTACGGATTTGGACAGATCTCATTGAGACAACGCCATAGGGTGCAGGGGACGGAACCACAGCCCATCACTTCATCATACGGCGCTGGAAAGCGGTCAGAAGACACCACCATTAAAATAATGGCGAAGTCGCAGGACCCTAATGGCTAAGAAGCCTAAGAAGTCCGAGTGTCAGCAAATAAACCTGCACTACTCAACCTAGACATGGCCTTTAAACGGGTAAATGTTGATATTGGGTTTCTGCAAGAATCCTGGATTAACCAGGGACTTGTCAGGGGCCTACCTACTGACATATGTAAGCTGGTTTATGACACTAGCTCTTCTAGGTGCAGTGCTGATGCTCAGGAAGGATATTAATTTTGTACCTGTTCCAGAATTCACCACAGGAGACTAGGCAATGACAGTCGTGGAGATCCCAACTAAAGGGGGCAAGAGGCACATTATTTTAGCCTCGGTCTACTTTCCGGGTGATATGGATCACCCTCCACCAGAGGAAATTATTCGCCTCGTAGACTGGTGTAAAAAGGACAACAAGCACTACATTCTGGGCTGCGATGTCAACGCAACGTACGGTGTGGGGCAGCACGGATATAAATAATAGAGGTGAGCAATTACTCGAATACTTATGTACTAACGATGTGGCGATCATTAATAAGGACAGTAAACCCACCTTTGTAAATTCAATCAGACAGGAGGTTTTAGATTTAAATCTAGGTGATGCTTTTACCACAGAGTTAATCAAAGATTGGCAAGTACTCGATGTGCCATCAATGTCAGACCACCAAAAGATTGAGTTCCACTTAGGTGATGTACACAATGTGGTTATAGAGCTCAGGAACCCTAGGTGTACTGATTGGGAACTCTATAAGGAGATCCTCAGACAGGAAACCGAAGATCTCCGCCTCAATATAAACACAACAGACGAGCTTGAAGCAGCATCGTCTCGTCTAAAAGGCGTTCTAACACACGCCTATGAGACTAGCAGTCCTCAGACGCCCTAGCACTTTGTTCTACCAAGGAACATCCCTTGATTTCTGCATCTTTTTGAGAGCCTAGCAGTCCTCTCACAAATATGCAGAAATCAAGGGCTGTTCCTTTGTGGAACAAAGTGCTAGGGCGTCTGAGAAAGACGGCCAGGAAAGCTTTCAACGGCGCAAAAAAAAACGTCAACTGGGAAGCCTAGAGAGTAGCACTTACTGATTACAATAAAGAATTGAGAAGGTCGAAAAGGAAAACCCGGCTTGACTTCTGTCAGGGCATTGATCAATTGGCCCCAATTGGCAAGGCTGCAAAAGGTTTTGGCAAAGGACCACTCGAATGAAATCGAGCTTATTAAGACACCGGGTGGTAAGTATACCAAAGATTTAGAGAAAGGTCTAAGCGTTTTACTGCAGACGCACTTTTCCGGCTTTAAATCAACTATAACTGGTGAAGGGATAACTCGGATGAAGCGCCCAACCGAAATCTGCAAAAAGATGGCCACTACCATGTTTACTGTTCAAAAAGTCGCATAGGCTGTCATTTTTTCGGAAATGCTGCAGAAGGGACGAAAGGGGATCGAAACTATACCCCATGCATTGCTGGGATATTTGAGGCCAGCTTTCGACTGGCGTACATACCGCTGGTATGGAAAGAGGCCAAGGTGATATTCATCCCTAAGGCAGAGCGTAGGCCTAAAGTCCTACCGACCAATAAGCCTCACTTTCTTCCTCCTGAAAACAATGGAAAAAATTGCCAGGCAAATCTACAGTGGACAAATCTGCAGTGGACTCTAACAAAGAACGGGCACAAGGCGGTTGGTTATGCAGACGCTGTTGCTATCATAATAAGGGGTGAGTATGGTAGTACAATCATGAACCTGGCACAGAGTGCACTTAACATTATCAACTGTTGAAGCAAGAAGGGGGCCTTAGTGTTAACCCGAACAAAACCGCAATTGTTCCCTTTACCAGAAAGAGGAAGCTGAATTTTAAAGCTCCGATCATAGACGGTCAGACGTTAGAGTTTCCGAGGAGGTGAAATATCTAGGGCTAACCTTGGATAGGAACCCGCACTTAGAACCCGCATATGAACAAAACGCTCTTAAAGGCAACAGCGTCCTTTTGGATCTGCCGTAAGCTAGTTGGGAAAACATGGGGACTAAAACCCAAAATGGTCCTATTGTCTTACACAGCAGTGGTAAGACCGTTTATCACCTACCGTTCACTCGTATAGTGATACAAAACAAAGGAAAAATAGACCCCAAAGCATGCTACAAAAGCTTCAACGGCTCGTGTGCCTGGCTATAACAGGAGCGATGCAATCTACTCCATCCACAGCAATTGAAGTTTTGTTGGACCTACTCCCACTGCAAAAACAGGTAGAAAAAAAAATCTTCTCAGTGCTTTGAGACTAAGGTGTACATCGCTTATTCAGAGACACATGTAAATAAGGGAACAAAACAGAAAGTAATTTCTGAAGCATCCCTGGGACACGATGTCTATAGAATACGACTTTGACACAGCCGTTGAAGGGATCATTAATGACCGCCAAAGCTGTGTTCAAAGAATCGAATATGTGAAAGATAAAGCGTGCATGTGGTACACCGACGCTTCAAAAACTTCCAAGGGTACAGGAATTGGCATATACAGCCGGAGTCACAGGGAGTCCACGGCATTGGGCCAGGCTCCTACGGTACTACAGGCTGAAATTATAACCATAGAAAGATGCGTACAAATCTGCCTAAATAAACGTCTTAAAGGAGTACAAATCTACATTCTAGCGGACAGCCAGGTAGCTCTAAGGAATTTAAAAGTCCACAACTTTAATTCCAAGTTAACCAGGAACTGTAAACAAACCCTAAAGCAACTGGTGAAAGTAACAGACTCACGCTAATGTGGTCACCAGGGCATATATGGGAACGAAATGGCCGACGCACTCGTCAAAAGCGGGGCCGAGGCTCCCTTCTTTGGCCCGGGGCCAACCTGTGGGCTTACAAAGACCCACGTAAGGCAGGGAGCTAAGAAATGGTAAGAAGAGCAAAAACAAAACTACTGGAAGAACATACCAGGACAGAGGCAAGCTAAAATGCTCATAAACTATTCTGCTTCAAAAACGCAGCAGATACTAATCTTCTCTAGAAGAGAGATTAGAACTCTGGTAGGCACACTCACAGGACATTGTCCGGTTAGACATCACCTACACAAACTGGGAAAGGTAGAGGAAATTGCCTGTAGATTATGTGAATCAGACGAAGAAACCGCTGAACACATAATGTGCACTTGTGTAGCGCTAGCACACATAGGATTTGCCCACTTCGGGGTCGCAAGAATGACCACTTTGGGGGTGAGTAGCAATCCTCTCAGGAATATCTTAGACTTCGTTCACGAAGTTGAATTCCTGGCAGAGTAATTGTAGTAGGGTCAAGCACAATAGATCAAGTTGGTCGCAGTGCAGAAAGGCTTTGCAGCCAATCGACACCCACACAAAAAAAAGTAGTAATTCGATCATTTTATTAATGGGCACGTATCGTAGGTCTTTTCCAAATCTATGGACGTCAGGTGTGTACTCAAATTCCTTTCCAGTCTTTCATCTATTAATTGTTGTAGACTACTGATATTGTCTAGGCATGATCAACCCGCCCTTAAACCACACTGTTCTTCAATTTCTTCAAAGTCGTACTCTATTCTTGTCTCTAGGATTCGACCGTACAGTCTTCCTAGAGAACTGGTAACCGTTATGCCTTTATAGTTAGAGCATATCTTTTTATTTCCTTTTTTATGTATGGAGGCGAGGTAACCTATTTTGCAATCATTTGGAATGTCGTTCCCTTCCAAGAGGCAATTGTTATATACTTCCAATAGTTTCTCTAGTATGTCAGGTCCATGCTTCATCAACTCTATTGGAACACCTTCCGGTTTAGAGCATTTTAAGTTCCGTGTCATTTATTTCTTCTATATTATCTATGATATTTTCCTCCTCCGGTATTGGTGTCGTCATAAACTGAGCCCTGTCTTCTTACAGTAATCATTTGTAAAAGTTTTCCCATTCGTTCATTTGTATTAGTGTGATGTTGTTACGGTTTTTGTTTTCTTTTCTGAGATTTCTTATAGTGTTCCATGTCTCTGATAACCTCGTGCCGCCCATATGTCGAATGATTTGTTCACACATTTTTTTATCCTCATAATCTCCAGTTGTTAGCCACTTGATGTATGCTTGTTTCTTCTGTTTGATTAAAGTTTCCAATTCCGCTGTCTACCAATTTTAACTATTTGGATTGCAACCTTCAGTTACAGACTTTAAGTTGTCCTTACACTTCTTCGGCTGTTTCTTCTTCTAACTTTTGTACTTTAGTTGCCAGTATTGACTCATATAAGAATTATACCGATTCTTTGGTTAAATTCTATAGATTGTATTTGGATGATTCTACATTTAGTTGCCGATTATTTTTACTTATTACTTGTTTTTATTTCTGGGAAGATTTTAACTTAACTAGCATATTTGATTTTACCATAAAATGGTCATAGCCGCATTCTCTTAACCTTAACCTCTATATATAACCGCCCTCTATTAACTTTCACGACTATTTGGAACTTTTCAACGGAGAGTTTTGTCGTTGGATTACGTAGTCTCTGACACTTTTTAAGTTTCATAACGAAACAAATCAAAATTGTAATTATTAATCTAAAGATTCCGCAAATTTGATTATCTGCAGAGACATTATTTCATGATAGATCACTCAAAAAAAAAACAGAAAATGTGACATCGCAGCAATTTAAAATCGTCTGTATTTGCCTTACAATGTGACGATTCAAGATTCCGCTCGAAAGACAATCCCGTTGTGAAAACACTAATCCTCAATATCGGAAAGTTTCACAGAAAATTATACTGTAGCGAATAAACATTTATTGCGTCATATAGCGCAAAGAATATAATGGGTAAAAGTAACATATTAAAACATATTCGCTAACAAGGAGCTTCGAATACCGGAAGTTAAACGATGACGATCAGTTACAAAAAATCTATTCTGCTAATGATATGACATCTGTTGGCAATCTCAATAAAAAGTTGCGTGGATGAGTCAATACTTTTAGAAATTGAACTTTCTTGAAACTCAATGTTATATGTTTAATACCGTTTTATGTTATATGTTTATGTTATAGTGTTATAGGTTTATTCAATTTTTCAAGTTTATTTTTTTTTCAAGTTTTATATCAACTATGAAAGCGTAATTCATTATTGCAATTTAAAAATCCATGGAGAAGCAGAAAGTGTCATTAAAAATAAGTATCTTTGAAACCAGAAACAACTAATTCCTCTGCTAATCGTTTTACAGGGATTAGAATGGAAAAAAATTAAATTTTTTTACAAATTCATTTACTGTACCAACAAAATAAATTTTTGCCCGTTCCAAAAGGTTGATCGGTCGGTATCGTAGTCTGCAGAGCGCTAACTAGAGGTGGAGGTCCTGGATCCGATCAAATGTGTAATTATTTAACGCCAATTCAAATGACACCTAGGTTTCTGTGCCTATGAAGTGAAAAATGTGGGCAAAATACAATAGACCACCTGGGCACAGTGTTTGAGGAGTTGTTAATAACCCGACCCAATAAAACCCGGTCTCCACTTTCGACCAATAAAGTCGATAGACGCAATTTGAACTGCACTTAGTTGATTTTAAATCTAATTACGTTTGGTTCTTCTAAATTTACTGGAAAAAAACAGATATGGAAAACTTGGGAAGAAATGAGATCCCATTAATTTAAGCAGGTGGCATTTAGACTATTCACAATTATCAGATCCACATATTATTGTAGCAGATTTTTAGCAAGATGTATATCCTAACGTTTGATCAATGTGGATAGCGGGTTATTAACTCTTGGAACACTGCGGCCAAGTGTCTTATTGTATTTTGCCCACATTTTTCAATTGTTATTTAACGCTTTAACTAAAGACCGCAAATTACGATCAAGATACGTAACAAATTGTGCATAAATTTATTCGTTCAAATCTCACTCATGTTTGTGTTCATTGTTTGCCTTGATTATTTATTTTAAAATATGTTAATATAAATGTATAAAACTTTTAAAACGGTATTAAATATCATTTTTATATTCTATGATCCTTGCGGTTCTTCTATAAGATTCGTCAATTTTTTTTAACGGAAATGGCTCTTAACTTAAAACCAATTTCCGACCTCTGTTCTTGACAATTAAGGTGATATGTTTAAATTCTAGATATAATTGATCTACTGATAGAACTAATAGAACTTGAATAATGTATAGTCGAGTGTTGATATTCACAGTTCTATCATTAATATTCTGTCGGATTTCACAACTACGCTTTTTTGCCTTGGATATCTGGTGCGACGGTTATGGAAAATCCGTTTTGTGTCGAGAAATTTCTTCTTTATATTTTATTTATTTATTTCAACGGCAAAACCAATACAGAAGTTTGCCAAAGTCGCCTTTATACATACTTTATTTTTGAGTGGAATGGAAATATTTTCATATACTTGAAGATGTGGGAATAAGGAGTTTTTTTAAGCTTATATTACCATAGCCATGGGTAAACACCATTTCTTTTTCGAATGTGATCCAGATAAAAAAAAGCCAAGATACCTCTGGTTATTATGTTAATTGAAACTACATATTCTAGATACATAATTTATCCAATTTATATAGAATATAGAGATAAACGAAATTACAAACGAGACAAATTTTTCTTATAAATTTCTGAAATGCACTACAAAATTTCAATATTGACACTTTCAATAATCAATCACATCGTTGACGAACATCAAATCGTTGAGTATATAATTATGTTTGTTCGCACAGTAAACGTTTTATGTGCCATGTTCTACATCGATTGTTTCGGAGCCCTCGCCCCATAAACTGGAAAATCCAATCAAGCGATCGAAAGAAACTTAGATAAAAATAGATTAGCAGTATTACATAAATAACAGCTTACATATATATATATATATATATATATATATATATATATATATATATATATATATATATATATACGTGTGGTGGTACACGCAGTAGAATAATGTATCACTCACGGTATGCAGAGGAATTTATTTACATTGACGATGTATACAAATATACAAGAGATACAAACACTGTTGAGGGACTGAATGGAGCTCGACTCTCTGAACTGGACTCGAATGGTCTGGTTAACTGACTGCTGGTTGAGTCTGGTTGAACTGGTGTCACTCGCTGACTGTCTGAACTTCTAGCTGAGTCTGGTTGACTAAGTCCACTGGCTGGACTGGACTCGTAGGTTGGTTGAGTCTGACTGTGGAAATGAACTGGGGTCGACTTGCCGGCTGATTGCGCCTGACTGTTGATTTGAACTGGAGTCGACTTGTTGACTGGTTGCGCCTGACTGTGTTGAACTGAACTGAAGTCGACTTGACGACCGTCCTGCTTGACTGGACAGGCCTCGTTGGTTAGTTGCGCCTGAGTGTCTTGCTTGTTCGGGGGTTCAGGTTTTTATATTATGTCCAGGTAACTTTTCCCTCATATGGTGTGAATATTTTTCTATTTTCGGCAAATTTGTTGTTTTGGCGATTACCGATTCTCGGGAACAACATCTTGTGGTAATTTCCCCGGTGATTACACCATTGACCCTAATAAAATATTTTCGGAAATTCGTCTGAAAATATTTGGGTAATCCCAGTAATGCCCTCTTAAAAGTAAAAATACAAATATTTCCAGTTTGGATTTCCAGATTGGATTTTCCAGTTTGTTGAAATCGATGTGGAACATGGAACATAAAACGTTTACTCTGCGAACAAACATAATTATATACTCAACGATTTGATGTTGCTCAACGATGTGACTGATTATTGAAAGTGTCAATATTGAAATTTTGAGGTGCAGTTCAGAAATTTATAAGTAAAATTTGCTATACGTTTATCTCTATATTCTATATAAATTGGATAATTTATGTATCTAGAATATGTAGTTTAAATAGACATAATTATTTTGTTCTACCGCGACGTGCATATATACCAGAGGTATCTAGGCTTTTTTTTCTCTGGGTCACATTCGAAAAAGAAATGGAGTTTCCACAAGGCTATGGTAATATAAGCTTAAAAAACTCCTTATTCTCACATTTTCAAGTATTTGAAAATATTTCCATTCCACTCAAAAGTGAAGTAAGTATAAAGGCGACTTTTGCAAACTTCTTTATTGGTTTTGCGGTAAAAACAAATAAATAAAAAATAAAGAAGAAATTTCTCGACACAAAACGGATTTGCCATAACCTTCGCACCAGATATCCAAGGCAATAAAAAGCGTTGTTGTGCAATCCGACAGAATATTAATGATACAGCTGTGGACATCAACACTCGCCTATACATAATTCAAGTTCAATCAGTTCTATCTGTAGATAAATTATATCCAGAATTTAAACATATCACCTCAATTGTCAAGAATAGAGGTCGGAAACTGGTTTTAAGTAAAGAGCCATTTCCCTTAAACAAAATTTGACGAATCTTATAGAAGAACCGCAAGGATCATAGAATATTAAAATGATATTTAATACCGTTTTAATTGTTTTATACATTTATATTCACATATTTTAAAATAAATAATCAAGGCAAACAATGAACATAACCATTTTGAGTGAGATTTTAACGAATAAATGATGTACAATTTGTTACGTATCATGATCGAACTTTCAAGGGCCGGCTTCGTAGTCTACCGAGTTAAAGCGGTAAATAATAAATGAAAATTTTGGGAAAAATATAATAAGGTACTTGGCCGCAGTTTTCGAAGTGTTAATAACCCGCTATCCACCTTGGCCATACGATATATATCTTGCTAAAAATCTGCTCACAATAATATGTGAATCTGACATTTGTGAATAGTCTAAATGCCACCAGCTTAAATTAATGGGATCTCTTTTCTTCCCAAGTTTTCCATATCTTTCCATATCATTTTTTTCCAGTAAATTTTGAAGAACCCAACGTAATTAGATTTAAAATCGACTAACTGTAGTTCAAAGTGCGTCTCTCAACATTATTTGTCGATTGGTTTATTGGTCCGAGTTATTAACAACCCTTCAAAAACTGTACCCAGGTGGTCTATTGTATTTTGCCCACATTTTTCACTTCATAGGCACAGAAACCTAGGTATCATTTGAATTTTCGTTAATTAATTACACATTTGATTTCTGGTGCAAATGTGGTCGACACTCGCTCCCGGGTTCGAATCCAGAACCTCCAGATTTGTAGTTAGCGCTCTGTAGACTATGGTACCGAACGATCAACCTTTTGGAACAGGATAATATTTATTTTGTTGGTACAGTAAATGAATTTGTCAAAAATGGTAATCTTGTTTCTCCATTCTAATCGCTGTAAAACGATTAGCAGAGGAATTAATTGTTTTTGGTATCAAAGATACTTATTGTTAATAACACTTTCTGCTATGAATTAAACTTTCATAGTTGATATGTTGAATTAACCTATAACACTATAACATAAACCTATAACATATAACTGTATTAAACATATAACATTGAATCTCAATAACGTTCAATTTCTAAAAGTGTTGACTCATCCACTCAACTTTTTATTGAGATTGCCAAAAGATGTCATATCATAAGCAAAATAGATTTTTTGTAACTGATCGTCATCGTTTAACTTCGGGTATTCGAAGCCCTTTGTTAACGAAAATGTTTTAATATGTTACTTTTACCTGTTATATTCTTTGCTCTATATGTCGCAATAAATTTTTATTCGCTTCAGTATAATTTTCTGTGAAACATTCTGATATTGTGGATTAACGTCTCCACAACGGAATTGTCTTTCGAGCGGAATCTTGAATAGTAACATTGTTAGGAAAATACAGCCAATACAGATTATTTCAAATCAGAAAATTGCTGCGATGTCACATTTTCTGATTTTTTGAGTGATCTATCAAGAAATATTGTATCTGCAGATAATCAAATTTGCGGAATCTTTAGTTTAGTAATTACAATTTTAATTTGTTTCGTTAATAAACTTAAAAAGTGTCTTAGACTACGTAATCCAACGACAAAACTCTACGTTCTAGTCGCGACATATATAAATATATATATATAAATATATATATATATATATATATATATATATATATATATATATATATATATATATATATATATATATATATATATATATATGTATATATATATATATATATATATATATATATATATATATATATATATATATATATATATATGTTTTGAAGAAAATACAATAACAGCCAATTTACTTTCTAAAACTGACACACAAGGCTTTCTAAACTCCACATCTACCATGCTCTCTGGGAGAGCATAATCTCTCCTCGTCTCTTCTCGCCGTGCAATTGCCAAGTCATGATACGATCACTATACATGTTGATAGGTAATTGATTAAATAACGTTTTAGCGTTAGAACTGCCTTACGAGACTTGAATTTTTTTACATTTTATGTTTTTAGCGGAATTATTATATCCTCAAAGTAGGAAAAAAGGAAGAAAATAAAAAAATTGTCATTAGATAAAAGCATTTTCATCAGAGTTCACATTGGCATTACTTTCTTTGCATTTTTAATTATTTTCCTGTTGAATGTAGTTTTTCACTACGCCCATGTAATATTTGAGGGATTTTATTTCCGTTCAATGATCCACAAAATGATTAGTGAGCAAATTGTTAACGTCATTTATCTTTGTTGGAGCAATAGATACGCCAACAGGGGAAGGAAGAAGGTCCTGAATAGTTTGTGTTTCTTCGACACATTCTAGAAAGCTCCAATGTAGAATTATAAAGTAAGTCTCTCTAACTTTGATACCTCCTCTTACTTTGATATCATTTTTAATCTTATTCCTGAGGAGCAGAAATCATTTAGAAGCTGAAATTTTAAAAGGCCACTGATCTGTGATGCGCAAAATCGACGAAATAGCAGCTTTAAACTCATACACTTTTTGCAGTAAAGGAAATTGTGGTTCCCTGATGGGCGAAAATTGCTATATATTTTTGGGAGTCTATCACATAGATCTATATTTCATCTTTGTCTCCTTTTCTATTCAGCCAAATTCGCGACCAGATATCCTGACGTAAGAAGCAGGTGGCGCGCATGGTGGGCTTTAATACAAGCATGGATTGAGCTGGGTTTAAAAAACCCTTGTTTTTGACACCGGTTTTCCACCGGCTCTCGGCGGATTCGTTGCAAATCGTTTTGTAGCCTGATAGTATCGACAAAGACGCAAAGAAAAACTTTTTAAAATTAATGGATTAAGCTGGTTTTGATGCTAAATGCCTCACTTTTATTCCTTTTTAGGATATCGCTATAAATATTAGGTGGTTATTAGGTGGCTATTAAATGACTTATTGTATACTAAATTGCACAATGAGTTTTATTGGTACACTAAGTGAAACAGGTTTCACTTCTTAGGCCTTTAGTCAGAAGATTATGTGGTTTTCACATAATCTTCTGAATTGATAGTGTGAATCAATAAACTTAATGTGTGATATTCACATAATCTTCTGAATAAGGCCTGAGAAGCCGAAATCGACAAAGTCTTAAATAAATCAATTTGTGAAACTTATACCTAGTGTCTATTATTTATAATTACATTTATATTAGCTTAGTTTGCGTAAAATTCTGCGTGTTTTGAAATACAATATAGTAAAAATCGGAGAGGTATCAAAAAGGCTCTTTTAAGACAAAAAATATTAAAAGACGCCAAATTTTATATAGAACAAACGACTAATAATCTTTTTAATCTGTTTTTGTGAAACGAATACCTGAAATGTGCGATAATAAAAACGCGCAATATCAATTTTTTTCCCAAAACTTTTTCAAAATTCTAAATTGACTGATATTTTTTCGAAATTATTCTTAATTCAATGCAGATTTAAACAATGCACGATACTTGCAAAAAGAATGAACCTCTCAAGTTCTATAATCTCTAAAACTTAGAGAAAAGCATTAGGTAAACATTACATAAATTTTTTATACATCATATAAAGCATAGGAAAAACATTAAATCATCAATATTTGTTTAAATGTTTATATTATTAAAAATACAAAAATCATTATTATTGCATAATAAGAAAACAAACTGGATTAGATTTAGATTAATTCTTAATGAGATAATCAACTGCACCATTACACTTGAGTCAGAACTAGAGCTGACTAAGTTCGGAAACTTTATCTAAATAATAAAAGAAGCTTTTTGCTTTTGAAGCTACACCAAGGGAAGAAATATCTAAATTAACTCCATGCTGGTCTAGGAAAGCTGAAATAAAAATTCAAGAAACACGAAAAGAGTGACAAGAAACAAGATCGCCTTAAGATAAGTCAAAATTTAATAAACTGTTAAGGATCTTAAGAAAAACTCGTACTATGCGATAACATTTACGGAGTCTAATACAAACAGAAGTACCTGACTATTTGCTATGAAAGATATGAGAAAAGTCCAATACAGCAAATTCCACCAATTAGACTAGAACACGGTAAATGGGCCAGGGATATTAAAAAAAAGCTGAAGTCTTCGCTGGACTTCTGGAGAAAATTTTTCAATCAAATCCCCCAGTATCTCCCTACCACAATATCTCCCACAGATAACGATAATAAAGATAAACGACATAAATGAATAACCAACTTTATCTAAAGAAATTCACAATCAAAGAAGTGTCTTCCATAATTAAACAACTTAATATAAAAAAATCACCTGAATACGATCTGATTTCTGGAAGGATACTGCCCCGGCTACCTGAAGACATAATAAGATTCGTCACTATATTGTTCAATGCGGCGCTACGCTTGAGTTACTTTGCTGCGCAATGGAAACTATCCCAAGGAATTCTAAAAAGAAAACCAAGACTCAATTGTTGTTACCTCTTACCGGTCTATAAGTCCCACTCTCTCAAAGATATTCGAAAAAGCCCTAATTATACTGGACAAAAATCTAATCCTACAACATCAATTTGGATTCAGGCAACAAAATGGGACCGTAGAGCAAATCCATAGAATGTTTAGATAGATTAGTGAGTGCTTTGAAGCTAATAAATACTGTTCAGCAATATTTCTAGATATTGCACAAGTACTTAACAAAGTGTGGCATACTAGATTGTTATACAAGCTCAGACAGCAACTTGCATTTTACTTGTATGAAATACTTAAATCATATTTAAGTGATCGATATTTTGCAGTCAAACACAAGAACGAGATAATCAAACTAAAAACAGTTCAAGCCGGTATACCACAAGGCTCAGTACTTTATCTTCTATATCCTGCAGACCTGCCGACCACAGCACACACTCTCACAGAACTCTAACATCAATGTGGGGCTAAGATAGCCACCTAGGAGATTCAGCGTGCAACTAAAATTTCCAGATATTAGAAAGATATCAATCAAAAACTTTAAGACTGATAGTAAATGCACTATGGCTTGTAACAAATAGTATTATTATGTATGATCCTAACAATAAGCTTGTGAAAGAAATTAAAGAAGAATGAAGAAGTCGAATATTAAAACGTATGCTCCCGACTCCTTGACCTAGTGATATGAGTGCCGAAGGATAAAGAGGTATTGACCACCGGGCAAATACCTAGAAGGGTGAAAGAGACTACACCACATTTTCATATTGTCGTGATATAGATCCTAAAAAATCCTAAAGAATTTTTTTTCATTGTTTTTATTTATGCATTAGAAGAAATTAGACGAAATGTAATGTTAAAACTCGGCAATACATATTGACGAGTTTTAACATTACATTTCGTCAACTAAGTTGCCATCATCAGTATAACTATATTTTACATATGAAAAACAACCTTATATATCTAAATTAAAAGAGGGAATATTTCAGCTCAGTATTATTTCTTATAAAGTAATTTTAACCCGAATATAAGCATATGTGGGTTTTTTTCCTAAAACAAATTAAAAAACTCATCAAACCAATTTAGAGGGTTTTGCGTGATTCCTTGGGTATTAAGGGTAACAGACGATTGGGGATAAGGGTAAAATGCATACTTAGGTCGTTACTGAGGAGACATCCTTTATTTATTAAGGGGTTATTTGTTATTTGTTTTATTAAGGGGTTAGGAGTTTTTTGATCCTCTAAAATAAATTTTCTTCGACAGTTTTAACAGTTACTCTCTCTTTAAGATCCCAAATGAACATTCAGTACTTTGACGCCAATTTATATTCTTTTGCGTTTCACAATTCGAAAAAACGAATGACAGAAGAGAAAGCTCAAGTGTTAAAATTTCAGAATTAATTAATGATTTAAAATATTATATATATATATATATATATATATATATATATATATATATATATATATATATATATAGATATATATATATATATATACATATATATATGTGTGTATTCTTTTGCATTTCACAATTCGAAAAAACGAATGACAGAAGAGAAAGCTCAAGTGTTAAAATTTCAGAATTAATTAATGATTTAAAATTTAAAATATTATATATATATATATATATATATATATATATATATATATATATATATATATATATATATATATATTATATATATATATATATATATATATATATATATATATATATATATATATATATATATATATATATATATATATATATATATATATATATATATATATATATATATAATATATATATATATATGTGTATATATATATATATATATATATATATATACAATACCTTTTTACTCAAATTATGTCGATCAGTATTATTTCCTAAAAACTAAAAATCTAAGCACTTTCCAGCTTCATTCATTTCCCGGTCAAAGGGTTAATTCCAGCTAAGCAATAAGTGTAACTAATTGAAAATGTGGAATTGATTAAATTAATTTCCGACTGAAGAGAACATTACACTCAATTTTTATACACTTTATAATTTTTGTACACCAATATCATCATTAAAAAGCACAAGCTCTTTCATTTTCTTAGCTAGCCTACTTCAATATCCAGCTTTCACTTCAATCTCTAAAAATTGAAAAAACAATTATAAAGTACATATAGAGTTTGCACTAAAAAAGATTAAAAACTTAGAACTTGTGTGATTTGCATCTAACTAATCCCATCAGATGAGAATTATAAGACAACATATGGATACTGATAGAACATTAGAATATAATAAAAACAATACTAGCTGAAATAGTTAGATGAATAGTTAGCAGGGAAGGTCATCTGATTCCGGAGATAAAGAAACAGATTATTGTTCTTGTTCCAAATTTAACTCGTGTATTATTTCGGCATTTTGGTTAACAAATCTGTTCGGGAGGCTGATAAATTGTATGGATAGAGTGAAGACTACAAAAAGTTTTTAAGGCTGCAGATTCCGACCTTCAAAAAAATTCTGTTATACAGGGTTTTTACGGTCTTGTGGTTTTATCTCTAAGGCTTGATGAAACATCTCTAAAGAAGGTCATTTACCTTAAAATATCTATGCTAACAAAAGTTGCGTTTTAAGAGAGATATTACTGATCAAATTTATGGGGAGTTATGAACACTATGGTATACAACAACGATATAATTTATTTAGAGTTGAGGCAGCTGCGGCAACAATTCGAATGCAGGACCAAGGCCTAGTAAATTATTCCATTATTCCAAGTTTAACAACAAACATACCTTTGAACAACTAATATAAATTGGATTCCATGAAAAATACAAAATAATTTTTTAAATGTGCTTTATTTAAAATATGTTTTATTTATTATCCTCAATCGCCACTTAAAAAAACAACAACAAATTTTAAAATGACCATAATTACCTTCTTTTAACATGTTAAATCACCCTTTAAAAATAAAATCATAAGACCATAATCTTTATATAATTAAACAAATTTGATTTTTATATTCCATTTTTTTTCTAATTCCAAAAATTAGTAAAAAAAAAGTTAAATAGATACACTTCAACTGAAATAGTTATTTGCATTAGAGTGCGGAAAAATAGATTTTACAACGCGACAGCCCATTTTGCTGTCGACGAACGAAACGAGCTGTTGTAATAGTATATTACGCACGAAATTTGTATAATTTTTTTTGACTGTCAATTATTATTTAAGAAGCAAATTTTTGAGAAGCAGATTACTTACAATACTGGAAATTATTTAATTTTTTTGGCACAATGTTGCACTATATGGAAAAGTGAGTTTACCGCATAGTAGCCGTACTTAAAATAAAAGCCGTAATTACAGCCGCATTATAGCCACCATTGTGTGTAAAAATCTAGTTTCGCTTGATGTATACACAATGTCAAATCTAGCTTTAGAATTCAGTAGGCCACAAACAATAATATCTGAATAATTATTATATTGAAATAAATACACCTCCGTCGCGGTGGCAGAGCAAAGTCGTCGAAATCGCATTTAATTTTTTTCAAAATAAGGTGCTTTTAAGGTGCTTTTTAGGTGCAGCAATATTTAATTAAGTGCTCAAAATAGTCATTAAAAAATTTTAATGACTAAAATGCACAGCTGATTAAATATTAAGCTAGCAGAGTCGTACTAAAAATAGGTTGAAAAATATGGTGTAAACACTATATTTAAGTGCTTTTTAGGTACTTTCAATGTATAAATATGTGGTGGATCAGATGTATGAAAATTTAGTAAATGATATCGAGCACTTTAGTGCACTGCCAAAAAAACACATCACTAGCCATTCCCTATGAAAGAATTCATCTTTACAAATAGGTAAGTGGCTGAATTAAAGTGCTTTTTAGGTGCTATCATGGTGACAGTGCAGTTAATCGCATGCATTCAAATTTTGCGAAAAATCGAGAGTTAACTGGTGCAGCATGGTGAAAAAGTCAAGCGGGCAGAGCGTTATAAAAAAATACGTTTGGAAATATAGCTAAAGAAATATATTTAAGTGCTTTTTAAGTGTTCTAAGTATATTAAAACAGAGGATTACAAATATCAGAATATTCTCTAAAAACAAAGATCCCTTATATATACTTACATTGTATGAACAAATATATAGTTATATTTACTTTTATATAAAGCTATTATCACAGTGCTGCCTCTGTAACATCCGAACAACTGGGTTTTGAACCCAGCTCGTTTGAATCGTTCATTTTTTACGAAGTTTAATCTTATTCTTGCATTCCATTCTTCTAAGCGTCCGGTTCATGCTCTTCTAGAATGTTCAAAACCTATTAATGAGGAAGATGACGATGATGAATTATTTGGACAAAAACGAATGCTAAAAAATGAACGATGATATATATATATATATATATATATATATATATATATATATATATATATATATATATATATATATATATATATATATAAATGAAAATGAAAAACTAATGATAAAAAATGAACGATGATATATGGGTGATTCTACAAAATTTGGGTAACTTTTGGGGATATTTTATTTATTATACTTTTTAAGTTAAATGTCTACATATTTGGTTATTTAACATAGATAATCTAATGCATATATTGTACTAAATCGGGCCAATCACTTTTTTAAGTAGAATTTGAGATACTTAGTTTTTTCTTAATTTGTCCCCTGGCAGTGGGACTAACGAGTATAACATCGTTCTGAGTAAATATACAATTTCATAGCAAAATATATTCAATTTATTAACACTAAGTAAATTTCTTAGTGTATAATAATGGCACATGATCTCTTTCCTGGTGCTTGATGGCCATTAGCTTCATCTTCTAAAAATTGCTGAAGTAAATAGAAAGAAACCCAATATTGTTTTTTTAAGTGGATGCATAATGTTTTAAACTGAAAATAAGTAAAATAAATGCTTACACACGGTAACGGTTGAGATAAAAGTGATCTAAAACAAGAAACATCAGTTACTCTGCAAATACTCCAATCCTCTGGCGTAATATCAGACAAGGGACTGACGCCAAAGTACTGACGAAAAGGACATACATCTGAGGTTATAATTGGAACTAATGTTTCTTTCGGTATTTTCGAATATTAATAAGCTACATTCTAACAAATCATTAGTTTCACTAACTATGGAGTTAGTAAACTATGTATAAATCTAAATAAAACACGAATATACAAGAAAATAACGACTCACCACAGTACTGATTTTTGGACTGGACCTGCACATGTAGACGTGATAACCACGACTCTAGCACTGGTACAGTAATAAAGGCCGTCAAATGGCGTGGTCTACTGCTAACTTGACTACCATCATTCAAAATTTTGACAAGGATTTGACCTTGTCAGCGATATTTTGCAGAAATTTCAAATTTTAACAACGCACAACGGACTGACGAATGAAACTGAACACAAAGATTCTTACTTTTTTTTAATAACAGAGAGAATATTACATGATGAGAGTTGTGATATGCATTATTAAGTACATTACAGATTTAAGTGAAATAAAAAGTTTTTCGAAATTAATAGTAATATATATTAACAGCCACTTCATTGCGCGTATTTGGGATTCTGACATGCCAAAGAACTGACGTTTTGAAGATTTCTTGTGTTATTTTACAAAATTGTTTTTATAATAAATAGCTGAAATTGGGTGGACAAATAAAGGACTTTTAATTATTTTAAAATAAAATAAAATTTTTACATAATGTAATAAAATGTCGTCTATATTGACTGATGACAGCGAGTTACCCATTTTTGCTGGGTTCAAAACCCAGTTGTTCGGATGTTACAGAGGCAGCACTGTAATAATAGCTTTATATAAAAGTAAATATAACTATTTATTTGTTCATACAATGTAAATATATATAAATATATGTAAGGGATTTATGTTTTTAGAGAATATTCTGATATTAGTAATCCTCTGTTTTAATATATTTAGAGCACTTGAAAAGCACTTAAATATAATTCTTTAGCTATATTTCGAAACGTATTTTTTTATAACGCTCTGCCCGCTTGACTTTTTCACCATGCTGCACCAGTCAACTCTCGACTTTTCGCAAAATTTGAATGCATGCGATTAACTGCACTGTCACCATGAGAGCACCTAAAAAGCACTAATTTAGCCACTTACCTATTTGTAAAGATGAATTCTTTCATAGGGAATTGCTAGCATGATGTGTTTTTTGGCAGTGCACTAAAGTGCTCGATATTATTTAGTAAATTTTCATACATCTGATCCACCATATTTATACATTGAAAGCAATTAAAAAGCACTTAAATATAGTGTTTACACTATATTTTTCAACCTATTTTTAGTACGACTCTGCTAGCTTAATATTTAGTCAGCGGTGCATTTTAGTCATTAAAATTTGTTAATGACTATTTTGAGCACTTAATTAAATATTACAGCACCTAAAAAGCACCTTATTTTGAAAAAAATTAAATGCGATTTCGACGTCTTTGCTCTACTACCGCGACGGAGGTAATAAATACTGCGCCTGATAAATTAAAAAAAAACAAACCATCTGCGAACGAGCCCGATCCTGCAAAGAAGAAAAACAAAAACAAAACATCTAAACCGGAGAAGATAGCAGCTGACCCGAACACAGAAGTAAACAATGATAACTGGGAAACACAACGACACCAGAAAAGGAGTACGCGGTCTAATGTCTAATGTTACCGTTGGAACTAATGATGATGATAAAAGCTGCTTCGAGATATGCCCATGTACATGTTTATCGACTTGGCCCGAAGTTATCAGCAAACGATGTAATTAACTATCTAAACAACAAATCCTTTAATCACGTGATATGTACCAAACTATTGTCAAGACACCCAGATGAGTATTCCTCATTCAAAGTCTCCGTACTAAGAGAAGAACTAGAGAACCTTAAGAAACCCGAGGTATGGCCAAGAAATACTTGTTTAAATCATTTTTTGCTAAGACTAGAAAAGATGATGGAGAAGAAATAACATCAACCGTTAATCCACCAACTACAACGATAATTAACCAAAATACGCAATCTCTAGTAAATTCTGTCTATAAGATAGAATTCATGCTAGAGAGAGACAAGTCGTGCCAATATGTTATTTTAACTGAGCACTGGAAAAGCACTACTCAGCTCGAAACTATTAAAATAAACAATTTTAACCTGCCCTCCTTCTTTTGTACTTCTTCTGTAGAGAAGTTGGGAAATACGGAGGAGCTACCATATACTGCAGAAATGGGACTAGAACCAAACCAAGGGATGACATAAATACCATCGCTGAAAAATATACTCTAGAATGCTGTGCAATTGAGACCATTATTAACAACAAAGCACTAATTATTGTTTGAATCTACAGAACTCCATTAACAAGCAATGCTGCCTTTATAAATAAGTTACATGAATTCCTATTATTGTTATCAACCGAAAATAAACAATACATAATTGCGGGTGATTTTAATATAAAATTTTTAAAGAATAACCGCATATGTCAGCAGTTCTTGTCATTACTCGAATCGTTCAATGCGGTACCCACTATTAAAAATATAAGCCATCCTGATTCAGGTTCCTACTTGGATAATTTAATTGTGAATGGTAGTTTCTCATATAATACTTTAACCAGAGACTATCAACTATCGGACCACTTCACCCAACTACTATCATTGGAGTGTGGAAGTGAGATCTCAAAGCACAACACTAGGCAAGTTAGAACTTTTAATGAAGAAAACATGTGTGAACATAGAAAACTAATGGAAAATATACTATGGGATGATGTATTAATAATTGATGATTGCAATGTCGATAATCAATGGAACGCATTCATGGATATATTTTTAAGGCCTTTTAACGAGGCTTTTCCCAAAATACTTATCAAAACCAACCATGAACCCCGTAGGATTCTTACAAACCCTGATCTACAGAAGACGGAAACGAATCTAGTGCTACTCCAAACATTAACTCGCTCTAATCCTGCCCTGAAGTGCCTCTACAATAACCAGCGAAGAAAGTTTTTAAAAGTGCTACGTTGTGAGAAGAAACATAGATTTAAAAAACAGCTGATCAATTCCCCTAACTTACAAAAGTCAACTTGGAATATTATCCGTCAAATATCCAATACAAAAAGTAGAACTGAAGCATTCTGTAACCCCAAAGTGGATCCACATAAAAGCGCTACGTATATTAACAAATTTTTTGTTAATAGTCCTCGTTACCTTGCCTTATCCTAACCTAATTCTCAATATAAAGACGGTATACTGAGTAATAATAGCTCGATGTTTCTTTTCCCAGTCTGCAGTGAAGAACTATATAACAAAGTTATGAGCTTAAAAAGCAAAAAAAGTGCAGGGTATGATGAAATTCCTATTATTGTTATAAAAAATTCGCTTGAATACATACCGGCTCCGTTAGAGCACATCATAAACAACTCAATGAGAAGTGGTAAATTCCTGGAGGAGCTAAAATTAGCGATGATCACTCCAATATATAAATCAGGCGATAAAAGTGACATTAACAACTACAGACCGATAAGTATTCTATCGGCCTTCTCTAAAATTTTTGAAAAAGTTCTATGTTCTAGAATCCTCTCATTTTTAGACAAACACAACATAATAAGCCAACAACAACATGGGTTAATAAAAAGGAAGGGCGTAGATACAGCATGGTATAATTTTGTGAATGGTGTAACAGAGCATTTGGAATCTTGGAAGGTCCCTTGTGGAATGCATATCGACCTATCCAATGCCTATGATCTAGTAAATCATAATAAATTACTAAGTAAGTTAGCCAAATATGGTTTTAGAGGTATAGTACTGTAATGGATAAAATCATTCCTTCAAAATAAAAACAACTTACTTGACTTGAAACCCCGAATGGCTATGTTAATTCTACCGTAAGGATAGTTAAGATAGGCATTCCACAAAGTAGTACTATAGGTCTACTTCTATTCACAATGTTCATAAATGACTTACCGCAATCATCCATCGATCCGCAACATTCAATTCTAAATTATGCAAATGACACGACCATTTTACTAAATAATAATACTGTAAACGACATAGAACCGAACGCAAATTTAGCTATGTCATCAATCCTTTCCTGGCTTTTAAGGAATAGCTTAAGAATTAATAAGGACAAGATGAATGTTATTATTTTTAAAATAAAGAGTATTAATCCACAAGAAATTTAAATAGAAAAGGAAGTAATTTAACTACAACATTCAGTGAAATTACTAGGCTTACATATAGACGATACGCTGGACTGGACATTACACATCAGCCATTTAAACAAGAAGCTTAACAAAGCCACTTTTGCAACAAGGTCCTTACGTCCATATGTAGATACATATGTCTTACGGTTAGTATATTTCGCAAACTTCCACTCTCTTCTTAGATATGGAATTATGTTTTGGGGCAATGGTTCCCACACAAGAAATGTGTTTAGAATACAAAAACAGGTCCTGCGTATCATAAACAATTTGAAATACAGAGAGTCATGCAGGGGGTATTTCAAAAAGGCCAATATACTGAGAAAGAACTTATATCTTCGAGAGGTCATTTTCATGTTTAAACATAGACACCTTTCTGCTCGCTTCCTTAAACCAACTCTAAGAGAAACAAGATATAACCGAGAACTCTACGAAGTACCGCAGCATAAGTTGACAATGACTTAAAGAAGGGGGGGGGGGGGGGGCATACAGCAACATTAAATTATATAACCCACTTCCAAGGGATATCAAACTTTTAGTAAATTTAAAACAGTTAAAGGAAAAATTATTCAATCTAATTAACGAGATAGAACCCTACAACCTAGAAGAATTTCTTTCGTACAAGTTTGAATAGCCATTGATGGGTTATTATGTATTGTATATGTGTTTATTTATATCTGTATATATACTCGTTTTTTTGTATGCATGCTATGTAATATTTGGCAGTTCTTTGACAACATAAATTACTCCATTGGTCAATTACAACAAAATGTAGGTAATTTAGATTGACTTATTTTAATACTATTTTACAAATGTGCAACCTACATCTTGTAAAATTTGTAAACCATCAGATTATTTTAATATTGGAAGCAACCATAATATATTATTATTAGTATTATGTTGGCAAATATCCAATATAAATATAAAGCAACATAAACGTATCTATTACTTGAAATAAGATTGATCTAGGATGGATTATCACAATAGATTAGTTTAAAAATACAGTTGAACTTCCCTATGTCGAATTACCATAGTTCACGAAAAAAAATCGAGTTAAAGAAAATTTGAGTTAAAAAAATTCATAACTACAAAATGAGTAAAATGCACTTTACACAATTTATTCAAGTAAATATGTACCTATTTATAAACAAAAAATGAAATATACATTATTAATACAATGTTCTATAATTATAATAAATATATAATTTTTTTAAAAAGTCAGTAATTTTTAATTGTTTTCCATTAAAAAATTATCTTTCAACAAATTCTCCAAAGTTTGTCCAGAAGATTGTCTTTAAAATACAGATATTCGCTACACAGATTTAAATAATTACGCATTTCTTTGTTTGTGGGTGGAATTGGCACTGTTTTGTTGCTAGATAAGACATCATAAACTTTATCTTCATCTTTGCGTTTTGTAATATTGTTTAAAATATTGGCAACTGTTGGATAGTCCGCTATAACCACATCTTCATCTACAGATAGATAATCATTAAGTGACACTGTATTATCCACGTTATGCTGATTATATGTGTCCTAGGCGAGTTTCAATTCTGACAGAAGAGTATCAATAGACATATTCTTCACTCCAGTTTTTTCCGCCTTGTTTTTTAGCCAGCCTGAATTTCTGAAATAATTTTTTATGGTTGTTTGCTGAACATCGATGTCTCACAATTTGTCAAGGTTGTAACAGCATCCCATAAAGTAATATGTTCGGGTTGATTGTCTACTAGGGCAACTATAGTTTTTTCCAGAATTTTTCTTCTATAGTGCAATTTTATATTGTTAATAATGCCTTGGTCCATAAGTTGTAACTTTGACGTCATGTTTGGCGGGAGAAGAGCAACAAGAATCGAATTAAGCTGCTTCGTAATATTTGAGTGTGACGATTGTTGGCATTGAATTTCTTGTCTAAACTGGAAAGCCATTCTTCAGAAATAGCGCTTGTCATCCAAGCTTATTTGTTGCTTCTGTATGTCACTGGTAAAAAACGTTTACTTTAAAGCATTGCGGATTTTTTGATTCTCCAATCACCAACGGTTTCAGTTTTTCAGTACCACACATATTGGCTCCCATCATGGCGGTGATTCTATATTTGCTGTGTTTTCCATCGAAGCACTTTTCGTCTTTAAATGTTAATGTTTTATTAGACAAACATTTAAAAAGAAGTCTCGTCCGCGTTAAAAATGTTTTTTCGTGATAAGATGCTGAAAGTTCCAGCAAGTATTCTTCACAGTTCATTAACGTCTGCACTTCATGTTCATGTTCATTAACGTCTGCACTTTTACCACACATAACCTTTTAAATAATATTATGCCTTTTTTTAAATTTATCTAGCCAAACTACACTAGCGATGAAATCAGTGTGTTCCAGACACTCGGCAAAATAAAGAGCCTTTTCTCTAATAAGTGGTCCAGGCATTGGCACATTTTTATCTTGCACAATTTGAAACCATTCCAAAGTAGCTTTGTCAATGTCTTCATAAGTACACTTTTTCAAACGTGTGCGATCATTAGCTGCACCATTTTCGCCTTTGTTCAGAATTTTTTCGCTGTTTCTTGTAATTGAAGAAAGTGTACTTCGAGGAATACCAAAGTATTCAGCAATCACTTTTCCCTTTATCAACTTCACTTGTTAGATACATCACCTCACTTCACAACCTCACTTGTTAGATACATTACACTTGTTAGATAACGACAATGTATTGAGTTTTCTTTTCTGGCGCCTTATATTTGCAATGTAACGGTAGAGGTAAGAAGAAAGGATGAGTTTAAGCTCTAGAATTTCATTAATATATAGCATCTTTACTATAATTCACGCTGAGAATTACTATTAGATTTACTATTCACGCTGAGACAACTTCTAGAAAAGGGATGGGAGTATAACAAACCCATACACAATCTTTTCATAGACTTTCGACAGGCATATGATAGCGTAGAAAGAAGCCAAGTATGGAATGCCATGGCGGAGTTCTCAATACCAAAGAAACTCATTCGGATGACCAAAGTCTGTATGGAGGGTGTAATATCTAAAGTACGTGTAAATAATAAACTGTCTGGCAGCTTTGAAATCAACAGTGGACTTAAACAGGGTGATGCGTTATCTCCACTACTATTCAACCTTGTATTAGAGAAAGCCATGAGGTCGGCCGAAATAAAAACAGAATTGCTATCGGGTCAAGGTCCCAAAGTGTTACTCGCATATGCAGATGACATAGATCTCGTTGGAGACTCCATACTATCCACGAAAGACATTTTCAACAAGGTGGAAGGAGCAACAAGTGAAGTAGGGCTGAAGATTAATGAAGAGAAAACGAAATATATGTGTATAAATAGAACGACACGAAGAGACAGAATAGGACAAAATATGACGATCAACACCTTTAATTTCGAAAGAGTACAACGTTTTAAGTATCTGGGGGCCGTAATCACAGCGGACAACGATGTTACCGAAGAAATAAAAGACAGAATCCAATCTGCAAACCGCTGTCTATTTGCACTGAATAAGCTCATAAAATCAAAAAATCTCATAAGAAGTTCAAAGATCAAAATCTATAAATCCATCGTCAGACCTGTAATAACATACGGATGCGAAACGTGGACCATGACCAAAGCAAACGAAGAAAAGCTCAGACGCTTTGAACGAAAAATACTTAGAAAAATTTTCGGACCTCACCATGACATCACCGCAGACCAGTATAAGATCAGAACCAATATCGAATTAAAAGCACTCTACAACGACACCGATATTGCCCAAGAAATTAAATCACAGCGACTAAGATGGGCAGGCCACGTGCACAGACTGCATAACGAAAGACTTGTAAAACTGGTATGGGAGGAGATTCCCACAGGCAAGAGACCGCTTGGACGTCCCAGAATGCGATGGAGAGATAACATCCAAGCAGATCTCCGGAAAATGAACATTCCATTTGACCCTAGGTTGATGGAAGACCGAACAAATTGGAAAAAAGTTGTACAGTCAGCCAAGACCCACCCAGGGTTGTAGCGCTACGTGATGATCATGATGATGACCTTTACTATAATAAACAGGCTACGGTTTATGATATTCAATATCCGGCATCATAAATTTTGGAATGTACGCAGCGATTGAAAAATTGGACTTATAGAGCTTCTTTTCTATGTAAAATTTTAGCATTGTACAAATTTTTACTACGAGTTAGGGAAAACTTCGAGTTAAGGAAAATTATATTTATAGAAAAATTGGAGTTATAGAAGTTAGAGTTATGGAGTTATGGAAGTTTGACAGTAGTTAATAATATAATTCAATCCTAACTAAGGACTCAAACAATGAATTTTTTTCTTCACGCCACCGCTAGCAGCATTAGAGGACGATTTAATTTAGATATTTTCATCGACATAATTGCATGGGTTATTAAGAGAATTTCAATGATAACCAGATGTAGGGGAGAGTATCCCAAAACGGATAAGTTAAGGTTGAACAGTTCTAGTTGCAAACTGAACTTATTTTTCCATATTTATATTTAGTTTACTTAGTTAAGTTATTAGAAACTATAAAGTAAATGAGAAATGTAATAATTTTCTACATAAGAATAAAAAATAAGAAAAAACCTTACCTTAAGCAAGTAGGGCTCTTGGGCAAACCGGGTAGGGACTAAGTTTCAAGTTCAATCAATGGCTAGAACTGTTTCATAACAAGCATAGCTCATACTTTCTACATATGATAAACAGTTAGGGTTCACAATCATGATCATAATCAGTCTTCTTACAGATTTTTACTTAGTATCAATCATACTTAACTTATTCCTGACACATATCACAAACCTCTGCCAGAGAATAACATGCAGACCTTATGACCCCAATCTCGCAATCATCACACTTAATACAGTCTTCTGCTGGTAACTCTATGCAAAGCTCATTGCATAACAAGCACCGGTACTTGGCTATATCTCTTTTGTGGGATCACAATATATCATTTTTTGGACCTCGTTTGGAGCTTTTTCTCCCTGTTATCGACCGTTGTAAATTTGTAGTATATTTGAATGTTTTGATGCCTTTAAGTTCCTTTCGCTTCATCAACCTTTTTTAAATCCCCTTTTTTTAGCCTGTTTTTTTTTGCTATGCTTCTATTTTATAGGAGTGCTTGTAAGAATATCCCCTTTATGCGTTTTACGTCTCCAGGCGGTATTTTGAGGTTCCATATTAGGTGATGCCCGAATATCCATTGGACTTAGATGCGATGCTGCAGTTATATCCTCATTTGTAATTTGTTTACAATTGCTTCTTTCAGTAGTTAAGGACCCAAAAGAATTTTAAGACAATATTTCATCATATGCTATAGGCGTTGGTGTTTTACAGGTCTAATGGCTTTCTATGATTCTGTCCCGATCAGATGGTGAAACATTGCGATCATATTCGGTAGATTTAAGATTCTCTCGTGTACGCTTTTCAATTTCATTTCATTAAAATCAAAATTCGTCTCAGGATTATGAGAAATGAGATTAGCCTCAGTATCCATTCCTACAATGGAAGGATCTGGTCGGTCTGAAAAATGTAACGGCATGGAATCAGAATCATCAAATATGTTCCCATTGGTGAGCCATATGCCGGTAGGCGTAAATCCTTTTACTGCATTATGGGTACTCGCTGCCTTCATATATGCTTCACCAAATTGTCTTGCTACTTTATACTGGAAAATAATGCGGCCAACATGTCTTCGTTGAAACAAAGAAACTGCCTGCTGCAAATGATTATTTAATGGTGCATATGATGTATTGTGTGTGGAGCAAGAGAGACTAAAATCACATGATTTTGCGATGCATGCTCCAAATCTCCGAGGAACTTGTAGGACTCATGGTTGTCCATTACCAAAATGATTTTTTTTCTTGAGTTAGCCTAACATTGTCTTCAAAGTCCTACAAAGCTCATTGATCTCCAAAAGAATTTACTGCATTACAGCAGTATGCAACCGTCGACAGTTTGTCTGGTTGGATATAACACCAACTTTGTTGGGTTTTGTTGCTTGTAATTTCGATGCCTGATTCGTCCACATTGTAAATTCGGGTTGCATCAATTTTGTGCTATTCTATTTCTGCTTCAAGTAAATCATAAAATCTTTCAACTGGGGGATTATTGAAACCTCTGGCATGTGCAGCTGATGTTTAGAACAACTCCGTTTTGCAACTGATGCAACGGCTCCGTTTTTTAAAAGGTTGTGAAACAACGTTTATCTCTGTATATTGGTGCACTAGTTTAACAATTTCTGTTTTTTTTTTAGTACAAAGTCAACAGATTATGTATATGAAATAGATAATCAACAAGCTCAAATTCTAGAGCAGCTACAAAAACTGTTGAAAATCTTCCTAGTTTCTGTTTTGGACATCCCATCTTTACATGTCTATTTAAAGTCGCAATATTGATGACATATATTTTGGTTGCACTATTGGCGTTTTAAGAGCTTGTTCTATCTCAAGTTTCAAAACTCCATCGTCCCACGATGCATTTGCATTCTTTCTTTGATATTTATTAATCGATTTTATGAGTTCGGTAGTGGAAGCGAAGTGCGTTATACTAAGCTAGTTACAGTGTTTTCCGGGGTTACGTCGCTAGCGTCGTAATATTAAAAAAATAATTTCTAGCGGAGTCCCAGAGTTTATTAACTGTCACGGTCACTGCAAGGTATTTAGTAAGCTAGTAAGGGGGCCCGGCGTATACAATTATTGGAGAAGCGCGGGTATGAGTTCGCGCCGTTTAGGAGAAGTAGGCGAGTGGATAGGACTCCAGAAACTGCTCATAAAAAGAAGGAGAAGGAGAAGAAATGCCCGTCCGGAGAAGTAGAACCTATTTCTGTGGAGATATTGCTGAAGGAGATGGTTGAAGTGAAAGAGCAGTTAGTAAGCTTAATAAGAAAGGACAAAGCGTGGAAAGCTGGGTTCATGGAGAAGATTAAATCCATTAGTGTGGACAGAGACTCGAGAAAGAGTGGGAATCCTGGAAAAGGAACTTAAAACAATTCAAGGTAAGAATAAGAAGCTAGAGATCGAACTGGGATAAAAACGAACTGGTAGGAAGAAGATTGAATGAGCTTTTTAAGTTGGAAGAAGAAATCGACAGACAGAGCAGAAAACGTAACATAGTTATAAACGTTGTTAAAGAGGCGGAGAATTGGAAAGAGGAAGTGAAGAATGTATTTTCGGATAAACTGAGGTTGGAGCCTAAAGTCCTGGAGATGTATAGAGCGAGTAAAGCAAGCGGAAATTGTGGTTCTCCTATAGCCGGCTGCAATATATTCATAGATAATGACTTAACCATGAGGCTGAGAAAAATTCAACAAGAGCTTAGAAAGAAGGCAAGATTCGCAAAGGCGGAAGGAAAAGAAGTGAAATTAGCGCACCAGTAGTTGAAGATAGGTAATGAATAGTTCATTTTGAATGAAGTGTTGAATGAAGTGATTGAATTAGCCCTGGAGAAAAAGTTTTTTCATTAAATGGAGGCGGGGGCGGAAGGGGGCAGAGTGGAGTTTTGGGGGAGGGATTAGAACAATTTAAAATATTGGTATGGAATATAGCTGTATTCAAAAAATGGTTAAAAAGAATGGGAAATTCGGACTTATGAGACTACTTTAAGGGTTTTCACATAATAGGTTTCGTAAAAACGTGTGTAGAGTAGAAAGACTGGAAATAAATGAAAACTAAGTTAAGAAGAGAATTCGGATGGGAGTGTCAGGGAGCCCTTAAGGAGCAGGTGAAAGGTAGAGCGAGAGAAGGAATTGTAACAAAGGTGCAAGTAAATATTGTCGAATAGGGTGTGGACTATCAAGAGGAATTCGAACGAATTCAAGAGCGGACCGTGGAAATCAATGGGGAGGTGTTAAGATTGTTCGTAATCTATAACAATCAAAAGTAGCTATTATAAGCTATTTATAAAGGAAATAAATAGAAGAGCTAGCGAGTTGTCAGGGGAAAGAATTGTACGGGCAAGCGATTGGAAAGTAAGGATAGGCAAGCTGCAAACAGAATATATAAGTGCGGAGGCTTCGAAGATAACAAGAAAATCGAGGGATAAGTTAGTTACTAAAGAAGACAGAAAATGGTTGGAATGGGTTGAAGATAAGGAGTGAAGTGTAATTAATGGGTGTGTTGAGGGCAACTGGAGCGAAGAATTCAATTATGCTGGTGGGAGAGGCTCGTCGGTAATTGATTATGCGGTAGTCAATAAGGTGGCAATAATGCGCATAGTGAATATACAAATAGGTGAGAGGGATAAATCTGACCATTTTCAAGTGGAAGTAACATGGGAAGGTAAAGTGAAGCTATCTAGTCAAGTTAAAGTAGTGCCGATCTGGAATGATAATGCCATTGATAAGTTCCATATAAATTTGTAAGAAATAACTCCGGGAGTGTATCAGGTGAAGATCAAATGTGGAGTGGCCAAAGAAACGTATAGGGTCGACCAAGAAGTCAAAGAACTTAAGAAGTCTCAAAAGGTGGCAGGAGGATCAGGACTCGATGGAGGAAACAACAAATGCCGTACACAACTGAAAGGGATGGAATTCCAAAAGAAGAAGGAGTGGGAAGGCACGCAACTCGAGGAGTTGAAGGAGATGCACAATGAAGCGGATATTTGGAAAATTATGTCAGCTTATATACGGAAAGAAGGGTGCTGTGACAAACCGATTGGCCTATGGAGAACCTATTTCAAAGAGCTGATAACCAGTAGCCTGCCCGAACAGCTCGACCATGCCGCAGGAGGGGTTAATGGTGCAACGAGCTGCAGCGATGAATTTACGTGGGAAGTATTTTCAGGTGTTTTGGATAGGCTTCCAAAAAAAAAAGCAGTGGGTGCGGACGGTATCCCGAATGAAGCGTGGCAGCACGCCCCGATAGTCATCCTGCGAGAGCTTTTCAAAGAAATTAATGATATTTATAAGGGGTATAAAAGGATGCCGGTAAACTGGATGGAAGGCTTAATTGTATTGATATATAAGGGTGGAGATATAGAAGACCTAGCTAACTATAGAATAGAAGCTAAGTATAGAATCTATGCGAAACTGCTGGAGCAAAAGCTTTTTTGTGAAGAGGAAGATGAAGGTCTGATCCCGGATGTAAAAGCCAGATTTAAGAAGCATTATAATATGGTGGAACTCTTTGTTACGTTGAAGTATATTGTGGAGAAGGAGCTGGTTAAGAAGCGAGGGAAACGTTATGCTCTGTTTATAGATGTGGAAGCAGCATACGACACTGTGGTGACGGAGAGAATATGGGAATGTCTGAGACGGCAAGGTATAGCGTGACAGTTAATCGAGAGAATCAAGGAAATTTATTCTTCTTTATCAGGAAACGCGGTGCAGAGTGAAATTAGGAGAGAAAGTTTCCGAAACGTTCGATGTGAGAATGGGGCTAAGGCAGGGTTGTCCCCTAGGTCCAATCTTATTTAACCTGTACATGGCCGATTTAGAGAGTGTGTTGAGCAAAGGTCAAGCGGGAAGAGTAATAATTGGTAATAGGAGAGTTTGGAGTTTAGCTTATGCAAACGACGTTGTAATTTTGGCTAGATCGAAAGGAAAAATGTCAGAGATGATTGAGCGGGTGAACAAATTTTTTAAAAAGAAGAAATTGGCAGTGAACGTGAAAAAGACTAAATTGATGATGTTTCGAAAGAGATCAGGTAGAAGGAATGAATCATTTAAATGGGGAAGTAGTGTAATCGAGAAAGTTAGCAGCTGCAAATACCTTGGTTTTATGTTTGGGCAGGATGGGTCCGCGAAAGAGCATGGGAAATATATTTGTAAAAGGCGTGGGTGGCTGCTAATGGACTAGGAAATATATGGAAGGAGTGCTTGAGCAATAAGTAGCAAGTTTTGTAGCAAAAATGGTAGTGTGGAAGGCATATGTGAGAAGTATCCCTTTGTATGGAGCGGAAATGTGGGGAGTGAAAGAGCAAGAGAGAGAGTTGAATAAGTTCTCAATTTAGATAAAACTACGCCGGCATCCATTGTGCTGCAAGAAACAAATATGAGGAAAGTGTTATCGCAGCAGCTAGGAGGATCGTCAAGTCTGAAAGGAAAGTGAATGGAATGGGTAATGAATGGATTGTAAAAGAAGTGCTGAGAGTTGTAAGAATGGAAGGTGTGGGTATACATAGGGCACAAAATGGGGGAGCGAAAGAAAAAAGCTGTATGCAAGCTGTCGCTGGGCATATGAGGAAATCGAGAGAATGTTTGGGAATGGAAGGTTAGCCGGAATTAATTGGAATAGATTAGTTGTTTATTTAATTCTGAATGTAGCACTTTTTTTCTTTGTTTGGTTGAAAAGAATGTATTTAATTGTGTATGCCAATAAATGGATATTACTACTAATATTTTTTAACCATCTGCAGAAGCCAAATTAAGTGAAAAGCAAAAGAACTAATAAGCACTCAATGAAATTATACAGACCAAATTGGGTGTGGGCAAAACGGGTACCCGCGTTTTTCCTACCCTTTTTGCACTGCCCACAAGCATGTCTTTTTATTCAATCGACTCATAACCTAAAAACCGAAATAATAATACAGCAACCTATTGCACAAATAAAACGTCCATTTTTTGCAAAATAATAACACTGGGCTAGTTAGAACCTATATTTTTAGTGAAAATAGCAAAAAAAAATGTTTCTTGTCTTACTGTGAACTCCTGTCGACCAAGGAAGCGCGCGCGCCGACTGCCTGTGATTGGCAAGCGGTAGTGGCCCATTGCTGCCAACTTATACCGAATTTTCCCCCTAGGGCCAACATCAATTCCCTCTAGATGTCTATTAAAAGCCCCTAAAGTTTACATTGTATAGTGAGGTAATTTAAAATGTAAAATTAAAATACAGTCAAGTAGAATAAAAGAGCGTTTGTATTTATGTGGGCACATTTTACACATTTACGCAAATTAATTTATTGACTAATAATAGTAATGACAATAACAAGTAACAACAATAGAATAAAACAATTTTTATATTTTGTGTCTCAACTTTTCTTTTCTTAACTTTTCTTTACATACACATTTTTGATTTATCATCATTTTCATTTCATTATTTTTTGTGTTTTATACTTTTATTTAGTTAATTTTTCTTTTTAAGTTGAACGAGAAATAATTGAAAAAACAAATTGCTTCAATGTCTCGTTTTAGTCCGCTAGACCTAATGTCGACTCAATACTTTAAATATCATCGGGATATGTATTTAATGAGGGCTATTGAGGGGATATTAGATTTTGTTTTGGTTTTTTGATTTTTTTTTGTTAATTTTGAAGTAACTGTAAACAATCTGTATTGGTTGGATCAAGGCTTAATAATTTACTACTAAATTGTATACTGTCCTGCATTTTGGTTTGTAGCAGTTTATGCTTTTTGCACCTAACCCTTCGTGCGGTATGTTGGTTGTGTACACTGTAGTGTACACAAGTAGTACATGTAGTACACCCAGACCAGGATAATTGCTAGATATTTTAAACAGTAATCGTTGTAACAGGCTGTGAATCTCAGTAGCTGCGTGGAGAGTGGTAATGAAATGCCGATTGTCAGAGCACCGTCGACCGCCACCCCGCGAATTATTTAGACGAGGTCAAAGGTGTCTGCGGGTGAGTTACACCCACCTTAAGCTCCATGTAACAAATTTTGAACTAGCATTTGTAGCGACCAAGGGCCGCTGATAATAAATCCTTACAGGTATGAATTAAGGATTAAGAAAAATCCCACTAAGAATTCAGATTTACGATGATTGTTTTATAATCCCGCGAACGATGTACATTTATTAATGGATATTTTACGATCATAGAAAATACCCCATGAACGATTCCTCACACCTGGAATAGGATAAAATTACGGTCACCCCCAAAGAACAAACTAGTCAGGGTAAGATAGTCAGGGTAATATGTCGTACGAAGAAAATCAAAATTGGGGCTTTTAGACTAAGCCGAGGTTTCTTCTGGCGATTCCCATAGTGAAATCGATATCGACAATGTGAGTCAAAGAAGCTGTGAAAAAGGTTGAATCGCAGGAAAATAAGAGCGATCTTGTCGTAGTAAAAAACGGGCGCCATGATAGTACTTATACCTATTATGAGTAATAAAAAAAAATTAACCTTTAATTTTAGTTCAATAATAAATACTGATATTTAATCATCAATAAAATATTAATAAACAATACATCAATTTTAATAGAGTCTGTGATAGGCTTTGAAAGTTCATCACCAAGACTGTCACTTCTGCACTTAGGGTGTGGCAACAAGACCTACACTCTCATAAATGCTCACGGCCCGATCAACGAAGATAATCGCAAAAATCCAGACAAAGTCGAACAGTTCTGGGAAGAGCTAGAAGATCAGATGTCTCAGATACGAAAGAAGAACATCACGGTACTAATGAGTGATTTCAATGCGCAATAATAGGAGAATATCCCGCACATAAACGTACCAATAGAAATGGCGAGAGACTCTTAGAACTTTGTCGAGCATTTACTCTATAGCTTATGTCAACGACAAGCATTTACCCGGGAATTAAAAGACATGGCGATCCCCCAATCCTCTATTGGGAGAATTTCTGATCGACCACTTCGCCATTTCTACGATAGGGAAGGGAGAAATCATGAATGTGAAAGTAGCAAGGGGAGTAGAAGTAGACTCCGACCACTACCTGACCAGAATTAAACTGTAAGTTTTTACCGACCAGGAAAAGAAGACGGAAAGAAAATATCCCGCGTTATGATATCGGAAAATTAAAATCCAATAATGCGGCAAGGGAAAGTTACTGAGATGTTCGCAGTTATTTTAAAATAAAAAGCCTTTAAGGTAGTTCACTAGTGACAGTAGTAGACAAAAACATCGTCTTATATTGAGAGGTCTATAGTTGAATTATTAAGCAAAGCGCTTTTAAGAAAGAAATACCTTCAAGAGACATAAAATGTAAAAAAAACTAAAAGCATTCTATTTCAACATGTAATATTTATTAAGAAAAGGTTAATAGACCTTTTTACGGTTAGTTAAGCGCATGCACATCCGCCAAATTTGAAAGGCGCGAATATGAAAGTTTCGGGCACATATTTAATTGTACGTCAAAAAATTCGGGCACTTTTTGATGTATAACATGGCGGAAATTGACACATGCGCACAAAAAAAAATCAACTATGAAAAGGTCTATTGAAGGTTAGGTAGAACACAAATTAGGTTAACACAAATGAACAAATATCTTCGAGTCACATGAATCATTAATGTTACAAGGAGTAGGCACACATTCACATTAATGGGATTGTTTGCCTATTTCCTGTTAATCAATTTTTCTCATCTCGAATCCGTTTTTGCTACACATAGAACTAAATCGATTTCTAAATTTAGGCGATTTATTTTATTGCTTGGTTTGCCTTTTATTTGAGCCATCCACGAAAACGTAAACTCGCACAAATAGGAAGTGGTAAATGGAATCAAACACTTCAAAGTTCTCTGGTTAATTGTGGATATTCCGTTTATCTCTTTATAATAAAAAATGTTTCGATCAGTGCTTTAAGTCTGGTAATAAAGCCACCTTTCGAACCAGTCATAGCCTTTGCTCCGTCACTACAAATAGCTGTGCATTTCTTCGCCCAATCGATATGAAAGTCTTGTGTAGCTTCAAGGTAAATGTCATATAAGCACTGACCTGTTGTATACGTAGGCAGAGCTTTACATAACAGTATTTCTTCTATCAATCTCTCATTGGATTCAAAACGCACAAAAGCTACAAACTGCGCACAACCCGCAATATCAGTAGATTCATCAAACTTTTCTTTTACTTTCTTTTATTTTTTCTATGACTTGATCAAGAATGTCTGTTATGTGTAAGTAATTACGTATTTAGCCAATACCTAATTATAAAAATACGTAAAAATGATGTACAGATTCGATATTTGTATCATAAAAAAATACAAGGTAGAAACAGCGGAAGGTGGGGTCGGGGGTCGCGAAATATGTTTCCACGCTAAGGGGCTCACGGCACGAAAAAGGTTGAAAAACACTGCATTACACTATTAAATTCACACGATTTCTATCAGGGTTTGTTACACCCAGCTTGCGCTCCGTGTTATATATTTTGACCTGCCGCTCGCCGGGTTAATTGAGCATTATCTAGGATAACAAATTATAATGTTATGTGTTTTATGTTTTTTTTTTTAAGATATACACTAATTTTTCGCCCTCAAAAAAAAATCTCAAATAATCTACCTGCTAAAAAATCCCGCTAAAAACCCATCTACATACAAAAAAAACCTTATTCCCCCTACCTTTGGGGGTAAAAGCCCCAAGTTGGCATCACACCGCTCTGCATGCACACATTCTCACTAGCAATAACGGCGCGCAATTTAAAACGCATATCTGTTTTAGGGGGGCTACCCGGTTTAGGCTTACCTCCCCTACACATATGTCAGAAGTTACAATACATTCAGGCTCATTAGCTACAAAATGTGCATATGCCTATCATAGTATCAGACAGGTATCGACCACCCATGACCCATGTAAACCTTTGTAAATTTCAAATGACCCAGTAATAGTTGAGCAAATAATTTAAATGATTTCATTTGAAATGAAACTAGAACTATTAATTTTTAGTTCAATCTACCATACATAATTTCTAGTTCTTTGGTAATTTTGTTTATAGTATGTAATTTTATAATCGGGATTTTCACGTTTACAAAAATAATTACAAAACCTGAATTCGAAAGTCTCTTAAGTGTGATTTAAACTCAATCATTTTTTTTTTCTTGAAGACTATATGTCCTATATTATTAATTTATTTATTAATTATATACTTGATTATATTTACGAAAATGCGACAAGAAAAGCTACGAATACTCTCGCACTTTTTCAAACGCTTAAAACTTGTAACGAGTTTACCAAAATTGTAAAGTGAGAAACACGAGACAAAGACGCTAGCAAACTTTCAAACAAATTAAATAACTTTTTGCATCGGCTAATTTTTTATTTAAACAATTAAGTTAGTTAGAAAATAGTAATGAGTTTTAAACTGCCTCGAATTAAATATATTTGCTTTATTAACCACTGCTAATTTTCCATATTTTTACATACTTTTTACACTGATACTAACTGAATACCTTTTACAATTATAAATAATCTTAATTTCTTTAATTAATTACTCGAGAACTAAAACGTTTTGTGGCTAGTAATTTCACCCTCTCTGGAATAACATACCTACTACTTCCCAATTTCCAATAGAAAGGGATTTATTTTAGCTCAGCCGTGCGTATTTTTTTATGGTCCCGAACGTTCATTAATTTAGAGTTCCTTCTAACAGCTGGATAAATACTTTCAGGTTTTACACGATCGTTGATAATCCTATTAGCGATTTGGAAAGTGTCTCAGGAAAGGGTTATCGGGGCCATTGCAAACGAATTTATTTTTATTGGCAGGTGTGTGATTTGAATGTGTAAGATTTAGAACGAAATATAATTTTCAAAAAATTTTATGCCACTTCTGTAATAAATGTTACTAAGAAAGAAACGTATAGTATAAGTGACATATTGCTTCTAGTTTTATATATTTTATACCCACTTTTAAAAGTTTTCAGATTTAGTGTAATTTATATAATTTTATAAAATTTGTCATTCTTTATTAATAAAAAAAAATTAATCAAGATTCAAAAGGATAAAATATATTTTTTGTATTTTGCTTCTATAATGAAATCATTAAATCGCTCATATGGGTTCTGTAATGGCTCACCTAGTGTGATACAATTTTCTCTGTGATACAATTTGTATCGGCGATTTTTTTAATTTAGAAATGGCATATATGGGCGCAAAATAGAAAAAATAGTAGAAAAAACTCGTTCATAAGGCGTTTTTCGCACATGTCCATTAGAAAACCCTCGCTACGCTAGTCGTCTTCTAAACATGGACACGTGCTGAAAAATCGCACATATTGAACTTGTTCTGTAATATACTATTGTACATTAGACAATTTTAAAATACATTATTTGCGTTTGTACAAAAGTTGCTTAATCCAATTAAACGTAGATAATCAATTCAATCATTGGAGAGTTTAAATACGAGTAAATGATTATTCAGTCATTATTGTTACTCAACCAAATATTATAGTGTACTGAGAATTAGAAAAATTAGGAACAAGTACCCAAGTTCAAGCTTAAGATGAACTAAGAAGAAACAAGAGGTTTCGAATAGATTCATAAAATAACTTTTTAATGATATGATTTTGAAAGCAATACATTGGGGGAAAATTACATATAAAACTATCATTACAGGATTCTGGAATGAATATTTAATAGTCCAACAAGTATATATAATATGTAATATTTCGTAAGAAATAGAATGATGAATTATACTTTATACACTTTGTATAACACATTATAACACATTGATATTAAAATTTAAAGATGAAATGGAAGCTGAATTAGGTGTACAAAACCAGCATGTTGGGTTCACACATATTAGAAATGGGATGATAAAGAATAGGTACAAACATTAAGATTTGTTAGGTTTTTATATTATTAGGTATTATATTTCTAAGAGGACCGGAAATTAATGTCGTTTTAATACATTAAATACAGATTCAGATTATACATTAAAGCAAATACGTTTTTAGCAAGTTTTTATTTTTAACCAATGAAGTTATAACAACTAGCTTTAGCCGTCTGTCAATATTTCAATGCCGGATCGATAACAATTGGTTTTCAGTTGGTTTTTGAACAAAATATCTGGAGAAAAGATCTGGAGCATTTTGAGTAACCAAACTTACAATTTTTTTGCCACTCAGAAAATGTTGCGAACGGAATAAATGGAAATCCGATGGTGCAATATCGGGCGAGTATGGTGCGTAAGGCAATACCTCCTACACATATTAATTAACTTTTTCCAGGGTTCCTCTTGCGCAGTGCCGTCTTGCGGTATCGTGTTGCAGAATAACGCCTTTTCTGTTAACAATCGCGGGCCATTCTTCAATTAAAGATTGATTGCCTGACAAGGATTTGTTTCCACTTCTGCTCTTAACATGTCATTGTCTAAAGTTATTGGTCTTCTAGATCGATTCGAGTGGGAGAGACGATAGAAGATCGATACGATTGTAATCCGTATGCAGCCCGCAAAGCATTTTATAAATTACTTTAATTAAAAAATTTATCAGTCTATAAATCTATAAATATACAGTCTGAAATTTATGTTTTGATGTAGTATCACAGAACAATTCAATCAACTTTTCCTTTTCAATACTTTCATATTCTTCATATTCCTCGTCGATAAATGGATTCTGTATCCACACAAACTTTGTAAAATCAAGATCAAAATATTTCGAAAATTGAATCAACAAACCATCCAAGTGTCCAACAAATAGATTTATGTTTACTCCTATGTTATCTCGGGCGCATAAATTTAAAAGTGGAAATACATATGTAAATCTTTTTTTTTTGCAAATTTGATTTCCATGGCTCCATTATTTTTATAATTACGTTCACTTTGTCGTTTTGTAAAATCAAATGCATTTGTGGTCCTTGCATTAATTTATTAAAAACACTCAATTGATAACAATTAATAATAAAATTATCATCCCTAAATATATTTCAGTCATCAATATGATTTTTTCTTTCATTGAGAAAAATTGCAATTCCTTCTTTGGGTTCAACTGCCCTTTGAATCACATTTGCACGAGATAGGCAGCGCACTTCACAATAGTTCATAAGTGAGGTGTAATTAGCTCTCATATCTTCACTCAGCTTTGAGAACAACATAACTTTTGATGGACTGTTTTTTATGTAATTTATAACTTTCTTCACTTTCGTAAAAAAGTTGTTAATCGTTGTTCGTCGTTGTTCCTCGATTATATTTTTTGATACGAGAGCTACTCTGTGGAGCATTCAGTACCTCCAGAGAGGTGTTTTCCTATTAAATAGAATTTAAAGACCAGTTCTGTGTCCCCACATTGATTGTGCACCGTCAGTACAGAGCCCAATGCAATTATTCCACATTATGTCGTTCCCATTAAAAAATCTATCTATTATATAAAAAAATTCATTTCTTGCAGATAAAACTCTAGCAGCAATATAGAAAATTGCTCGCTGTGACTAATATTCGCGCCTCTCCTTAGACTAGTCCGCGCCTCCCTAGGAAGGCGCGCTTCCCAGTTTGGAAAACGCTGCTTTAACCTTAAAATGTCTTTGGCATGACTTTGAAGTATACAGTGAGCTGTACAGGTGCAGTTTTTTTTTAACTTGTCGCCTGATTTTGTTAATTGTTCTCCCGGTATGTTATCCACTCCAGGAGCCTTCTTTTCTTTAAGGTCCAGCAATGCCTTCTCAAACTCTTTTTCCATGATAGGTGCCCTTATGTCATCCTCTGTTATCCAATATTCTTTCTCCATGGGCAAGTTAACACTGTTTCCACTGTACAGTTGTTCCAAATTTTCTTTGCATCTTTTCACTATCATTTTGTCATCGTATATTAACTTCCTATCTTCGTCCTTAATTTTCATTTTATTGGCTTTCTTGCATCAAAGAACCTCTTAATAGTTTCTTAATATCCCTAACAACTTTGCTCCTTTATCCATGTGCCCAGTTCTCAGGTTGTTATTTATGCCTGCACAGATTCCCATTAAATGCTGTTCCTTGTCTTGTTTTGCCCTCTTATTTATCTTGTTTCTTAAAGTCTTGTATTTCTGCTTTTCATCATCACTATTTATGTTTTGTACGGTCTTCTTTCCTTTATCATATCTACAACTTCTGGACTTATCCACACTTTACTATTTTCTTTTTTTCCTAATACAGTTTCTGTCCAGTCTACAATGCTCTTCTTTATTTTGATTCAATTCTCTTCTTCTCACAGTGTTCTTGATCTCATTTAATTTCAAATGTCTCTTATCTTATCGTTTGTTTATTCCATCTAGAGTATTTGGCTGGACTTATCTTTAAGCTTAGAAATATCCCATTGTTTCTTTTCTTTCATCTGTAAGCTTTTGAACCTTAATTCACAACGTATGATGGGTTATGGTCGCTGTCGACGTCAGCTCCCTGGTAACTTCTACTAAATTTCACCTGGTTCTTAAATCTTTACTTTACTAATATGTCTATCAGGGCTCTCCTTTGGTCTTCCGGAGATTTATAGGTGTATCTACTCCTTGGATGGTGTTTGAATATAGTATTCGTTATAACTAATTTATGCTGTATACAAAACTCTACTAGTCTTTCGCCTCTTTCAATTCTTCTTACCAATCTGTATTTACCAACATAATTTCCTTCAGCTCTTTCTCCGGCAGTTGCATTCTAGTCACCAACTAAAAGAAGGTTTTCTTCCCCTTTTATTTTAGCTATAGGTTCAGTTAGGTCTTCATAACATTTCCCCACCTCTCAATTTACCGCTGATGTTGTCGGCATATAAATTTGTACTAATATATTAGATTTTTGATATTAGATAATTTTGTATTACAATATTCTTTGGTTTAGTTTCGATACGTACTAAAATTAATCGGTCATTATATTGCACTAATCCCTTTACTCTGTTTCCTAGTTTTTTATGTAAGATACTGCAAAATCCACTATATACTGGTCTAGTGTTTGCTGTTCCAGAATGAATTATCTCATAATTTCAACTCCAAAAGTCTCATGCGTGTGGCCATATCATATCTGCTATACCAAATACATGTAAATCCATCCTTTCCATCTCCATGATCAAGTTATTTAACTTTACACTCTGGAGTCAGGTTCAGGAGTAACATTCTAGGTAATGATTCTTCTCTGCTTATTTCTTGAATTTGCTTCTTTATCTATCCCCCTCACCTTCGAAAATCAAAAATATTTCACCTTCGGAAAAATTTACTATTGTATAAGCTAGCATCATCTTGAGCTGCTGATACTTATATATACTTATGGGATATACCAATAGATCTTCAATGAAGTGGTATCCCTTTGCCTTCTTCATCATATGCAGTTGGCCAATTAGTGGCTCATCCGCCTTTAGGGGAAGTTTCTTGCCCCAAGGGCTTGAGAGAGCCCTCGATAAACCTCTTCCCGCTCATCCGCTCTTTAAAGAGATCGTTAGCACTTGGTAGAGGGAGACTCCATATACCGGAAATCATTCGGTCAATTGTAAAATGGGTCCATTTTACAACTGGTTGTCATCCCAGCCTCATGATAATTGCATACCCTAATCAGTTAATTTTAGAAGTTACTTCAAATAATTTTAGTAATTTTATATGAAATTCTAATGCCTGTTTAACGCCCTAGATTAATCGCTAATGGCTCCGTCGAGAGCCTTTAACGACCATACTTTATCTACATGTCAGTGTTCTAAAACCATATGTAGTTAGCAAATTTCTAAGAAAATAAGATCATTCTATAATAGGTCTCAAGATAGGATTCTTTGAATGAATATGTAGAAACCGGCAGTTTAGTAATATTTAGACCTGATTTGATACCAGATTTGAAACCCGATTTGATGTGGAAATGAAATAAATATGTTTAAAAAAGGGTTTCTAAACTACTAATATAACAAAAACTAGAGAAGTAAGTGGAATACGAAAAATCTATAAAGGTCGTAATTCACTAACTCACTACTATAAAACATCCTCATATATTTATAAAAATGGAAATTATTAATTCTTATAAAAAAACACGGCTTTAATTATGTATAAATTTATACGCACGGGCATTTTCGTGAAGAATTGGTCAGGTTCATGAATTTATGAAATTCCTGACAAAATAAGTGTTCTTATAGTTTCACTAAGATTTAAAATGTTATAATGAATGATGTTCACTAAACAAAATGAAAATAAACCAGTGTTTAGTGTTTATCCAACGAGTTTACGAGTTTTCATAGGGAATTAACTTTTCATGACAATATCACGAAGAAAGGGTACCAAAAGAAAAGATGTATCACCAATTGGCCTGTTGCTGGTTTAGGCCATGCACCATCTATTTATTCACCTTTGCTGCTTTTTTTTTGACATTTTTTTTTTTGTTTGAAGACGTAGCAAGAAGCACTTTCAGTTACCTCCAGTTCTTTTGTCACAGTGCAAACATTTGGTCCTTTGCGCTTCTTCTGTGGTGGAGTTCTCTGTTTGTGGAGTTTATGGTCTTGTACAATTCCACTCTTTCCTGTATTTGATATTCTATCGGTGCAACTCCAGCGATGATTAGTACGGCGTCCCTAGATATTGTTCTGTATGCGCTGCATACTCGAATGGCCTTTTTTTTGTACAGAAGCGAGCATGTTTTTAATGTTTGTTTTCGTAACGGCTCTTGCCCAGACCGGAGCTCCGTACAGCATAGTTGATTGGACCACCGAGCAGAGCAGCCTTCTCTTACTACTTTTTGGTCTACTAGTATTGGGCATTAGTTTTTCCAAAGCTGAGGTGGTTTTCAGGGCCCTTTCCGTAATTCTTTTGGCGTGCTCCTTGAAGGAGAGCTTTCTGTCAATGGTTACTCCGAGGTATGTAATTGCTTCTTTGGGAGTGATTTCTACCTCTTTAATTTTTAAAGTAATAGGTCCAACGGTTCTGTTGCCTATTAACAGTACAGCTTCTGTTTTTTGGGGAGCCGATTTTAATCCTTTTTTTCAGCCATTCGTCCACTTGTTTCACGTACATGTTTGCGCGACTCATTATCTCTTCCTATGTCTTCCCTATTGGAACAATGGCTAGGTCGTCGGCGAATCCTATTATTTGCACTCAGTCCGGCAAAATTAGTCTCAACACGTCGTCGTACAGGATATTCCACAATGTAGGACCCAGGACTGAGCCCTGTGGAACACCACTGTACACTTCGTAATCAGCGATTACAGTACCAACTTCCAATAAAATTCTCCTGTTGGATAGACAGCTGTGAAGTAATCTCAAAAGGAATGGGGCAGAGTTCCTGCTAGTCAGTTCTTCAATGTTATTTCGCCATGCGACCGAGTTGAATGCGTTTTTTACATCGAGGGTTATCAATGCGCTAATCTTCCGTGTTGTCGGCGTACCAGCTGAGGCATTCTCTGCTATTCCAACAACTCTCATGATAACATCTCCCGTCGATCTTCCTTCCCTGAACCCATATTGTCTGTCCGAGAGCTGTTAGCCTTTGTCAAGCTCTGTCTTGATTCTATCAAGTAACATCTGTTCAAGGAGCTTTCCTGCTTCATCGAGTAAGCAAATGGGGCGGCTGTTTGGCTGGCTGGTTACCACAATTTTGATAATTTCTGGAGGAAGGTTATCTGGACCTGGTATTCTGCCGTTTCTAAGTCGTTTAGTGGCGCTATGTAGTTCTTCCCTAGAAAATTCCAATACTTCGTTCTCTTGCGGTAGTTCCCATTCTAGCTTTTCGTGAGTTGAAAAGAGAACCTTCACCACTTCTATCATCTGTTCCATCGTTCGTTGCATGTTCAAGTGCCTTACCTTGAGCTCCCGTGCAGCAATCGAATACGCGTCAGCCCACACATTTGTTTCAATTTTATTACAAAGTTGTCGCCAGTGTTCCCTTTTGGCTTGGTTGATCTCAGTACGTAGCGCCTTTTTCGATGTGAAATGCAAGTTTCTATGCATTTCTACTGACTCTGCGTTTGCCTTTCTTTTAAGTTTCCGCTAGTAGGTACGTATTGCGGCAATACACGAGGCTCTCATTTGGTCAATCTTATCGCCCCACCAATATACTTGTTTTCAAAAATCTTTATTGAATTGTCTTTATAGGCAGCTTATTAACAAATTGAAGATTTTTATGTTTCCTGAAATTGCTTGAATATCCTAGTATGAACAAAAATGTACATTTAAAAACCTATTTATCACAGATCCACTAAGAAAGTTTATTGTAACTTTACCTTTTGAGTGCCAAATTTATCGTTGAGAATTATCTAAAAATGCCACGCTGCTAGAGGAACATGGAAATTATAAAATATATTTCATTTTTCGAAACATTTAATTTACGTATTTCAAATACAAAAAAATAATGCTATAATTTCAAAATAAGTGAAAAATAGTATGACCCCTAATTCTTTTACCCACAAACCCTATCTTATGTTGCCCAATACATAATCCATGAAGCTCCTTTTTGCACTTGGAACAAATGAGGTTCGATCCCCTTACTAGTCCCCATCTTTGTTACTACAAACAATACATCTCAAATTGCGACCTGGTCATTTCTCTAAACCTAAACCGATATCTTTTGAAACAATCTTACTAGTTGCAGGATTCCTCTTTTCCGCCTACCGATCTTGTTCTATACTTTCTATTATTGACGATGTGAACATGCAACGTGACATTACTCTATCATTGCTACTTTCTTTGTAGATGATATAAGCATTATGGACCATCCTTCCAAAATGTAAAAGACAACTTTCTTCCAGTATTTCACTGTTCTCCTTTCATCAAAATGTGTAAAGACATCGGAACCGTCAACTTCTTTGTTGTAATAACGAATTTGTTATAAGCTATGATAATGGATGGCTTCGTTTTTTGAATTTCGTGTCGTCTGCGCTTTTTTGTAAGTATTGTAGTCTCAGCAATAGCCTTAGTCGATATAATTAACACGGAAAATGTTTATGATTTTTCTCTCGATATCCACAAAAAATGAAATATTTGGCATGTCCCACATTCATGAATTTTACATTGTTTGGAATACCCGTTTGGAATATAGCTAGTATGCTTATGCAATTATTTTGATAAACTTGTGCTGGTAAAGAAATTATGAATATATGAAATCCCTTACATATGGTGGTACAGGAATCTCAGATTTGCATGGTCAACCAATTGCTGAAATTTTGCACATGGATCATAATTTTTATGACCTGACGGAAACAAATTTGTGTTAACCAAATGAAAAAGCTTTAAAATATGCTGAAAACGGCTTGAAAACATCTTTCCGAACCATGTCTATCAATATGTCTTGAATTTTTAGGCCAGTGTGCAAAAATATTTCATCTTCTAGTTAAATCCATTTCCAATAATACAGCTACAAATGTTTAGATTTCCATAAATGATACAAGTTTCCTTTCTTTGGCCCTTGCGTGAGGTGACATTATTTGATAAGAATTCAAGAAATCTGGCGCATATCTGTTGGTTTCTTTTACATTCTTTACATTCTTTATTCTTAAACAAATATAGATCATGTGTAAAAAATAATTTGAAATATTCAATTGATTTTGACTCAAGCCAAAGACCTTTTTTCAATATGACCAATTCAGTTTGACCATTCAGTTTGACCATTTGTAAAAATTTCAGAAGAAACCTGAAAATGAGTTATTCAATACCCAATAAATATGTTTTTTTTACTATTTGATGTCGGGATCATGAGCTACTGTTAAGCCTAAACCAACTTCTAAAAAATGTGAAAGATTCAGTGCATAAAATCATTCAAGAATGAATAGAGGTGTGGTATTAAAGGAAGTGTGGTATTCCGACAAGACAACCAAAGCACTGTATTGAAGAACTTATGAAACTTAACCATAAAACCTTTGACCATAAATTCAATTACTATTTGGGAATAGAGAGACTTTATTATTGATGAAAGAGATGAGCCCAATATGATTCTGACTTCAACTGACAAGAAGCTAGAAAAGATAAAAAAACGTTCTCTAAATCTAAAACAAACCTGAAGCTAAAGAATTAAGACAAAAGGCGCCTGAAAACAATACATGGACTTGAGTTGTGTCAAGAAAGTCAAGAATTAGTAGGTACTTATTTCCAGCTTTTGTAGCACTTTCAGTGCTGCTAACATAGAAGAAGATTTGTAGTGACATTATCAAAGACGAAAAGCGATCTAATAGAGCTCACAATGATGGTCCGGAACACGCCACCAGCGAGGCTTTATTGTCGTTCCCCGGGACCAATACATCATGCTAGTCGATTGGCGAACCTGCTATATACTACTACTGCTAGTTAACCAAAAGGGAAGAAAACAAATTATTCAATATGTGGGTTTCGATGCCCTAATTTACACTAAGATTTGGATCGAAACACCTTGGGCAGTAGATGACTTGCCGATTAACGACTTGCAACGTAAAGTAAGGTAAAGTTGAACGATTAATTCCAAAATTAGGGCAGCAGCCAGGGGTGTCTTAAAGCTTCACTTTTGGTATTAATCTGATGAACTGGTAGCCCATGCCTTATTTTCTAACAAGGTGTCATGTAACGAGAAAATGGTCATTCTTCAAAGGATGGATGTTTAAGGTGGTTCAAGATTAGTAAGAGGTAGTTCTCCTAAACTTTCCGCTGAAGCCACCTTAGAAGTCCTTGCGTCACAAAGAACATTGCACGTGCTCTTTGTTCTAAAAATTATTTACTCATCCTTGCAATTACTTTCTGAGACTTGGGGCGATAATGTTGATTACCTTAAAGCAAACGTTGCATAAGAAATTTGCGTGTGGTCAACGATACTGCGGAAAGATGTGTCAAATTATTAGAAGATTATAATACGATGCTTGCCAAAATCAAGGAAGAAAAACAATTTATACTTCATGTAATGGAATATTCAGGTTGAAAAAACAGAATATTTTTATTATTATTATTAATATTTTACGTCCTACTTTGTCGCATATATTTTGTGTGTTCTTAAATACTATTTTGGAATAAAGACAATCTATTTTTGAGAAAAGATAAGATAGGGGCTGAAATTTAATAAAGAATACCTTAGGTTTGTGTAACAAAACTACGGGGTAGGTACTTTCTACATTAACTACATTTTTTTTTCGCCATATTTGCGTGAACCACCCTAAGGTGGAGCATGTTTTGGTCCAAGCTTTTCACCAGAAACATGAGAAAGATTAACTTTTAATAGATTACGTTTTGTTAATCTTTTGCTAATCTAATCGTTTGTCAAATGTTTTTACAAACTAGAAAGGAAATTCAAAAAATATAAATACAAATATTTTACATTATTTTTTATATATTTTACAATATCACCTTAAAAAAATTTTGTGCGCTTCGTCCACTGCGGAAAGTGAACTCTCAACATAATGAATTCTCAACATAAAGATATAATGTTGTTTCACTAAAAAGACACGGGGAGTGTGTAACCCTGACTTTCTAATTCCAATTCCAAAAAAACAAGAATCGACTAGTATGAAACAATCATGTTAGTTTGTGCAGGGGCAAACAAGAGATCGCGCTCCTAGAATTCTCGACCAGTCTTTCGAGGAGCCCTCCGTGGCAGGCACTTTCGGAGCAACCACTTTAGGATTTTATACGAACTATACGAAGGACGGAGAGCAGAGAGCTCTCTTTTCATGCCGGAAACCAATTTTCCGGCATGTAAAAAGAAACAAAAAGATCGAGGGTTTTATGAAAACACGGATATAAATTTGGCCTGGTTTGAGGAGAAACTCGTCTACTTGTACGGAAAACCGAATTAAATGGGCATTTAATTCAGCATTTTCCAGCCATTCAAGGCCATATGTGTGAACGGAATAATTCCCGCCTTACTACAAAAGGAAAGGAGAGATTAATGCTGTATCTTCTAAAGATCTTTTTTAGGCTTTAGGCTACATACTGGTGCTATAGTGAAGGCCTGAGGTGGTACTTATACCGAAGATGTGGAAACAAGACACCACTCAACAGAAATTATGTATAAACAAATATATTTTGTTGATACAAAGGAATATGCCTTGAGTGTAGACAATGAAGAAGCCTTTGACAACACCTCGCATGAGGCTGTCAAATCAGCTTGAAAGAAGGAATATCGACAGCATTACCTGAAAGTAGATGGAAGAAAAGCTGAGAACTAAAACGGCAGAGGCACGTGTGGGAAAAGACATCATCAAATCTTCACAAATCGATAGTAGCCACAGGGAGGAGTGTTACAAAGACTGATGTGGAGCCTGGTAATCGATGACTTTCAGCCTATGCGACCGATACTTTAAATCTCAAAGTTACGCCGATGATATAGTGATCATAGCAGCCAGAGGGACGTTTGAGGAACGCTGTGTGAAATTCTACAGCGAGGCTTCAAAGCAAATAATAGATGGTGTCAAAAAGTGGGACTAATCTCAACCCGACAAAACCCCTGTGATACCCTTTACTTGGAAGAGAAGAATAAATTGCCAGCAGCCCATAATGTTAGATGGTAGAACAGTAGAATACAAACAGGAGATAAAGTATCTGGATATAACACTAGATAGCAAGCTCCTATTGAACAAGTGCGCTGAGGAAATTGTAGGCATGTGTCCACATTACAAGGGCGATGGGGTCATGCGGGACAACAGGAATAGAACTAACTCCGTCGAACACGGTCGTAGAAGGGTTCGGCGATTGTTGGGTTCAGCAAGGAAGGAATAGGCAGAGGTGGAATAATCGGGAGCAGAGCCACTACAACAGCCTTACTGCCAAGAACCCGTGGCTGGTAAATCCCGATTTCATCCCCATTTCGTAATCTCCCCATTTCGTAAAAAGCTACACAGCAATGTGTATCAGCGAAGCCGATTGGAGAGACGAATCCTAAGCATATCACATTGAGCAACTTGCTATCAAATGGTATACAGATGGCTCGAATACAAAGGATGGTACTAGTGCAGGAATGTTTGGACCTCGTACCAATTACTTTGGATCCGTGGAAATCTACCCAGGTATCAGCTAAGCAGAGTTACAGGCAATCTAGGGATGCGCACAATTTATAGGAACTATTGCAAAAAACGAATTACTATCCTGTAAGATAGCCAAGTATCCAAGAAGGCAATTAGCTCATACATCATCGGATCCAAACTGATATGTGACTGAATGGGAAAGCTAAAAAGGCTCAGCAGTGAAAATAAAAAAACACTATACTGGGTAGCATAATACGCTGGTATAGATGAAAATGAAGAATCCTATCACCTAGCTAACAAGGGATCTAGTAATCCCTTTATAGGTTCAGATCCCTCTTGTGGTATGAGTATGAACACCATTTGAAAAAAATTTCAGGGCTAAGACAATCCAAAGTAATGCTGGGATCTTTTAACCAGGAAAGAACAAAATTTTGCTAGAAGCTAAATAGGAACAAGCTTAGAATTCTGTCAGGAGTCCTGTCGGGATACTGTAGACTTAGAAAACATCTCAAGAGCTTAGGCCGAGGGAAATTTGACAAGTTGACAAGTTGCATGTTCTACAACTCAGCAGAGGAACCCTCATACATCTGCTCTAAGACTACGGAGCATTGCTCTAAGACTGCGGAGCATTGCTCCGCAAGAGACAAATGTACCATGGAGGCCACTGCTTGATCGAAGAGTAGTTGTTATCCTTGAGTCCCACTCAAATTCTGGAATTCCTAAAAGACTCAGGACTAGAGCAGGCGCTATAAATATTGTAAGTATACCAACGATTAGAGGAAGAGGGTGGGGAACAATAGATGTATAAAGGTCGCAGTGCAGGTCACCACCGAAATCTACAATCTTGGCACTCAAAGGGTAAAACATGAAAATGATACTTATTTTATGCATAAATCTACTACATAAATCTATAAAATTGTGAATTGATATTTCAAATTACCAAATTATAAGATATTGTTGTTTTATTACCTCTAAAAGTATGTAATTACTTTTTATATAACGTCGATTTAATCGGTTTTTTCGTTTAGTTTCTTTACACACATTTCTCATTTAAACTAAGTTTCTCGCTCAACCTTTTCAAAGAGATAATTGTTTTAGCCTTAACTATATGAAACGACATTTAAAATTATTTGAATAAAACTAATTTTGTGATTTGTTTCATGTGATTGTCATTGTCATTATGTGACAATCACATGGAACAAATCACAAAATGAGTTATATTCAAATAATATATACTTTTTCATATCGCATCAACATAAAATGCACTAAATAAAGATCGTTCAATAATTCTTCCGTGAAATATCGCTAATAGAGGTTTTTATATAAAACCATCTGGAGGATCGAAATTATCTTTACTTTTAAATTGTATGAATTATATGAAAAATTTTGTTAATTTAAACATTTTTCAAAATATATTTGCTTACCATTCGATGGCGTAAAACGCTATAGTAAACGTTATAGTTATAATTAGAAGCAAAGGCTTCAGAAATAAGTAAAGCGGGAGTTCTAGAGGTCAAGGGTTTTTCTTTAAGCTCTGCCTTTCCTTTAAAAGATGAGATTTATATATTGATATAAGCACATAAATTGCCGTATAAAATTAATATTGTTAAAACCATACTTAATAAAGTCGGAGCACAGCCTGAATATATAATATATATATATATATATATATATATATATATATATATATATATATATATATATATATATATATATATATTTGTATATATTTTTTTTTGGAGCTCTATAATATTCCTTTTGGGACTACCAAAACAAATGTTATGTGATACTCAGTTATTAGTTTTTAGTCCACCCTCGATTTCACTATTCACTACTATTCAGTTAACGCAAAAACATGACTCTACAAAACAACGTTATCTTTCTGGTTTCTTGTTGAGTGCCATGAAGGTGGACTGAAAGATAGTAAATAACTGACAAGTTTCACATAAGATTTGTTTTGGTAGTCATAAAAAACTCAGAATGTTATTGAGCTCCGGAAAGGTTGAATATATTTATATATTCAGGCAGTGTTCCGACTTTATTAAGTTTTTATAATATAAATTAATTTATGATTTTAGGCAGAATTTGCGATATTGATTCAGTAAACACGGATTGAATTTAAAAACGAAAAACACAACGAATTAATATTCTTACTTTTTTGTACTGTGATATCACATTCAATTTTGAACATTATTACATCCATACTTGGGACGCGATTTTCGACTTTTCAAACTTTTTGATTGGAGCTGGCGGGAGTGTGTAATAAAAATTTCCTACATTTCATATCAGAATAATTTGTTGAAAACTACATATTTTCCCCATATTAAATTAAAATTTCTACCCCAAATGCAAACTTTGTCCCTGGAATGCTGAAAACCACCTCTGAAAGCCGTAGTTTGCTCGTTCCTTTTTTACATAAACCTCATTTAAATCATCTCTCCGAATAAACAAATTTTTTAGTTGTGAAAATTCATAATGAACACTTAAGAAAGTCACACTTTTTTATTGTTTTTAATTTCAAAAGAAAATAATATTTTGCAACAAACACAAATCATCTTAAATCTTAACTAGCTGATAATTCTTTCCATTGTACCTGCTTTAGAGCAATAAATCTTGTATGCTGGATGTTACTTCACCTTTATCAGAACTACTACTACTACGTAACTACAAATCAGGAACAGTTTTATTAATTAGTAGAAAGGGTTTTATAATAGTTCTACTGTGTAATGATATATTATGTTACAATGTATATTAATGATATTATTTGAATACATTTTTTGAAAATAATATAAACGCATTTCTTCATATCATATACAGGGTTATTACAAAAGAAATAGACACTTTCAATGTTTTATTAATCCAAAACTAATAACGTTATTATGAATTCGTTTAAACTATTTTACACAGTGATTCTTAAAGTTTACTTTGGGAACTCAGGTGCTCAAGATGGGCTCCTCCCGTCACACGGCACACATCAAGGCGATAGTCTAGAACATTCCAAACCCGGTGTAACATATCTGCTTTGACACTTTCCACAGCTCTCGTGTTACGTTGTTTTAACCCATCTAAATCACTAGGAAGCTAAGGAATATAAACCAGGCCTTTCTCAAAACCCCATAGCAAAAATCACACGGTGTAAGATTGCGATTCATTGGTGGCCACCGTAGGAGAACGCGGTTGTCGGCTATTGCATGGCCTATCCAGCGCTGTGGAAGTGTGTCGTCCAGATAATTTCTATCGACACGGTGCCAGTAGAGAGGCGCTCCATCTTGTTGGAAGATAAAGTTCCTCGCGTCCTCATGTAGTTGAGGCATCTACAAATTAATCAACATTTGATAATATTTAGCTCCAGTTACTGTGTTTTCTGGAAAAAGAAAGAACCATACATACACTTTTGTGCGAGATACAGCACAGAACACATTCACTTTTGGAGAATCACGCAAATGCTCTACCAACACTCTCGGAGGTTCAGTCCCCCATATTCGGAAGTTGTGTTTATTCGCCTTGCCGCTTATGTGGAACGTTGACTAGTCACTGAAAATTATCCACTCGCAAAACTCATCTTCTTCATTAAGTTGCAGCATTGCATTGCAAAAATCTTTACGTTTAAGCTTGTTATCTTCACGTAGATGCTGTACCAACTGCTAAATGTAAGGCGTCAGTTTTAGTCGGTTACGAAAAATTGCCCACACAGTTGGTTGCAGAATTAGAAGTTCCTAACTTGCACTTGTTGTTGACATTTGTGGACTTCGTTGGCAATCAGCACGAACACATTCCACTGTTTCTTCTGACACACGAGCTCTTCTTGGACTTTTGCCTTTACATAAACACCCTGTCGTTTCAAATTTAGTGTACCAATCGTAGATCGACTGTCTAATAGGTGGTGATTTTCCAAAACGTGTTCGAAAATGTCGTTGGACAACAGTTTCGGAGTTCGTTTTGGCAAATTCAAGCACGCAATATGCTTTCTCAGTAGAGTTTGCAGCCAACGCAACTATTATGCCTGCGCAGTATTACCAACTGTACTATCGAGACTTCTACAGTTCCTCAATCTGACAGCACAAAATGCATGTCAATATCACAAATAGTTTTTATTTTATACAACACCAAAGGTGTCTATTTCTTTTATAATAAGCCTGTATTTCTATTTCTAATTTTGATTTCTAATAGTTATATATTATTTGAAATATAAAATAATTAAAAGTTTTCTAGATTTTTTTTAACATTTCAAATAGCATGAATTAATATTGTATAAAGAGTTCAAACCAATAAAGAGATCTCTTTAAGAGGTATCGAGAAGAATAAGTTATTTTATCAGTCACGACTTTAAAACAAACGCCTATTTTTATATGTCAATTTTTCAATATATAATACACAAACTTTTTAAACTAAATCACTAATAATTTATTTTTAGAAAGTCTATGAAAAATCTTCATGGTTCATGTGTAGAGTTATTACCTCTATATATTCTATAAGAATCTAGTTACATTATAAATACTTGGAAAAACAGTCAACAAGTTAAGTAAAATGTTCCTTTCGATTTGCAATAAAAATTCTATATGAATGGTGGCCAACGTTTTGCATGGCATGTGCCAATTTTTTGAGTATGCTTAATTCATACGCGCCATATAACTCTACAATATTTTATGCCAACTTATGTTCATGGTTAGGGATTGGAAAATAGAGATAAAACGATCACTCACTGAGAGTGAGAACAGCTTGTAACTTGGAGTTGTCTGTTCTCTCTGCTTGCCTCTGCATTTCCTAGGCCTGGCGAATGTTTAATAGCTTTTTTAATAGAACAGCAAACAACAAACACACAAATCGCTCTCACAAAAACTTCTATTAATGATTGTTTTATATCAATAATTTTTTATAAGAGGTTTATTTTGTTAGAAACGAGACTAGTACATATTAATCGAATTTTTTGGAATGGAATAGTTATTGTGGATGGAAGAGTTGAAATGAATGGAATAGTTCCTAAAGGAGGAATAATTGATGAGGGTGGAATTGACACATGATATATGTGGAACGTGAAGTTGTATATGAAAAATTAAGCAGAATTGCGAGCTGCGCGATTCTTGTAGAAAGTGCATCAGCTTCGGTTGTATGAGTTGAAAGATGTACAACTCCTACTGCACAAAATATTAACTAATAATTCATTCGTCACATATAATTTTACTGCTGTCAGATTTGTAAAATATAGTGTTGCCAATTGTCTGACATCAAAGTGACTTTAATTTAAGGAGTGATGAAAAGCTCCCAACGTTCATAAAAAAAGTTACTATATCTAAAGATGGGATATTAGTTAGTAAAGTGTACAACATGGACGATAAATAATCAGCTGTGGAGTAAAAGTTACTGAAAATGTAACTAAAACTTTCATAACCTTTAAATTAATTAACTGACATTGATATTGTCAACTTTGACAATCTGTCCGCTTCGCGGCGGGCAACCTAATCTAACCGGGGTTACACCAACGGTCGTTGCAACACTGTCCTATATTGGATCGAGAGTTCGCGCTGCCGAGCGTTTGTTGTCATGATTTATCTGCCCGCCTCGCGGCGGGCGACCTAATCTAAACGGGGTTACACCAACGGTACTTGCAACACTGTCCTATTGTGGATCGAGAGTTCGCGATGCCGCGCGAATGTTGTCTTGATTTATCTGTCCGCTTCGCAGCGGACAACCTAATCAAACCGGGGTTAAACCAACGATCTTTGCAGCAATGTCCTATATTGTCCGGATCGATAGTTCGCCCTGCCGCGCGTATGTTGTCTTGATTTATCTGTCCGCTTCGCGGCGGGCAATCTAATCTAACCGGGGTTAAACCAACGGTCCTTGCAACACTGTCCTATATTGAATCGAGAGTTCGCGCTGCCGAGCGTATGTTGTCTTGATTTATCTGCCCGCCTCGCGGCGGGCAACCTAATCAAACCGAGGTTAAACTAACGGTCCTTGCTGTCCTATATTGGATCGAGGGTTCGCGCTGCCGCGCGTATGTTGTCTTGATTTATCTGTCCGCTTCGCGGCGGGCAACCTAATCTAACCGGGGTTAAACCAACGATCCTTGCAACACTGTCCTATATTGAATCGAGAGTTCGCGCTGCCGAGCGTATGTTGTCTTGATTTATCTGCCCGCCTCGCGGCGGGCAACCTAATCAAACCGGGGTTAAACTAACGGTCCTTGCTGTCCTATATTGGATCGAGGGTTCGCGCTGCCGAGCGTATGTTGTCTTGATTTATCTGCCCGCCTCGCGGCGGGCAACCTAATCTAACCGGGGTTGAATCAACGGTCCTTGCAACACTGTTCTATATTGGATCGACAGTTCGCGCTGCCGGGCGTATGTTTTCTTGATGTATCTGCCCGCCTCGCGGCGGGCAACCTAAACAAGCCGGGTATACACCAACGGTTCTTGCAACACTGTCTTATATTAGATCGAGAGTTTGCGCTGCCGCTCGTATGTTGTCTTGATTTATCTGTCCGCTTCGCGGCAGGCAACCTAATGTAACCGGGGTTAAACCAACGGTTCTTTTTCACATTGACCTTTATTAAATCGAGAGCTTGCGCTGCCGCGCGACTTGGTCTTCATGTGATAATTTAAGACCAGATATATCAAGACCACACACGCGCGTATGTTGTCTTGATCAGGTGAATCAATACCAGATATATCAAGAACACATACGCGCTGCCGCGGTTATGTGGTCCTGGTCAGAAAAAAAATTCCGTGTCTAGGCTATCGGCAACGAAAATACCAAAATATAAATGTCAATAGAAAAATCTATAAGCTACGCCGAACTGAAGGAATTTTGAAAACAACTGTCCAAGTTTTCAAACTATAGTTATTTGAATGTCTGACCTCGTGTGAGACTTTGAGATTGAGGAGCGGTGACCGCTGCCAAATAAAATATTTTGCAAAACTAATTGAGGGATATCATAGACTGACTATTTCTCTATAAATGTGTGAAATTTTATTGTTCCACGTTGTATGAAACTTACTAAAATAATTTTTTAAACAAATCCAGATATGTCAATCACGAATTTCAACCAAAAACGAACACGAAAATTAAAAAAAATTCTATTCTATTCTAAGTGTATTAACATTTAAGTGATTTCAATTAAACTTGTACTGAATGTGCGTATGCACCAGAAGTATCAGTTGACAAAATTTGAACGCTCCCACTCCAATGGGGACGTCGTGAAGAATGATTTTTTCTTCAAACCTTACTTGCAAATATCTCGTGAACGCCTCAAGCCAGAAAATTATAGCCGCTATATCCGCATTTAAGATGTCGATGTCTACAAAAAAGTATTTTTTGCAAATTTTGTAAAAACCTTCGGTTTAGTCGGAAAAGTAAAAAATATAAAATCCAAAAATTTATCCTAGACCCCTTCTCCGAATTTCGTTTTTCAATTTACATGGGTTTAAATGAGCTCTTCCGCCAAAACGGTTCGCCATGGAAAAATGAAAATGACACAACTTTTAGATGAAAATCTGCTCTCTAAAATAGCGCTAAATTAATGTTTCTTAGACTCCGGAAAATTGGACAAAAAATATATTTGCAAGTATTTCTTTATTAAAAAAGATCCTGTGTCAAGGCTATCGACCACAAATATGTCAACTTCAATAGAAACATGTACAATCTATATAAAACGTATGTAAACTTTACAAAATTTAATGCGTTTGTAAAAAGAAAGTGCGCTCTATAGATCTGTGTTAAAATTATTTCATGCAAACCCAAGGAAATGAGGCATAAGATTTTTCGAAGACGAGGCAGAAAAGTATACGACATTTTTAAACGCTCGTCATGTCGTGGCTATCAGCCGCAAAAAGTTTGCATGCAGCACATTTCAATAGGCTTCAATGAGCACTATTCGATTTTAAAAAGAAAATCCGGAAAAATTTCGAAATGGCTTTTCCTTCAGCCGTCAAGTGGTAGAAGTGACGGTTTCTCAACAATAACACTTTTAGATTCCAAGTTGAATGTGTAATTTTTAACTATTCTTGTAGAAAACTCGTAATTCTGACCGTTTGGAAAATGGATTTTAAATTACCAGATGATCCAAAAACTTACATCGTCCCCCATGTAAAATTAGCCGAATCAAGAATCTCCAATCAGAAATTTCTAAAACAATAGTTTTCTTTTATAAAATCAGTAAAAACTCTAATCAAATATGGCCGAGCTTGCTTTTACTCACGTAAAAGTGTGAATTTGCTGGAATATTCCATTGTTTCTAATATAGAATTTTCCAACTTTAACAAATCTGAGAAAAAAATTTCGCGGGCACCATTCACCACGGAAAATGGAAAGAAACTTCTGTGGGGCGGAGATGATTATGCAACCGTTGCTAGCCACCCCGAATCCTGGCAAATGAATTGCATTTAAAAAAATCCTGGTAAACCGGTTTGCAAAGGAATGATAAAATTTGCTCCGCTGGTAGAGGAAAGTTTACTCTATCGATTCATGCTAGAAGAATTTATTAGAAATGTAGGGAAAAGAAAAACGCAAATGTTTAAAAATCAAGTAAACAGTTGGAGGGCTGATTTCAAAGGTCGGCCACGTCTGGACCGTCAGCCGCAGAAATTTCATGCAGCATATTTTAATAGAACTAGATGAGTTGTATTCGAATTTGAATCGAAAATGTCAATAAATAGTGGCTGATGTGAAATGCCTTCTGCAGTGAAATGGTAAAACTGAAAGCTTTTCGCCAATAACTATGTTGATATACATTAGATAAGACGCGTGTTGTACCGTTGGAATCTAAATTCAATTTAAAAGCTCCAATTATTCTTAAAAAAACTCGTAAATATTGCGGTTTATGAAATAAATTTTAGAATTCAAATGTGAACATAAGCAACTGTGTCTGATGTAAAATGGTCTGAATTTTGAGAATCTGCTAAAAGGAGAGTGTAAAAACTTTGTTTTCTTGTAGAAATTTGTGAAAAATTGCGAATTTTGACGTTGCTATGTGTTGCTAATCAAGAGGCAGAGTGGTCGAAATCTGCAATTTAGAGATTTGAAGATATCTCTTTGAATTTGATTTGAATTTCAACCTAACACTTTTTTTTTCGCTTCCATTTTCCGCCGCACCGGGTGAACCGACGGTCGCGTACTTTTCCACATGCCGTCAAAAAACGTGAAATCGAGCCGCGGACCAAAATTGCTCCTCAAAGGTGCTAGAAACGATCTCCTATTTTTGGCACCTGGAGGACGCCGTGTGGGACTTGCGTGCGGCATACGGACACGGGTCGACCCGTTCAGTTTTACAACAGAAAATGACAATTTTCCGTTTCGACGCGCAAGAGGAACGGAGTTTTTGAAGAAAAAGTGAAAAATTTAAAATGCACCTACAGCCGCCCCCTGCGGGGCGGAGCTTTGTAAGGCTCGTCAAAAAAACCTTATTTTTTGTTCAATTCACCGGAAAAAATCAAGTAGTAAACCGCATTTTTACACAATTTTTCTTAATTAAAAAAAATCTTGATTTTTTACGCCTTTTTAGTTCAGGGAAGGGATCTTACTCGATTAGTATATTTCAACTAGTACATATTGAATGTATTTCTTGGATGAAATGTTGATGAAGATGGAATAGTTGCTGTAGGGTGGAATAGTAGAAGAGGGTGAAATAGTTGATGAAGATGGAATAATGTGGAGAATTTAGAGGTGCACGCCACTGGTGACGATGAAAGAATCATGTGGTACTTTAATTTGGCAATTGTTCTGCCGGTTGGCGGAATGCAACCCTGTATGGAAAATTTAAAGTTGCATTCCACTGGCGCTTTCATCGCCACCTGGTACGGCATGTGGTAGACTATAGTTAATTGTAAATATACTGGCAGAGTGTGCCAATGAAAGCGATTTAGAAGCGTTGCCTAGCAATAGAGTTTTTGAAATAATATGCCATTCAAAACCAGCTTTATTTTTAAATTGACAATGATTTATACAGTCACATAGACGATGCCTACTCAAAGTGATAATAACATCCACTTTGCGACAGTTTTACTAATTAAATTTCCGTATCCCTCCATTGATTTAATTAGTAAAGCTGTCCCAAAGTGGATGTTATTATCACTTTCAATTTATTTTTAAATTTCACACACTACTGTGCAAAAAAGGAGGCGGTAGTCATTTAATAATTCGAAAAAAAAGTATTGTGCCACATTGCCTTAAACTTTTGGATCTTAATTTAACAGATGAAGACCACATACGCGCGGCGCTGCCGCGCGTTTGTGGTCTTGATTTATCTGATAAAGACCACATACTGATAAAGACCATTATCTGATAAAGACCATTACGCTGTCCACAAAAAAATATTCTTTGCAAATGTTGTAAAAACCTTCGGTTTAGTCGCAAAAGTAAGTCGCCCTTCTCTGAATTTCTTTTTTGAATTTTTTCGTTTGCAAAAAGAAATTTCGACGAAACGGTTTGCTTAGGAAAAATGAAAATGATATAACTTTTAGATGAAAATGGGCTCAATAAAATAGCACTAAATGCATGTTTCGTAGACTCCGGAAGATTGGACAAAAAAATATATTTTCAAGTTTTCAATAAGTATTTCTTTATTAAAAAAATTATGTGTCCAGACTATCGGCCATGAAAATACCAAAACGACAATTTCAATAGAAAAATGTATAATCTATATAGATCTGTAAGGAATTTCAATATATCTCTTGCAGTTTTCAGTTTATAGTTATTTGAATTTATTAATTTCTGTTATGTTCGAGTTTGAGGGACGGCGACCGCCGCCAGATAAAATATTTTGCAAAACTAACTGAAAGATATCATAGATTGGCTAATTCTCTACAAATGTGTGAAATTTTGTTGTTCCACGTTATGTGAAACTTACTAAAATAATTTTTTGAAGAAATCCAGACATGTCAATCACGAATTTCAACCAAAAACGAATACGAAAATTTCAAAATATTCAAAAATTGCGACAAAATATATTAACACTGGTTTTCAATGAAACTTTTATCGAATGTGGATGGCCAAATGAGGTACCAGCTTGGCAAATTTTAACGCTCCGCCTCCATTGGGGACGGCGGGGAAAATGATTGTGTATTTTAAAGGATTTTGCAAATATCTCCTCAACGCCTCAAGATGGAAAATTATAACCGGTATATCCGTATGTAAGACGTCGTTGTCTACAAAAAAACATTCTTTGCAAATTTTGCAAAATCCTTCGGTTTAGTCACAAAAGTAAAAAATATAAAATCCCAAAATTTATTTAACCCCTGTACGTTACCCCTTCTCTGAATTTCGTTTTTAAATTTTTGCGATTGCAAAAAAAAAATCGGCCAAACGGTTCTCTTTGGAAAGATAAAACTTACACAATTTTTAGATGAAAATCTGCTCTATAAAATTGCACTAAAGACATGTTTGGTAGACTTCGAAGAGTTGGACCAAAAAATATATTTGCAAATTTTCAAATAATATTTTTTTATTAAAACAATCCTGTGTCAAGGCTATCGACCACAAACATACCAATATATCAATTTCAACAGAAACATGTACAACAATTCCGTTGTTGCGCCGGCGCCGCCGCTTCCGTCGTGCTGTTTCCGTAAAAAACTCGATTTTCAGGTGGGTTTTGACCCCCGCGGAGGGGCGCGGCAGGCCGGAGGACGAAACTTGGGGTTGCGCAACGTGCGGACAGACATTCGCAGTTAAGTTATCGTAGACGCGCGCAGTTAAAACGTCGAAGATATGCCGCCTCCGGCGTCATGAAAATGCCAAATCTGAGCCTTTTCAAAACTCACGTGGTACGGTGCCCCAGGCAAAATTCGCGAAATACCACACATCAGTCGTCTCAAAATCGATCGAAATTAGCGATTTCGCTTGGACCTGACGATTCAGGCCGAACGCTTCCCCACGCTGATCCCAAAAGTTTGCATTACAAAAATTAAAACGGAGTTCACGCGAGGATTCCGGTAGAAAACTCGGAAGCGCGTCTTCCGACGGCACTCTCGTCGCTGCGCGACTTTTTTTTGGCGACGGTATTCACATTTTTCTGCGAATCTGGATCCCCCGACCAAAACGCCGCCACGATCCCAACGTACGGCGATTTTCGATGAGACCTGCGGATCGCGTCACCAAAAATGACAAAATTTTTGCAAAAAAATTTGTTTTCTTGCACTTGCCAAGAGAATTTAGCAAAAATGTCGAAAAGTGAGGTAACCGTCGGACGTGCGGCGACGTTCCGGACACGTCGGTGCTGGAGGCAGGTCAGTGCGACGAAAGCTGTCCGAGTTGTGGGCGCAAAAGTATAAAAAACTTGAAAACTCGGCGCAGCAGTTCCCGAAGACGGCGGAGGGTTGAAATTATTTTTAGAAAACAGTTTAATCTTTTGCAATATTTACAATCTTTGCGCTGCCGCACGTATGTGGTCTTGGTCAGATAAATTGGTCTCCATCAGATAAATCAAGACCACATACGCGCGGCAACTTGGTCTTGTTCAGATTGTAGAAGATCACATACGCGCGGAGGCGCGTATGTGGTCTTGATCAGATAACTCAAGACCAGATAAATCAAGACTAGATATATTTATAATACCATAAAACCATATAATAGCATATTTGTTCAGATAAAATATTCTGTGATAAGGCTATCGCTCACGAAAATACCAAAATTCAAATTCCAATAGAAAAATCTATAAGCTACGTTGAACTGAAGGAATTTTGAATATAACTTTCCAAGTTTTCAAACTATAGTTATTTGGATATCTGACCTCGTGTGCGACTTTGAGTTTGAGGGGCTGCGACCGCCGCCAGATAAAATATTTTGCAAAACTAACTGAGGGATATCATAGACTGAATAATTCTCTACAAATGTGTGAAATTTTACTGTTCCACGTTGTGTGAAGCTTACTAAAATAATTTTTTAAACAAATCCAGACGAATTTCAACCAAAAATGAACACGAAAATTTCAAAATATTAAAAAATTGCGATAGAATATGTATTAACATTTGACGGAAATCAATGAAACTCTTACTGCATGTGGGTATCCACCAGAAGTATCAGTTGACAAAATTTGAACGCTCCCACTCCAATGGGGACGTCGTGAGGAATTATTTTTTCTTCAATCATTTTTTGGCAATATCTCGTCAACGCCTCAAGATAGAAAATTATAACCGGGATATCCGTATGTAAGACGTCGGTGTCTACAAGAAAACATTATTTGCAAATTTTGCAAAATCCTTCGGTTTAGTCACTAAAGTAAACAATATAAAATTTCAAAATTTATCGTTTTCAAAAAAAGATCGACCAAAGGGTTCGCTTTGGAAAGATGAAAATGACAATTTTGAGTTGAAAATCCGCTCTATAAAATAGCAGTAAATGAATGTTTGGTAGACTTCGAAGAGTTGGCAAAAAAAATATATTTGCAAGATTTCAATAAATATTTATTTATTAAAACAATCCTGTGTCAAGGCTATCGACCACAAACATACCAAAATGTCAATTTCAAAAGAAACATGTACAATCGATATACAACTGAAAGATTTTTTAATAGAATCTGTAAAAGATTTTATTCTATAGTTAACTGAATCTATTACTTTTTATTCGAGAGAGTTTTTAAGGGGCGGTGGCCATCGACAGGTAAAATATATTGCAAAATTAGAAAAGAAATTTCGTAGACTGATAATTCTCTAGAAATGTAGTCAATTTTATTCCACCAGATGTTCATTCGTTGAATTTGGTTCCTCAATTTTCATGGATTTTGAATTGAAAAAAAGATTTCTTCACAAAACCGGTTCCTTCGGAAAGATGAAAATGGCACACTTTTTAGATGAAAATGTACTCTATTCAACAGTGTTAAAAACATGTTTGATAGAAAGTGAGAAAGTTGGACAGAAAAAAGATTTGATGAATTTCAGCAAATATTTTTGTATTTAAAAACATCGTGTGTTGAGCCTATCAACCACAAAGATAAAAAAATGTCAAACTTAATAGAAAAAGGAACAATCTATATAGAACTGAACTAATTTTGATTAGATCTGTTACAGTTTTCAAACGATAGCTATTCAAATGTCTTGCGGCTTACCTTTTTTGAAGCTTCGACTTTAATTAGCCGATCCCAGATAGAATATTTTACAAAATTGACACAGACAATTCAAGGAATGATTCTTTCTCAACAAATTTGTTGAATTCCATTGTTCTATGTGGTGTGGAACTTTACCAAAAACCAAATTTAGAGACATATCAATTCCGTTGTGTTAATAAATTGTTTATTTTAAATGCAAAGGAAAAAGATTCTTGTACGCAAAATGTATGTATGGGATAAAGAAATTATTTATTAATAAGCTTGTAACAACAGCACTGGTTTATTATAGAAATAAATGTATAAAAAAAATCGTAATAGAAACACATCATACATAACCTCTAAATTCTCGCACAAATATCACCGTTTCCACAACTATTTTCACTTATTTGCCCGTAATAATCGACGCACTTATATTTTCGACTGGAAACTTGGCCGAACACGGCGAACTTTTCTCAAACCAACTCGTTCCGGATGCGACTCGGACGGAACTTGGAAATTTACACGCGGCTTATGGACGTACGGGTAGAGGTTAGCTCTTCCTCTCACAGCGCCTGAACGGCGTACGGCTATGCGAAATTTTCACGAAATCTAAGTAAACAACCACTTTATCTGTTTCCAATGAGAAACCTCCACGACAACTTGAGGAAATATCGATTTCATCGCCAACAAGTTTTGTGTGGCAAAACTTCACTGTCAAATTTTCTGACAGTAGTTTTCGCCGCTGAGCGTCCGCGCGGGGGGAAATTTTTAAATTTGAAAAAAATCTTCAAAAATTGAACGTGTCGCAAAAGTCGGATTCGGCCGTGCGGTGAGGAGGTATTCGTCAAAAAAACGTGCAAAAAAAATAGTGGTATTTTTAGAAGTCGGCAGCTGAACGGGGAAGACTCGAATCGCGAACCCTTAAATGTAAGAGAGGCGGGTGCGTCCTTCCCGAACCGAGCGCGCGCAGTTTCGAGTCGCTTCGCCCGGAAACGGCGAAACTGCAGCGGCTAGACTGACCCCACCTTCGGGCGAAAATTTCGCAGTTTGGGCCGATACGTTTCGATTTGTGACGGGCGACTCCGTGGTCGCAGCGACGCGGCCCCGGTACCAAAATGCGTGTCTCGGCGGGGCAAACACCGGCACGTTTGCCCCGGCGAGACACGCATTTTGACGACTGGGTATTAAAAATAGCGACATCCCGGTGTCCCAAATCGGCATTCAAGTTTTTCTCCGTGCAGATTAACAGTTATAAGTGGTCGTCGCGACGTCCAATTATGGGTGCCACCGTTCTACAATCCACGGAAAAATCTAAAACATTCACCGGGGTGCTGCAAAAATATGGACGTTTTACTGTAGTCACTTGTTTCCTGCATTACGGCGAGTTTGGGCGGGCGTCGCGACGGTCGCAGACGACGCAGCACGTTACCACTTACATGAAAAGATGAGACGTTCAATTCCCGCAGAGCTCAAGCTGGCGGTTCCGTGGGAGTTTTTCTGGACGTCAAAAAAACGTAGTTTTTATGGCGTGACGGCGCCATCTTCGGCGCAATCGGGATTAAACTCCCAAACAAGCTAAAATGTTCTATGGCCGATCGAACAACACCGGTGCGGTTTCGATCCGTCAATTTGTTCGGACGCCCTAGGAATCCCCGCAAAACGCCTCTGGTTTTTCGCAGTTTTTGCTCATTTTTCTCTTTAAACTGCCGCAGATTCGCAAAAAGTAGTCGCAGTTTAAAAATTCTTGCCGGAATAGCTGCAGATAAGTGTACTGAAGTGAACGAACCCAGCCGGCGACCTGGAGCCCCTTAAATAAGTCCTGGGCATCCGTGGAAGTGATTGCAAAATCGTCAAAATACAGTTTTTATTAGTTATCGCACCAGGTGAACGGGACGTCGCAGGATGGCGAGCGAGGGCTTTAAAAACGTGGCGTGGCTCTAAAAAAAAATTTTAGATCCGACCAAAGATGCGCTTCAAAAGTAAAAAATCGTGATTTCAGTTTTCGGGCTGGTGCGTCCAAACCTGGGGGAGCCGAGTCGCGAAAATGCACCGCTCAACGGGGACCTCGGTTCTACAACGGAAAAGTTTACAATCCCGTTTTGCGCCGCCGCCGCCGCTTCCGTCGGGCCAATTTATCAAAAAACGTCGATTTTCGGGTGGGGAAAGATTTTTGGCAACTTACCGACCTAGTTGCAAAATATAATATTTTCGAATTTTTGGATGAAGAGAAATGATGCTACCAAATAGCTGAAATATCGTGAAAGAGTACAAAGCTCTTACTATAGGGTCTTTAGTTCAGAACTGACTGAAGCGCCACTTGTAATCATTCAATGCGCCATATTTGGTGCATGCGCCCTATTTTGGCAGCCCCTACTTCTTATATTAGATTTACTGAATAATAATGTTACTCTTACTCACTACTATCACTACTACATATCACTACTTCTTCTTTCGAATAGGCCTACATTGGACCACGCGTGTTCAACTGTTGGGCTTTGACACTTAGCCCAGTATTGTCGCATCTTCTGCCGGTGTAACTCCTTTCTTTCTTCTGTCCAGGGGGTACTTTTCCTTCGAGGTTTTTCCTGAAATCCACGGACTTCCTTCAGGGTGCGTTTCACAGACTGTCTGTTTTTGAGATCTGTTATTCTGAGTTCTTAAATATCCTTCTCGGTTTCTGTCAACCAAGTGGTACTAAGCTTCTTGTTTTGCCAGAAGGTGAACAGACGATTTGCTAGTCAGTTTGGCGGCAATCTTGCAACGTGGCCATAGAAAGCTACCATTCTTTTCCTTCCACAGTCAGGGAGCATCTCAATATGTTCGTAGAGCTCAGAGTTATGCCGCCTTCGGAATTCCCCATCTTTCATTACCGGGCCTAGGAGCTTCCTGAGGATTCTCCTCTCTCTGATTTCCAATTTCTCTACTAGACTTCTTCAGTTCAAGGAAAGACATTCCATGGCATACAGGGCTTCTGGTCGTTAGACTGCTGTGTCGTGCTTAAGTTTCAGGTTGCGTGACAGGAATTTCTTATTGTAAGTGTTCTTAGTCAGTCGATAGGCTAGTTATAACTTGTTGACTCTCTTGGATAATGATGCTCTTTCTGATAAGTTGGGTTCAATTCATTCGCCGAGATACTTAAATTTCTCAGTCTCCTTGATGTTTCCCTGTTCTAGTAACATCTCTCTGTTTGCTTCACTGACGTTTGTGAAGAATTCTGTTTTCTCCAGCGACACTTGAAGACCCACTTTGGCAGCCTATTTTCTGAGGCAGTTTACCTGCATTGCTGCCATCTCAAGAGCATCAGCAAACAGTGCCATGTCATCTGCAAAGGCCAGGCAATCTACAACCAGTCCATCATTCTTTCGTCCCAGGTAGATACCACTCTGAGCACCCAATTTTTTTATTTCCTTGTGCCATTCTCTCATAAATTTTTCAAGGACACAGTTGAAGAGAAGTGGGGAAAGTGCATCTCCTTGTCTCACTCCATTTTCTATTTTGAAACTTTCTAAAATCTCGCCTCTAAATTTAACCTTGGAATGGGTGTTGATCAAAGTATCTAGGATGAGTCTGCGAGTTTTGTTGTCTAGCCCTAGTTTCTGGAGTACTTTTTTAAGCGTTTCTCTATCAATAGAATCATAGGCCTTCCTAAAATCAACAACGGTGACGACCACCTTGCGGTTTCTCATCTTGGAGTATATAAGTACAGTTTTAAGATTGAGAATCTGTTCAACACAGGATCGGGTCTTCCAGAAGCCCCCCTGGTATTCTCCCAGTTGACTATCCATCTGATTTTCTGCCCTTTTTTGTAAGGCCTTCAAGAGAATCCTGTATGTTACCGGGACGGGAGATATTCCACGGTAGTTGTTTAGATCAGTAAAATCTCCCTTTTTGTGAAGCGGATGGATCAGACCAGATTTCCAATCGGGTGGTATTTTCCCTGTTTCCCAGATGTCCTGGATGATCTTATTATAATAAATTTAAATATTATAAAAAATATAAAATTATCATATTTACTTATTATCAGCATTCATATTTTTTTAATAATACCTTTGATAATGCTTAATTTAATTGAAGCGCGTCATACAAAAAAGGTTTCTGTCCCATTTCTGTCCAAAACATTGTTTTTTAAATTCTTTTTAGAAAGAGAGTAAAGATAATCTCTTAGCTATACAAACAGTGAAGATGCTTACCCAAGTTAACAATCGTATCTTGAAAAAGAAAACAGATTTTTTCTGTTTTCCGAAATTTAGTGAAACGTAACTAAAGCCCTTGTTGGATGAAGCGATTTAATTTCAATCTAATCTTATAAACGAGCACATAATTTATCATAATATTATAAAATACAATTTATTATAATTAATTGAAAAATGAAGGGATAATTCTTACTATTTTACAATTAGTTACACAAATAATGCAGTCTGTAGTTCTAAAAGAAAGCCAATCATATTATTAAAGTTAAATAAAAAATCTATTTGCTTAGTAGTGAAATGAGAAAGCGTCTATAAATTACATTTATAAAAAAATTTCTCCCATTGATACGCGTTTTACTTTTATCACATAGAAATTACTATTAATCACTAAATACATTAAAATAATGTACTTTGTCTAATTACTGATATAGAACGTTATCATCATGTTCTGTTACAAATCAACTGTTCTATTACAAATATAACTGTTATACAAATAATGCTTATCGATTTCATTCAAAGCTTATCAAATATGCACTAAATAAATTATTTGCTTTCTATTTATAAATACAATTTCCAGGTAACACAAACTTACACAAAATATCAAAATTAACTGTTAATCTATTCAATTTTATTTAGTATTAAATTTATTTATATAAATTTTGACTATAAATTTGGGGGCTTGACCGGGATAGTGGATAGTGAAAAGACATAATGACAATAGTGATAAAACTTGTGAAAATAATTGTGAAGTTTTTAGTTAAGACTCTTAACCCGTCAGTGGTCGCGCTATGAGCAAAATGCTCACACCATTTTTATTTGGAGTGAAGTTCCTCTAATTTTTTATAGATGGGTTACAAATATATAAAAATGGGACGCAGTATGGGTTCATCTAATCTCAAATGACAATATAAAGACCGCCCACAGCTAGTTTCATGGTGATCAGTTTACTATTGTACCTGTGATGGAGTGTTAAAGTTGTCTGCCTCCTGTTTGTGAGAAAAATACTCATTGCGCGACCACACACGTTTGTCTTGTGAATTATTTTTTTATGTAAGTATATTTTTCTTTTTTTATTTGAATGCAATTTAAAATCTTCTTTTTAGTAAATATCTTCATTTTATATAATATTAATTATAATCTATTATTTTTTTAGTGCTTCAACCCAATAATTAAAAGAAAAATGGCCCAAAGGTCAAGAAATGATGTTGATTTGTTACGCTGGTTTGACGAGCTGTCAGAAAATGAATCTCTGGAAAATGATGATGATGCAATGAGTGATGCACTTAGTGAACAGAGTGCCCACAACACAGAGAGTGAGCAGTCGGATGATGAGACAGTTTCTGCGGTGATGCCTATTTTACCAACCCGAAAGTACGCTGGTAAGGATAAAAAAACATTGTGGGACATGCACAGAAACCCACGAAGGGGTCGTACTGCTTCACACAACATTGTTTCACATTTATCAGGTGCCAAAGGGATAGCAAAAAGCGCGAAAATTCCCGAAGAATATTGGAGATTATTTTTTACGAACAATTTATTCAAAAAATTGTTGCTTACACAAATATTTATCTTGAAGGTATGAGACAAAACTACGCGCGTGACAGAGATTGTATCCAAACTAACATAGAGGAAATTCAATGTTTGTTGGGATTGCTGTACCTGATAGGTGTAAGAAAAGGCAACCATGCGAATATAAAAGAGTTCTGGGATAACGATGGCACATCAGGAGAGTATTTTCGTGCGTCAATGAGTCTGAAACGTTTTTACCAACTATTACGTACTTTAAGGTTTGACGATATGAGGAGCAGAACAGAAAGAAGTAATGTTGATAACATTGCGCCCATAAGAGAACTTTTTTAATATATCTATATATCTCGAAGTGTCAAACTCATTATACACCCAGAGAGTACGTTACAGTGGATGAGATACTGGAAGCATTACGGGGTCGTTGCAAATTTTGACAGTATATCAGAAACAAGCCTGCCCGATATAAGATTACATTTTTTCCCTAGTTGATGCAAGGACATTTTACACTGTCAATATGGAAATTTACGCAGGGAAACAACCCGAAAGACCATATCAGGTTGATAATTCTAGAGCCTCTGTTGTGAAACGCTTGTAAACGAATTGCAACGCGAATACTGGGCGAAATGTTACAATGGATAATTGGTTTGTGTCCGTACCTCTTGCTGAAGAGCTATTGACAACCTGCAGAACAACCATGGTAGGCACAATAAAGAAAAACACAGTAGAAATTCCCTTAGAATTAAAAAATCTGAAGGACCGCCCAAAACCGAGCAACATGTTTGCATTTGGTAAGAAGTGCTTATTAGTTTCCCACGTACCTAATAAAGTACAAAAGAAAAATGTTTTATTACTTTCCACCATGCATGATGATGACCGAATTGATGAATCAACTGGTGAAGCACGCAAGCCAGAGGTAATTACGTTCTACAGCGTAACTATAGGTGGTGTTGATGTCGTTGATGAGCTTAAAGGAGATTACAGTGTATCAAGAATTAGTTGTAGGTGGTCTCGCACAGTGTTTTTTGCAGTTATGAACATTGCGGAAGTGAATAGTTACATGATTTATAAATCAAATACAGAAAGAGAACCTAAATGACTGAGTAGAAGACTATTTCTAAAAAACCTTGTACGCACTCTTATGACGGCTCATCTCGCAAAACATTTGAGATACCTTAGGTGATGGGGTGGAGGATGTTGTTAATGAACTAATTAATAAATATATACTAATTTATAAATAAATATATACTACAATTCAAGTGATAAAATATGTTTTTTCACGCGAAATGCAAAAAAACGTGGGTGTGAGCATAAAACTCACACTCGACCACTTGCGTAACTTTTCATAACATGACCACTGACGGGTTAGGTTCAAAGAAAAAGTAATTTTTTTATAAAACTATACCACGAGACCGGCAGTATTACAGCGGTAAAACGTTTGAGAGTGAATAAAGAAGAGGGGGATTTGTATTAGTTCTGGCGCAACCTATTGAAAAGATAAGGATGGACGTTAGGTTTTTAAATAAAAGACAGGAATATTTTCAAACAAGGACGACGGCCGTAAATAAAGGGAAGGACGGACGTTTGAAAATAAAGGACGGAAATATTTTCAAACAAGGACGACGCTTGAAAATAATAGACGGGAATATTTTCAAACAAAGACGACGTTCGGAAATAAATAAGACGAAGATATTTGAAAATAAAGAGTTTTAAAAATATTAAAAGTAAAGAAGTTTTGAAAATATCAACGAAGAAAATAATTATGAGGACACTAGGAGAAATTTCCATCGTAGCAGAGAGCATTAAAATTGCAAGGTTTAATGTTGTGAAGATTATTTATAAGCTGATTTTTGAAGAAGAGAGTAATCGAAAAAGCAGAGGCGTATTACGTAATTTTGCTGGTTTCACGTTTCAAGAGGGTTCAACCGAATATAACGAGAAGCTAGAATATATTGACCAACATTTTTCTGAGAATGAACTTGTGTTAGTGGCGACAATTTTTCGCGTTGATTTAAATGTGACAAAGTCCAATTTAATTGGAAGCATTTGTGAAAGATTAATGGATTTAGATAAATTAAGACTAATTTGTCAAAGTAAAGAAGAGAACGATGAAGACGAAGAAGAAACCGAAGAGGATAATGCATAGTCTAACTCGTCTGTATCTGTGTCTAGAGGAACCGCTCCATTTGTGATGAATTTTAGAGACATTGAAGACCCAATACGAATTTTTGTTGGCAATAGTTCGTACTTTTGAAAACATGTCTATGGTTTTCGGATGGAACGAATAACATATTATGTTTGTGTAGGGGAGAAAATCTTTAAGAGGATTAGCGAAGCTATATATCCAAGGTGAATCGAGTTTGAACTCGTGTTATTCACTTAAGACATCGCTGAAACAAGAGATTTCGAATCGTTTGAATAGCGCGCAGCTACATGAAATATTGAGGAATATAAAATTGGCGAGAAACAAGGCAGTACTTGAGTATTTCTTGTATACGAAAAAGCTCGCGAGTCGAGGAAATATAGAAACAGTATCATTGATGCAGTATGTAATAAATGGAATACCAGGACATTCATGGAATAAAATAATTTTATATGGAGCTACTAGTGTTTATGAGTTTAAGAAAAAACTTAATGTATATAGTGAGTTTATAGAGAAATGTGATGGAAGAGACGAAGATAATGAAAAATGCCTAACAAAAATTAGAAATGGAAAAGGAGTTGGAAGTGACAAGCTAATTCTTTGTTATAACTGCGGTGTACAGGAATATAAATCTTTGAATGTAGATTAAAACAGGTAAAGTGCGCCAAAGTGCAAATGAATTGGGACATAAAAACTTTGTCTACAAAATGGATACCAAATTAACCAAGCAGCAAATACTTGCAGATATTAACGAAATAGCGATGACACAAAAAAAATAGAATGTGTAAAATTGCTGTAATAAATGGAGTTCAAACCGAACTACTAATAGATACAGGCATCTATGTGAATTTAATCAAGGAGGGATTAATTTAAAAAATGGGATCCCTAGAAATGAGATCATCTAACTTGATTTTAAACGGATTTGGAAAATCGAGTATTAAAACACAGGGAGTCTTTTAAGCCAGTACCACATAGATGAGTCTTGTTACACTAGTCTGATTTACATAGTTCCGGACAATGTCATGACAGTGAATGCAATTTTTGGGAATAAATTTTTGGAACAAGCGGAAATCCTAATAAACGAAGATGGATTAAGGATATCTAAACGAAAGGAAAACACGTCTTTAATGCATATTCAAGTAGCTGACGAAGATGAAATAGATATCGGAGAAACCGCTTCAACCAAGGCTAAGAAGACCATTCAAGACATCGTTTCAGCTTATCACCCGAATGAAATAAGAGCAACTGATTTAACAATGAAGATAGTGCTGAAAGATGAGGAACCCATCTTCTTCAGTCCTAGGATTAAGTCCTTTCATTGAGAGAAAAATATTAGATGAACAGCTTGAAGATTGGCTCGAAATAGGTATAATAGAACCAAGCAAGTCGGAATTTGCAAGCCAAGTGGTGATCGCAAGAAAAAAAGATGGAACACCCAGGATATGCATTGACTACCGTAAAATCAACAAAGCAATTTGTAAAGATCGATATCCGCTGCCATTGATAGAGGACATACTCGAACAATTAATAGATGCACGCGTATTTAGCACTATATATTTGAAGAATGGATTTCCTCATGTAAGTGTCGCATACAATAGCAGGAAATATACCGCATTTGTTACGCACAAAGGACAGTTTCAATTTAAAAAAATTTCTTTTGGACTTTGAAACTCCCCAGCAGTATTTCAAAGAAGCATTAATAGTTTTTTTAGGACGTTAATACTAGTAAATATAGCGCTACCATATATAGACGATGTGATACTATTAGCAGCCAATGAAGACGAAGCAATTCAAATTTTGAAGAATGTTTTAAAGTCGCAGAGGAACACGGATTAAAACTAAACATGAAAAAGCCAATTTTTAAGGAAAAGAATAGAATTTTTAGGTTATATCATAGAAAATGGTAATGTACTGCCATAGTCAGAGAAGTCTCGAGCTGTTATGAAATTCTCAGAACCACGAACGGTAAAACAAATACAAAGTTTCCTAGGTCTCACGGGATATTTTAGGAAATTTATACCATTTTACTCCATAATAGCGAGACGATTAAGTGACTTATTAAAAGCAGACGCAAAATTATACATTGGACCACAATAGCAAAGTGCACTTAAAGAGTTGAAATAAGTATTAGCCAGTAATCCAGTTCTTAAAATTTTTAAGCCTGGAGGAGAACTAGAACTATATAAAGATGCCAGCATGGAAGGTTTTGGATCTATTCTTCTGAAAGGATGCCAAGAAAATAACGACTTCCACCCTGTATATTATGCGAGTAGGAAAACGATGGATGCAGAGAAATATACTGCAATCATGAACTTGAAGTACTTGCCATAATTGAGGCACTAAAAAAGTTTTGCGTTTATCTCCTTAGAACATCATTTAGAATTGTTACGGATTGTTCAGCCTTTCAAAATACTTTGGTCAAAAAGGATTTATCCACCAGAGTTGCCAGATGGTTTTTGATGCTGCAGGATTTGATGCTGCAGGATGCTGCAATTTTATTTCATCGTGGAGCATAGGTCAGGTACGAAAATGCGTCACGTTGACTGCCTAAGCAGGAATCCGGTTGCTCTATATAAAGCCAGCGCACTTCCATTGAAAACTTGTGAAGCTCAAAACGCAGACGATGGGTTAGAAGCGATAAAGGGAATTCTCAAAGAAAAACCATATCAAGACTACATGTTAAAAGACGATATTTTTTACAAATGACAGAACGATAACGAGTTGTTAGTAATTCCGAGAAATATGCAAAACGATATCATTCAAAGAACTTATGAAGAAGGTCATCTCAGCGCGCACAGAAGACAGAACAAATTATAAAGCAACATTACTATATACCTAGAGTGAAAACAAAGGTAAAAAACATGATTATGGGTTGTGTGAAATGTATTCTTGTTAACGGAAAAAGGGGTAAGAAGGAAGGCTTTTTACATCCTTTGCACAAAGGACGACATGCCATTGCATACTTACCATATGGATTAATTTGTGCCCTTAGAGTCTACCAACAAGAATTATAGGCATATGCTTTTAGTAGTAGACGCATTAAATAAGTACGTATTACCAGAGTAAAACGACGACAGCCGTCGAGGTGATATCCAAGCTTGAGCCACAGAAGGTATTATTCAGAAATCCAGTTAATATAATCACTGATAGGGGAATAGCATTTACTGCTTAAGAGTTTGAAGATTACTGTATCCATGAGGGATTTAAGCATTTGAAGGTGACAACCGGTTTGCCGCGAGCAAATGATCAAGCTGAGAGGATCAATTCATGTATCATCCCCATACTTTCAAAACCATCTATTGATGATCCCACCAAGTGGTACAACCACGTAGGGAAAGTGCAGATTTTAATAAACTCAAGAGAGAATAGAAGCATGGGCACAACGCCATTCCAGTCAATGTCTGGTGTCAAACTTCGATGTAGGGAACATGAAACTATTGCAGAGCTGATAAAGGAGCATCTTCAGGCGACATTTGACGCCAACAGGGTTAATCTAAAAAATCGAGCCAGAATACAAATACTCAAGGTTCATGAAGAAAATAGAAGAAGATACGATTTGAGAAGGCGCGCTCCATTCAAATATCGCGTCGGTGATCTGATCGCAATTAGGAAAACGCAGCAAAGTCCTGGAATGAAGTTGAAGCCGAAGTATTTAGGCCAATATCGACTGACCAAGACAAAATCTAACGACACTTACGATGTTCAGAAAGATGGCTATCACGACGGCCGGATGAGGACCACTTCCTGTGTCGAATATATGCAGAGATGGACTGCAGTCGACGAATCATTCTAATCGGACGATCATCAGGAGGGCCGAGAAGTAGGATTTGAATCTCTACCGAAAACTATTGCAACATGTGACCTAGCCTAGGAAGGGGCGAGCAGAGGGGGGCAGTGAAAAAGCCGAGCGGTTAGAGACAGATCGAAAGACGGAGTTTTGGCGTTAATACGTGAAAACTTGTCAGCTGAAGTGCTAAAGAAGATATATTGTTCTTTTAGACTTTGTTTTTATTTTCATATAAAAAATATATATATATATATATATATATATATATATATATATATATATATATGTATGTGTGTGTATGTGTGTGTGTATATAGTTTCGATTGTAAATATTTTAGTTTATATATTTTGATAGTTGTAAGTTTGTGTTACCTGCAAATGTTGAAATTTATTTATAAATAGAAAGCAGCTAATTTATTTAGTGCATATTTTATAAGCTTTGAATGAAATCGATAAGCATGATTTGTATAAGAACAGTTATATATGTAAAAGAACAGTTAATGACGAATAACATTCTATATAAGTAATTAGACAAGTCCACTATTTTAATGTACTTAGTGATTAATAGTAATTACTATGTGATCAAAGTAATGTAACAATGGGAGAAAGGTTTTTGTGAATAAAATTTATAGACGCAGAAATTTATGATGTATTATACATCAAATCAAAATACTGAACAATTAGATTTCGTATATTCCCTCAAGGTTATTAACATCCATGACACAATTACTGGTCCAGAAGGCGAGACAGATTATTAAATAGATCACGAAGACGAACAGCATTCTATATTGGGTTTGGTCTAACAATCAGATAAACTAGTTTTGGCGAAATCACGTTATCGTTCATTCTTAGGGCTGGAAATAATTTTAATTAATCAAAATTATTCGATAACATCCATCCACGTTATATTAAATTATCTCAAAATCTACCGGCGGATGACCAAATATTTTATGATAATATCTGTCTCTAATATTTATAGTTTGTAATATAGAAATATCTAATAGAACTACATATTAGAGGCAACACTAAATAACTTATATCAAATGACTATAAGTGATTTTATCAATATAAACGATTTGAGATAAAATTAATGAACGCAATTAATGGAAAAATTAAACAAATATGTATCTTGCTCGTGTTTAGGACCTCGTTGATATAAATGGGTCAAAATGGATTCCTTTTCTACATGACATATTAGAAATGCACTTCTTCTTTCAACTGCAAAGGCAAATATGGGGAAAATGATATAAAGAAAAAACGTATATGCACTTTAACCCAGTAACTTTCTTCTCTACAAGTTTTCTTTTTCAGTGAAGTGCTGTTCTCCATGAAGACAAGCTTGCAGTTTTCTTGCAGGTTTTGGGATACCTTTTTAGTTTGGATGTATTTTCATCTCTTTCCTTACCTGCAATATCATCTCAACACTAGCTACTGGACGTTATATAGGCAACACTTCAGAGTAGCCACTTTTGTCAACTGAACAAACAACACTGATATCAACAATGAGGAGTTTGCAGGTTAATAGAAACGACCACGCAAGTCGAACTATAGCCGCAAGAAGGAGAACATAAATCATTAGGTCGAAAAAGAATATAACTCATGGTTATCCTTATTTCACTCAATACAATAACAGGTAGCCCTGTAAATGTGTTAGTTACCCTGTGCTTCAGCTCATCAAGCAAGACACGTTTAATTATAATTTTGGATATCTCGATTAAAAACTGTCAATTAAGTGTTATTCTGTTCTTGCACTCTATTCAATTGTAAGTAATTTGAAAATGCTACAGTTCTACATAGAAATTAAAATTTGAAAACAAGAATAGTTAGAGTAACAAGAAATTCAAATTATATTTGATTGACTGTTCATTCAAGAAAACATTGAGACAAACTAAAACACGGTGTGCATATTTAAATTAAAATTGTTTTTAATTTTATTTAATGTTAACTTTTAGATTGAGTAAAAATAAATTGAGATTGCAACTGAAAACATAGTAAAGTATGTTTAATTATAAATAGATATTCCTCTGTCTATAATTTCTAATTTATATATTAGTTTTCACATAAATTCAAATTTATCAAAAAACAAAAATAGCATATTTTGTAACTAGGGCGGAAAATTGTAAATTTCACGCGAGGGCGAAATTGGGCGCACGATCGAAGTGAGTGTGCACTAGGGTGGAGCACGGATATATGCAAAAATATTTTTTTCGAAATTTAAAGTTGTAATAGGGGGGGATTGGTGCATTATATTAAAGTTAGAATAAATATAATTTATGAATTAATTTGATGAATATCTTCTGCCACCGCACTGACCTCAAAAATTTAAATTTAATAATAAAAGTCTAGTACAGTTATGGCCAAATATTAAGCTTAATTTAATGATAAATGGGTGATAAATGATACGGAATATATAATCCAGATATATATTTAATCATATACATTTAATCCTTTAATCAAAAATACAATTTTTTCATAAAAGTATTATTATAAGTATAAATTAAAAAAACCTATTAATTTGCTCGAAAATCTCTTTTTGTCTCAAATTTAGGCATTACGTTTCGTGATTTCAATTTCGCTCTTATTGCACCTAATCGTGACTTTTTGATGCATTGAGAAGTGGCAGCTATCGTCTTCAATTTTACAACCCGTTCAACAGCTTGAGTTTGCATGGTGGCATGGAAGCATTAAAAACAACACTTCACCCGCACCACATGATTAAACAATAGACTGAATTTCTTTGGCCGGCAAATTTTTCATAATCGGTGGTTCACTTAATATTTCTTGCCAATTTATTAAATCAATATATGTTGAAGCATTGTAATTTATAGGCGGCACTAAAGATGACGCAATCGCTGCAGCTGCTCTATCTGATACACCATACGTGTCGCAGGTCTCCGATAAAGTAGGAAAATCGACGCATACTTTTTTATCGGAAAGCTTTTGTTTATGGTGTTTGTGGAATTATGTGAACTAGTACGACTTTCAGACGCTGACGATACCGGGGAAGTACTAGCATCTATAACAGATAACATAGTATTTATAGCTGTAGTTGGGCGGTTTTCTCATTCCTGTTTCCTTTTTAGGGTCTTTTGCAACTTCTTCGTAACACTTACGTCGATTCCACCCATTATCATACTTCAAGAGGTTCTATGGTCAATTAAAAAAGTATGTTCTTGTTTGGGAACCTTTTTATCCTTGCGACAGATACATTGAGGGAAATATTTACACTTGCATGCTGCAATATAAAAAGTCCCTTACTACATCGTCGAAAACTTTCTAACTTTTCCGTAGAGAGCCTTTTGACAGACTTGAGTAGGTTTTGCTTTTTAAATGGTATGCATTTAACATCTGTACGACCCTTGTTGGTATCGGAATATGTTGAATAACATATGTTGGTATTGGATACTATCGGAATAGACGCAGATTGCTATATATTTTCAATTCTGGATCTCACTATACCTGCTATTTCTGAAAATGTGGACTCTTTTGCAGTTTCCAATTGCAATTTTAGTTGGTGTCTTGTCCATTCATAGTATTTTAATACATCTTCGTAAGTAGGTAGAATATTGTCTTTTATCTCACAAATATCACCAAAAATAGGACATTTGAGACACTTCGTGTTCTTTGCATCTTTTTTACGAAACAAAATTGACGTTAGGTTACTTGTTAAATAACTAGCGCAAGTCTAACGACGCGACAAGTGTTCTAATTGTCCCCTCCTGCGCTCCCCTCCCCTTATTTTATATTATAAACTTAAGATCGTGCATTTTTTTTTATATAGAAAATAAACTGTAGTTATAATAATTTCTGGAAATAAAATACGTCTGTTCATTAAAATTTCAATTATTCTAAAACTATATTTTTTCAAAAATTCAATGACGTTGCGGAGGCTATTACTATAAATCAATTCAAATAATATTTTGCATGGATTAATTTGAGTCTAAAAGGCACCGATTTTTCACTATTAGATCACTTACAACCAACAAAAAATATTTCGCTCCACCCTAGTGTGCACATTCGCTCGAGAGGGCAGTTGACAATACCGCCCGTGTTACAAAAAAAATTTTTTACTACTCATGCGAGGGGATATATCTTGCAAGTTTGGGATCCAGGGGCCATCTAAAAAAAATGTAATACAAAATGAAGAATTTGCTTTTTCAATTGTCTCCGGATTCGTCATAAGAAAACCCCGCAGTCTCCTGTATCACCATAGAATTTACACTCATTTTAAAACGTTTTCTTTAATTTCTATTACTATTTTGTAATGAAAAAATATATGACACTTTCACGTCACTTTTTTAATATTGAGGTCTTGTGTACATTTTATTTTTATTTATTTGTTTTTTTAATGTAGCCTAGCGATATTGAATATTTGCGTGCGTTGCCCAAGTTATGTAGAAAGACAATGCGAATTGGCATTTCTCGTATAAAAAAACGTGCGCCAAGAAGTACTTTGCACGCACGAGTTATAAAAACTTAATTTTCAAACATTTTCTTCTAATAGTTTGTCTACTAGTTTGTTCTAATATCTATTTCATGTCAACTAGATTGATTATTGTTTTAGAAACAACACCAAAGTATTTAAAACTTTAACTATAAAGGCAAGACAATGCTGACTAATAATTCTATTGACGTAAAACTAGGCTGTTAAAAAACTAAAGATATATTATCCAACAATATAAATTTATAGATTAATGATAGTTGTAGAACTTTTTATTTTGAATCAAGTTAAGTGGGTCTAAATGCCCGACTGTATCATTTTATTCATGCAAAGGAAATATAAAATCAAACGTAAATGGCAACTATAATTAATACATTGGAAAGCATACAATAAATTCTGGAAATTCCAAGCTACTTATTAACCTTTACAACACGCAGATATCAAGTGGATAATTTAATTTCCGGTGCGTTCACCAAAAATATTAAATAGACTTTCTCTATAACCCTAAATGAGGGGTACCCAAAGTTTTTCTTGGGCGGGCCAATTTAATATTATCGATTTTTTTTGGCGAACCAAAAAAACTGAATGAAATCAAAACAATAACCACGATTTTTTTTTGTTTTAAATATATTTAACTATTTATTACTTTACTTAATTTAATATAAATATAAATTTTTATTTATATATTTATTAAAACAAAAAAAGTTGCTAAAAAACAACCTTAATGTATACTTAAGATATATTCTTAAGATGTATTCTTAATACTGCTTGTAAATGATCACTCAATTTTGATCTTACTTTCGACTTATTTGTGCTCATAATTGAAAAAGTTTTTTTGCAAATATATGTGCTCACAAATAATGAAAACAATTGTTGAGCATGTTTTCGTATTTTCGGATAATTCAGGCATGATAAACCTTTATATAAATCAATTAAGGGATTGTTCCGACAAGAATTCTTAGCATCGATATTTTAGTGTAATTCTATGTATTCAAATTGCACGTCTTAAATGATTAACAGTTCTGTATCTATTTGAGACAACTATATTATATTTGTACAAATGTGTAATAACTAGACTAGACATACTAAAATATTTTTTTAAATATAAAGTCAACAATATATTATTAATACAAACGCTTATGGTTAAAGCTATGTAAGAATTTTTTAAAAATATTAAAATATTTCATAAGAATCTTATTTGTAATTTTTATTAATTATTTTACTATTCACTTATTTATTTTTCAATAAAAATATAATATATGAATTCACAGGCTTTGCGGGCCGCATTTGGCCCGCGGGCCGAACTTTGGGAACCCCGGCCCTAGATTATTAATTACGCTCACATTTTCCAGATTTTGAGGCGCTCAGTACCTACTAGTTTTGTGTTAGTAGATATCATTAGTGAACATACACTTATCCGATTTTGACGGGGTGTTTGTTTTTAGAGCATAGCGTCGTATATTTTACTACGCTTTAGTATTAACGTTGATCATCATTTACACATGAAATAATACGTCTACCAAGTAAGTGAATGAATACCTTATTTTACTTACAATTTTCAAAATACTTTTCACTAGAATGTCATCTAAGCTACCTCTGTCATAGCGTGAGTTACAAAATATAATAAACGTAATTATGATTGGAGACGACAGTGATGTTGTACCATACGAAGACAGCGAAAGCGACTGAGAGGAAGATAATTTGGAATTTGGAAGATAATCTGAATAAAAAATGTCTGCTTTTTTCGGGTGACATTTTGAATAAAATTATGCAACATACCAATGAAGGAATTGGTAGACAATCTATGAAATATGCTAAACCTCAAGCAACTGTGTCTAATCTAGCAAAAGAACTAGAACCTTGAACTGTTGGCAAGGCATTGTTTGGAATCCTGATACTGTCCGCCGTAAAAAAGGACAATCTTCCAAACGCCATGAACATGAGTTCGTGGCATAACGTGACAAACGAACATATGTTCGATAGTACCGTTTCAGGTTCTTTCTACAGAGCTATCATGAGTTGCATATCGCAACATCGTTAATATCGTTTTTAAGAAATTTTCTTAGGTTTGATGAAAAAGAAATAAGAATAAAGAGAAATCAGAATGATCCATTCACACAAATGCTTGAGATATGGGATATTTTTAACGAAATATATAGAAGTTCTTACATGCCATTGTTTTACCTTACCATCGATGACCAACTTTTGAGTTTGCATTTGAGATGCATTTAGGATGTATATCTCCAAAAAAGGACCTTATTCGAATACAAAAACATAAATGTACAACATAACCTCAATAAAGCTGGACCATCACGCCAAAATAAAAACCTCAACATCGATGAAATTAGAGACGTAATAGGGTTTTCTCCAACATATTAGTTGCCATAGAATGAGCAGAAGTGGCAATCTGCTAAATCGACCAGTAGCTACCTGAAATAGATACGTAAGAATATATAATGAAAGTACTAAGCGGGGACGAAGTCAAAATACAGATCACAACTAGAGACATATATGCCACTATAACAAAAAAAGAAACAACATATCACACTTTCAAGCTCAAAGAAGAAAGAAGCCTTAAGGTAGTAACAAAATGAATATACCATACCACAGATATAAATGAATTCAAACAAGAAATCTGAGAACAGGGACACAACGTTAATAATATCTGGAACGTGAGACAAAGAGGAACAAAAATCCCCCTTAACCTATTTTATGTAGAGTTAGCAGAAAATGAGAAAAAAACAGACATATAGAAAGTACAGTACCTACAAAATGTCAAAATAACTATCGAAATACTATGAGTCAAAAGGGAAATTCCACAATGCACTATAAAAACAAAAAGTGCAAACGTAAATTGTGTGCCCCGTGAAGGAACCCCTCCTGCCAACTAGAAAGGGTTCGCACCCTTCGCGTCTACAAAAAACTACAACATTTGCTAACAAAAGTTTCCAACAACTTAGGAAAAAGGAAACACCAAAATAAATAGGATTGGAAAATAACAGGAATGACAACCCCTGGCATCACCTACGCTCAAATGACCACACAATATCTACAACAAGAACAATGCACAAGTCAAAATATGCAAACTGTAGTATGAAATGCCAATGGGATGAACCTACAAAAAAAGCCTAGATTTCTCGCGAAAACATAGACATAATGTTAATATCTGAAACACGCCATACCAGGAAAAGCAATATGAGCATCCTTAACTATTGTATTTACCATACAAGACATCCAAATGAAAATGTCGATGGAGGATCGGCTATTATTATCAATAGCAAAATAAAGCACCACCGAGAGGGGAAAGGACCACGTCGATGCAACCACTATAACTATTGAAGGTTGGATAGGTCCCCTAGCCATATCCTAAATTCAATCCCCACCAAAATACAAAATAAAAAAGAACAGTACGAAAACTTCTACAACAATCTGGGTACCGGATTCTAAGCTGAGGGTGACTATAATGCCAAACACCTAGGCTGGGGATCAAGATTAACAAGAACTAACGGGAGGGAACTATTAGAGGCAGTACAGACAAACAACTTGAAACATCTCTCTACGAGAAAACCAACATACTGGTCAACAAATCTGACAAAAGTCCCAGATCGAAGGGAATACCAAACCGATATTTGACAGCTGAATCAAGCTTGGAACTGTCCTCCGATTATAATCCTGTACCACTATCCACACAAGTAATTACGAAGCAAAATCTATCATATATAAATCTATCTAATATATATATATATATATATATATATATATATATATATATATATATATATATATATATGTATATATATATATATATATATATAATTATATATATATATATATATATATATATATATATATATATATATATATATATATATATATATATATATATATATATATATATATATATATATATATATATATATATATATATATATTATTATCCTCGGATTGCACCCAAAGTGGATGGCGCTAAGTTTTCATGGTTTTCAAATCTTTTTCTTATTCTTGGCCCAGACTTCCCGCATTTTCTGTGAGTGTGCCTGTTTTCTTTCTTCGGTCCAGGAGGTTCCAGTCTTTTTCTTGGTCTCCTTCTTCACTTCCCACTGGTGTATTTGATGTCTGAGAGTCGTTCTGTCCTGAGTATCTGTGATGTTTGCTGCTTCTGGGTCTTGTGTTACTTGTTTAATCCACTTGGTACTGACTTTACGTTTCTGTAGGAAGTTTAGCATCTGTTTAGTTAGTCTGGTCTCCGGGAGTCTTGAGATATGTCCGTAGAATCTTAGTCTGCGTTTTCTGATGTCGTTCTCTATGGTAGACAGTTTTTCAGTGATTTCTATTGATTGTAGTCTATATCCTTCATCTGTGAGTTTTGGTCCAATAATTTTTCTGATGATTCGCCTTTCTTCTTTTTTCAGGGCTTCCATGTCACCTTTATTCGAGGCTATAGTTTCTGATGCGTATAGTATGGCGGGTTTGAAGACTGTATTGTAATGTCTAATTTTTGTTTGGATGCCAAGATTCTTCTTGTTGTAGATGTTTGCAGTCATGCCGTTGCATTTTCTTACTTTCTCTATCCTTGTCTTTTGAGTTTCTTTCTCAATTCCTGTATGTTGTATGATTTCTCCTAGGTATTTGAATTTTGTAACTCTGTTTATTGTTCCGTATTGCGTCTGTAATTGTTGTGTGTCTTTTTTGTTTGTTGACATGTACTCACTTTTCTCGAACGATATTTGTAGTCCAACTTTTTCAGCGCACTTTTTGAGGGCTTCTACCTGTTGGATCGCTTGTTCCTCAGTGTCTGCTAGAACTGCAAGGTCATCTGCGAATGCTAGGTATTTAAAGGTGATACCGCTTCTGCCTAGAGTGGTGGGTGTTGTGTTCCATTCTCTAATTACTTTGTCTAAAAGGAGGTTGAACAGGAGTGGGGAGAGGCCGTCACCTTGTCTGACTCCTGTTTCAATTTTGAAAAGACTTGAAATTTCTCCCATGAATTTCAGTTTGGAGTATGTATCTGTGAGTGTTGCCTTTACTAGGTTCAGTGTTTTTTTGTCCAGTCCGAGGAGTTGTTTACATCTGTCCGGTCTCCCTTCTTGAAGAGCGAATGAATGAGAGCGCATCTCCAGTCTTCGGGTACTTTTTCTGTCTTCCAGATTTCGTGGATAATTTCTGTGAGTTCTTGGAGTGCGTTTTTGCCTAGGTTTTTCAATAGTTCTGCGACTATGCCATCTTCACCTGAGGTTCTGTTGTTCTTTAGCCGTTGGATGTGTCTTCTGATTTCGTTTGTTGTTGGGGGAGGTGATGGTGGTGTTGTGGGTTCTCTGTATTCGTGTTGGAATCTCTTTGGTGGGGGTGGGCAGTTCAGTAGTGAGTCAAAGTATCGTGCTAGGAGTTCGCAGTTCTCCGTGTTGGCCAGTGCTAGTGTTTCGTCTGGTTTTCTGAAACATAGATTTTGAGGTTGATAGCCTTTAATTTTATTGGCAAATGTTCTGTAGAAGTTGTGTGAGTTATAGTTGCGGAAATCCTGTTCGATCGAGTCTAGTTGTTCGTGGATGTATCTGCGTTTGATCTGTCTGATTGTTTTTGCCGCTCGTTTTCTGATCTCCAGGAACTCTTTTAAGGTTTCATCTGATTTTTTAGTCGCGTATCTTTTGAGTGCTAGTTTGCGTTCTTCCATCGCGTCTTCGCATTCTTGGTTCCACCAGGGATGTTTGGACTTTCTTTTGAGTGGGATTGTCTGTTTGGCTGTCTGTGTGATTTTCTTCTGAAAGTCAGGCCAATTATCTGTGGGGATTTTTTCCGATTGTTCCTGTAAGTTGGATGTGTGTATTTTCTCTATGTCAACTTCACTTGTGAGGTTTTTTCACTGGTCTGAGTCAATGTTGGCTCCTCTTCTAACTTTAATATCTGAGATCGTCCTGTAATGTTCTTTTGATATGGCTATGTGATCGATTTGGTATTCTCCTAAGGATTATACTGGTGATCGCCATGTCGTTTTCTTGTTTGGTTTGCCTCTGAAGTGGGTGGTCATAATTTTGAAGTTGAATTGTCTGCAGTTCGAGTTCAACTAGTTTCATTCCGTTGCAGTTTGTGTTGTAGTGTGCAGAGCATCCACCTGCAGTGTCTCTGATATATTTTTCTCTGCAGATTTGAGGATTGAAGTCTCCTAGTAAAATTTTCACATCATTTTTGTGAATTTTACTCAGGGTTTTTTCTAGCGTGTTCCAGAATTTCTCTGTGCTTTCTGGGTGTGTCTTGGTTTCCTTGTTTACAGGAGCGTGTGTTAATAAAGGTATGAGTGCTTGCTGTATGTTCTAATTCTCATGGTCATTAATCTTTCCTTTACTGGTGTGACTTCTTTGATTGAGTTGACGGCATCTTTGTGGACTATGAATGCCATGCCCAATATTGGGGTTCCGACCCTGCCTACTCGTCTCCCAGTTTTTCCTTTGAAGATCCTGAATTTTGCGTAGTCCATTGTGAGATCGTCTGTGTACCTGGTTTTCTGTAAAGCCCCTATCATGATGTGATTTCTTTCGAGTTCTGTGGTTAGGTGATGTAGTTTTCCCAATTGTATTAGTGTATTGATGTTGAGCGTGCCTCATATATGTGGAAAGTGAGGACTCCGATTTTCTCTTTAGCAGTTTAACTCTAGGCTCCCTTGAATCCGATTAGGGGATTCATCCGCCTAGATGACGCCCTGTGGCGTGTGGATTGGTTACCACCTGGGGTATAGTAAAGTTTTGGTTGAACTGCCATGGTTGCTTGTTTGAGTTTGCCTGGTTGGGTATAGGGCTTCTAGTACTACTGGCTGTTGAGGCCTTTGTAGACATGTATTTGCAGCCGCACCTCTGGTGAACAGACGCTGACCAAGTTGCCGGTGGATGCCACTGCAGACGCAACCTGGGTTTCGGTGTTCATCCCTCTTGTTTCCTAGTTGCCTGGTACTTATCCGTCGAACCAACAGAAAGGTCACTCTTATCACAGTGTCTATGCAAATTTATCCTTTGACAAATGTCAAATAATTTTGTCAAAAATTTATCCCAAAATTAAGCTACATGTTCTCGCTAAATACGTTTTCCCCATGTAAATTTCTGTAACCTCTCTGCCCCAGTGTTCCTTATTGCTTTTCTCACTGTTTTTAAATTCATAATTTCTGATACTTTTAGTTATTTTTATGGAGCACTATTTCAAATAGACTTGTTACCGTAACTAGGGAAAATGGAACTTTATAATATATATATATATATATATATATATATATATATATATATATTAGAGTGGAGCACGGATATATATAAAAATATTTTTTTTAAGATTTAAAATTGTAATAGGGGGGATTAGTGCATTATTAAAGTTCAAATAAATATAATTTTTGAATTAATTTGATGAATATCTTCTGCCAGAAGATGAAATATCTTCTGCCAGACTGACCTCAAAAATTGTAATCTAATGATAAAAGTCTAGTACAGTTATGGCCACATATTAAGCTTAATTTAATGATAAATGGGCGATAAATGAAACGCAATATATAATTCAGATATATATATATATATATTATTCACCTTTAATCAAAAATACTACATTTATAAAAATATTACTAAAAAAAAAAATCAATTAATTTGCTCGAAAATCTCTTTTTGTCTCAAATTTAGGCATTGCATTTCGTTATTCCAATTTGGCTCTTATTGCACCGAATCGTGATTTTTTTATGCATTGAGAACTGGCAGCCATCGTCGTCAATTTTATGGAATATGGAAGTGGCATGTAAGACTTAAAACAACACTTCACCCTCACCACCTGTTTAAACGATAGACTGAATTTCTTGGTCGGGCAAGTTTTTCATAATCGGTGGTTCACCTAATATTTCTTGCCAATCTATTAAATCAATATATGTTAAAGCATTGAAATTTATAGGCGGCACTACAGACGACGCAATCGCTGCGGCTGCTCAATCTGATACAACATACCTGTCGCAGGTCTTTAATAAAGTTGGAAAATCGACGCATACTTTTTTTTCGGAAAGCTTTTGTTTATGGTGTAAGTGGAATTATGTGAGCTACTACGACTTACAGACGCTGACGATACCGGAGAAGTACTAAATTCTATAACAGATAACGAAGCATTTACGGCTCTAGTTGGGCGGTTTTCTCATTCCTGCTTTCTCTTTAGGGTCTTTTGCAACTTCTTCGTAACACTTAGGTCGATTCCAACTATTATCATACTTCGAGAGGTTCTTTGATCAATTAAAAAAGAATCTTCTTGTTTGGGAACTTTTTTATCCATGCGACAGATACATTGAGGGAAATCTTTACACTTGCATGCAATATCAAAAAGTACCTTACTACTTTGTCGAAAACTTTCTAACTTTACCGGAGATAGTCTTTTGACACACTTAAGTAGGTGTTTGCATTTTAAATGTTATGCTTTTAATATCTGTACGACCCTTGTTGGTGTTACTATCGGAATAGATGCAGTTTGCCATATATTTTCAATTCTGGATGTCACTATATCTGCTAGTTCTGAAAATCTGGGCTCTTTTGCAGTTCACATTGCAATTTTATTTGATGTCTTGTCCATTCATAGTATTTTATTACATCTTCGTAAGTAGGTAGAATATTGTCTTTTATCTCACAAATATCACCAAAATAGGACATTTAAAGACACTTCGTGTTCTTTGCATGTTTTTTACGAAACAAAATTGCGTTAGGTTATTTGTTAAATAACTAGCTAGCGCAAGTCTAAATCAAGCCAAAACCAATAGTCCACTGACGACGCGACTAGTGTTCCAATTGTCCCCTCCTGCGCTCCCTCACTCCCCTTATTTTATATTATAAACTAAAGATCATGCATTTTTTTGGTTTTGCATAGAAAATAAACTGTAGTTATAATAATTTCTGGGAATAAAATACGTCTGTTCATTAAAATTTCAATTAGTCTAAAAACCATATTTCTGGAAAAATTCAATGACGTTGCGGAGGCTATTACTATAATTCAAATCAAATAATATTTTGCATGGATTAATTTGAGTCCAAAAGGCACCGATTTTTCATTATTAAATCACTCACATCCCAAAAAAAATATTTCGCTCCACCCTAATATATATATATATATATATATATATTTATATATATATATATATATATATATATATATATATATATATATATAACGATATATATATATATATATATATATATATATATATATATATTAGGATGCCAAATTTATAGAATTTAAAATTTTTAAAAATCGTCAAAATTGAGGATGATCATTAAATTTTTGACTCAATTTTTTTTTGTAGAAGCAAGAGTTGAATCAGTTTGAGGTAACTGATCTTAAAAAATCCTGAAATTTTCAAAATTATGTTTTTTTTTCAAAATTACAATTTTTTTTTTTTGGCAAATAAAATAATTTTTTTTCTACCTTTGTTAAGCTAAGCAATCATATAATTTTGTAATTTTAAGCAGTAAAAAATTTAATTAATGATGAAATAATGTAAGAAAAGAATTATTAACATTTTTTGGTACTAGTTTGAAAATTAAGTCTGTTAAGAAGAGTTATACTCCGCCATCAATGTATCAACTGTTAAAATATTGTATCGAGCACATTGCTGTGGGAGACCTCACCAGAGGTCTTTATTTTTTGTGATATTTACATTTTTAGAGGTTAGTTAGAACGTGATTTACTAGTAAACAATAGCAATAATAGCTAAGGTAACAATAATAAAAAAATAGTTATGCAGAAAAAAAAGTGTTCAATTGGATTATTTAGAAATGACAAATGCTCCAAGGGAAAATGAATAGATTGTAAAGATTTTTCTGATCAAAATCGTATTTCATTGAATACTAAAAGTGGTACAATTGTTTGTTTCATTTGCAGCCAACATGACAAGTTGTATCGTATCAATTACAGTTTGAAGCAACTAGTTTGTGCTGATCCATTCAAAATTCAAGGTGTTAAAGTACGTAAATCTTTAAGACCAATTACTTTTGAATTGTTTGAACAGTGTAAGGTTAGTGTACCTTCTATTATACCAGGAAGTAAACTGTGTATTTGGTGAATGAAAAAACTCTATGAAGAATTGAAAAAACATCATGAAAAGAAATTAGAAGCATCTAAACAAACTATAACTGCTGAGAACAGTGGCTCAGAAAGTATCTCTGGAAATTTAAGTTTTACTCCATCAGAACCACATGAAACACCTGACCAAGAGGAAACCCCACTACTGACTCAAAGCTTGCAGGAAAAAATGTCTTCTAATTTATCTGAGAATTTGCAATTATCAAACGCTACAACTTCAACATCTGACATCTGCAGCTCAACCAGCGAAACTTTTACTCCCACTGAAATTAATCTTGATCGCCTCAATACTGTCGCCAAGACATTCAATCTATCTCCGATCAAAAAGAGAAACATAGATCGATCAAAAACTTACGTTCAAAGGAAATATCATAACATAAAATCTAAATTGCAATTATGCTTTGAAAATGTAATGGAAGATACTTTTATTACGATTCAAAATAAAGATTTGATCATTGATGATAACCCAGAATTTGCGGGAAAAGAAATAGTAATGCAGTTGAAAGAAAAATTTGATAATAGCAGCAAAGGGAGTGAAAAATTAAAAATTGTATCTGTCTTACCGTCAAGTTGGTCGGCAGAAAAAATTGTTGACGTTTTTGGAGCATCAACTTACATGGTAAGAAAGGTAAAACAAAAATTAACAGAAGACGGCATTTTATTTATTCCTGTCAAAAACAAAGGTCCACTATTCACTATTAAAAAGTACTGATGACAAAATTCAAGAATTTTATAGAAATCAAGATGTCAGCAGAGAATTACCGGGTAAAAAAGAGTATAAATCTGTTCATGAAAATGGTCAACGAGTACAGAAACAAAAACGGCTAATATTAGCTAACTTGAACGAAATATATTATTCGTTCAAGCAAAAATACCCATTCGAAAACGTCAGTTTTTCAAAATATACAAGTCTTAGGCCACCTGAGTGTGTTCTTGCTGGTGCATCTGGTACTCATGTGGTATGTGTTTGTCTCATTCATAAAAAATTCAAGCTTATATTTAATGGTGCAAAACTCGAAAAACTGAAACTTAAAGACGAAAGTCAGCCATTTTCGTCATATCGGGATTGTTTAAAAATTGTTATTTGTCAACAACCAACGAATGACTGCTACTTTGGAAAATGCAGTAATTGTCCCGGCTCGACAAAATTGCGAAGTACAATCGAAAGTCTTTTCATCAATAATTTTGTAGATGAAGTAATGTATAAACAATCAAGGGGATCGATGTTCTTTGGAGACGGTTATAAAATCAAATCATGACTTTGTTGATCACTTGGTAGAATTGATTCCAAAATTACTTCAGCAAGACTTCATTGCTCAAAAACAGGCTAAATATTTTCAAATTACAAAAAAAAACCTGAAAGTTGGACAAGTACTTGTTGTTGCCGAATTTTCTGAAAATTACTCGTTTTTACTTCAAAACAGTGTCCAAGGAGTTTAATGGAATAATAAACAAGCAACAATCCATCCATTCGCTTGCTATTATAGATCTATTACTGAGAATGGCGATGATACAATAGTACCTTTAAGTTTGGTAATAATTTCAGATTGCTTGACGCACAACACAAGTGCTGTTTACAGTTTCCAAGAAGTTTTAACTTTATTTCTAAAAAATATTTTTTTTTATATTTTCTAAAGTTCCGAACATTTCTAAAATAATATATTTTTCGGATGGCGAGTAGCTCAGTATAAAAATTGCTATAATTTGGTCAACTTGCTATATCATGAAGAAGATTTTCAAATCAAAGCTGAATGCCATTTTTTGGGTTTGGGCGGGACAATAAAGCGATTGGCTAGTCGAGCTAATCTTCAATTAAAAACTGTCAAATTCAAAGTGTCAGGTGCATTCAGTCAAGTGCAAATTCACCCAATGAGCTTTGCAAATGGGCCAAAAAAAAATTTCCAAGGAATCATTTTCGATTTCGTCTCGGATGAGCAGATTCAGTGCACTCAAAAGAAACTATACAGCAGATTTAAAAATGCTGTGCCAATACAAGGAATACGTTGTTGTCATGCCGCCGTTCCTATTTCGAATGAACTAATAAAAATGAAAACCTTATCATCGTCTGAGGCAGGAAAAGATTTTCTATTAAAAAATAAAGACATTTACATTTTTATAAAATAAAGACATTTACTTAGATTTCGTCGAAGAACCAGCAATTAAAACCAGGTAAAATGACGGGAATATTGTGTATTAGTAATGTATTGATATCAAATTTTGACTTAAAGACTAATAAAAGCCTAACTTTTTACAGATTAAGAAAAAGAACTGAGGCACTAACATCAGAAAAAGGATGGGAAAAAAAAGACGTACGTAATAAAATGTATATGTATAAGTTTACGCTTTAATTGCTTTATATATAAATTAAAACATAAATATTAATTTTTTTTTCTCATTCATTGCAATTTTTACTGCTTAAAATTACAAAATTATATGATTGCTTAGCTTAACTTAACATAAAGGTAGAAATAAAACATTTATATTATTTGCCAAAATTATCATTTTGAAAATTTCAAAATCTTTTAAGACCAGTTACAGGTATTCTAAAAAAAAATGAGCCAAAAATTTAATGATCATCGTGAAGTTTGGCGATTTTTAGAAACTCAAAATTCTATAAATTTGGCATTTTCAAATTTGTTTTTCGAAATATTTTTTTTTAATAGCCAAGTATCCTCTTCAAAACGAACCCGGTTTTTTTTTTCTTGCTAGAATAGTTTTTGAGATATTCAAAAAATAAAATTGAACAATTTAGAAAATAGTGGAATTTTGAATAACTTTTGAAAAAAAATATTTTTTTTTCCTTTAGTAGAACTTCGTTTTCTGCGAAAAGAAAACTTCCCACCAAATTTCATCCAAATTGAAAGGGGTCGATTCCAACTATTGGTCGATTTGATATTGAATATATATATATATATATATATATATATATATATATATATATATATATATATATATATATATATATATATGTATGTGTTGTATTGTTTTCTCGGGGATTCCGCGTTGATGTTGAGGGTTGGTACTGAAAAGAACCGGATTCTCGACGTTTCGGCGAACTAACATTCGCCATTCTCAAGAGATATATGCCTCCGTGCACATTAACCGTTAGACGCATACTGAGAGCTCGTTCGTGGGATGCGACTATTTATTGCTGTCTGGCTTCGGGTCATGCCCGTTGTATGCGGTGCTTGGGTTCCGTTGTTTGTTTGTCTTGTTTGTCGTATATGTGTCTTGGGTGCCTGGGATTGCATTTTGAGGGTGGATAAGATCGGACGCCATGCTGGGGGGAGTCTCAAGGAGTCGTCTCTTCTAGTCGACTCTCGGAGTTTATGCAGTATTCTCGTTTTTCTATCTCTATGGCTTCTCTGTATACTCTTGACATTTCGTGGCTAATCTGTGCAAGAGTCCTTGAATTTCCATCCAGTGACCGGTGTTGGTGCGTTGGACAAGATCGGATGAAACTTTGTCTTTGTGTGTGACTGAAACTTATATCTTTTCAGAGGCAACCCTCAACATCAACGCGGAAATAGTTGGTTCGCCAATACCAAAAATAGTTGGTTCGCTTGTGATCACAACGAAAACGGGAAATTTATTCGTTTACGTTATCTACATTCTCATCTAAAGTAGAGTTTTCGTTTTCGTGAACCGAAATTAAATAAAGGTTAAAACTTGTTTGTAAATTTTACTACATACAATACTATCACATCTTTATTTCACATCATCTTCTTCATTACGCCACTAATATTACTTAGTTGCACTCTCAACAAACCTACCGCTTTGAGCATATTTATCCCATTGCCTGTTGTTATACTAAAGGCTTGCTTCAAACCAACATCCTATTCTTTTAAGACCGCTAATATTATTTTTGAAAGGTATGAGGAAGCATGTATTTCCTTCGATTCCCTGATCGCCAAAGTGCCTAAAACTAAACAGTTATTATTTCCGACAAATTGAACGTTGATTCCTAATACACTTCTTTCAAAGCTACTTGCGACATCAGCTTTTAAAGAAAATAATTTCCCCATTAATTCTTTATTTATTTTTTCTTTTAAATTTGAAGCTTCCAACGACAAATGTTTTAACAATTTTCTGGATTAATTTTATTGTCCTCACCATTTATTATCCGATCCAAAATTATTCGAAAACCCAAATAATTAATTTACTGAATGGCCACCGTTAACTGTTACCAGTTCTGTACACGCTACCTTCAATAAATCAGTAGTACTGTTGACTGAAAAATTGGTATTTCGTTTTATAACATCATCTAAAGTGGTTTGAATTATTTAATAATTTAGGTGCCTCTTTTTAGCTGGTGGTGATGAATTGGACGAGGGTGCTCGTGACGGACCTGCAGATATGTTGTCTCTGCATGATATCCCTTTATCGCAGCCTTCAACCTTGCAGGTTGATTTATATCTTACTGAGTCGTATAGAAAAAAATTTGGAATGGATTATATTTATTTCATCCCCTAAGTCGGCTTTAACACTTATGTCAATACCCGGGTACCCGGGTACCCTTTTGCATGTTCTTACTTACATATATTTTTTATTTAACGAAAAATCATCAAATCCTTTCAGATCCTCGTTATTTGTATCTATTGACATCGATTCATATACATAAATATTAAAATATTCCAAAAAATATATAAACTTTTTGGACTTAAAGTCAAATACCCCGTTATTCAATACCCGGGATACCCGGGTACCCATATATAAATATATCTTTTACTTATTTCTAGGGATAAAAAATATTACTTAATATATAAATAAACGGATTTATTTAACTTTTAATTAATTGTATTATTAAAACTTACTATAAATTATACATAAATAAAATATTTTTATATTCAATTTATTATTGGCAACATTGTCACATTTATAATTGCTTTTGAATGTTCATCGCAAACTGGTCTGTTACATTCTTTACACGATTTTCGCGTTTTTTCTCCGTTTTTTTATAGACATCCTGGTAACAAATATGACATGATCCTACAACTATTTTTCGTCCAGTGGAATCTGTCTGTTCAGTAGACCCGCCTGGCTCACTTGATGTTGTTGCCCTGCTTGTAGGATCTATTGGTTTTCCATATATGCTTTCTATGGCAATCCTAGTGGTGAAATTTATCATAATTTGCATATTTTGAGATCGTTCTTGAATAACAGTCATACAAAATTCTTCACTTAATTTTCGTAAAATTACGTTATTTGGATGATAAATGATATAGCTGGCAAGATGGCGATATCCAAAATATTTAAAAAAGTCCGCCTGTGGATAGTGTAACAGTCCAACATCTTATCCATTATATTCACACCAATTTTTGGTTTATTATAATACTGAACAATTTCTTGTTTCTTTTTTTATCTTCGCTGCAAATCTGAGTGCATCGTAGATAGAAGTATAACAACTTTCTTTTCTTTAGGAACATAAGAGCATAGAGTAACTTTTTCATGAAACCCAAATAGAGAAGAGAATTCTTCACGATCTTTAGATGCTAGCATGTCTACTAGAATGTATTTTATTATTTTTTTCCAATGTTCCTACAATTGTTAAAGTAGTAAAAAATTTATCCATTGTAATATTTCTTCCGGATCCTTTATATTTTGCAGCTAAATCTTTTACTCTCTTCCACTCTTTCGCCTTGATTTATTTCACGGCCAGTTGTTATTTTGCCAGTATAAATTTGAACTTTCAATGGATATGAATTTTTGGCGTCGCTTATCCACCATATTTTGATTCCAAACTTTGCCCACCCGGCGGTTTAATTTATTGAAATTGGGTTTTTCGGGTAGTGGAATACTCTATAGGTAATCCCGAGTTGTAATGTGAAAGTCTCCGGGTATTAAAATTATTTTATTGAATGAAAAACCCAAGCGGGTACACGAGTACCCGGGTATTGAACAACGTACTAACGACTGGGTATTGACATAAGTGTTAAAAAGTTTAAGTTATATTATTATTTCTTAAGTTTACCTTTTATTCTATGTATAATAACAACTTAACAACATTTGTACAGTACCTTAAGAACACAAACAGAAAAAAAAATACAGACCGATACCGACAACAGAATGTCACTAATTTGTGTAACAAATGCTTTGCACCATATTCAGCGACCATTTGGAAATAAATCTCCCTTACATTAAGGATTAAGGTAGTACCATCGGTATCAGGTTATAATGAAACTTTGCATATTCGTGCATTATCATAACATAATTAACCAGTCAAATAAATAAAGAGCTGAGAGATCCAGAAGAAAGATATTAATAATAAACAATTTTTGCCTTTACTATTGAGCTTTATGGGAAATCAAAAATTTAATTTTATTCTACCTTCAAATTATAGAATGACGTTGCAATGCATGCATGTTTCAAATGCTGTAGATTTCAAAATTAAAATTTTTTAATTTATATTTAAACGATTCAAAAATAAAACTGGTTCAAACCGGTAACCGGAATTATTTATTTAAATTTCAATCATAAACGTAAAATTAAAACTTTGTTTTCGTTTCCGTTCTTTCAAATATTTCGGTTAAATTCGTTATTTCGTTCCGTTCTTTGTCCGTGGTTATAATATCATATAGCGTAAATTTGTTTCTAATGGAATTTCGTAGAAATAGTTTGAAGCAAATAAATTGTACAGCTAAAGAAATAGCTAATGAAATGGGAATAAATGCAGCTTTTGAAAGCAGTCTTTCAATTAGAATTATACGTGAAAGAAAATTGTTTATTTACGAAGGAATAGAAAAACCAATAGAAAATGTCTAAAAAATTTGAAGTTTAAGCTTTTAATTATCTCTTAAATATTTGTAATTCTGTTACAGAAAGACTTACACAATTGGAAAATCATAATAAAATTTTTCAATTTTTATATGAAGAAAATTTTTATATGATCAATTTTTATATGACGAAATTTTTAAAAATTGTCAGTATTTGCACATGTACCTAACAGACGATATAGAACCTTTAAATTTGACTAACGAATTACAAATTGTGCGAAATATATTAACAAGATGTATGACCCCGCTGGAAGCAGTGCATTATATAGAAAGAAATAATTTATCTGAAAATGTTCCAAATATTATTCTTTGCTTAAGAATATTTAGCTATTACCGTTGCCAGTGGAGAACGTTCGTTCTCTAAATTAAAAATAATTTGCGATCTTCTATGGCCCAACAAAGATTAATAAATTCATTTATATTAGCCATAGAACATGAGATAACAGAGAAAATAAACTACGACGACATCATTAATAATTATTTAAAGGAGAAAGCCAGAAAGGTAAATTTGTAATTTTTTTGTTTTATTTATAAGTTATTGTTTATTGCATTTGTTATATATTTTGTCAAGGTGTCTATAAATATATTATTTTTTGTAAATATTGATATTAGAATTACATTTGTATTTTAAGTAAATAAAATATATCATAGGTTTATTAATTTTTGTAATGTGTGGGGTGGGGGGCGGCGAAAGTTGTGCCTTGGGCGGCATATTTTGACGCGCTTTGTGCGCTATTTTGATTATATATATATACATATATATATATATATATATATATATATATATATATATATATATATATATATATATATATATATATATATATATATATATAGATATACATATATAAATAGGCACATGTTACTTTATGATATCTGCTAAATATCTCAGAACACATTGTAGATTAAATGGGGTAATAAATATGTTATTTAATGTTATTCAGTTACCAAATATTCAAGTTAAAAAAAAATAAAACTAATAGTCAAGTTAACGCCGATGACATAGTCATAATGGCCAGAGAAGATTGAGGGAATGCTCTGTGAAATTGTTCAGAGAGGCCTCAAGGTAACTAGTAGATGGTGTCAAACAGTGGGACTGAGACTCAACCCGAGCAAAACCACGGTGATACCATTTACTAGAAGGAGAAAACTAAACTGCCTACATCCCATACTCTTAGATGGGAAGGCAGTAGAATACCAACAGGAGATAAGATATCTGGGTATCACAGTAGATAGCAAACTCTATGGAATCAACTCGCTGAGGCAGCGGTAGGTAAAGCCAAACGCGCCCTAATGGTGCACAGTAATCTGGCAGGAAAAACGTGGGGTTGTAACCCCGCAATCCTGCGATAGATTTACACCATGATAGTGAGACCTGCAATCACTTATGGTGCAGTTGCGTGGGGAGGTAGAATCAAGCTGGCCCCTATGAGGAAACAGCTTGAGATGATTCAAAGACTGGCGTGCGTCTGCATCACGGGGGCGATGGAGTCGTGTCCGACAGCAGCATTGGAGCTGCTGCTGGATCTAACTCCGCTGCACCTTGTAGTGGAAAGGGCCGCCAGATCGGCGATCGTAAAGTTTAGCAAGGAAGGAATGGGCAGAGGTAAAATAATCGGGAGCAGAGACCGAAACAGCGAAAAGACGAAATGGTATGCAAATACCACTTCGAGAAAAACTACAAAGCAATGTGTAGTAGTAAAGCCGATTGGAGCGACGAATCCTGAGCATACCACATAGAGTAAAATGCCATCAAGTGGTATACAGATGGTTCGCACATAAAGGAAGGTACTGGCACAGGAGTGTTTGGACCACGTACCAGGTACTTCGAATCCATGGGAACATCCCCAAGTATCTTGCAAGCAGAGGTACACGCAATCGAAAGATGTGCACAGCTTAACTTAGACAGGAATTATCGCAAAAAACGATTAATATATATTAAATTATATTAATTATATTCTAATATTATATTAGATTAATATATATTAAACGATTAATAATTAAGGCCATTAGCCAATATCATTCATACACCATCAGATCCAAATTGGTATGGGACTGTGTTGGGAAGCTGAACAAGCTTGGCAGGGATAATAAAGTAACGCTATACTGGGTACACTGGTATAGACGGAAACGAAGAAGCCGATCACCTAGCAAACAAGGGATCCAGTAGCCCCTTTTTAGGTCCGGAACCCTTTTGCGGCATTAGTTTGAACACCATCCACAAAAGCTTAGATGAGAAACAAGAGGAAAATAGATATAAACCTGGAAAGAACTTCCAGCGCTAAGGCAATCCAAAGTGATGCTGGGATCTTTTAACCAGAAGAGAACAAAAGCTTGCCTGAAACTAAGTAGGGACAAGCTTAGAGTTCTGACAGGAGTCCTGACAGAACACTGCAGACTTGGGAAACATCTAAAGGCCCTAGGCCTAGAGGAGGATGACGGATGCAGATTCTTTGGCTCAGCAGAGGAAACCCACATACATCTGCTCAAAGACTGCCGAACATTACTCCGCAAGAGACAGATGTACCTTGGGGCTCACTGCTCACTCAACAGAGGAGCTGCAGGCCTTGAATCCCGCCCCGATCCTGAAATTCCTTAAGGAATCAGGATTAGAGGAGGCGCTCTAAATGGGTCAGTACACCAACGCTTGGAGAAGGAGGGTGGGGAACAATAGATCTATAAAAGCCACAGTACAAGTCGCCACCACCATATCTACAATTTAATCTAACCTGCCAAATATTGAATTAATTTTTGTAAACTTTTCCTATTAAAGTTAATTTTATTAGCAATTATTTTCATAAAAATCTCGACTGTAAAATTTACGACGGTGTACAGTGGTCTGAAATCCCAAATGTGAAATTTAAAATTTCGAAATTGAAAATGGCGGATGCAATATGGCGGATAATTTTTCTAAAATGCGTTAAATTTTGGTAATACTTGGGATTTAGGGGTTTTAGAAGTCGCTGATTATTATTTTGGATTTTGGAGTGTCGAAGAGTGAAAGAGTGTCGAGAAGAGAAAAATAATCGAATAAAGTTCTCAGTTCAACCGGCTCCTCTACCATCTTCAAATACATAAAAAGTTTTACAAACATTGATATAAAAGCTAAAGTGCAAGCTAGTTTCTTGAAATATTTAAAAAAAACCTATTCATAACCCTGTCCCGTTAATTACATAGCCGCCGAGCGCAGCTTCTTTAACTTTTGTTCTACATGAAAGAAATTGAGAAAAAAAGTTCTTCACAATTATATGAAAACTTAACAATTTTTTTTGAAAGATGTTAATAAAATAAAATAGAAATTTAAAAACAAAGTTAAATTCCAAATACCCTTATGAAGAATCAATTTTTCTGGGTTAACAACGATCAATTGTGAGGTATAATATAAATGATTTCACACACCACTGTTTTACGAACACTCGTACAAATAATGACGCGCGAAAATTGCCAAACATTGAATTTATATCCAGACTCAGGTACACCCACATAAGCTTTTTTAACCCTCATATCGAAAGCACAGGACCATACCTTATTCATTATAAAATTTAAAATTAAGAAACTATAATCTCTATTTTTTTAATTTTGGCCAGCTTTTGGGGATTTCAGACCACTGTGCGGTATAATAAAAAAATCATATTAGTAGTTTAGGGTTAAATACCGTATAAAAGTTGGGTTAGAAATTATATAAAAACTTTTAAATCTTTTATATCTTTTTTATTGTATACTAAATAATGTTAGTTATTGCTTTCCTATTAGGGTTTTTGTAGGTTGTCTGCGCCTTAAGCTCTAGCAGTCACAAGTCGAATATCTTATCAATTATTTATTTATTTACAATTCGAATTATTGCTCAATAATAACGATTAGCCCAATATTAATCTTCCACGTCTTAACAATGTATTATAAACTGTAGAAAGCACTTACTACAGACTATTAATACAATATTTATAGTGAAGTGGTAATATTATTGGGAATAATAGACAAAAGCAAAAAACATGTGATTAATTCAGTTAACCTTAAGATATCTCTTATGCTGGTTTACCTTAGTTTAAAGAAGTTGAAATTCTAAGAATGATTGTTGAACTTAGCCATTATTCTTATTAACGGATAGTTACCACATGAATTAAACTGAATAGGAAAAATGTAAAACAAATTATTATTTCTTGTAGTTCTCTGATAAAAAAAATCCAGGTTTACAATAAATATATCAGCAATAATAAGATGTTCAGTACTTTGTGAAGAAATATCATATCTGCATTTTTTTTTTGTTCAAGAGTTTAGAAACTTATATTGCGTAGAATATCTGCATAGCTTTTGTTCTGTATAGTATATGTGAAGCAGAGTATGGCGATATTTTTTATCTGATTGCATTCAATTCTAGATTTATATTTGGAATATTGTGGATTCTATACAGGGTATTAGGTAAACATGCGGCCAAAAATCAAGGGGTTATTCCCTGGCATATTCTAAAAATATTTTGTCGTTTGATGATTTGTGAAAATCCCTTTGTTTCGAAGATACAGTGTGAACAAAATTTTCGACAGTAACAACATTTTCTTATCAAATAGTATATGTAAAGTTACTTAATCTAAAATAATTGTTCGAAATGAATTCCTTCAGCCTGGATACAAGTATTCAATCTTCTCGTCATTGAGTGCCGAACCCTTTCAAACAAACCAGGGTTGTTTCTAATTGATTTACACCCAGAAATTATACAATTTCGCAATTCGTCCAATTTCTCGTAAACTAATTACTTCAGATAGTCCCATAAGAAATAATCCAAAGGGTTTAAATCTGGGGATCGAGCAGGCCATGCGTGTGGCCCACATCGACCAATTCAGCGATCTCCGCATATTGCTGTTAAAAAGTCACGAGCAACTACACTAAAATGTGTATAAACCATATTGCAATTCTTGTGACCAATGGTACATCCCGCAGAAACTCAGGCCGTGTCTCAAGCAGTTGCAGAAACTCAGTGCACAACGACACTTCTCGCTAGTCTTGTTGGTAGAAATACCGGTCCATTTAGATAAGCAACCACAATTCCAACCTAACCAGTCAAGGAAAACTGATGTTGAAATCGATCTTCAGCTACCTCATGCGGATTTTCATCTATCCACAAATTATTGTTATGATAATAACTTTCGTAAATTTCATAAGAAACTGGCTTCATCGGTGAAATGAAGTAATCTTTCTAAACGCCGTTTGCATAACGCAATACGTGAATGATAATCAGCAGGTAGTAGTGCCTTAACCCGTTGAATGTGATATAAATACAAGAAATTGCCCTTAAGAATTTTCTAAGTGTTGGCATTTGTCGCTTAGAAGTACTTGGATATTCCTTTATAATGTTCTGCACATTCTGTTCCAGTTGTACCGTTCTCACTGTTATTAATCTTCCTGGCCCTCCATTTCGTTTCAATGTGCCTGTTTCACGAAGACATCGATGAATGTTTTCGATAATTTTTCGGTTGGGGACATTACGGCTAGGAAACTATTCAATGTACAATTGTCTAGCTAGTAATGTATTGCCATCAGCAAATCCATACATGAAATGTATATCAGTCATCTTGGAGTTCGAACACATGGTAGAGGACTTCACTAAAACAGCCTAACGTTACTCAATATATACAACTGCGACGGATACAGGTGATGATCACTGACGAGACGTATTCAAATGGAATCCACTTGTACATTAGTGCATAATCAGCAGGTAGTAGCGCCTGAACCCGTTGAATGTGGTATGAATACAACAAATTGCCCTTAAGAATTTTCAAAGTATTGGCAATTTGTCGCGTAGAAGAACTTGGATATTCCTCTATCGTGTCCAGCACATTCTGTTCCAGTTGCACCGTTCTCACTGTTATTAATCTTCCTGGCCTTCCATTTCGTTCCAAAGTGCCTGTTTTAGGAAGACGTCGATGAATGTTATCGACATTTTTCGGTTGGGGACATTACGGCTAGGAAACTATTCAATGTACTATCGTCTAGCTAGTAATGTATTGCCATCAGCAAGTCCATACATTAAACGTAAATCAGTTATCTCGGAGTTCGTATACATGGTAGAGGACTTCACTAACTATTAAAGACACATCAAACAGCCTACCGTCACTCAATATAAACAACTCGGACCGATACAGGTGATGTATTCAAGTGGACCTATTCAAATGGAATCTACTTGTACGTTAGTAGATAAAACAGCCGTTCCAAGTTATCGTCAAAAAAATTTGTACGTGATAAACTCATTGACGTTCGCCATACTTTTATTTACAATAATGATTTCAACAAATATCGAGTATAATTATCGCAAGTTTTATTCACCCAGTATCTTCAAAACAAAGGGGTTTTCAAAAATCATCATAGGACAAAATATTCTTAGAGTAAGCCAAGGAATGACCCCTTAAATTTTTGTTTAACCCTAACACCCTGTATAGCTGTAGCGTGTTTTGGATGTGGTCGAACGATAAAGGTGTATAAGATTACTGCTGAATATTAGTGCAAGATTTAATAGATCTCAGCGTGCAAGTGTTCCAAAGGCTCCCGTTGTACCTTACAAGAGATAGACTTCCTCAAGCATTGATAGCACGGCACAGATGCGGGTCAGAGGAAAAGGGCAGGAGATACTGGATGGGCTCCCGTTTTAAACGATGTGAGATATGTGGGGAAGCTAGTGACGTGTGGGCGCATTGGGCTCAAAGCTGTGCAGGATGTCAGTGGAGCAGAGAGGAGAGTGTGGTAGTAGAAGACTGGGGCTCGTGTATGAGGGAGGACGGAGCGGGATGGCCCTTGATGAAAAGAGTGGTGGAGTTAAAAAAGAATAAAACTTTAGTTCTTTTACCATCTGGTGACGCGTGATTTTATTATTATTATTATTTGAGAGGAAATGTTGTTTTTGAGAGGATTATTTTTTTTTCTTTTTCTTTTTGTTTGTTTTCTTCTAGTTATTTATTATTTTTTATTCTGTCTTAGGTTGGAGCGTGTGTGTAATTATTTGGTTAACATAGATGGTAGCACTGTTATATGTAAAACTGTAGTTGTTTATGCCAATAAAAGGAATCTAATCTAATAGATCTCATCACGAAATCTAATAATTTATACGCTTTTTTTAGTTATACTATCTATATGGCTAGTTGAAAGTAGTTTAGGGTCGAAAATAATTCCTATATCACAAATTCTACTGTTTAATATTAGAGCTGTGTTGTCCATGTTATATGGATAAGGATTGTGTTTATACAATAACAGAACATTTATTTAAATTTATATTTAAATAATTGGTATAGCAGCAATATTATAGACGTGAAATAAAGTCTTCCTATAATAAGAAAGTATTTTTATTATTCTCAATAATCCTAAGAATTTTAAATCATCTGCATATAAAAGAGATTTACTATTTTAGAAAACTTGTAGGTATTTTATTAATATACATGTTACGGTAAAAGCACGTAAATTGGTACACATGTACATATGATAAACATATATCGGTATATGTGCACATTTGCCTTCTTGGTTGGTAAATGTGAATTCAACATTTACAATAATTCTTACATTTACCAACTATTTCCGGCAAATGTGTATATATACCTAATGCTGTTGGTAAATGTATGGTTTACTTTAACATACAGAGCGCATGTGCTGTTCGACAAACTGCTTTTTTGAGGTTATTGTTGTGTTTGTTAAGCTTCAGGTTGCTATTTTATTTTCTCTAATTGTTTTTATGAGCGATTTATATAATCCTTTGAAATAATATTATTTTAAAATAGTGTTTAAATTAAATAATATAAATTATATCAAATACATTTTAACTTTATTATACAAGTGTATTTTATATCTGTTTATTATTCTTTAAACTTTTACCGAAATACGTTGGAAAATGTGGACTTTTACCGGTGAAAGTAGATATATGAAGTTGATCTCAAATTTAAAATCACATTTACTTATCAAATTGGTAGATGTGCACATATACCGGAAAATCTGTACATTTGCCGATTTTGTACTTTTACCGTAACATACATATAGAATAGTATGTGACCTAACTGAGATCCTGGAGGCACCATAAAAATAACATAAATTTGTCAAGATTTAAATCGATTGCAGAGAACAAATTTAGATCTGTTTTATATGATTTTATATATGATTCGGTCCGCCTTGGAACTGATCCATGTATACCACAGTGAGAAAGTTTATGCAATAATAAGTTATAGTGTACCTTGTCAAAAGCTTTGCTGACACCTGTGTGGATTACGTCAATTTGTTTAGGAACTAACATATTGCAACTCAAGAATTGGGTGGACAGAAACCAGTTTGTTTAGGTATAATTAAATTATTGTATTTTCTGAATTGTTAAAGTTATGATTTTTTTTTCCTTGGCACTACAGCCCTCTATGGGCCTTGGTCTGCTTTACAACGTCCCTCCATATCCTTCTGTCCTGTACTGTGTCTAGCCATTGCCGCACCTCGAGTACTTTCAAGTCTTTAATAACGTCGTCTCTCCATCGTATTCGTGGCCTGCCTCTCGATTTCTTTTCGGCAGGCAACCATAGCGTCAGAGCTTTTGTGGTTCGGTCGTCCTTCATTCGCATGATGTGCCGGAACCATCTTAGCCTCTGCGCCTTCACATGCCTCACAATGTCTCTTCCCTCGAGTATTCCATCTATTTCTGCGTTGGTTCTTATTCTCTATCCTTCATCTTCCTGTATCCCTCCATATATTTTTCTTATGATATTTCTTTCGCATACTCTTAAAGCATGCTCACCACTGTTGCATAGTGTCCACGTTTCCCCCGCATAAGTGATTATTGGACGGATTAGTGTTTTATACACTTTCAGTTTAGCTTTTCTGCGCAGTAGTTTGGATCCTAGCAATTTCCTGTTGGCAAAGTATGCTTTCCTCCCTAACATAATTTTTTGAGCGATTTCCTCACTCATCTTATTATGGCTCGTTAACTTAGCCCCTAGGTAGGTAAACTCGGTCACTTCCTCGTGGTTTCTACCATTTACTTGAATTTCTCTTAAATCTGTCACTTGCTCCCTACCACATCTCATGCACTTGGTTTTATTTTCGTTTATTATCAGTCCGCATGGTTCAGATTTTTGTTCATGTCTCGCTGTTATTTCTTTTAGGTGCTCCCTACCTCTTGATGCGATGTATATATCGTCAGCGTTTGCTCCCACTTGCGCTGCTCTAGTTTTTAGGGTGCCTGTTACGTTCACCACTCTGATTACTGCCTCCAGCAGTAGGTTGAACAGCATTGCAGATAACGCATCGCCCTGTCTTACTCCCGTTCCAATTGCAAAGTGGCCCGTGAGCTTGGAGTCTATTAGGACTTGCGCACTTGACTAAGTTAGCGTTAGTCCTACAAGTCTACCCAGTTTCATGGGTATTCCTAATACCAGTAATTGTCTCATTAGCTCTTTTCTGGAGACACTATCAAACGCCTGTTTGTAGTCAATATATATGCTATACAATGTTATCTTATGGTCATAACATTTTTCCATTATTTGTCTTTGCGTGTGAATTTGATCTATGGTCGACCTGTTGCCTCGGAATCCACACTGGTAATCGCCTATTATTTCTTCTGAATATATTGCAAGTCTTCTGCATATTACTGCTGACAGCACCTTGTAGGCTATATTTAAAAGAGTGATCCCTCGGTAGTTAGCGCAGTCCTTCTTATTTCCCTTTTTATGGATTGGGCATATGATGCTTTTTTTCCATTCCTTAGGCATGGTTTCCATATTCCATACCATTCCAATTAATCCGTGGATTCGTGTCCACAAGTGCTCTCCACCGCTTTTTAAGAGTTCTGCTGTTATGGTATCACTTCCTGATGCTTTATAATTTTTCAGCTTTACTATTGCCTCTCTTACTTCTTGATAGGTGGGTTTCGGGATTTCTGGTTGCGCTGCGTGATAATATTTTGCGTCTTCCCCATTGTTTTCATGTTCTTCGTTCTTACAAGTTAACAGCTCGCTATAGTACTGACGCCACCTTTCAAGTATTTCCTTTTTCGCACTTAGTAATCTTCCTTCCTTACTGAGAAAGGTGTTGGTTCTCGATTGGAATTATCTGGTTTGCATTGCTATTTGTTTATAGAACTTTCTGCTCTGATTGTTATTGTTGTATTTATCTAAGTCCTCTACTTGTTTGTTTAGCGCATTATTCCTCTTGTGTTTACTCACTCTTTTTGCCACTCTTCTTAATTCTTCGTATTTTGCTCTATTTGCTCTTGTCATTGTTTGCAGCATCTTTTTTCTGGCTTCGTTTCTTTCCCTCAGAGTTTTTCTGCACTCATCATCAAACCAAGTATTTCTGTCCTTTACTTCCTTCCCAACTGTCTTTTCCGCTACGTCAATTATGACACTTTTTATGGCGTTCCGTTCCTTGTCTACGTTTTCACCGGTTTCCGTTCTTTCTAGGGAACGCTCAATTAGGTCTTAATATTGTTTTTGTTTATCCTTCGCTCTTAGGGCCTGCGTATTCTATTTTTTTACATGTTTCTTACCCCCCCACAATAGCTGTAATTCTTTGCCTCACCGAGACACGTACGAGATAGTGATCAGAGTCGCAGTTAGCGCTTCTCATAGTTTTTACGTCTGTGATCATTGTTGTCCTTCGTTTATGGATAAGTACATGGTCGATTTGGTTGACTCCTCGGTTTCCTGGCATCACCCACGTGCCTTTGTGTATTCTTTTGTGCGGGAAGCATGTGCTACTGATTTTTATGTTGCAACCCGCTGCCATGTGGCACAGTCTATTCCCGTTCTCAATTGTTTGGTCGTGTAATGAGTAAAAAGTTATGATATACATAATTGATATCGGTTTGAATAGAGACGGTCAGATTTGAATATTGGCGTGCTAGATTGCGTTTTACAGAGACTGGGAAACAATTTCAAATTCAAAGTTTGCTGAATTTTCTATGAAGTGAAACTAGATGAAATTCATGCAACAAAGATTGCTTAAATTATGTGCAGTGGACATGTTAAGTAGTGGGAACAGATTTTATTGATTTTGTGGTGTGTTCTATACGGTTATCAATTATTAATATTTAGTTTCATGTGCTGTTAATATTTTAATTGTACTGAGATATTAAGAACTAATTTAGAATGGCCAAAATATTAACAGCGGGTAAAGTTCAGTGGATAAAGTTTTAATAACGTTATTACTATTGCAACTAAAAATACAATAGCTAACTTAAAATGAGCAGCACGAGTCTTCTATGTTGTTGTAGCTTAAAATATTTTTAATATCATTGATATCCTTTTTGTATTAATATAACTCCAAATTTTGGACATTGTTTTTAAACCTGGTTTCCTTATAATTTCTAATAGGGGGGCCGCAAAGTCGTGCCAAAGACATTTTAAGGTTAGAGTGATTTTTTTACTCTTATGCAATTATATATATATATATATATATATATATATATATATATATATATATATATATATATATATATATATATATATATATATATATATATATTAAATTTATGGTGAAATTGCAAACCAAAATAAAAAAAATTACATAGGAGTGTACATATTCGGAATTGTATGCTTGTTGAGTTTTATAAGCGTAGTAACGCAACATTTGCCACCAAAAACTTTTGCAAAATTTATACAAATGCATTAGACGCTTGTAGATACTAACGGTGGTTGTATAAGTTCAAATCTAGGTATTTTGATCTTGTCGAATTGTATCGATCAGAAAGACCAACAATTTTTGATAATGCCATGTTAAGGGCGGAAGTGAAATCAAATCCGTGTCAAATAATCGAGGCGCTCTTAAATACACTTAACCTACCTTGGTTGACCATCCAAGAACATTTGCAGCAGATTCGAAAATTACGCGGAGCAGGTGTTTCTATCCCGCATAATCGGTTTGAAGAAAACAATGATAACCAATCCACCAAATAGAATTTATTGCTTGAGCGGCACAATACAGATACAGAAAAAATGGTACTCAATACTATTTATTGTAGTAAAGATTCTTCGAAATAAATTATCCGCAAAAACAATTAATTCATGATACTAGAACACTGAAGATATAAGTTGGATTAGCTTAAATTAGATTAGATTAAAACTTACTTTGATTCCGCTGAAAAGACAAACCGGTGGGGTTAATATTCTGCGCCGGTTTTCCTCCTCAGTATCAAAATTTTGAACAAAACATTAAATTGATGCAAATAAAGTAATATCTATTGCTACAGATGCTGCGAAAACAATCTTCGTTGTCAGGGGCTTCGAATACCCGTAGTTAAACGATGATGACTATTTGCATTCTGTTTGGCTGATGATATGACACCTCTTAACAATCTCAAAAAGAACTTGCACAGACAAGGCAATAAAAACTGCACATTAATTTTTAGAAATTGCATTTTCTTGAAAGTCAATCATCTATATTTATTCAACAAATCAACAATGAAAATTTAATTCTTTTCAATAAAACTAATTATTTTTTTGCTATAAAGAAATACATTTCCTTGCTAATCGATTTACAGGTTTCAGAAAGGAAAAACATTTCCAATTTTGACATATCTATTTGCTGTAACATTGGCAAAAATTTCAACCCGTTCGAAAAGGTTAATTGATCTAAATTCGAACTACAGTTAATAGAATATTTATTTTTACACACAGAACTGGAAACCTTAGAGAGAAAAAGATCAATATTTATTTGAAAGAAGGAATAGCCTTCCTGAAAGTTACAATTATTTTAAAATTATTATTAGATTATTATTTACCTTTATTGGCATATTTACATATATAAAACACTTAGTTATAACAAAACAAAACAAAAAGAAAGAAAATGCAATAAAAAAAAACAGATAACAGCAGAGCACTTATAACCCGACCCAAAAATACCCCAAATACTCAAAGTTAAAACTACACTTTAAAGAAACAAAAAAATAAAAATTCTTCGCCCGCACTAACTTTTCTCCTTCCCTAAACTTTTTCCACAATCACTCCCTTCCGCTCTAAAATTTCCCGCATATAATAGCCAAAAACCTGGCTATCCTACATTGGCTACCACTAGACTCTCTGTTTAGGTACAAAGGGAGTCTGCCGTACACTTGTACCTTTTTGTACTCCCGATTGTACCTGCTTTCGTCTATACATACTTACCTTATCTGCAGCTTTATCTCCCTACTCCTTTCTCCCAACAATTTTTCACACCTTACGCCTTCGGCCACCCTACTCGTTTATACATTTTTTTCTATTCATTTCCCCATTTTGTTAGTCTAATCCCTCCGACACCTTCCTTCCTTAAACTTTTGAACACCTCTTTTACTATCCTTTCATTCCCTAACATATACACTTTCCTTTCGTATCTTGCCACTCTCACTGACGCTTCTACTGCTACTTTATACATATTGGCTTCTTGTAGCACCAGGTACCCTGGCGTACTCCTGTCTAGTTTCAACGCCCTTTTTAGAAACTGAAGTTGTACCTTTTCTACTTGATCTACCTCATTCATACCCCATATTTCCGCTCCATACAACAAAATATTCCGAACACAGGCTTTACACACTATCATTTTTGCCATGAAACTCTCTTCAAATTTCTCTATCCAAGCATTCCAAAACCTGTTAGCAGCCACCCATGCTTTCTTAGAAATGAACTTAATGTGCTCATTATTGGACACATTACTACCAAACATTAATCCTAAGTATTTGAATCTGCTAACCTGCTCTATAAACTCCCCACATCAAGCTTTCCTCTTTCTTACCAACTTTCTTTCCAAACACTATCCACTTAGTCTTCTCTACATTCACACTTAACCTTCTTCTCTCAAAATATCTTCTAATCCTTCCAATCATCTCTTTCATTTCCCCTTTTGTTCTTGCTAAAGCAACTATGTCATCCGCATATGCTAGTGACCACACTTTCATCTTACCTATTACCACTCCTCCTGCCTGCCCATTTAACCTTTTCTAAGTCAGTTATAAAAATATTAAATAGGACAGGGCTAAGTGGACACCCTTGCTTTAACCCTTTCCTGACCCAGAATCTTTTGGATTTTTTCCCACTTATTCTTACTCTGCAGCTTGTCTTACCGTATAGAACTGCCTTCACTAGCCACCCGCTAATCCCTTTTGCTCTCATGAGTTCCCATAGCATCTTTCGGTTTACTGTGTCATATGCCGCTCTAAGATCTATGAATACAGCATACACCTTTCCACCTTGCTGTGCCAGCTCTTGCTCTATTATGAATTTAAGGTAACCAGCTGGTCCGTTGTTCCCCTTCCTTTTCTAAATCCCCTTGTACTTCAGGAATCACTTTCTTTTCCTCAATTTCTTCCTGTACTTGCATCTCCACTACTTTTGCATATATCTTATATGATGTATCCATCAGCGTGATTGCTCTGTAATTATCTACTTCTCCCTTATTTTCTGCTTTGAAAATTGGTACTATGTCTCCTTCCCTCCAGCTTTCTGGAATTGCTTGCTGTCCTTTGAAAATATTGTTGAATATTTCGTGGAGTTTTTCTTGTATTGACACCGGCGCTAGTTTCCACGCTTCATTCGGGATTCCATCTGGACCTGTCGCTTTCTTCTTTTCAGCCCACCCAGAACTTGTTCTATTTTCTCCAAAATAATTTCTGGTCGATGGCCTTCTTATTCTTTTCTTCCGTCCTCTTCCACTATCTCCTCTGCTTCCTTATCTTCTTTTCCGTCCAGCAATTGCATAAAATGTGCTCTCCATCTTTCCATCCTAATTTCATTAACCTTCCTGGTTGCTTTTTCCCCATTTTTGGCAATAAACTTCCATATTTCTCTTTCACTATTGAGCTTTCTTGTCTCCTCCATTTGTTTTGTTTGCCACGTTCCTTTTTTGGTCTTCACAAGTTCTTTCTTTTGGTCCCTCATATTTTTTAATCTACCTTGTGTTCCTCCGCTCTGTCTCCATCTCTTGACATCCTCTCTCAACTCTTTTTTCTTGGAAATATATTTTTTATCAACCCATGGGCTGTTATTATGATCACTCCTGACATTTTTTCATACTATCGCCTCATGCACTTTAGATACCAGTTGTTCTAGGCTATTTATTGATTCTAACTGACAGTTTTCCAGGTTGCTCTTAAATCTTTGTACCGCCTCTTTATTCCATTTCGCTACTGTTTGCTGCTTCTCCATCTGCCTTCTAACCACCGTTTTTCCATTTACCGTTACTTCCAGCGGAAAATGATCCGACTCTATCGTGTTACCTACTTCCACGCTGAGTATGTCACTCGTTGCTGCCTCGCTTGCTACTACATAGTCTATCACTGACATCCCTCTACCCCTACATACGTTGCCTCTCCACTCCAACCCCCCTCCGTGCATCCATTCAAAATGTTCCATTTTCTTTCCGTCATCCAGTCAAACCATTTCCTACCATCCGCGTTGATTATTTTGTCTTTTGATTTTCAAGTTACTTCATGTCCTCCTTCCCCGAGTTTTCCAACCTGGCTCTCTCCTATTCTAACATTCCAGTCCCCCACAATTATTACTTTAGACAAGGTTTCCTAGTTTGCCTCCGTCTCTATTTCCGTAGTAGTTCTTTTAGCCTTTTATAATTATAAACTATAATACATTTCCATTTATCCCCGTTTAATTTTATGTTTCTTATTTGAATCCTTTCGCCGTAATCTTCTCCCCTATAATTCTCTTCCCCTATGTTCTTCTTTACTCCGGTTATTAAACCGCCTTTTGGTCGCCCCATATTGAAATCTCTTTTTGCCCATTGGCACTTCCACTCGAAGTTATCCGGCAGTTCGTTCTTCGCCTCCTCCCAATTCTTTTCGTCAATCCATGTTTCCACTATTCCAGTTATATCGAAGCTCTTCATGTAAACCAACAAGTCATCCTTATAATCCGCTCTTAATTTTCTCTTCAAACCTGCTACATTCCAACACAATATCTTCGTTTGCTTCGTAACCTGCTGTTTTTCCATCTGCCTATTCTTTCTTACTGAAATTATATGTCCTTTATTCCTGTAGCGTCATTGTAGTGGTGCCACCTCTGGTCTACTTCCATTTTCGATACCCTACTCTTACAAACTTGCCTCTTTCCGTCAATTATTTGGCTTTCTGCCTTATCACCCTCTGCACCTCTCTTTCCTTCTCTGTGAGATCATTGTCCACATAGACCTGCGATCCTATTAATTGGTTTTTCATTTTCATTACCCTTAGTTTTTCCTCCTAGTTATTCATTTTAATTAATATTGCTCTGGTTTTTCCATTTGTCGGGCTTCCTATTCTGTGTACATTTTGTACCGCATTTATTTGAAATTCCTCCCTTAATAAGTCCTCTACTTCTTTTTCCCACGCAGCTTCTTCTTTAATTCCATTAATAACTATGTTTAACTTTCTTTCTTTTTTATCCTTTTCTTCCCTACAATTTTCAATTTTAGTCAATTTCTCTTCCATTTTCTTTCTATCTGCTTCTATCTTACTTTCCCTGTCTGCACTTGCCTTCTTTAAGTCTCTAATCTCATTCTCCAAGCCTATAATTTTCTCTCTTGCTATTTTATTTTCTTCCCTCATCGCTTTTAGTTCCTCTGTTAATTCCATTATCCACTTTTTCTCCTCTCTTTTATCTTCTTCTAATTTCTTTGTAAATCGCATCAGCTCGCAATTTATCTCCACCATTTCCTGGACCACTGAGAGATTTGCTTCAATCAGCGAACGATGCGATTTGTGGCCCTCCTTCGGGCTAGCCTCTTTTGGGCTGGTCTCCTACTTTCACTTAGAGCAGGGGGAACGGCCTAGCCGTTTTTTAGATTGGAATGGGTTGGCCTGTTCACTATCAGAACTGCGTTCCTTCTCACTATACTCCATGTTATCCTTTCCTTTTTTTTCTCTTTTGCTTTTCTTGTTGCTACCGTTATCTTTGCTTTTTTCCTTCTTCTTTCTGTTTCCTTGCACCCAGCCCCCTTTTCTCTTTCCTGTTCTCCTGGTTTGATTTTTTGGCTTTTTGTGGTTTTCGTGGCCCCGTGGTTTTCGTGAACTACCAGCGGTTATAATCTCATCTAAACTGTCTGTCCAACACTCGCACGTCTTACTTACTCGAACTCTCGAATCAAACCATTATTTTAAGTTGATGGCATTTGAACTATTGACAATTTTTTTATCCATATATTATAGTGAGCAGATTTTGAGCAAGATGAATATATTCAAAAGTAAAATAAGAAACCAACACAACAACGTTAGCCTTGACAGTTTACAACTAAAAACCTCAAATTATCAAGTTACTTGTTAGAATCCTACTCCTACATGTGTTCATTATTATTGAATATTTCATTTACTATATGTCAAAATATTTGTATGAAGCAATTAAAAGGTTATCATACACCATTTTTCTGCTATCATCCCTGCGGCTCTTCTGGAAGGTTCGTTAATTTTTTCTAAATAAAATGGCTCGTTACTTGAAACCAGTTGCCGATCCCTGTCCTAACACAATGTCGACATATGGATTAGCGTTAAAATTTCCTGGAATTGCAACAAGGTCGGTTCTACAGTTGATATCTATCCCACTCTAAACCATAACTGAAACACCTCCAAATCTTTCGACTTCCTAGAGCAGCAGCAGCGTAACGTTCTCCTGGGCGTACTCGGCCATCGCAGCGGGTAATACGGAACCTTGATTCATCAGTGAAGAGCACAGACTTTCACTGTCAAATTTGCCAAGCGACACCTTCACGAGCAAAATTCGTCCGTTATTCTGTGGCGTTGTGTCTAAGAGGGTTTTCGGACGGGTCGTCTTGCCATCAAATTTGAGTCCCTCAACCTATTCCTCATTGTCTGTTCTGATACAGTGGTCTTGCACCGTAGAAACTCTATTGCGAAGACTCTAAATCAGTAAAAATATCAGTTTGTCTTTTGTGACGTTGCCAACAGCGCATGGTATATTGACCAGTATCCAAGTGCCTGTTCCACAATCGCTGAATAACACACAGGCTTACGTTGAAGTTACTTGAAGCTTGTCGAAGGCTTTCGCCATTTTCAATTAACATTATAGCACGAACAAATTCCAATTCGCAGAGATGCCTCATTTTCACTTAACTTAAGTCGAACTGTCAGTTCAAACATTTTCATCTGTTAGGCTTGGTAGTTCTTGTTATTTATTACGGATACTCCGGAAGTATGCCATTTCCTATGTGTAAATTAAAACAATTATATAGAATAGCTATCAGATGTTCTTAATTTTATTTGCATGTAACTTCCGGTTTGCATTTTATGGAGGCACAAATTAGTGACCCGCAAATTGTTTTGAGCAGTGTATATCTGTATATCAGTGAATATCTGTAGTAAAAAAAAATGTTTAAATGCATACGAGCCCATATATGGCTTAAATTTTTTTGTTAGTTCCTGTAAGTAATTTTTTTTTAATTTCGTTTCGTAATAAGTTGTATCCTCAAATAAAACCTTAATAACCATCAAACATTTTTTTTCATTTTCTTCATAATTCATGCAGTAGGGGGTTAATTACTTTTGAACAAAAACCCGATTTAATATTTATGTGATTATATGTAACGTTAAAATAATATAATTTATACAGAGCTGTTGTATTAATAACTTCTAAATGAGTGTCCAGTCTTGTGGAATGAGGGAATTAACTTGTCAGTTAAACAAACCCAGTCAATTTCAAGGAGGTTGTAGTCACCCACTACTATGAACTCATTATTAGTACGCATCATTGACAGAATGATAAGTTTCAACCGTTGATTATCAGTTTAATTGTAATTTAGAGGTGAATTTCTTGGAAACCAAAATCAACCGCCACCTTTATTATGATTGTTAAGGTCGCGTCTATAAAAACAAAATTTATTTGAATCACATATTTCAGAATCGGGAACTGAGTTATTTAGCCATGTTTAAATAAGAAATATAGCGTCCAGATCACAGGACGATGATTAGTTACAGAAGTTAATTTTAAATATAGATGATGATTTGTTTAAAGCCGCGATCATTTTGGTAATAAAACTTTAAATCCATATAGAGTCATTTATTTATTTTTAAACTAATGGTTGTGTGTGTCATTTATTTTATCATAAAAATATCTTTACTAGTATTAAGATTAAAGTAGAAATATCATTTTCTAGCAACATTAGATAATTAAAGCCCGTTTCGCCACGAATTTGAAGTTTACCGCATTAATAATTCATTGATCGGAATAAGATGGTAAGAATATAAATATTATTAAATTGTAAAGAATTTACGTTTGTTGTAGTTAGATTTCTATCACTGCGTATTGCTGATGACTTAAGTTTTGGCTAAATTTTTTTTGGGCATGAAACAAATCTAATAACTATTTTCTTTGGTCTAGAATTATTGTCAGTAAACGAATCAACTCGGTAGCATCTATGTTTTGGCGACCAATTCAGATTAGTAGTTTCTCACCAATCTTTATGATTATTACTACCAAATTTTCGTTTGCATTTCTGGGATTCCATGGATTTCAATGTTATTTATGCGAGAACTATGCTCGCAATATTCAAGTTTGCGTTTAAGAATAGTACATTCTGCCTTTAATAATTTTTGTTTTAGTTACAAAAGTATCTAGTTTGGTATTGAAAGTATTCAATTTAGCCTGAAAATCGTTTAACGCCTTTTTTAACCAATAGTATATTCATGTAATTATTAACATACTATCCTTATAGTACATAGTCCCCTACTTCTCAACACGATGATTGGCGTTGAATTCCTAGTGGCAGGGTTATAACAGGAGTGAGAATAATCATGTCAAGATGCTTGAGCTCACTTGTCTCTCACCCTACAGCCTACCCATTTTATTCTAGCTGGTAAGAGTTTTACTAAGACACATCATGTAGAAGTATAAGGATTTTTAACTAATTGCACCAATTGCAAAATTAAAAATATCTTACTATAAAATCTAACAACTACTTCGTATTATTCGATGCATAACATATATTTGATATGGTTAATTCATTTATAATGTATGTCTAGCTATTCTCATTGAAGTGTCAAATAAACTGAACAAAAATGTAAAAACTAAGAGAAAGACATTTTGTCTTATTAAAGAGAAAGTTATTGGTATCAAAATTATAGAATAAATAATACGTGATAATAACTATATGTTGAATTTCACTTTATTTATTCGATTGGTAACATGTTTCGATACAATGTGAGATCATCAGACTAATAAACTATATTTCACAAATGACTAATGTTATAGATACTTAAACATTACAATATGTTAAGTAGGAGTGAAATGTGTAGAATTTTTTGTTCGTTTATGCAAGTTTCTGCCGGGCTTTACTGTATCCTGTAGGTTTCCAGTGACTCAAGAAGATTTCGTTTTAATCCCTATTATTCTAAATGGATAATCTATTTCGCCCCTACTTAATATATTGTAATGTTCAAGTGTATAACAATATTTGTTAAATATAGTTTATTAGCCTGATGATGTCACAGTGTGTAGAAACATGTTACTAGTCGAATAAATAAAGTGAAACTCAACACATAGTTACATATTAATTATTTTATAATTATGAAGTTCTAAATAGTAAAGGCTGAAACCATTCAAGAATTTATCAAAATTATATTTGTTAAAAGCAACTTTCGTTGTCACAATATATCACTAGCGAGAAACAAAGCAACTTAACTATTCCTCCATCTTCGCGGCGGAAACATCGATACTTAGGAATGTGTTTATTGAGCTAACGTGTCTTGGGTTTGAAAGCTTTTGGAAGAGACATTTATATTCTACTCGGCTTTTCTAAACTAACGTTGCCTTCGATTTGAGAGCTTCACATCAAGTAATTTTGTTGAGAAAAAACCACTAGTAAAATTGCAAGGTTTGAAAATGTTCTAAAAATATCTTGGAAAAGCTGTTTCTTTTTCCTCTTTTATATTTATCTAATCATACTAGAAACAAAAAAAATGTTACTGTACACACTAGGTTGAATAATCTCGCATCTACAGTAACTACATATGATATAATTTACATTGGAAATAATGCGCTTCGTAGTAATTTAGAATTCCGTATGGATAACGTTACTTTGAACCAAACGGTAAGCATTAAATTTCAAACAACTAATTTCGTCGCCTCCGGTGCAATAAAAAACGCGTTTCATTATGTCAACGATAAATAAAGTATCGTAACATAATTGGAAATCACATGTTTTATGAATACTTGCATTCATACTGCGGAGCGCTTAAAGTTGGCATAAAGAGTATGTTATAAATATTTTGCTTAATATATAGCCGTAAAATACAAGTAATAGTTAGTAAACTCTAGATGTGCTATAAAATAGAAACTATACTTAGGTGTTGTAAACACTTGCAAACGAACTGTATTTGTTGATTACATTTCTTTATTTATTTTCATTACTCCATTTATTTCATTCTAACATCATTCTAACATTAATAATTAACGCTAGCTTAATGAACTAAAACTTAATTCGTTCATTTACTACGACCAATTACACAAATTTACAAAGTTAGATACGATTGATATTTACCATTCTATTTTTGGAAATATTTAGACTAATCTCGCAAGTGCAGACATATGGACTAACTCTTACTAATATAGATACGAAATTGATTTTTACTATATTAATCTATCTTTATTTTTTAATCTAGCTCTAAATAGCCTACCTGGAATGAGTTTATCTCTCACTATTAAGGAAATAATTAGGTATATTGTATGTTTATATAACTGCAAACAGTTGATTTTACTTTCTTTACTAAGACGCCAATTTTATCATTGAACATTGGCGGGGAAAATCGATAGATAACTTAGTTACTAAAGAAGGAAGAAAATGGTTGTAATTGGTTAAAGATAATAAGTAGAATATAATCAACGAGTGTGTTGAGGGCGATTTGAGTAGAGAATTCACTTTTTTAGGTGGGAGAGGGGTATCGGAAAATGATTATGTTGTTGTTAATAAGGCATCAAGAATGCGCATAATGAATATGCAAATAGTTTAAAGAGTTAATTTTGATCATCATCCGCTAAAAATAACGAGGGAAGGTAAAGTCAAGTCAGTGCCAAAAGAGCAACGATATGCTAAAATAGTTTCGGTATATAATGATAAAGCCTTTTTCAAGTTCCAAAGCAATTTGGAAGGAATAGCTCCGGGGGTCGGGGGTTTTCAATGTATAATAGAACTTGTCCCAAATGCCGAAATCGTTCAAGTGAAAATTGAAGGAAGAGTGAGTGATAAAAGAAAGACAGTTTTCTTCCTGGGGTACTTTCTTAAGAACAGTTTGTAAAACCACTTTCATCTGGGTTGTAAAATTGTTCTAGTAAGAGTCCTAATTCTTGGATTTTTAATTTCAATTTCTTCGGAAAATGATTAACGGTCGAAACGTCACAATAATATCTATAATAACATCACAATAAATTTTCTCCCGTGGCAGTTAAGAAACGAATTCCCTTTTCTATTTTTAATTATAAAACCAGCCATTGCTAGCTCGAAAATTATCTTTCTTGGTTATTTTTTCGTAAAATTGTGTTTCCCCAGAGCGCCGAATTACTGAACATGCCGGACTATCCAAACACCGGATTATCAAGAGTGTACTGTATTCTATACTAACTGTAGCACCAATGTTGAGTCATTGTCGACACCATCTATCATTTCCTGATCGAAAATTTCTTTTGTTGTCTTTTGCCCAAAACGTTAGTGAAAATATTTTCGCATGAATAATACCAACATCATCAGAAATCTTTCTAATTGTAATTGGACGGTTATCGAGATTTTTTTCTTAACTCCTTTCATTCTTTTTCCAGTGATTGAAGTTCTGGATCCCCCAAATATAGGTTTATTTCAATTTTAGTAAAAACGGTTACCATACTATTCCACACCTGCGCAATTATACAACCTGCAATTCAATTTTTAAGTCATGAGTATGCGTCGAACAGTTTGCTTACTATTTTGACTGTTTTTGGAACAAACCTTAGATCATTGGTAAGACGCTCGTACTTAATTACACAAAAAAAATCCTTTGATTTAAAAATTAAACAAACTTTATTTAACGTAACGACAACAATGTTATAATAAACAAAATATATATAAATAAACATATTTAAATGATTGTTTTCCAGATTTCAGTATACTTTTTAAGTCTCCAGGATAAAAATTACGAAAAAAATAATTATTACGTTAATAACCCTATTTTTTTGGATTCGGTCCAAATAAATGTTGAAGTGGTAGAGTGTAACTAGTTTACAGAGAAATTAAAAAAAATCTCGTCAGCATACAGGATTTTCAAATTACATTCACCCTTAAGTTGAAAGAGTTGTAAGTCAATTTTCAGAAATAGAAAAAACTAACTATCTTTGCATTTTGAACAAAATTGTCCTCAAATATATTTACAATATTAGTGATTTTTAATATATTTGGTGATTTTGCTGAAATTGTACCAATATTCAATAGTGGTGATGTTACAAATCCTACCAATTACAGACGTATCTCTCTTAATTTTCTTATTCGAAAAAATACTTAAATCAGAATCAATAGCTTCATAGATAAATACGTTATTCTTATTCCGATACAATTTGGTTTCAGCTATGTTTGTTTGCTATGTTTATATATATATATATATATATATATATATATATATATATATATATATATATATATATATACCTGTAACATGTAAAATCTAAATTCACAATAAATGTGTAACACATTCCTGTGTGATTTCCCCGAAATTAGGGGTTAAATACAAAATATCTAGAAATAATAATCGATTGAAATCTAAAATGGACGGAACATATCACATATAATACAAAAAAACAAGCTATCTTATTTACTTATTTTATAAACTTCGGTTTATTTTTACCGAAAATCAGTTGTTGCAAGTTTATTTTGCAATTTTCTGGCCAATAGAAACCTACGGAATCCTTGTTTAGGGAAGTTGTTATGAAAACACACTAAAATCGCTACACGATCTTCATAAAAAGGTTTTAAAAGTTATCTTGAAGAATCAATAAATGTTCTCCTCAAAAACTATCTTTAGGAACAAAGAAATAACTAGTATACGTAGAGTTTTTCTAGAGAAATCAGTGATTTATAATTTCGCTTCAATTCAAAACGAGTAGTACAATGATAAATTATTATATTGCTATAGAAATATCAAAGTACGTTTACCAACAATAAATAAACAGATTGGACGTGGGTCTCACGTGTACATTGGTCAGAACCGGTAAACTTTAAAGCAATGAGCAAAAAAGGACTGAATAATAAAAACGAGGTTTTGAGAAAATGATTCATTGCATTATCATCTCATCCAATCATACTGACTTTTTCTAGGCTAGAGTAAAATATCATATAAAAAAAAATTATAATCTAAAAGAGCAGGTTCGCGCACTGGATGTTTATCCTCAGCGAAAAGGAGTATAAATTAATGTCAGCCAAATTATTTAAATATTATATTATATTATATAGAGAACGCTACGCAGTTCGCACTATCCATTACGTAGAAAGATTTGGAGGTGGTTAAGTTATGGTTTGGGGTGCGATTAGTATCGACAGTAGAAACTCTGTTGTAATTTCAGGAAATCTTAATGCTAATCTTTATGTTGACATTGTTTTAGGAGAACATGTTGTCCCTGTGGCATAGGACATAGGTTCTTATTTGTTGTTAATGCAGGATAGCGCTAGACCACATACAGAGCGAATCACTTTAGACTTCCTACAAGAACTGTAAATTCAAATAAAAACACAAAAAAAAAACAATGGTTAGGCCTGCATTAAGTCCTGATTTAAATCCCATAGAGCAGCTATTCTCAACCGCTGATCCGGCGGACCACCAGTGGTCCGCGGAGAAATTTTACTAGTCCGCGGAAAATTTTTTCTATCCGCGAAACAAATTTACTTATCAAGAAATAAAAATAATAACTAAATTTTGATTTATAAAATTACGAAATACAAATATCTTAAACTAATTTTAATTCTATGTAATTTATGATTAGTATATATTTTTACATTTAAATATTATTGTAAGTAAATGATAATAAAAATGTTACAATTAACTTATGTAGTAGTACCTAGTAAAATTTTGTTGTTAAAAAAATATCACTGGTCCGCTAATTTTTTATTTTTATTTTACTGGTCCGTGGGCCAAAAAAGGTTGAGAAACGCTGCCATAGAGCTTGTTTGGTATATGCCCGCATGCTCCTCAGACCATACGCGAGCTAGCGGCGCCGGCGGTTCTTATTGAAGAATGGGACGCTATACCACAAGAAGACCTTCGAAGACTTTTGCGAAGCATGCCAAGACAGTGTTATGCCGGTATTCGTGTTATGGGAGCACATACTGGTTATTTTTTACCAAAGTTACCACTTTATGTACAAAGGTTTATATTCACAATTAATTTAAATTCATTTTGCACTTTGGTTTTGGTAGTTGTAGTTAATTATTACGCGTACTTTAAAAGTGCGTGGTTCTTACACTTCCATATGTGCGAATTAAAACAAATAAATAGAGCGTCTTTCAGATGTTCTTAATTTTATTTGCATGTAATTTCCCGTATGAATTTTATGGAAGCACACATTAGTGACCCGCTAATTGTTTTGAGCAGTGTATTTGTATAGTGTCTACTTACACTTAATTTTATATCCTGATATTTCATAATATCTGCCTTATCTCCCTTTTTGTTTGGAATAACCTAAGCTTCGGATGAGTTTTTTGTCCAACTTCTTTCTTTAATATCAATCGTTGAGCAGCTCTAGATATTAGAGATATACGATTTATCAAATATTAATGACTGGGTTACTGAATTACGAAATGAACCATATGATAGTTAAATGATGAATCATATGATGCATAAATGTTTATAGTTGGTACCGTAAGATATTGAAGACGTGAGGCTTATTTGCGTTGTTGCACTATTGATGAAATGAAAATGAAGTTGTACTAGTAATATTATCCTTCGACCCATGTTTTTGAATTAGCTTATGGTAGGGATAAGAATTAGTATATTTTACAGCAAGAGATGAAAGTGGCGTTTTTTGGTGGGTTGGGAGTTTGCTCACGAGCGCCAGCGAGTTAGCAATCACACTGAACAAAAAAAAACACTTTCAACTCGAGCAGTAAATGCAATTTTTTCTACTGATATCGGTAGTAGAATCCATAATTCGATTTCAATAAATCGAATTCGAAGCGAACTGTCAGAACTGCGAATACATATTTAATTGTTCGTTTGGTCGTTTCCATGGTAACATATTGCATTCTCATAGAAAGTGATACTTTTCAAGTGAAATGTCCTAATTTTGTGAAATAATTTTTTTTTAGATTTATTAAAAAGTTTCAGGCTCGTTTTAGGTTTCTACAGAAAATATTTCATTGAAATTTAATTTAAAATGCTTATTTTAGTCTCTAGATGTGAAAATATTTTCATCTCTAGAATGAAAAAATGTCACTTTCATGCAGGGTAAGCAGTGGAAAAATGCCATTTTCACATATATCAGTGGAAATAGTATATTTTACAGCAAGAGATGAAAGAGGCGTTTTTTTGGAAAGGTGGGAGTTTGCTCACAAGCTCCAGCGAGTTAGCAATCACATCGAACCAAAAAAAAAACACTTTCATCTCGAGTAGTAAATGCAATTTTTTCTACTGATTTCGATGAAGCACTCAGACAACTTAAAAACTATTTGAATAAGAATTTCAGAAGATGTAAGGAAGATCAGGGCTCGATGGAGGTGTACAAGAAATGCCTCAGACAACTAAAGGAACTGTGATTGAAGAAAAAAGGAGTGGAAAGATGCGCAAGTAGCGGGCTTACAGCAGATTTACAATGAAGCTGATAGATGAAAAATCGGGTCAGCTTATATGCGTAAACAAGGGTGTTGTGAGAAGCCGATTGACCTATGGAGAGTCTATTTCAGAGAGACCGAACTGCTTGGCGATGATGCAGGAGGAGTTAACTGTACATTAAATAACCACGATCAATTTACGTGGGAAGGATTTGTAGGTGTTTTAAGCTACCGAAATAAATGCAGTGGTTTCTGACTGTATTCCGAGCGAAGCGTGGAAACATCCGCAGATTGACATCAAGCGAGAGCCATTTAAAACATTGAATGATATAAATAGAGGCAGTAAAAGGATGCCAGAGAGTTGGAAACAAGACATAATTGTGCGATAAATAAAAATGGAGGTAGAGAAAATCTTTGAAAAGGTTTTATGAAAGTTGCGGATGGGCATATGAACAGGTTCATAGAATGTTTGGGAAAGGAAGGAAGGTGGAAGAATTGGTGTGCGAAAGAGGTAGAGTTGCAGGGCCGTTAGGGTAAGATCCATGAGAAAGTTCCTCCGTGAATATGCGAGCGCGCAAGATTTTGAAAGGCTTTCATTGTACTTAGAAAGCTACTTGCTACTGCAAGACTACCACAATCATTGATAGCAGGGCATATATTTGCGGGTCAGAAGAAAAAGGTCGAAGGTACTGGATTGGCACTCGTTTTAAGCTGCATGGGATATGTGGGAAGACTAGCGACGTGTGGGCATTGGGCGTAAAGCTGTGCGGGATGTCAGTGGAGCAGCGATGAGAGATTGGTAGTAGGGTGTGTGCATGAGGGAAGTTGGATCTAGTTGTCCCATGATGGAAAGTGTGGTGCATTAAAAATTTAATTCTTTTTTCGTATGTGTTTCTATTTTATTTTGTTACTTTTTGGCAGCGTGGAATTTTTGTTGAATTATAATTATTTCTCTTATCTATCTTAATTTTAACTTAATTTAAATTTTTTGTTCAGTTATTTTGTTTGTGGAGAATTTAGCCCTTAGTACTCGTTTATATTTGTTGAAATGATGCCAATAGTTTTACATTATTTCTGCATCTAGCCGAAGTAGATTAACAAAATTAGTTTTATTTTATTAATATATCTTTATATTTCCATCTAGGTTTAAATAGACTAGATGTGAATGTAAATTGTAGATTTCGGTGGTGATCTATTGTACCTTACCCTCTTCCTCTAATCGTTGGTATTCCTAAAGTAATCAGGACTAGAGGAGGCGCTCTAAATGGGTAAGTATAACATCGAATAGAGAAAGAGGGTCAAGTCACTACCGAAATCTACAATCTACATATGCACCTAGTCTATTTAAACCTATATGAAATTATAAAAATAGATTAATAAACCAAAACTAAATTTATTAATCTAAATGCAAAAATAAACAAAGACGAATGTTCTTTGTTAATATTTAAAATTCTAAGTTTTGGAACTATGTAGTATCATCTCGCAATTGCAGGCAAAAAGTCTAAATCCTACTAAACTAGATAACTGAAGATATTACTAAAAGTTGAATGAAGAAACTAAAATTAAACTTCTTGATCTAGTTCGAGTAGTGATACGGACAGGTAATCATTTAAATTTTACTCCAAGATAAAAAAACGTATGTTTCCGGAATATGCGCACTTTATTCATAATTATGGACTCCATTTACTTTTACTAATTACTAGTAATTACTCCAGTTTTTTAATTTTTAATATTGAAGATTCAATTTCTAAACAATGTCTCGTAATTATAAACAGACACACTAACTCCGCCAAAAGTTGATAACCTGAATATCTTACTAAAAGTTAAATGCGCAAACTATAACTAAGTTTGTTGATTTAGTTCCAGTTTTTACAAAATAACAGACTGACACAATCTTTTAAATTTTACTCTAAATACAAGAATCTTTAGTTTCCGTACTATCCGCAGTTAATCTATAATTACGGATAGAAGCGCTTACTCAGCCTAGTCTATTTAAACCTAGATGAATATCTAAAGATTAATGATCTAAAACTAAATTTGTTTATCTACTTCGACTAGTTACAGAAATAAACACAGACGGAAGTTCTTAACATTTAAGGTTACATTTTACTATCCGCACTTAATCCATAATCCAAAATAGACGAACCTCACAACTGGTCTATTTAGATCTAGTTCAATAACTAAAGAGATTTAAATAAACTAAAACTATTTTTTATCTACTTGGACCAATTACAAAAATAAACACAGACGGATGTTGTTAATATTTAACCTTTCGTTTTGGAACTTTGTAGTATCCCCTAATTACACAGACGGACCAATTCTGACCAAAATTTTAGATTTCTATGGTAACTAAAGATCTATTATACGGTACACTCCAACTAGACTAGGACCCATTGGCGGATCAAGACCATCGATAATTGGGCTTTCTAATCGATAAAATAATACTCCTCATTATGAAAATCTATAAAACTCCGACTTAGCAAGGGCAAAGCCCTTAGCAATTGCTTGTACCAAAAAAATGAACTGTTTTGGAATAATTCACCAACTGCTTTCATTTTTTTATGCGTCTGCAAAAAGTATTTTGTACTAAAAAAACTGTATGACTTAAACATCATTGATTACCTTATGGCACACACTGTGGGTACAAAGACACACAACCACTCTATATTTGACTACGATTTTGCGGCAATTTTAAATCATTAAATAATATTAGTATATTGGACGATGCCATTTCATCATCTCAAGCAAATATATTGAATACCTCATTATTGACGAGTTGAATTCATTGTTTTTAACGTTACCATTCAGTAGAATAATTCCAAAACAGACATTTGATATACTTTAGTACAGCCGCTACTCAGAATACCTACTCAATTCTGAAATAGATAATGTAAAAATTAGCATGTGAACAAAATAAAATTGCCCGAAAACAAGCGAATAGGGACAATCAACCAGCAATTAGGGCCGAAGAATATTTCAGAAGATGTATTTTTGTTGCTTTGCTGGATATTAATTTGAATGATATAAATACTAAGTTTTTCAGATACTGTTAATGCTGTTCATTTAAGGAAATTACAACCTCAAACCTTAATCTAAATGAAAAACGAAAAAGTTTAGAAGAAATAGGAGACTATATTTCAGAAAGTTCAAAATTTAAATTCGATATTAATATTTGGAGCTGAGTTATACATATGGCGCGCTAAATGGTTTCGTTTGCGGTTTATAGGTAATGGCTACGTTAATGGTTTATAGGTAAAACGGCTTTAACAAAACATAAATTCACTCTTGAACACAGTCCAGATTTTCAAAAATACAAAATTATAGAACTCGAAACAAATAAATTTAAACGTAATATTAGTGAAATGTTAGCTATCAAAAAATACAACGCGATGAATTCTAGGGAAGACATTAATAACCTTAGTACAATATATTTTCAAATTATAAATAATATGACAAGCGAAAAAGTTAAATGATATTCAGTAAAGTATATAAGTCAAAGAAATATTTTAAGAATAATCCAAAGAAAATGTTGAATCTGCCTATTTTGATATACATTTGTTATATTAAACAAAATACTAATATTCTGTTTATAAAAATTATTAACTTTTGTTAATTTGTTTATTTATTAAATTGAATATCATATTTCAATTAAATTATATTTGTCATTTGTAAAAACGTAAAGAAAACCTAATGATTTTTAATAAAAAAAAAAGAATTTATTTAGAGGTATGTCTTATTAATTGTTTCTATTATAGTTTAAAATTAAATTTATTTTCTTTTAACTTATAGCCTACGATTAGGGTGACAGTAACCCACCGAGACTGGTCAGGCAAATATATATAAACTTATAAAAGCCTTTTCATTTCTCGTTCCCAATATCTAAACAAACGATGAATAAATAGGGATGATAATAACCAACATTTATTACGTCTTAACCTATTATTATTATCTTAATATATTGGAACAAATACTCTAGAAAATATAAAATTTCTTCGATTTAACAGGCTCGTAACTACTTTTAGCTCGTAATACCAAGCAAAAATTCAGCCGAGATACGACTTGCACCTCGAAAAATTCGTAAGCTTGTGCACTGTAAGTCTAGATACCACTATACTGACAATCGACGTACACACTGTAAACGAAGAATGGTTTTTGTATCTAATAATAAGTCAACAGATTTCTATAAATAAATATGATGTTAAATTGCATCAATTTCATCAATTTTATTCTAAAGTTATTCTTCTTTTAGACCTTTCTAATGTACGTAGAAATGTAGGATAAACTATATAAACTGTATAACAATTCTTGAATTTTATCTATCTTTTTTTATCAGAATCTCCTATTGTTTTTACCATTCAAGTAAATTCCACAACAGTCAACCTAATTAAAATAACATTGGTGAGATTATTTAACGATTACGTCAAATCAACGTCAAATTTCACAGGTCTATTTATATCCATCATTGGTACCGGCTACGACAAATGTTTACATATTATTACGGTAAGAAGATGTGTGTTAAAGTAATGATAATTAATGAATTTTCGTTCACCCGTTTTACGTCTTTCAACTGGACGTTCAGAAGTTTTTTTTATTGAACGCGTCACGAAAGATGTTTACACCATTAAGATACGTTCAGAGGTTAAACGCTGCAATTACCTGATTATCGAATAGTATAACGTGATAAATGGCATCGGCGTTTTATAGTGGAATTCCGAAGTCAATGAATTAAATATGAAAATAACAAAAATGAAGCAACTTAATTGGAATGTTTTAAAAAAGTGGTTCTCATTCCTAGGAGCGCCCTAGGATATCCAAGACATATATATATATATATATATATATATATATATATATATATATATATATATATATATATATATATATATATATATATACATATATATATATATATATATATATATATATATATATATATATATATAAACCCCTTAAGAAAAGATATCTATGTCTGGGCTAAATTAAAACGATTTCTTGTTGTTATATATAAATCTCTAAAATCAATAGTTTTGTTAAGAGCGCAAAATGTACACTGTGTCGAAGAACAGTATAGGGGGAGTTGATAAAATCGTATCACTTAACTTTTAACCTATATTGCACACTTTTGGTAAGTCTGTCTGAGATTTTACAACTTGGGTAAACGAAGCCACAAAAAGTATGTCTAAGCGTTGCACTAGATGTTTAGAATGCGTTTAACACCGCGCCTAATAATAGACAACACCACCAGTGGGTGACGTGTGGTTCCCCGCAGGGGTCTGTTCTCGAACCGCTCCTGTGGAACATTCTCTACGATAGCGTTTTAGACCTAGAAAAGTCAAAAGAACTATAGACAGGTAGCATTCGCCGACGACCTCCTTGTGGTGTCCACAAACACCAATGAGGAAGCTTTGATAGCCAGGGTCAAAATTGCAGTAAAAGCCATTCATCGTTGGATGAAAAGGAACAAATTGCAAATAGCTCCAGAGAAGTCCTAGGACATCGCACATATAGGTCGCAAGAGAATAGGTACCGTAACTGTTAATATCCTAGGCAGGTTGATGTCGGCAAAACCGACAACAAAATACCTAGGCGTCCAAATTGACTATGGGTTATCCTGGAGTATACACATTCAAAACGAAAGCCGAACGCGCTGGAGCAGCACTCTACAAACTAATGCCTAGACTGAAGGGCCCTGCTACTAAAACTAGAAGGCTATTAAGCGAAGTCGTAAAGTCCACCCCTCCTCTACGCCGGACCGGCCTGGGCGGATGGACTAAAATCAGCAACAAGAATATATTATACCTACGAATATATACATACCGCACGAATACGAATATATCCAACGTTGCGCTACAAGTCATAGCGGCAGTCCTGCCGATAGACTTTATGGCGGAGGAACGGGCTTCCAGTCAAGGAACGAACAAAGAAGGTAGGACCTTAAACAGAAACTAACTGATGGGCAAATGGCAGCAACGTTGGGCCCACGCCAAAGAAGGGGGGTGGAACCCACATCCCCGAAATTGACTTATAGTACAATCGTAAACACGGTGAAGTCAACTTCTACCTCACACAAATAATAAGCGGACATGGTAATTTCGCCGTTTATGTTAAATGGATATAAAAAAATAGAAAGCGGCAGCTGCCGATACTGCCTTGCAACGGATACTACCGAACACATTCTCTTCCAATGCTCACAATGGGCTGATATTAGAGCCGTAGCAGAACAGCAGGTAAGAGAACACATTAACACGCAGAATATGGTCAAGCTGATGATTAAGAGCGAAGAGAACTGGAAGACAATAACAAACCTGTGTACCGAAATCCTTAAAAGAGAGGACGAAGACGAAATGACGAATGACGAAATCGGATAGAGTGGCAATTAACAAGGGCCAGCCCTAGATCCCGAGTTCCCCTCCGAAGTAATGCTCGCGCGGTTCCGGAGTGAAGTAAAGAACTAGAGGAGAGGTTTTAGTGGGTATGCTGGCTAACAACAACTGAAACAGAGAGCCCCACACTACACGGGAACGTAGGCTCCGTGTGCGTACTAATGCATTTCCCCTCCCCCCGATTAGAGAAGGCTGGCGGTAAACGGCTTACTATTAACTCACAGCTTTCATCATAGAAAAGCATTGATGGCCAAAACAATTGGAAATAATGTAAGACAAATTTAAAATCTATTAATAATTTTAAATGAGCTACGACAAGTCAATGATTAGATCATTTTTTTTTAAGAAAAAGCGACCATTACCGAGACGTCGCAGTTACAGTACATTAAGCAGAATATATGATGAACTTAAATAAAATAAAATCGAACAAGGATACTGTGACATGGAGACGGGGGAACAAGTGGAATTCAGAGCGGGGGATCCGCAACCGATAAAAAACTATCTTCAATCGTAAGTACAATTACTATAGTTCCTCACAGGAAACTCTGGGAATTACTAATAAAAGCCGTGGAAAGACTATATGAAGGCGCAAGTTCGAAAATCAAAATTGGAACAAATCTCGACTGCAACTGTCTAGGAAGCAGATTGTAATGGTGGCAGGTTTCTTAATGGAACGGTGCGCACTAATAGGACCCCTTCAGAAGATGGGCATCATGACAAAACTGCCTCTCATATAATCTACTGCGAAGCAATCGCGCGCCGGAGAATGGAATTCTACATCACAGCTGAGGGACTTCCACAGAACCACAAGTTACGAAAAACTTCTGGACCTAGAACACATGGGTTAGATCTATTTGTTTGAAGAAAAATATATCTGAGGCAAGCAATAAATATGTTTCTTTCTGATCAAATTATAAAACATAATTTTAAAAACTCATGTTTAAAATACATTGGATTCAGGGCGACTTATATATCACATTATGATTAAATTATTGTTGGATATTTTAAATAATAAATAGTAAATTTAATTAATTTGTTAATAAGTTTGCCATTATTTCTTCAGAAATAAAGAAGAATTGTGTTAAATTCATTTTACAGCCGGTCTCCTTCCTAATTAAGGAGCTTGATTCGGAACACATCGGAAGCCACACTTACATGTTATAACCTGAACCTAGTCTGGTCCGAGTTTGGATCCGATTCTGATCCAAACAGCAGTTTGGAAGCTCGATTTGGATGACTCCAACCTAATCTTGTTCAAATTTGGATTCCCCTTAAGGAGGTGGTTTGTAAACCACAATACGGATTTCGGATTTGACTTAATTTTGAGACAGCAGTTAAAAAACTACATACGTTAGTTAAAATATAATGTGGTCCAAAAGTTATTTTTGTCTTTGATGTAAATACGAATCTTTTTTATTACAATTGTACGAACAGAATGTAGAATTGTTAGTGTTTCAGCTGACAGTTTGTTTTCTAAATTTTTGATATTAATTTAATGTTATTATAAAGGAATCATACAACATATTAATAGTTACATAAACGCTCATTATTTAAAAAAGGGATCAAAAAGTAAGCAAAGCAATAAATTTCAATACAACCATAAGTACTTAAAGCAATTTTTTATGAAAAAAAAAATATAAACATTAACATAACTCTCCTTAAATGAGTCAGTATAGTATATTTTGCAACTAGGGCGGTAAGTTGTCAATTAGTCAGAAGGGCGGAATTGGGCCACGTACGAAGTGAGTGAGTACGCACATTCGCTCGAGAGGGCAATAGACAATACCGCCCGTGTTGCAAATAATATTTTTTATTACATATGCGAGGGAACGTATCTAACAAGTTTGGGATCCAGGAGCCATAAAAAAAATAGAAGCAAAAATGAAGAATTGGCCTTTGCAATTTTCTCCGATGGTCTGGATTCGTCAAAGATCTCTCGTCAGTCTCCGGTATCAGCATAGAGTTAACACTCATTTTAAAACATTTTCTTTAATTTTTATTTTGTAATGATACAAAATTTATAATACTTAAAAAAGTTACGTGAAACTTTTTTAATGTCTTCATTGTTTTTATTTTATTTATTTAATTGTCTTCTTTTAATGTAACTTAGCGATATTAAATATTTGCGTGCGTTACCCAAGTTATGTGGTAATACAACAAAAAATGGTATTTTTCGCATCAAAAACTTGCGCTAGTACTTTTAACGCAAGAGTAATAAATATATATATATATATATATATATATATATATATATATATATATATATATATATATATAAAGTCATATAATTTACCACTTAGTATATATATATATAATCATATATATATATGATTATATATATATACTAAGTGGTAAATTTAGAACTATTTTTCAGTACATATTCACCGGGATAAATTAGTTTCAATTAATATAAAAATTGTTAAAAATAATTTTAAAAATTCCAGACAAATTGGTCCACCATCCCAATCACCACAATGATTTAAAGCAGAGGACACTGTTATCTGCTGATCTCTTATTCAAGAGATTAACAGACCCGACTGTCGCTTGCCAAATTTTGATAAACCTTTGTTTATCAATATACGGTTGTAGTCCGAATTCCAAAGATTTGTCTAAGTTAGGTTTTCCTAATTAGGACGGAAGAAGTTTCGAATAATGCCTACCACGGCACGGTAACAGTTCGGAAGGCCTCATTCGGTGAAGTTAGAAATTCCAAAGATATGCCTAAGTTAGGCTTTCCTAAATAGTACGGCACATGGTTCGAATGTGGAAGTTAGGACTTCCAAAGATTTACCCAAGTTAGGCTTCCTGTTGTTGACGAGACAAGGTTCGAATGAGGCTTGCCACTGTTCAGTAACAGTTCGGAAGGCCTCATTACGCCCGAATGTATCTATTGTGATGCCTGACTATATTCCTAGTGAGGTATGTCAAATTTAATATTTGCTGTGCCATTAATATATTATTAAATGTAAAGCTTTTCAGTATTGCAAAAAGGCTTATACTATTCTATTATAGTGAAGAATATTTTATAGCAAGGAAACATATTTGTAATTACAACATTTACATATATAAAACTAGGTAATCGTAATAACGAATAAAAATAATCGATTAAAAGAGAAATAACACAGGCTAAGATAAGATTTGTGGCGGTAAATATCAGAAATATAGTTAGGTGTTTTATGGTTTATTTAGTTTATAGATTAATAAATGTAATAATAATTTGATCAAGACAGCTGGGGGGAAAGCAAGGTTAAACAAACGGTGTGGGGTGTGGTTAAACAAACGGTGATGTGGAATGAGTCGGCTATTACGCTATACCAGGAAAACTTAGACAGGATGGATGGAGTGGAATATGCGGAACTACCGAAACTCACTGCTATGATAAAGAAAGCACTAATTGTTAAAATATCACACCCAAAGAAAAATTGCGGAAATGATTGGATAGACGAGGAACTATTAGGTATTAAGAAAATAACTAGAGCCGAATTTAGAGCCTGGAGAGAAGGAAGAACAACACTCGAAAAGACAGAAAAAAAGACAGAATAAAGAAATGAAAGAAGCCGAGACGAGAAAGAAACGAGAGTGGGAGGAATGCCAAATAAAGAAAATCAGCCAGCTGAGCAGAGAGTCGGATATAGTGGAAACTGATTGCTGCAAGGAAACCAATAAGAGAGATCTCATCAGTAATTAGCACAGAAAGGTGGAAAAATCACTTCTGTGAGTTGCTGGCCGGAGAGACAGAAATTAGGGAGCTTTTTTACTGGAAAAAAGTTACAAGAAGAAGAAGAGAAAAGGAATCTAATCCCAGAGGTACAAGCTGGCTTCAGAAAAGGACGCGGAACAACAGAACAGATATACATATTGAATTATATCATACAAAGAGAAATTGTTAAGCCTAAGGGGAAATTGTACGCGGTATTTGTTGACCTCAAAGCTGCATATGACTCAGTAGTGAGAGAGAAATATATGAGGGAATGATGGAATGAGGGAATGTGCTTTCTTTATCATAGCAGTGAGTTTCGGTAGTTCCGCATATTCCACTCCATCCATCCTGTCTAAGTTTTCCTGGTATCGCATAATAGCCGAATCATTCCACATCACCGTTTGTTTAACCACACCCCACACCGTTTGTTTAACCTTGCTTTTCCCCCAGCTGTATTGATCAAATTATTATTACATTTATTAATCTATAAACTAAATAAACCGTGGGAATATATGAGGGAGAAAGGTATATCGCAACAGATCAAGTAGAGCATTGAGCATCTATATGAGAGAACATGGTGTAGAGTGAAGATAGGTGAAAGGCTATCTGAAAGATTTTAGGTTAGGAAAGGGCTAAAACAAGGGTGCCCGTTAAGTCCACTACTATTTAATCTATATACTGCGGACCTCGAGAGAACGCTAAGCTTGGGTCAAGCGGGAGAGGTGGTTATAGGGACGAAAAAGATTTGGAGTCTAGCTTATGCGGACGACGTCGTTGTCTTAGCAAGTTCGAAAGTGGAAATGAAAGAGCTGCTGGTGCGAATGGAAAAGTTTTTTAAAAAACGAATGTTAAAGGTATATGTGCTGAAAACAAAGTGGATGCTGTTTCGGAAGAGAAAGGGATCAAGGAAAGAGAGTTTTGAATGGGAAGCGAGTGAGATAGAACAAGTTAGCAGTTTTAAATACCTAGGCTTTATGTTCCAACAAAATGGGTCGTGCGTTGCACATATCAAGTATATAGTAAAAAAAGCGTAGGTGGCTGCTAACAGGATCTGGGATACATGGAGAGTATACTTGAGGGAAAATTTTCGGGCGAAAATGATTGTATGGAAGGCGTGCGTACGTAGTATTATGATGTATGGGGCAGAAATTTGGGGTATGAAAGAGGAAAACGACATAGACAGAGTGCAGTTACAGTTCATAAAGAGGGCCCTGCAGCTAGAAAAGTCCACCCCCTGGTACATCGTTCAACAACAAACAAATTCTAACAAGGTGGCAAACACCGCGGTTATGAAAGTGGCTAAATTTGAAAGGAAAGTGAATAGTGCGGGAGAAGAAAGAATAGTGAAAGACGTTGTGAAAGCGGTAAGAAAGGAGGGTAAAGGGAGTAATAAGGAAACAAAATGGGGATGTCTGCGCAAGCGTATGTATGAAAGAGGGGGATGGAACCAAGAAGAGATCGAGAGGATGATGAATGAGGGAATGTTAGTGGAAAGGATTCTGGCAGATAGACTACTGGAGATATAGCTGCAAGAGAGACAAAGACACATAGATGAGGGTACCTATAATAGAGACTACAGCAAAATCCAAGTTTTTTGCAGATGTCCAGAGTATCTATCTAATGAGGAAAGGGGTAGAAGATATTGGATGGCTGCAACAGATAGGACTTGTCGAGTAAGTGGAGAAGGGGAGGAGCTCTGGGAACATTGGGTGTTAAGCTGTAAGAAATGTGAATAGAGCGAAGAGGAAAAGTCAGTGGCGAAAAACTGGAAGAAGGTTATGGATGAGAGTGGCTCCGGTCTTGTGTAAATGAAAAAAATATTGAAGTCCAAAGGACAGGGTTAAAGGCTTCCTGTATTTTGTTTTTTTTTTTGATCTAAGAACTTTTGAATTGTTTAGTTTTTGCTGTATTAATTTGGATATTTTTATTTTCCGTTTCTTTCTGGTGTCTTTTTTTGTTTTGTTTTCTTTGTTGTTATTTTTTGTTCTATACTTGTCACAACACTAATGTACGAATGGTCGTGTATTTACATTTATGCCAATAAAGGATTATTATATATAATAATTTGATCATTTATTATATTTGTATATGTTATTTTCCTAAGTAATAGTTTGTGATTTGGACGGCGATCATAATATTGCTGCCAATTAACTAAATAATTGAATTAAAGATGGAAATACTTAAACATACTTAAACAGTACTTAATATTAATAGAAATATTAAATCCATGAGTGATAAACATCTATAAGCGATATAAAACTAATAAAAACATAAGTTTTGTATAAAGCGGTTTAAGTGCTATTTTTAGATAAAATGTTCCATCAAAAATCATACTAAACGTCTGCAAACTACCAATGTGACTGAAACTTATAAACCAGCATCTTCCTTAAATTTTCTTCTTATTTAACACTATATATAACATAATCTTTATATAAAAAAAAATATATCTTATGTATTTACTAAAATCCAGAAATAGTTGTTCTATATTTGGCAAATTATGTTTTAATACAGATATTTATACTCGTATCTGAGTCGCTCATTTCAAGACACAAGTTACTGCTTTCATTAATTCTATTTGTCTTATAGATTGCATTGTTTAGATCAGGTCTGCACAACACAAACTTTCAGTCTATATTTCTTCTAGATTCAGGTTGGAATACGTATATTTGTTGAGGTTTGATGAAATACAAAAAAAAAATTTTAAATGTGAGTTTTCAGTATTCCTTAAGATTCTGCATCTAAATATGGTAAAAAATATGTTAGATCATGGCTATTTTTAAATCAGAATTTTATTAAATTTTGACTGGACTAAATCTTTAATTATGGCCTTAATTATTTAAAATTGAGATAATAAAACATAAAAATGAGATTAAATAATAAGTAAATGAGAAAAATAAAAACACAAAAAACTACACTGCGCAATTCTTCTGTTTCCTTTGTTTACGTCCCCTGCTCCTTCTATCCTTTCCACCATTACCAAACCACTACTATCCTAATTCATGCACTGTTACCATTTCCTTCCTAACAATCTCTCTCTCTTTCGGTCCACTCTCCTTTTTTGCACTAATCAAACTAATGCACCCACTTGTCCTTCCCTACCCCACACACACCACAACTCTTATACTTGTCATCCATCCAATACTTTCGCCCTCTTTCTTTACAACCGCATCTAAACCTAGAAATTACTGACTGTGCATTCAGGCCCATTGCTGATTTAAAGTATTTAGGTAGTTCTTCAAATATTTGTATTTCCACATAGTTATTACTATATCTACTCTCCACTATTTTCCTTTGACATTCTTGCAGTTCAACTTCCTTCAGTTTTACTACTAGCCATTCGTCTCGCCAACTCGCATGCCTTTCCTCCTAAGCCTCCCCATTACCATGATAGACATACCACCTCCTTCATACAGCTTCCTTCTATTCTTTCCACAATTTGTCTCTCTCCTACCATGCATTCCTTTCAAACTTTCTACCCTGAATACTTCTATTACAATTATTTGCTCAGTCATTCCATTCAACTTACATTCATATATTGCTACTCGTCGGCTTGCTTCAATTCTCAATTTAAATGCATTTACCTCCTGCAGTACTATGTAGGAAGGAGTTGATTTGTTTAATTTCAGGGCCTTTTTAAAGAATTGTAGTTGTACTTTTCCAGGCCTTCTTCTTCCTCCACTCCCCATACTGCTCCATACATCATTATACTCCGCCAACAAACCTTCCATATCATCTCCTTCACCCGGTAATTAATGCTAAACTCTTTTCCCCATACCTTCCAGAACCTTTCTCCCGCCACCTACGCTTTGTAGCCTCATTATTACCTCTTTATTACCACACCCTCTCCCATATACAAACCCTAAATACTTAAAATGTGTAACCCGTTCAATCTCCATTCCCTTCCATTTAAACCTCTCCTTCTTTCACACCACAGCTTCCTTAATCCTCATCGATTTGGTTTTATCTAAATTAACAGACAGTTTCCTTTTATCAAAAAATCTCTCCAATCTCTCAATCATTTCTTTCAATTCCTCCGCTGATTTTTCCAATATTACCACCTAATCTGCGTACACCAGATTCCACACTTTCTTCCTCCCAACCACTACTCCAACCTACTGCTTGTCCAGCAGCTAGGACTTTCTCCAAATCTGTCACATATATATTGAAGAGTGCCGGGCTAAGCGGGCAGCCTTGCTTTAGACCCAAATCTACTTTGAAAGCACTCGACTTACTCTCTCTCCCTCTCACTTTGACCCTACACCACGTTTCTTTATACAGCCGCTCGATACAATTTCTCAATTTTCCAGATATTATTTTTTTCCAAACATTCCCACAACATTTTCCTATTTACAGTGTCATATGCAGCCTTTAAGTGCAGGAACAGAGCAAAGAGATTACCCTTGGGACCTAGCTAATTCCTGGTCGATAGTATACTCAGCGTTATTAAATGTTGAGTAGTTCCCCGTCCTTCTTGCGTGTCCTGCGTTTCAGGTAGCAACATTTTTTCCTCCAATTCCTCTCCAAAACGCCTTTCTAATAATTTCGTAAACAATTTATAGAATGAATACATAAGCGTTATATTCCCACAGTTTCTCATATCGTCCCTCGAACCACTTTTCTAAACAGGTATCACTTCCCCCACCTCTCTCCAAACATTGCTCATTTTCCATCATCCAAGCCTCATTCAGAACCCCGTCTTGACCTGCCGCCTTTCTTTTCTTTACGGATTTAGTCAAATTTGCCATCTCCTCTGCTGAAAATTCCACCATCCTTGCCTTCCACCTTCGTTTTTCCTTATAAACCGCCACAGCTCATTATTAATGTTTGATATCTCTTCTACCCTTTTCTTTTTCACATCTACCTTATTTGTGTTCATAACTATCTCAAGCTGCAGTTTTTGTTTCTTAATTTCTTCTTTGACTCCCTTTCTTTTTCTGCATCTGTTTCTCACCTCTATCAGTTTTTTTTTCTTCTCTCCATTCTTCATCAAACAATGACGATTTGGTTCCAGTTATGTTGATAGTTTTAGCCACCATTGACGCTCTCAAACAATGCGTTATTTCTTTACTATCTTTCAGGTTTTTTCAAACTACTTTTGCTAGCCTCGTGAAATATTTTTTTATACGTCTAATCCAATTGAAATATTATCCTTTCCCCACTTCCCCTTTTATCGTGGTTTTCAAGGTCACAATAATCGACATATCAATCAGTCCTTTTTTGTGTTGTTATAAGGTGAAAGGTTGTTATAACCTTGAAAACTACGAAATAAGGGGAAGTGTCTCAAGGGGAAGTATCCAAGGTATCCAATACACCTTCAGATACAAACTGGTATCTGACTTTGTGTGAAAGCTAATCTAGCTCGGCCCAGAAAATAAATTAACGCTCTACTGGCTAGCAGGATAAACTGGCATAGATGGAAACGAAGGAGCCGATCACCTAGCAAACAAGGGATCCAGTAAGCCCTTCATAAATCCAGAACCGTTTCGCGGTACGACTATGTACATCATCTGCATAAGTTTAGATGACGAAATAAGAGTACAATGAATAAAAACCTGGAAAGATCTTTCAAGGCTAAGGCAATCTAATCTACAATCTACATCTCTAAGACAATTCAAAGTAATGCTGGGATATTTTAACCAGAAAAGAACAAAAGCCTAAAACTAAACAGGAACTATCTAAGAATTCTGACAGGAGTTCTGACGGGACACTGCAGACTAAGAAAACACCTTAATGTCCTAGGTCTGGAGGAGGATGACAGATGCAGATTCTGCGGCTCAGCAAAGGAAACCCCAATTCTTCTGCCAAAGGGCTGTAGAGCACTGCTCTACAAGAGATTGATGTTCCTTGAAGTCCACTGCTGGAACTCAGAGGAGTTGCAGTCCTTGAATCCCACTTAGATCCTGAAAGTCCTAAAGGAATCAGGACTAGAGGAGGCGCTTTAAGCGGGTAAGTATTCCTCAGATTAAGAGGGTAGGGTACAATAGATTTATGTGGGTCGTAGTACAAGTCACCACCGAAATCTACAAATCTACATGTATCTGTAAAGTAAGAGCCAAGTCGGAAGCAAAAAAGAAGAGAGGGCAGTATATTGTGGATTATTTTAATAAAAGATTTATCGAAAATCCCACTAATTCATCATCGTCAATGTGCCTTATTTGTCAAATGACATTTTCAAATGAAGCGATGAAGCCTCCTAGGCTTCAAGACCATTTTAAGAAAATACACCCGTATAAGAAAGATATGACATATTTTTAAGACATGAAAAAGAAGTACCAAATTCAAACAACAAACTTTCTTCATTAGCTTCTAAGCAAGACGATGACAAACTTCGAGCTTACTACAATATCCCATTTTTGATTAGTAAAATATTTTAGCCACATACAATTGGGGAATATTTCTTCTAAGCAATAAAAGAAGTAATAGCCACTGTGCTCCATAAACCAGCAGCATGTATATCCGAAAAATTCCTATGAGCAAGAGTTCTGTGCAATGACGAATTGATGAAATGAGAGAGGCTGGAAATCATTGTGCAATCTTGCAGATTTGTTAATTTTCAATTCAGCTGGATAAGTACATTTTACCAACTGTGGACTGCTTAATTCATCGCCAGCATTTGGTTGCGAAAAATCTAAGTGAACGCCTCCATACATCACTGCAATATGTTATCAAAGCAGTTAATATTAACAAAAGTAACTATTTGAATGATAGATTATTATAAATGTCAGGTTTGCATTACCAATATTTAAGATTTTAACCAATTTCTGCTTCACACAGAGGTGCGCTGGCTGTGGAAAGCAATGTATTGTTTGATTTGATTTTACAATCTGTTTGGGTTTGAGATAGAGTTCCAAGGAAACAAAGACACATAATTTCGCGACAACTTCGTCTAATCAAAGAACGATATTGTCTACTTGACAATCATCTATAAATTGTTTAATGATGTTAATCTTCAACTTTAAGGCAACGACTTAAACTTGACTAAGACGAAAATAGCTTTGCTCCTTTTTATACAAACTGCTATTATACAAAAGAAATATCGACAGTTGGGAATTCAATAATTTCCCAAAGGCCCTAGGGGTATAAGCATGGTGATTCGTCCCCGGAAAGATATTTATATGATACTCGGAAGATATGTTGGTACTAATTAAATAATAAGATCCTAAAAGTTTCAGATCGCTAACTTAATTGGTGTTCGAGGAAAAGTGAAATGTGTCAAAAACTAACAAACATTTTTTTCTCAGTAACGGCTGAATCGATTGATCGAAAAATTTATTATGTTTTGGGGACCGATAGGTGCTCTTACGAAAAAAATTAACAGCTATATAGTTTCATAAGATTCTTAAAAAAAAACCTTTTTTTTTAATTTTAATTTTTTAACCATGGTACAGTTTTGGTACAATTATAAAACTTTATATTTTTCAAGCCCTATATATTACCCTTTAACTTTATGAGTTTTTCGGATTTTTAAAAAGGTAGGCCATAGCAGAAAAAAAATAAAAACCATTTTTGGCTCAAATAATGCATTTATTTAATGTTTCAAGTTTTAATTTTCTTGTTTTCATGCATATTTAGATTATTTCTAATTATTAGAAATAAAGTTTTATATTTAAAAGGGTTTATAGGTTTATATTTAAAATAACAACAATATTTTTTTTCATCAAAATAAAAAATTAAAACAGTTAAAAATAACTCATCATTATATACTAATTTCAATAAATATTTTGAGAACTTTTTTTTATTACAAAACTCAATTATTATTATATTCTACTAAATTAATTTCATTGATGTAACCACAGTTAAATATATTAATGATAAAAGAACATATTTTTTCAAATTATTAAGTTAATTTTCAATAAATAAACAACAGAGAAAAGAATAACAAATACGATATATACAGGAGAAATATAGATTTATAGAAATTTAAATTTAAAATAGAATTTTATTAATCTTCATCACTGTCTTCTTCAATCACAACTGAAGTATCGTCTTTATCAAATAGTTTATTTAATATTGCAGCAGGTCTAGGATTTTTTGATAAGTATCTCCCGTGCGACAAAAAATTAACAATCGCGACAACAATATTTCTAAGACCATTTGCACACTCCAAGCTGGGTCTCGTAAAGCTTTTGTATCCGATGGTATTTGGCTTGTAATCAATAAAGCATCTCTAAACTTTCCTGCTAATGTGACGTGATAGAACTTGTGATTTTATTTTGGTTGAATGGTCTTTTACATACCGAATGGTGATATCACCCGATTCATCCATCATTTCTGATAAATAGGATGTCGCTTGTTTAAATTGGTAAGAACCAGTGAAAAATATTCTTGGATCTTTTTCCTTCATTTCTGGAAAATTTTCTAAATCACCTGTCTGAAACGGTAGTTTTATAAGTTGCCAGCCATTTTCCGTCACTTCATCAGCTAACATACTTTCAACATCATTTTGGCATTTCTACAATATCATCCAGGCACTCGGCAGCAGAAGTTAGGCGTTTGCTGTATTTATTATGGAAAAACGACGCGATTCTAAAAAAGGTACCGATTCTAGGAAACATTTTGTTGTCAATTTTCTGATCCAGCAGATATTTTTGTTTTAACACCCCGTGACTGCTTCCACTGGCCAACGCAATTTCGTTAAGTTTTTTCGTTACGTTTCTTGACGCATTCGACTCAGCTGTTAGTTGATTGCGTTTTCCTTTTAGTGCTGGCATTAATAGTTCAAAACTCTTACTTTCTAGGTGCTCTTTAACATCACGCAACCCACGATCAACCACAAATTAATCACCAGGTTTCAATACATTACATATAACATTTGGATTATCTATAATATCTCTTATAATATTAGCATCATTTTGGGTAGCATAATACGGTTCTAGCATATCGATAATGTATCCATCAGTTGTACAAATCGTAAATGGTTTACTTGCCCAGAATATGACTTTCTCTGGTACTGATTGTTTCAGTTTGCCATTGAGAATATTATGTTAAGTTTTTTAGCAACCGCAGATGTATGATTTTAAAAGAGATCATTTCTGGACATTGCATGAAATCCGAAATGAAGAGGTTATACGTCTTGTTCGAAAGATTGAGTCACTTGTTCACAATATTTTGTCATGAATTGCTCCTCTTCGATCTCTAAAATTGTAGATATCAACTTATTTGAATTGCCTGTGCGAAGCTTGACTAAAAAGGCAATGAGTGCTTGAGTTATACTTCGACCGCCAGTGTTTCTCATTGATGATGACATATTCCGCAGTTCAATGTTTTCCCATTTCCCAAGTTTTCCCATTTCAAGCCAGTCAAGACGTGAAGTTTCAACACAAAAATTAAAATAAATGTTCTTGTATCGTTAATATATTAAACAATAATCGAGCTTTGAAATAAAGAAAAGTTCTCAAAATATTTATTGAAATTAATAATAATTAGTTTACTTTTTTATTTTGAAGAAAAAACTATTGTTGTTAGTTTAAATATAAAGTGATATTTCTAATAATTAGAAATAATCTAAATATGCATATAAACAAGGAAATTAAAACTTGAAATTAAATAAATGCATTATTTGAGCCAAAAATGGTTTTTATTTTTTTCTGCTATGGCCTACCATTTTTAAAAATCCGAAAAACTCATAAAATTTAAGGGTAAAATATAAGGCTTGAAAAAAAGAAAGTTTCATAATTGTACCAAAACTGTACCATGGTTATTACAGTTTTTATACTGTACCATATATTATTATTAATTAAAATTAAAAAAAACGTTTTTTTTCAAGAATCTTATGAAGCTATATAGCTGTTAATTTTTTTTTTTTCGTAAGAGCTCCTTTCGGTCCCCAAAACATATTAAATTTTTAGATCAATCGAATCAGCCGTTACTGAGAAAAAAATGTTAGTTCGTTTTTGATACATTTCACTTTTTCTCGAAAAAGAATTGAGTTAGCGATCTGAAACTTTCAGGATCTTATTATTTGATTAGTACCAACATATCTTCCAAGTATCATATACATATCTTTCCGGGGCCAAATAACCATGCTTATACCCCTAGGGCCTTTATCAGAAGTATTAATCAAGAACTACGACTGCTTGTTTAACACTTGGAAAACCTCTACATAGATTTGAAAGAAAGATTGCATAATATCTTAATTGAGGCGTTTAGTATCAAAACCAGCTCAATCCATTTTTTTTAATTTTGCAGGAGAGACAAAAAACATTTCAAGCTCTGCCCATTTAATTTAAAAACAAAAATGAAATATCATTCGGATAACCTTCGGTGTACGATTTTAAATCTTTTTTTTTTGTTTTTTATTAATAGGATTGTATAATTATTTATAGATAAAAATAATTTGGATTGAGCTTGGTTTGCAAAAATTTGAGCTTTTTTTCATTTTTCCTTTCGAATTTCAATGAAACCTATACGGTATCATAATTATATTCACGTATTAGCCTGTAAAATCAAAAGTGTGAGTTGATTTAATTAATTTATTATAATAATGTCGATAAACTGTTATTCTGAATATTCACTGATATAGAAATTCGCTACGTCCCTGTAGTATTTGAGGGATTCGATTTCCATACATTGATCCCCAAAATGCTTTGTAAGCAAATTGTTATCGTCATTTATCTTTGCTGGAGCAATGGGAAGGCCAACAGCCACAGGGGTAGGAAGATGGTCCTTAATAGTTTTTTTGACACACTCTTGAAAGCTCCAATTTCCGAATTATAAAAGTTCATCTCTTACTTTCTGATGAACAGAATCTCCATCCTGATGAACAGAAATCATTAAGAAGCTGAAAATTGAAAATTGCACTGACCTGTGATGCGCAAAATCGACGAAATAGCAGCTTTAAAATCATACACTTTTCCAGCAACAGAAATTGTGGTTCCCTGGTGAGCGAAAATTGCTGTATATTCTTCGAGGTACATCACTGTATTTATATTTTTTTATCTCTTATCTATTTGGTAAAATACGCGATATAATATGCTGATGTAAGTAACAGGTGGCGCGTAGGGTGGGCTTTAATAGAACCATGGATTGAGCTGGGTTTTAAATAAACCTGATGTTAAAAACACCAGTTTTTGATACCGGTTTTCGACCAGATTAAGTCGGATTCGTTCCAAATTGATTTGTAGCTTGATGGTATCGATAAAGACCTATCAAACTACGCAAAGAAAAAACTTTTGGAAAATAATGGATTGAGCTGATTTTGATACTAAACACCTCAAATATGGACGTACACGACTGGGTTTTGGACACTTTTTTAAATGTCAAGACAGCAAGCTCATACCAGTTCCCAACCAATCATACCAAGAAGAAATAAGAGAACTGACGATAAATCAGGAATTAAAAATTAAATTTAAGAATGGCCACCAAGAATTTTGGCCGCAAAAGTGGCTGCAACAATTTCTTATAATATTCACATCGTCCTATATAGCTGAACATGGATTTAGTTCTGTAGCAACTTTGGTAACTTTAAAGGGAAATTGGTTCGCTTTTAAATAAAATTAAGCATGCTATTAACAATTTTATTACAAAGCTTCAAATTTAAGCTTCACATTAGAAAAGTTATAAATTCAATGCCTTTTGAATATTAATAAAAATACTTTTCAATATAATTTAGTATACGATTTAATTGTTCTTTTTGGAACATTTTTCTTTCAACTCAAAAATAGGATAGGGCTCACATCTTCTCTTTGGGTTATATAATATTACACGTTTAACTATAATCGTGGCTGTTTCAGATTCGCAACAGATTGTAAATTAAAAAAATAATGGGCTCTGGAAAAAATATATTTTCAATGTTAATAGTGGGCACAATAAGGTTGCGAACCTATGGTATACACCAACAAAGTAATTGATTAAGATGATCTTCGTAACCGAGTTGAGGCAGCTGCGGCGACAATTCTACAACCAAGGCCAATTCATGGATAAGTCGAGTGAGACTTTGCGTTTAACAGCATGGGCATAACTTTGAACAACTTTTATTTGATATGATTTGATTTGATATGAACTGGTGTACAGTGGATTCTATGAAAAAAATTTTTATTTAATATGTTTTTTTTAATTGATTTCTGAATATATTGTGTACAAGCCCAGTTAGAAAAGAATTTTAAGTAGTTTTACCATTAAATTACTTAATCTTGGGCACTCGGTTTCATTTATCCTCTAAAAAACTTCCGGATTTCGTAACATTTACATCAGGGATTCCCAAAGTTTTTCCTGGGAGGGCCAATTTGGTATTTCTCAAATTTCTGGCGGGCCAAAAACTTATTACCTTATAATTTCAAATTTAAGTCATTCATAACACCAATTACGTCTACTAGAAATGTCAAGTCGCATAACCAATTAATATTTTGCAATGAGGCAACGATTTTTTTCAGTTAAAAACTTTTTAATTTCTTTTCTCACACTAAAAAACCCTTTTTGTGTTTGTCTTTTTGCAAGCCATCGAACTTTTGAAAAATATGTAACTCCAAATGGAGACTCAGATTCTTCTAAAAGAGTTTTAAATTGGCGGTGATTGACAGCATGTTTTTTGGATAAAATTAACTGTATTAATAACATCATTTATAACAATATTAATTTTTAACACTTGAGCTATAATCCTAGTTAATATTACAATGATAATGTTGAAATTTATCGGTATACTCTGACAATACCGATAAATTACCTGATCATTACATCATTATTCAACTTGTTTTTTTTTTAAATATATTCACCCTTATTTGTGGCTCATCTTAGTTGGACATAGTCTCTAGTTACTCCTACCAAATTGTTTCAATTAATATTGTTTGAAATAAAAGCATGCTCCACCGCGGAAAATATATCACTTCCCTGGTACTGAATTTTTAAGCTTCCTTAAGCTTTTTTACGCTTTAATGTAATAAGTTAATTGAGAATAACTTTTCAAAAAACAAAATTGCCGAATCGCATATACATATCGGTACTTTCGTTCAAGGCAATGGAAAAAGCAGTAAACGATTTTGAAATTTCTTGTAACTGTTGTAAAACATCCCCATCAATATCTTCCATTTTACAGAAAGTCATTTTCGAGCAACAAATATCTTTGAACAAAGTCTTTTTATCTGGACACACTATGTCGACAACTTTAACATTCAATATAAAAAAAATCTCCTTCTAAAAATGATTTACTATGTTAAATAGCAATTTCTTTCAATAACACAGCTAGCCGAAACGGAGGATTCGTATTGTTTAACCAGATTTTTCTACATCAATTTCTGACCACTGAAGCATTTTCTTAGTTCCTAGTGTCGCTCTGTATCTGTATCTGTAGGAAACACTTTTTTACCGTTATGAAAAGTTTATTTAAACTTTTTTACTGTTTATTTATTTTTTATTATTTTAATAAAAATATAAATCTTGGCATCGACATCGCGGGCCACATTCACAAGGTTCGCGGGCCGCATTTTACCCGCGGGCCGCACTTTGGGAATCCCTGATTTAGATATATCGAGTAGACATATCATGGTAATAAGCAAAACCGAGGCTAGCCATAATTAAAATGAACATCAAACAAGTTTAAAATCGATTTGATAATTTCACACACACACAAAAATAAGAATAAAAAGAAGCATGGAAGGAATACTAAATGAGCGGACAATAAGCAGGCCTCGATTTTGCTTAGTAACCATTTTTCTCGGTATGCCTAGATATTATGAAATCCGCAAATTTATAAACCAAGCATTATTAGCACACTTGGTTGCCTACATTGCGCTAATGCTGACCAGTTTAAATTAATTAAAAATACTAATTGTGCAAAGTGTTCTAATATAGCATATCCGTATCGGGAAATTAGTTTATAATCAATTGAATTTTTTTGAAGAACAGTGCTCAGAACAGATAGCACAGACTACAGTGATAACCCAGTTAGCCCAGAACAGACAGAGAACAACCACCTACAAGTTAAATTTATCAGAAGCAGAATAGGAAAAATCTTACAATTAGCCAAACGTGTAAAATGTATTTCAATCCAAATTAGTTAAATGAAATTACACAAAATTACATTTTGACTTAGGTAATTGTTTCGTGCATGCACCACTCCAACAAGTTGCGAACGGTGTAATGGTTACATAGCATGCATTATCTCTTTGATGAATTAAATTCAAAGGAATATAATACAAGATTTTTAATTTAATTACGTTTTGTATTGAATTATTGAATACAATGTATTGTAAAAACAGATAAATAAATAATGCGAAATAAAGCGATAAAAATAAGGTTCAAATTCCAGTTGTATTAGTAAACAGCTAAATTTGTTTTATTTAGTAATAGATAGATGATTTTATATTTATAGTCTCCAACATATGGATGGGTGTCTACACATAATCCAGGGGTCCCCAACCTTGCACTTAAGAGCGCATTCTATAGTACTGGTCAGGTGGCGGGCACCATTTTAGTTTAAATTATTGAATATTTTCATTATGCCTGTGATAAAACCCAAATCCACAAACCAGGAAGAATTCGTTAACTCAACAAAATTTGTATTTTTAGAATTGAGATAATATTTTATTTCTTGAATTAAATAGGCAAATCTTGAAAGAGTATTATCCTTACTAAGCGAACGTACATCACTATGAAGAATAAGATCCGGTACTTCAGAATTTTCCAATAATTCTTTAAAAAGGCGTTGTTGTAAAGGCGTTGCTCGTATAAGGTTTACTATTCTAATAACCACTTTCATGACGTGTCCAAAAGGGAGAATCTTTTTTCACAAAACTTCCTGGTGGATAATGCTATGGTAAGACTAGACAAAGTTAGGAAATGATTTGTATTTCTTGCAGAGTGCAATCCATTGATATTACCAACCAATGCTGGTGCTCCATTAGTAATTATCGCCAATAGCTTGTGCAAAGGTATATCTATGGATTTTGCATATGTTTCGAATTGGTTGTAATATCCTCGCCTGTTGTTCGTCCTTTCATTGGTAATATTTTTAGTAGTCCTTAATCTATACTAAAACCACAAAATATCATCCTTCCCATAAGTGCTAACTGTGCTGTGTCTGTAATGTCTGTAGACTCGTCAAATTGTAGTGAGGACCATTCACATATCCCCAAATCACTCTTTAATTGAGCTTGCAAGTCTTTCGAAATGTTGTATATTCTTTTTGTGACGGTGTTATCAGACAACTGTAAGTCTTGTATTGCTGATATAATCTCACGCTTGTTGAGAAATCCCTCAAATAAGCAATCGGCACCAGCGAAAAATGCTTCTTTTACCAATTCCCCATCCTGAAAAGGCTTATTCTTCTTTGCGAGCATTTGAGAAATTTTCAAAGAAGCAATAGTGGCATATTTAGATCTTACCACAGTCCTGGTGAAAATTGACTGTTGGGCAGACAATGTCGATTTTATTTGAGATATTCTCTTCTTTCTTAATTTAGATTTAAGTGGATAGCTGGTATTAAAAGTGGAATGGATTGTCTGGAAGTGACGTTCAATATTATGTTTTTTCGCCAACGCAACACTACGGCCCCACAACAAACAAACACATTTATCTTTAATTTTAACGAAACAATATGATTCTTCCCAGACAGTAATAAAATTATAGGTTCTTTTTCTTTTACTCATGTTGGGGTTACAATTTTTGAAATTTGATTTTTAAATAATGAAGTTTATTCTCAATCCGACTCCGCAGAATTTCGCCAGACTATCTCAGTAGTATATCCGCAGTATCTCCATAGTATCTCAAAATAGCGAATTTTAATGCGCAAATAGAAAATTTGTAACATGCTCAAAGCAGAGAGATGCTATGCTAGTGCAAAAGTGAAAAAGACCGCATTTTCGGACGAGAGATAGATTCTTTTACACTGTAAAAATAGTATGCCCTACAATTTGAATATAATATAATTATTAATTATTAATATATATATATATATATATATATATATATATATATATGTGCAAAAGTGAGAAAGACCGCATTTTCGGACGAGAGATAGATTCTTTTACACTGTATATACACATATATATATATATATATATATATATATATATATATATATATATATATATATATATATATATATTAATTTTTAAAATTTCTTATAAATTTTTGTATTATATTATTATTAATAATATTATATAAAATAATTTATCAGAAATTTTAAAAATTAAATTTAAAAAAATAATTTTTTATCCTGTTATCCCTCCGAGTAGCGGCGGGCACACATAGAAAGGTCTGGGGGCGCCATGGCGCCCGCGGGCATAGGGTTGGGGACCCCTGACATAATCTATGAAAGTATGCGTTATATGCGTTGTATACAACTATGGCTAAACAATGTAGGTAATATTGACAATACGTAGACAATGTAAAGATTTATAACAATCTATGATAAAATAATATCTGAACCCTTGGTCTTTTCAAGGATCACTGAAACCGAGTGCCCAAGGTTAAGTAGTTTAATAGAAAAACTACTTAAAATTCTAGCAGACATGTAGCGCCCTTCTTCTAACTGGGCGTATGTACAGAATTTTGAGAAATCCCATGTCATTTAACAATTCATAAAATTGTTAGATACATATTTCAGTTTAAGATAATTTTCAGAAGAAACTGGACAAGAAAGCAATTATATAAATTTATTTTTCTTAGAAAATAGCAATGACAATTTTTTGTAGTTGCATTACCTTCTTCCAGAGCATCTATTTCATTTTCATTTTAAAAAATATAGTAACATTAATATTAAAAATAGTGTTCCCTGAATTATATACATTTTTTGTACTCTCGACATTTCGCTTTATAAAGTTTCATTGGAGATATTGTCCACAAGTAGACAACTGTTCTGCCGACATGTCTACAACGCCCATCCCTAGTCTCAAAATTATTTACCTGAAATGTCTAACATTTGTTGATATTATTTATGTTTAACTTGCTTTGCTTGTCTACCCTTGTTTGTCTAGTCGTGTCTGTCTAGTGGATAATCGACTGGATAATTTCACACAAACGAGACGAAAAACAGGAAGCATGAAAGGGAGACTAAAAAGGCGGAAAATATTTCTATATAATGCACGACTCATTATACATTTTAATTTGTCATCTGTGAAGTATGCTGCGCACAGAATAAGTGGTAGTTTCTTTCTCTGTCTCTCTCCCTCTCTCTCTCTCTCTCTATATATATATATATATATATATATATATATATATATATATATATATATATATACAGTGAATAAAAATTTGACGTATGTCAGAATTTTATTTATATATTGGGAGTAAACCCTTTTAAATCCTAGAGGAAAGCAAGGGGAAACTACCTCTAGTACCTTCCCAAGAAAATATTATGGATTGTCTCATGGTCAAAGATATCCGGAGATTAAATATTCCCTCGATCGGATCTCCGGGAGGGAATGCTATGGAAACGTCTGAAGATATGAACAAGCAGATAACATCAACAAAGATGAACCTCCGAAAACGCATCTCAATTGCCACTTGGAATGTTCAGGGACTCGTTACACATGGCAAACTAGACATCATCGAACGTGAAGTGTCAAACATCAATATAGTAGTTACCTATATGCGAAACTCACTGGTCTGGTAGTGGACATTTCACCTCCAAAAGTGGCAACACAATATACTTTTCTGGACATCAGTCGGACTTAATTCATGGAATAACGATAATTATTCCAAAATCACTGCATGCAAGTGTGTTAGGCTACAATCTTGTAAGTTCCCGAATAGTGACTATAAAAATCAATGCCAAACCTTGCAAATTAAAAATTGTCCAAATCTACGCTCCAACATCAACAAGCACGGAAGACGAATTAAATGAGTTTTACAATAAACTGGAAAGGACTATACAAGAAATACCCAACAAAGAAATAACTCTGACACAAGGAGATTTGAACGCTAAAATCGGTCAAACTGAGGAACACGAACAAGTAAAACACCTCATAGGCAGATATGGATTGGGCGTCAGAAATGAATCTGGACAAAAACTAGGGGAATTTTGTATGGGAAACAACATGGTTATCACAAATACCATCTTACCTCAACATCCAAGACGTCGGTATACGTGGACATCTCCAGGAGGCCTATACAGAAACCAAATTGACTATATATTGGTGCAGTCAAGATGGAAATCCAGTATACAGAACGTCAAGACCTTACCAGGAGCTTAGTGTGGCAGCGACCACAAACTGCTACTAGTTTGAGAAAAAATACATATTAAATCCAAGAAAACAAAGGTAAAAGCTCCCCCCTTGAACTCTGGAAACATTCATTTTTTTAAGGAAAAGCTAGGAGAATAATTGGAAATAATCCCAAATAACTCAGAATTTGAAAATTCAGAGACAATGTGGCAAACTCTTAAAACTACTATGATCGATACCAAAGAGGAAGTAATTCCACAAAGTACCAACGATGTGAAAAACAAACAGTGGATTACTGATGAAACTTGAAACGCACTAAAGAAAAGAAAAATGCTCAGAAGAGCAGGCATACGCAAAAACGAACAGATGATCGAATACTCAAAACTGAACAGGGACATTCAACGACTGAGCAGACGGGACAAAAACCTACACTTAATATATGCCTTGACATTGAAAGATTACACAACACCAATGAAACACGAGACCTCTTACGAACAATCAAGGAAATCACCAGAGAATTTAAACCAAAAACATGGAAAATAGAAGATCAAAATGGCAAAACTGTTACTGAAACAGAGGGAGTTCTTGAGGTATGGCAGTTATATTGCAGAAAGCTCTACAAGAATGAAGACCCTGAACAAGAAAACGAATTACCATCAATGCACGAGGTGGAGCAAGAGCCTGACATTTTGAGGGATGAAGTAGAGCAAGCCATTCATTATTTGAAAGACAATTAAAGCACAGGCGGTGACAATATAAGCGCAGAAATGTTAAAACAACTAGATGTATTAGGCATTTCTGTGGAAGATATGCAACAACATATGGAAAACCGGATAATGACCAAAGGATTGGTGCACGTCGACCTTCATTCCATTGCACAAAAAAGGTTCCAGTCAAAAATGTAACAACTACAGAACCATTGCACTTATCTCACATCCAAGCAAATGAAAAAATTATGCTTAGAATTCTCCTTCAACGCCTCAGAAGCTTTTTGGATTGGCAGATCCCATAGGAACAAGCAGGATTTGTCAGTGGCAAGGGCACAGGAGAACAAATCTGTAATGTTCGACAAATTATCGAAAAGGCAAGAGAATTTGCAAAACCATCATATCTCTGTTTCCTAGACTACAGCAAAGCTTTTGACAGTGTTAGCTGGCAAAAGCTTTGGAAAGCTCTCTTAGAAATGGGAACCGATAAACGATATAGAAATGGTAGAATAAATTAATTATCTGGGTGCTAACATAAACAGAGATGGAGTTTTATCTATCGAAATCAAAAGGAGATTCGCCCGTGCCAAAACTGCTATGACAAAGCTGCATAAAATCTGGGGACAAACAAATAACAAATAAAACAAAACGCACACTTGTCGAAACTCTTGTCTGGCCAATAGCATTATATGGGGCAGAAACCTGGACCACAGACCACAGACATTGCTAAACTGGACAGCTTTTAAATGTGGGTCTGGAGAAGGCTTTTAAGAATCCATTGGGCTAACCACAGAACCAACGTATCAATATTAGAAGAACTGCTAATTAATGTAAGACTGTAAACCATCGTAAGACAGCGAATTCTCAAGTTTTTTGGACATGTGAACATTAGAAAGGATGACAATTTGGAAAAACTTGTGATACAGGGAAAAATCGAAGGCACGAGACCTAGAGGGCGAACTCCAAAGCGATGGATAGACCAAATGAAGCACCTCACAGGAAATTCACTGCAGGACAACATGAGATGCATTACAGACAGAGATAAATGTGCCATCATAAATACACAATTGTAGACGTACATTCGAAGGAACTACATCCAATGGTTCTTTCAACTGACACCCCTCTATATAACAACCCTCTTTTGGATTTCTACAGTCAGCAGTGGATGCATATAGGGTAACTGATTATGATGTTGAATTTTAAGAAAGACACCTATAAAATAGTCTCCCAAAAAACACGACTTCTCATCTTAGTATATGTTCTTCACTGACCTTGTGCGATGTTGTCTGGTCTGGTCCGGTCGGTCCGGTTTTCTCTTGTCTTGTCTAGCATTGTCTGGTCTTGTCCGATCTTGTATAATCATGTCTGGTTTCGTATAACCTCGTCCAGTTCTGCCTGGTCTTTCCTAGTTTTGTCTGGCCTTGTTTGGTCTTGTTTAGTCTTTTCCGGCAGTTTTTAGTCTTATCTGACCATCCTTGGTATTATATGGTGCTGTATGGTCTTGTATAGACTTGTTTGTTGTTTCAGGTTTTAACTGGTCTTCTCTGGTGATGTTTTGCCTCGTCTTGTTCTTTTTATTCATGTCTGTTTTTGTCTGTTCTTATTTGTTCTTGTCTTGTCAGGTCTCGTCTGTTATTATGTAATCTTTTCTGGTCTTGTCTGGTATTGTCTGGTATCGTTTGGTCTTACCTGATCTTGTCTTATCTTGTCTGATCCTGTATGGTCTTGTCTAGTCTTGTCTAGTCTTGTCTGGTCTTGTCTGGTCTTGTCTGATCTTGTCTGGTCTTGTCTGGTCTTGTCTGGTCTTGTCTGGTCTTGTCTGGTCTTGTCTGGTCTTGTCTGGTCTTGTCTGGTCTTGTCTGGTCTTGTCTGGTCTTGTCTGGTCTTGTCTGGTCTTGTCTGGTCTTGTCTGGTCTTGTCTGGTCTTGTCTGGTCTTGTCTGGTCTTGTCTGGTCTTGTCTGGTCTTGTCTGGTCTTTCTCTTCTAGTATTATGTATTGCAATCTTGTTTAATTGTATGTGGTCTTGTGTAGTCTCGCCTCGTCTAATTCCATCGAATCTCTCGATTCGACCATTGATTCTTGCTTGTGTTCATAATATTATTTACTTTCCTACATTTGTTCATGCTATTCGTTCATACGATTCTTGTTCATGTATCGAACACATTATACCAACAATTATTAATTATCTGTTCAATCGTGAGATATCAATTATTCAATCAATTCCCATTTGCGCATGGTATGCATACATTTTAACTAAGAATATTCGAATATACATATTCGAATATTCTTAATTAAAGCTACATGTAGCTGTACAGAATTTACGAGAAACTCATGGTGTGGATTCAAATATCGACTGGGGTTGAAAGCTCTATTGAAACATTTAATACTGTATCTTTTACAGTAATATTATGATAATATTATAATATTTTTACACTAATATATTAACTTGAAATTAAATCATAAACAGGTAAAACGTTATATCTAACATAGCGAAATTTTTGGAAAAAATCATTCATAAAAGGCTCTATAATTTTATTATTAAATATAAAATCATTGCACAGGAACAATTTGGTTTTATCAAAGACAGGGGCACAAAGGATGCTCTTGCATCTATTTCGGAGGTTATTTATACGAATATGGATAACAACAACCCTACGGTAGTCGCATTTTTAGACTAAGCTAAGGCCTTTGACACGGTGGACCATAAAATATTAATACAGAAATTGTATAAGTATGGAATTAGAGGTGTTGCTTCTGAAGCAACCAATTTTTAACCAATAGACTACAGGTTTTGATGATTAAGTAATAAAATTAAGAGTAAGAAAGAAAGTTAAAAATGGGTGTTCCGCAGGGAACAATCCTAGGTCCATTACTGTTCATTCTATATTTAAATGATATTTTTAAAATTTCAGAAGCAAACTCAATAGCTGCTTATGCTGACAACACTGTTGGAAAGTGTATAGGTAATTTATGGCCTGACGTTTTACACAAAATTAACGGTTATTTAGATAATTTAGGAAAATGTTTTTTTGATAATTATCTGTTAATAAATATAGATAAAACTACATTCATAACTTTTGGTTCTTATAGCAATAGAATTCCAGCAAATTTGGAAATATTTATTTACAATCAGAGTTAACAGTTGTAAATATCTAGGCATAAAGTTTGGCTGTAATATGAGATGAGACCAGCATATAAGACTCAAATAAAACTAAATACGTCAATTAAAACTAAATATTACAAATAAAACTATATTTTTCCTATTTATCTTCTATAAATTGAAGAGGAATTTAAACAAAAATTCACTTAAAATAATCTACCATACACTTTTGGAAAGTATAGTTAATTATGGGATAATTGCATGGGGAGGATGCTATAAAAATATTATGAAAAAATTAACTAGTACACAAAATAAACTCATTGATATAATAACAGAACAAACGAAAAAATACATTTTGAATACTAAAGAAACTTTCATAATTGACTTATTGTTAAAAAAAGTCATTTAATGATTACCAAGGTAAAACTAGAATTAAGGCGAAAATTTTACCAAAATCAATAAAAGTATTGCATTCTAAAACTCTTATATTGTAGCAATAAAAAACTTTCATATTCTCCCTGACAATTTCAAATCTCTAAATGTTAATAAAAAATTATTAAGGAAAAAACTTATAAACTGGCTAATAACTGGAAAATAAATTTAAAAAAAATTTAAGTGTATCTATTTATGTAAATGTATATGTTTATTTCATTCTGGTCATAGACTATAATTAGTCGATAAGTTTATTTTGTAAAAACCAACCAGCTCATGTAAAGGTAACTAGTTTACCTCTATGGTATACGGTCTATGTAAATTACTGTATAATCTAATTCTGGTTAAATAAACAAATAAATAAAAGAAATATTAGTAATTATAAAAGGAGTTTGAAAAGAATCCAACGAGATATCAGTATTAGACGGAGTATGTACTATGTAGAATATTGTTTAAAAAACTGTGCAATACAAGATTCGTGTTATATAAATGTATATATAAGTTAAATAATAATATCAGAAATTATTGAACCATAAAATGAACTTACTTTTCACAAAAATAAGAATCTGGAAAGACACATAGATAGCATAAATACATACTGTCTTTAATTTCTAAAACAATTCTTAAAGAGATTATGGAATGTGGGACTCTAATTTAAACTTGTTTCGTGCTCCGAGTTAAACGTAAAATCCCGTCTTGAATTTTTTGGATTTACCAAGAAGTGTAGATTTAATTTTATCTTGTGGAAAACTTTTATTGTGCGCTTAATGAAAGGCCTTAATGAAAGGCCGTTATAAGACTGTTATCAACTTGAATTGGAATTTTCATTGGAAAACTAATATTTGATTTTCTTTTCTATATGTCCATATACTTAATGAAACTTTTATGATGCTTGAAAGAAGTTACGATAATATTATTACCTTAGAAAATATCCTTTCTTGTTTTTTGGTATTAAGAAAGGAGCATTGACAAGCATTTAAATGTAATATGTTCATTAAAAAAGTTTCAATACTCGTCCTATTTCACAATCTGTATAAATAATCTATCCAAATTTTTAAAATCTATTGTTGATCTAATTTTGGTGCAAAACTTTCCAGATGCTAAAAATACTCTCTTAGTTTCCACACTCGGTGTTCATCAATTAATCGAAAACTATTTGAATGTACTTCTCTCTTATATTCTCTTACCTCTCACTGTTTTATTACCTCGTCCAGCTCCTTTTCTTATAAGATCGAATTTTGCTGATGTACCGCTTATGATGTTTCACACTAACCTTTTCCTCAAATTTTGTTATACGATTCTGAATCACTTCGGACAATACTATGACCAGAGTCTGTTTTATTGTATTTTTTAACATAAAGATTTACAATAAAAATTCAGTACTTTTCCTCCAACGCAATATTCAAATTATTATGTGCTGAGTATAGCACGCCTGAATAGGAATCCGTTTCCTCATGCTACATATTTAAGCTTTCTCAGTTCAACTTTTAAAATTGCGTTTTGATTAAATAATTCGTCTGGTGTACATTTTAACGTGACATCGGCAATGTGACATCCTTTTGATTTTCAACAAGAGTTGCTTCAAAACTTTCTAAGTAATCTTTATCATTATATTTATTTTCATACTGCTAATTGTAGTCCACGTGCGAAAATTTTATGGAAAATATCTGATGGTGCTTCCGTTATGAAAAAAGAAACGATTAAGAAATGATTGAATAAATAGTTGAGACATTATTACCTTTTTTCATAGTAAATATCTTAAACATATTTTCGAGTTAAAATAAATAAATATTGTACTATATTTCGGGTTTGCATATTATATGCTGTTGAAGTAAAAATAAATATGTAGTACGCAAAAATATTATACTTACAACAGCCAAATAACAAACAAACCCCAAATTTTATCATTTAACCCTCCGGCGGTAAGGTGTATCTGTGTGGCAGGGAAGGTAAGGTCGGGTCGGATCCGACCCAGATGACTTACAATTATTTTAGGTTGGTTTGGGATCTAATTTATATCACATACTGATAGGAAACAAAGAATCATATATTTTAAAAATATAATGATGATAAAAAATACAAGATGATTTAATATTTTAAAAAATAACTAATTTTTTAAACAAAAATTATTAATCACTGATTTATGTTCACCGCATAGGCACATATTACATATGCAGCAAAAAAAGCTACTTTTTCTATCTTTTTTGATATCACAGAAGCCACAGCTTTTTCGTTTTTGAGAAGAAGTACGTGCTGGGATTTGTTTGTCTTTTTCTTCCATGTCTAACATATAGCATATAGTTGAACGTAACTCCTTCGGAAGGTGCTGATTTTGTGCGCTTTGCTTCATTATTGGTTCTGTAAGACTGAATGCTAAGGTTTTTAGGAATTTTGTGCTTGCTATATTCGAATATTACGACTCATTACAGTTCCATTTCCAATTGATAAATGCAATTACTGCACTTATGTCAAGGATGCCAAAAAATATATCATAGGCCATCTATTGGTCGATCTCTTGATTTACACACAATTTACGGCACAATTTATCCAGTAGTCGATGTTCTTTTCCACCACCTTTCGTAAACTCTATGTAAACTCTTTTTATAAAACTCTATCATTTCTGGCACCTTTGTGTGTTCATTTACATTCCCTGAAAAATGCACAGAGGAAAGTACTAGTAGCACTTTTTTATTCTTTTTAGGGGTATTCGCTAAAAGTGTCTCCTGGTAAAGAAATACGGAAGAATTTGCCGGATTTTTGGCGAACATTATATGAGGAACTTGGGGCTTATTTTGTTTTAGTGTTCCCACCAATGTTAGCTGTTTTTTCTCCAGCTCTTCAACTAGCTGATACGAAAAAAAACAGTTGTCGACTGTAATGTTCCTCTTAGTTCCCCAAATAGGTTTTGTAAGCTCTAAAACATATTGGGTAGGCAAAGATACTTCTGATCTTCGTTGACTAGTTTTCCCTGTATAAGGTATTCTACCCATAAAATAAAAGGTTTTCATAAAATAAAAGGCATCACATGCAGAAATAATTTTTAAACCATATTTATCAGGTTTACTCGGGATATAGGTTTTAAACGGGCACTTTCCTCGAAACCCAAGGAGCGTCTCATCGATTGTCAGATATTCTGAGGGCGTAAAGTATTTTCTGCAATTTGCTTCAAAAATCGTCCATATGTTTCGAAATGGTGCAAATTTGTCTGTAATGCCTTATTTCTCTGGTAGTTTTGTCATCGAACATTGATTACATAAGAGAAAGTGAAACCTTTTTTCGGACATTGTAGAGCGAAAAATGGGTGGGCCAAAGATTTTTGAAAACATATCTTTAGTATTCAAATTGGAATCTTTCAACACAGCACTAAAAAATAACAAGCCGATCAGTGCTTTTATTTGCACTAAAAATGTTTGGGAAATAAACCATTGTTTAGAAGAGTAATTTGTCTTTACTCGATCAATTGCAAAAATTCGTTTGAACTACAATTTCTTCTAATATTTCATTATTTGCGCCGTTTATTTTGAAAATGGCCTAAGTCCATTTTTCAAAAATATTGAGTTAGCTACCTTAATAGTTAGGTTTTTACTTGATTTTTTATACTGAAGTAACTTGTTCCTAATATATTTAAATTCATTAAGATTTTGTAATACCAAAATTTGCTGGCTTAATGAAGTGATGAAAAAGTTTATTTTGAAAGTGGTGTAAGTCCCATTTTCAGTTTCAGAGTTTCAAACCGATGTGATGCCTTACCGAAGTTTATGTGATCTCGTAAGCTTTATGTTTAATTATAAAGGTAGCAGTTGAATTATCAATTTGCAATGAATTTATTATAAACAATTTAATTTCAAATTTCAGTTTCTTTATTATGGGTCTCCTGATATACCAGTGTAATTTTCAGTAATTCGTTAATAATTTGTTTCTAACAAATAAAATTGTATTAACAATATTTAATTGTATTTAACTGTATAGAGAATATGAATATATTAAAATATCCCAAGAGAAAACATCAATCTTTGAATGTGAATTTTAATTTAAAAATAAAAAAACTACAAAAAAATACGAGACCACTCACAAACCTCAAATTCAAGGAATTTTTGTATACCACCTTTGTATTCCACATTGTATACCACCTGCCCACAACAATTATTTTATATCCCTCCCGCATACACAAACTAGAGAAGACTGAAAGTAATAATTAATAAAACAATATTAATATTAATGTAAATATTATTTAACAACTGTTATTTATTATTCTTGATTTTAAAACATAAAAGTGTATACATTTATCTTTATTTCAAGGAAAATTTATTTTATGTATGGATGGACTTGTGCCTTCTTAAAAATTGGAAACGTGATTTAATTGATTTTGAAAGTGGCCCAGGTCCATTTACAGCCATAAAAAACATATTATATCTTAAATAACGTTAAATATGCTAATTCGGGTGATAAATTTGACACCCTTAGAAATACCAGGAAATTATTTTACTATGTTATTTGTTTCCCATATTTTTAAATTTAATCCAATGCAAACCCTTTAATATCTCGATTCGAACATAAATGGAGTTAGGTCACTTTTAAAATAAACGGCTCATTTATAAACAGAGAAAAAAGTTTATTTTCATCTATTACTCCTCTAGCCTCACCTTTTGGACTTTTGGAAACTGTAGGGTTGTCTGCCCAAATTGTTTCTCCATCTCTACCAAGAAAATAGTTTATATTATGTAAAGATTCATCATTCACAGGTAGACTTTCTTCTTCAATGCAGTCATCTGCATCAAATAAATCTTCAGATCGATAATCTGGTTGGAAGATGTGGTCTTCTGGTTCAGAAATATTTTCTTCATATTCTGTCTCGTTAGGGTCTGACTCTTCTTATTTTCGTCGAAGTTCCTTAGAACTTCTTCTGGTAAAGTAAAAAGTCGATTACGACTCATCGCTCTATAAGAAAAAACAAACAAAAACTATGCAAAATTTTGTAATAAAAAAATATGGTATTTGTCAGGTAGATAGACTCAGGAATCCAGTGCATAAGAGGTAAGGTGGGGTCGGATACGACGCAAATAATGGACAAGTTCAGAAAATCTAGATTAAGATAATGTAATCACTTACCTTTGTCTGACTGGACTCTCTAATAGCTTGATAACAACTGACTCATAGAGTTCCTTGCAGTTGATGTGAATCACAGACCCCGCGCATGCGAAAATTTAAACTTAACTAAACGCATGGGTCGGATACGACCCACCCTTACTTCCGGAGGGTTAAATTTATGAACGCGTCTTTACATTAATGTTTGATTGATGTGATAACGTGTATCCAACCAGGTTGTGTCTGTGCAAGTATTGTCCGTTAGCAGTGGTGTATTGGGGCTGAAATGCACCAGAATGACATTCCGGTATTTTTTAGGAAACCAGAACGCGACTTTATTATATATATATATATATATATATATATATATATATATATATAAAGAGTAAATTTTATAAAAATTACTACGCAAACGGTAGAATTCGGGTGATACGATTCAAAGAAAAAACTCAAATTCTTCTTAAGTCGACGTTTCGATTTATTGATTAAATCTTTTTCAAGACCTACAAAATTATTACAGAAAATTACAAAAAAACAAGTGAAAGATGTTATTGATTACTTACAAAGAAGGTAATGAACAATTAATTAAGACGTGTAACATCATATAACTTGACCAGCAATGTGGGTTACATAATCGTTGCTGTAAAACGAGCCATGGTGAATTTTAATTTCGGTGTTTGAAATTTAGTATTTAGTTTACAAAATGTCGGACACCAACCCGATCGGCACAGCACGAGGAAACCAACAAAACCTTTTCGTTCTCTTAAAATAAATTAAAGTTGAAAAAAAACAAAATTTTTTTTCCCCTTTCATTGAGCTGCGAAGGTGCGCATTGGGAAAGATCGTGACATTAGAAGGACACAGGAGTCACAAGCACACAGGAAAAAGAATATTTAACTAATGTTTGAAGACATACAGTTCGAAAATTTTTTTGTTTGAAACCGCCACTACGTCGCAGTTTCCCAGAAACCCAGGCAATCTGGACGATCCCTAGATCTTCTTAGAAAAACAGGAGCTCAACGACCCCCATTTAAGGAAAATTGTATAATAGTAGAACCACTAGAGACCACGAAAACCGCAGCACAAATAGAAAATAAATAGCAAAACAGAAACCACCCATCAAGTTAACTGTGTCTAGACGTCGCCCAAGTCATGAGCCAAACATACATATTGCTCAACCCGTCCATGTCCTTCCTTGAGTTCATGGCTGCACCGGCGTTATGAATGAAACACATTTCCAAGAAAAGTCTCTTAGATAAGCTTGGCTCCCTTGCAAGAACTTTCAGGTCATTGTAATTGACCCTATGGTCCTTGTCATTGTAATGTGTTGCTAAGGCGCAAGAGTGGGGTTTTAGTCTACAATCACTTCTGTGATTGGCCAGTCTGGATGACAATCTTTGGCCGGTCTGACCAACGTACACAAGCTCACACTCGGCACACGGAATGCAATAGATTACATTTGATTGCATTAACTTGGGGGTTGAATCTTTAAGGCGACTGAAAGATCTGCTGATGGTGTTATAACATTTATCCGCTATAATGGCTGGGCTCTTGTTCTTGAAAATTGATTTTATTCTGGGGGACAATGATTCTACAAAATGTAAGCTCTTGAATATTTTCGTGTCGTCCTCTGCGACCACCTCAGCGACAGGTTGTCTTGTAGGATTGGAGAACAACAACTTCTTAAGTACTGTTGTGGGATAGTTGTTCTTCTTTAGGATATTAAACAATCTCTCTAAACTATCATTACGAAGATCTGGATGTACAATCTTGAATATCCTCGTCTTAAGACCCAAAACTACATTCAGCTTGTGCTGAAAAGGAGCGCAGGAAAAATAATTCAGGTATCTGCCCGAACTGGTAGGTTTCTGGTACCAATCTAAAATAATGCGGTTGTCATTTGTCCTGATAATCAGGGTGTCTAAAAAGGGTAGAGTATTATTATTTTCAGATTCAATAGTGAAGGTAAGACGTTCGTTGTATGAGTTGAAGGCTCTTAGGACCTCAGTTTTGGACCCTTGCGGGATGGCACAGACAATATCATCCACATATTGCCACAAAAATGGGATTTCGAAATTAAGTTTGTCCAAAGAAACCTTAATTAAAGTGTTCATAACAATCTCCGCTGCCACCGGAGATAAGCGCGATCCCATGGGGGTTCCGAAAATCTGAAGGAAAAACTTATTTTCAAACGAAAAATACGTCGTATCAAAAATGAATTCAATAAGTTCCAAAAAAACCTTGCGGGGTATTTTGCAAGATGGGCGAATCAACTCCCAGTTTGATTTGATAATATCCAAAAATAACTTGGACGGTATATTAGTGAACAGCGATGACACGTCCAGAGACACCAATTCATGACCATCGGGTACATCGGGTAATTATTTAAGGCAGTGGCGAATTCAAACGAGTCTTTAATTCTGAACACGTTGTAGTTAGCGACAGTTAACTTGATGGGTGGTTTCTGTTTTGCTATTTATTTTCTATTTGTGCTGCGGTTTTCGTGGTCTCTAGTGGTTCTACTATTATACAATTTTTCTTAAATGGGGGTCGTTGAGCTCCTGTTTTTCTAAGAAGATCTAGGGATCGTCCAGATTGCCTGGGTTTCTGGGAAACTGCGACGTAGTGGCGGTTTCAAACAAAAAATTTTTCGAACTGTATGTCTTCAAACATTAGTTAAATATTCTTTTTCCTGTGTGCTTGTGACTCCTGTGTCCTTCTAATGTCACGATCTTTCCCAATGCGCACCTTCGCAGCTCAATGAAAGGGGAAAAAAAATTTTGTTTTTTTTCAACTTTAATTTATTTTAAGAGAACGAAAAGGTTTTGTTGGTTTCCTCGTGCTGTGCCGATCGGGTTGGTGTCCGACATTTTGTAAACTAAATACTAAATTTCAAACACCGAAATTAAAATTCACCATGGCTCGTTTTACAGCAACGATTATGTAACCCACATTGCTGGTCAAGTTATATGATGTTACACGTCTTAATTAATTGTTCATTACCTTCTTTGTAAGTAATCAATAACATCTTTCACTGGTTTTTTTGTAATTTTCTGTAATAATTTTGTAGGTCTTGAAAAAGATTTAATCAATAAATCGAAACGTCGACTTAAGAAGAATTTGAGTTTTTTCTTTGAATCGTATCACCCGAATTCTACCGTTTGCGTAGTAATTTTTATAAAATTTACTCTTTAACTAATAACGATTGTTATTACCCCCACTCTTATATATATATATATATATATATATATATATATATATATATATATATATATATATATATAAATATATATATATATATACATATATATATATATATATATATATATATATATATATATATATGTCATATGTGCCACATCGGCACGTTGATTTAAAATATGTTTAAAACAAAAAACAATAAAAAGTTTATATAATTAATTCATTTTGATAAATATTTGTTATTATGAAAATTGGACATGTGCGATCGTTAATACCCAAAAAAATTGTGTTATGCAGCTTCTTATAGGTTTCGAATAGGACGTTCTTGCAGTGAGTGAAACATGGCTCTCAGAAAACATTAGTAATGAAATTATTAGTATTGCTGGGTATAGAGTTTCTCGATGTGATCGCTCGAACAGAGGTGGTTGTATGTCTTCCTATTTGAGTAATAATCTCAAATTTAACTTTTTAAATAGTTATCCAGCAGTTGAGCAACTATGGATATCGATAAATAATATTGCTATAGGCGTCCTATATCGACCCGAGACTATAAATTATAAACTCTTCATAGATCATATGGAAGAGTCCATTGATAACGCACTTACTTCTTGTGAAAAAGTCATCTGTTTAGGTGACTTCAATATAGATATGAGGAAACCAGACGATCCCAAAAGAGTTTACCTTAACTCCATCATACGCTCTGCAGGTATGCAGCAAATTGTATCCTAGCCTACACGAGTCACGCTTACCTCAATTACTACGATAGATCTATTTTAGTACAAGATACTGGTGTAAAAGATATAGATTTCTCGGATCATGATCAAATCTATGTCGAAGTTCAAAACGACGTAAACAAATTATCATCCAGATTTCTTACATACCGTAGTTGTAATAACTTTTTTTTCGATGATCTATCTAATGAACTTAATTCCTCGTCATTAGCCGAAATTTAGCTCCGCTTAGAACCTTAAAAGAAAATAAACAAACACCCCCATGGCTAACGGATAATATTAAACTTCTAATTAAACTTAGATCTAAAGCAAAGGCTAAAATCAAAAAAACCAAATGCCCAAGTGATTTGAACTATTACAAAAGTCTTCGTAATTATGCAAACGTGGCCATAAAAAATGAAAAGAAAGCTTTCTTTCAATGGAAATTGGATACTTAAGATCCAAAAAAATGTGGATGGAATTAAGATCCCTGAATCTTATTCCAAATAAGAGTAACACAGTTAGTCAGATTCCCTATGACTTGGGGAACGCTAATGACATAAATGATTATTTCACTGGTTCTATACCTAATCCCAATGTTAACTATAGTGACCTTATAGGCTACTACAAACATAACTTTAAATGTAATTTCTCGGATCCTTCTGGCTTAACATTCAAACTTGTAGATATAGAGGATGTTAATAAAATTTTGAAAAACAACAAATCCACCTCCAGTGGCTATGATGGTTTGAATATTAGACTTATTAAATTCTGCTGCCACTATATACTGCCTATATACGACTACAAAATAGTCTTTCTGAGCGCGTGGATGATGGCACTGATTACACCATTACTGAAAAAACAAAACCCCACTCAACTTAGTCATCTGAGGCCAATAAATATTCTGCCAACACTTTCGAATTCCTTACCTTAATTCTAATCAGGTTTTAGAGAAGGTTACAGTTGCATATAAAGTAATTACTTATTAGGGCGGTGCCACGCGATAAAATTTGAGTCTGCTATATCAAACTTCAAGGAGTCAGTGTCTGGTGCCCCCAGGGGTCGATCTTAGGGCGAATACTGTTTACTATCTATACGGCCTCCATCATAAATAAGTTGTCATATTGAAAATATCATATGTACGCGGATGATACTCAACTGTACATTTCTTTTCTAGCCGAAGATTACCGCGATGCATTAATTAAATTAAATTATGACCTCAATACACTATTCGAAGTGTCCCTTTTTCAAGGGCTAATTTTAAATCCGTCTAAGTCAGCATACTTTCTCTTTGGGCCTGTTTTAAACCGTCAATAAATAATCAGCCCATCGCATTTGTCTCTGAAGCGATAAACCTAGGCATATAACCTTGATAATACTTTTAGATATAATAAATATGTGAGTCAATGTATCAGTATTGCTTACGGCAATCTAAGGGTTATATATCATAATCGGGAGTTTTTATCTCAAAAAATAAAAATTTCGCTGTGTGAAATGACAGTATTATCACAATTTTCTTATTGTTATCCGTTACTACATATATGCCTAGACCAAAGGACAAAAACTCGTATTCAACGGATTCAAAACTCATGCTGACGGGTTATTTTTAGGCTACCCAAACTCGATAAAATAAGCCACAAAATGTATGATTTAAACTGGTTAAACATGGATAACCGTCGCATACTGCAACGTTATTCCTTATTTTATAATATAATCAAATATAAAACACGTGCTTATCTGTTCGAAAAACTTTCATATAGATGTGACACTCATACCCTTAATACAACAATTCGTGGCCGCTTATCACCACCTGCGCACAAATCGAGTTTATTTGCAAGATCATTTCATTATACAATTGTCTATCTGTTTAACAATCTTCCAGTCTTCTGCATCGAATTCGATACGAAATCTAAGTTTAAAAAATATATTTTCGCCGTTTTATATAAAAAACAATGTTCCCCATTACCTGTAACATGTCAACTGCTATACAAAATCGTCCTGTCTTCATGTACATATGTTATTCCCACTGTACTTACTATTTTATTTAGCGATATACTATTTTATGTCGATAATTGATTTTATATTTATTTATATATCTTTATTAATTATATTATATTCTTTATTAATTTGAAGTACCGAGGTGTAATGGAAGAACAGGGTGTCTTAATTACATCTCATTTTTTTTCTTCTGCATCAGAATGTATTTTTCTCTTTCTGTTATATATTTTTGTTACTTTACTATATATTGATCGTTCTGTCTAAGAGGCAAAAATAAATAAATTATTATTATTGTTATTATTATTATTATATATTTTTTATAAAATAATATAATAAGGAGAGGAGGAAATGCATTATGCACATCTTCTACCACCATGCATTTTCGGCACATGTCACTATCGCTGAAGTGGAAGCGATTCCGATAACTATTGAACCAACCGTGTACACTCAGCAATTGGCAGAGGTAGAAATTTATCTCTCCGTGCTTGCGTTCTATTTACTTTTTAAGATCAGTAACCGTGCACCGCCTTTTTCGGTTTCCGTTGCCCATTTTCGCTGGCATTAGGTAAGTATCTCCCAGTCGGTGCTACTTTCTATTCCTTTTTCAATTTGATAGATATTTGATATATATATATATATATATATATATATATATATATATATATATAATTACTATCGTAAATTCCCTTTAAAGAGAGCGTGTAAATTTGAACAAAAATCATGTCAACTCAGTCATGGGGCGACGTTCTTCCCAAATCCTCTTCATTCGTGCACTATGTTCTTTCTTCCGTTCGACGGTCCACTTTTTTCCTGGTATCTTTGGCAGCAGTTCTTTATCAAATTTATGATGCATTATGGTGTTTCTCAATTTAACCTGATCATTCATGTCGTGTATCGTGATGTTTAGCTGCTTGAAGTCTTCTTCAGTTTCCTGTATCCATTTGGACTAATTTTTACTGTTGAAGGTAATTTTGAAAATTTGTTTCGTAATTCTGTTCTGGTCCATTCTGTATATGTGTCCAAAAAATTTAGCTCATCTCTTTCTGAAAGTGATAGGTTCTACGGTTTTATATATTTCAGACGATAGTCTCTTAATCCATATTCCCTCTTTATTCACCGGCCCAAAAATTTTTCGGAGAATTTTACGTTCTTGTATCTCTATTTCTTTGATTTTTGAGTGACCACTGTTTTGTAGTGTTGTAATTTTGCATTAAGAGAGATTGATTTTTTGTTATAATGATTCCAAGTAAGTCGGTAGGCTCTCTGTAATTTTTTTACACGTTCTTTATTTGCTATTATATTTAGGCCGGACGGTTGGATGATTTCTCCTAAGCATTTAAACTGTGAAACTCTGGATACAGAACCATATTGTGTCTTGATGGGTAGATTGTCGGACGGGGATCGTTCTATATACTGTGTTTTTCATAATATATCAGGAGACCAGCCCTTTGTAAAGTTTCGTGTAATTTTTCAAGTGCATGCTTTGCTTCTTCTCTGGTATTCGATAAAATTGCAAGATCATCAGCAAACGCCAAACTATTATATATATATATATATATATATATATATATATATACATATATATATATATATATATATATATATATATATATATATACGAATATACGAATATAATTATTATCGATAATTCCCCTTTCAGGAGAGCGCTAAAACACAATCACTTAACATGTAATTTTTTCTGTCTTCTTCTTTCTGCCCAGAAACCTCTCATATATTCACTGTGTTTTTTCTTCATCCCTTCTGTCCACTTCTTTCCTGTTTTCTTCTCTTTGGGTGTTTGTTGAATTTTCTGGTTTTTTGTCTGTATTTTTTCCTGTCGGTCATGTCTTCTGTGGAAATGTTGAGTATCTTGAGGTCTTCCAAGGTTTCCTTTACCCAGTTGGTTTTCACTGTATTTGACATCACTATGTTAAAAATATTCTTAGTCAGTCTGTTTTCATTCATCCTATATATGTGTCCATAGAATTTTGCCCTTCTTTTCCTGATGATGTTTATAACCCTCTCTGTCTCTTCGTACAGTTCTTTTGTTGGTTTATCCAGATCCCCTTTTTCTTCTTTCTGAACCAGCCCATAGATCTTTCTTAGTATTTTCCTCTCTTGTTTTTCTATATTCTTGATTTTCGTTCGTCCCTTGATTACCGTTGTTTCTGAGGCATACAAGGCCTCTGGTAGAACTACTGTATTGTAGTGTCCTGTTTTCTGTATAATCTCTCCCAGGTATTTGAAGCTGTCTACTTGTGTTGTCTTTCCATACTTAGTTATAAGTGGGTGTCTGTCTGTGGATTTTGTGTCCATGTACTGTGTTTTTTCGTAGGAGATTTGTAGCCCTGCTTTGGATGAGATTTCGTGGAGTGTTTCTAGAGCTACTTTGGCTTCTTTTCTACTATTTGTTATGATGGTGATATCATCAGCGAATGCCAAAAATTTTATGTTTACGATTTTATCCTTGTGTTTCCCCATCTTTACCCCACTGACTCCTTTTTCCCATGTCCTAATTATTTTCTTTAAAACTTAATTAAATAGAATGGGTGAGAGGCCATCTCCCTGTCTCAATCCTGTCTTGATTTCAAATGGTTCTGAGACCTCGCCCCAAATAACAAAGTTACTTACTACTAAGGAAGAACCATTCCTTAATCTGCTTTAAATTTTCTTTAACGAATTTTGAGTTATTGGATTGTGAATTCGAAATATTCGTGAAAATTCCAATTTGAAGAGTTTTTTAAAAGAATTTATACACAATTTTTTTTTTCTTGTTGAGTAGTTTCAGTCTGCCATACATTATAGACTGAAAGTAGTAGTTTAGGAGAAAAAATTGAAGCAAGAATCATATAAATTAAGGTTTTGACTTTGTTTCCAAATCAACTACTACCAACCGACAAAAAAATTGGTAGATAACAACTTTTTAGTAGAAGAAAATGTTAAACAAAAATATTTTAACATAATTAAAGATTGATTTGAGCATCTTGACAAATACAAAATTAGGAAATACTAAGTTTTATTACAGAAGGTTTAATTTTCTTTGAAACTTTTTTCAAGATCTCGTTTGGTTTTTGACTTATTTTCGAATCTTTGAGATCAAAATTTGACTTTGTTTCAAACTTGTATATCACCAACTTGACAGACAAAAAATCACAAAATAACAAGGTTGCTCATAGAAAATTTAATTCTCTTCAAGTTTTATTCAAAACATTTATCAAAATTTCGCTTAGTTTCGGAGTTATATTCGATTTTTTTTGTCAAATCAAAGTGAAACAAAATCTGTATTATAAGGGAGAGATAGATATTTTTCCATCATTTTGGTACAATATGAATAAAGAACATTTTTGATAGAGTTATGTTGCCGATAGTGTAATTTAGAAACAGTAAATGTAACTTTATACACTATAATTTTTTTTATTAGTTATTTACCTAGTCTACTACACGTACATTATTAACAATTATAAACAATAAAGCGATTAAATGATTGTAATAGAAGCCTTTCAATAGTTGCCATTCCCAAGACCAAAACACATAACGAATAATAGAGAAGATGACAACCAAGAATTATTAACAATTTTTTTATAGAAACACCATCGACTGGCTTTGAAGGAAAATTTTTGTCCGCCACTTTATGAGTATTTTAGAATATGCTCTAAGGCTACGCAAAGGTAAGGAACGCCTGACTTATAGCAATATATTTCCAAAATAATAATAACTGATGGAACAATGACCTCTGTTTATATTAATCATCCCATCAAAAATAAATTAATTATTTGAAGTTATTCATTTCTTAATTGCTGCCTACGTGCCATAAAATAGATGTCGTTGCTTTAATTCCAAAACAAAATAATTCCAGTTTTAAAGGTCGACGTTTAAAGTTATAAATAGAGAAGAGAATGACAATATTTTTCTAATTTTATTTTATCCAGAATTTTCGTATTTTACAGTTTCAATTTTAAAGTCTTGTTATAAAACCACAAATCGAAGAATTTATATGTCTAGACTTAATAATGTCGACCTAAATTAGAATTGATGTAATAGATAAAATATATTAAGTTTGATTCGCCGCTGTTAAAAGTTTCAATATATACTTGCGTGCATATAAATCGGCCCACTGTAAACTTCTGACTTTGACTTTTAACTATTTTTTGGAGAAACTATTTATGAGATGAAATCAAGAAATACGCCGAAAAATTCTTTTTCAATTTATTTTGCTTGAATATGAGTTTAAATTTATTAAAATTTATTTCGGTTTCTTGTGTTTAACATAGTGAAATTACCTCATTAATTTTTTTTTATTACTAAAAGAAATATGGTTATTAGTTATTAACAATTCTTAATTTAACACTTCATTTTTAATAGCGGGTATAAAAACCCCCTCTTGCTCTAATAACATCTCTCTTAAGATTAGGCAAAGATCTAATCACGTTAGCTATGTCTTTTTCTAGGATGTTAAGCCACCCTTCTTCTAGTACAACAATAAGCTCTGCAATCTAGGTTGGGGCACGAAGCCTAGCTCAAATTTTTCGTTTAAGCTCATCCCATAAATGTTCTATCGGATTTAGGTCGGGACTACATGACCACTCCATAACCTGAAAACCGATTTCTGTAATGTAATCTTGCAGGATTCTTGCGGTGTGTGGCTTCGAATTGTCATAAATAGATTGCAGATGATAAATTCTTCTCGAATATAGTCGACGTAAGTTATCAAATGAACTGCTAAAATCTCCACGATATACCTAGCACCCGTTAAACCTCCTCACCCGTGACCACGGGAGAGTATAATAGCCAATATCAAATGATAATAGCCAGGAAGTAGTTGTTTCAAGATGAGATTTTTTGATAGTCTTAATAAGATTTAATATAATAGCAAAAAAATAGTTAAAGTCAAAAGTTTACAGTGGGCCTAGTGGATTTTTGTGCACGCAATATATTTTTATAACATATTTATATAATATAAATTTGTATAAAAAAAGTACAAATTTATATAATATAAAAAAAGAAGAAAAATACTATGTTTTCTAATTCACTAATTGACTAATAACATAAATAAATATAATTAAATAAATATAAACGATCTGCACTTACGTGCTATGAGCTACGAGAGTTCATATGGAGTTCTAGAAAATGACATAACCTGATAAATAATAGTAGTAATATTTATGAACATCCATAGACGCGTTCTTGCCTCTTCGATTCGTCAGTATAGACTTCATCAGGGAGCCAAATCATATTAGTAATTATATTTATTTATGTGATTAGTCAATTAGTGAAATAGAGACCATAAAATTTTTCTTAATTCTTTTCTTGTAATATGGAAATTCAGATAGTAATTCTGTCCCATTTTTTATAATATCACATTAATAATTAATAGCAAACGCCATGGCACTATAAGAATACCGAATCAGCCCCAGAAAGGTATATGGCTCATAATTTTAGGAAATGTTGGTACTCATAAGATACTTAGATGCTGCAAGTTTCAGATTTTTATCTATTACCGTTCCTGAATAAATCGAAAAATACTGAAAATCAATAAAAATTGTTATTCTGCCAGCACCTTGTGAATCGATTGTTCTAAATACCGGATATGTTTTGGGGCATGGTGGTGGCTTCTAAGAAAGAAAAAAAATAACTATCCGTTCATAAGAACCTTAAAAAAAACTAGGTTATTTTCTTAATTTAAATCTTTAACCATGTTACGATAACGCTAAAAATAGGAAACAATATTTTTTTTAATTCCTCATTCAATTTTCGATGAAATTATGAGCTTGGGTAATTTTTTTAAAACGGTACGCCATATTGAAAAAAAAACGGATTTTTTTCTCAAAAATCGATTTCTTTTTATGATTTAACTCATGAAATGTTAAAATACATAACTTTTACAATTACTGTACTAGTGAAAACAACAGAATAAATTAAGAACACTCATATAAAAATAATTTAGATCTTTATTCAATAACTTTAATATTAATATTTAATTATAAACTATAAAAAAATGTATTAATTATATTAAACTGTTAATGATTAAAATCTTATGAATTTGGGACTAGTCCTCGTCGCTGTCTTCATCAATCACAGTGGTGATATTGTCTTTATTGAATAAAGTATTAAGTATTGCTTCTGGTCTGAGGATTTTAGCCAAATATCGTCCGTGCGCCAGGAAAAAAATAATTGGAGCTACCTGTGAACAACAACCAATTGTCCTCAGTGCATTAGCGCATTCGCAGCTCTATCTTGATATTAAAATCCATCCAATTGTATATGATTTATATTCAATAAAACATCTGTAAACCTTTCTACCAATATGGCGGGATTGTACTTGATTGTACCTTCAATAGGTTAGTTTTATCTCAGACAAACTGAATAGTCATATTATCTGATTCATCCATCGTCTCTTCTAAATTTGATATTACCTGTTTATATTGATAGGAGCCCGTAAATAAAAGTTTCAAGTCGTTTTCGGCCATTTCTGGAAAATCTGTCAAAACACTAGACAGAATTGTCTCAAATGGAATTTTTGTTTTCTACCAACAATTTTTGTCAACTTTTTCAGCTAATGTATGATCAGTAATATTCCGAGATTTTATTATTTCAGCAATTTCATCTCAATACTCTGCATCAGAAGATAGATTTATTGTACTAATAGTGAAGAAATGATGCAATTCTATAAAAACTACTGACTCTGGGTAACATTTTATTGTCGATTTTTTGTCAAGTAGATGATATTTTTGTTTCAGCATTCCGTGTACTGCCTCGAATGCCCAACGAATTTTTGTGACATATCTTGACGCATTAGATTCAGCAGTTGTTAAGCGATTTCGTTTGCCTTTCAATGCCGGCATCAATACTTGATAACCTTTTTCTTCCAAGTGCGCCTGAACGTCACGAAATCCTCGATCAAAAACAAAAACATCACCAGGTTCCAGTAGATTGCAAATACCGTCAAGAGTATCGATGTCTTTCATTATAGTAGCGTCATTCATGTTGGCATGATAGGGTCCTAACATCTACTATGTATCCGTTTGTCGTACAAATAGTAAATGGCTTACATAACGATACTTTCTTCTGTCCAGAGTAAGACTTTCTTTGATATGCGTTATTCGAGCTCTTTTGGTGACGAACATATGTTCCATCGTAAATCAAGAAAAGCTTGTCCCTGCGATCAGCAAACAAACTTTTTGAAAGTAGTGATGAATTATTTTGAATGAGATCATGTCCAGACACAGGTCGAAAACCAAAATATCAAGGTAAAACATCCTTCTCAAATGATTGTATCACTTGGTAAAAATATTTTGAAACCAACTGTTCATTCTCCAATTGTAAAGTCGCTGATATCAATCTGTTTGAGTTACCAGTATGTAGCTTAAATAAAAATACGATAAGAGTGACCGTACTTGAGGGATGCTTGAGTGACCATACGAGAATCTGCATTTCTCATAGTTGTTAATAAATCTCGCAACTCGATTATGTTTTCGCATCTTAATCCAGTAAATATGTAAAGTTGTTCATCAAATATACGAAAATCATCCATTTTATCAATAAATGTAGAGTCACATTCAACAGGCAAGCTTTCCATCATTTTATTTAACTCTGACGATTTTAAAAAACTCCAATTAGAATAAACTTTCAATAAATTCAAATCTTCAGTATAAAAGCGTTTTTTTATGAGATGATCGCTGCAACATCGATTTCCATCCGGAATAAAAATGCTTTTTTTTAATAAAGCATTGCATATGAGCATCTTGAGGAACCACTACCAGCTTTCGATTTGAAACAGAACACACACAACAATATCTGTGAGTTGCAACAGTTCTTTTAATTTAAACTTCAATACTATCTTCTGTATGATCATCACATACAACCTCTAAATGAAATGATGGATCATCAGTACTTGACTGAGACAAAGTCATCAATGATAAGATCGAATTAGTTCTTTCCAACAATTCACTTGTATCTGAAGGTAATTCATCCTCCAATGATGTATCCTGATCCTCGTCGTCAAGTTTCGGTTTCTTATATTTTTTTGAACGACAATTATAACAAAAAACATCACCAACTACAATTGGATGATCAAAGATCGTTAAAAAAATTTCAGCATCTTCATCAGATTGTATATATTTTGGAGTACCTCGCTTTTTTTTAATGAGTTTTGAACAACTGATCGACAAAGATGTCGACATATTTTTACTTAAATAATAATATAGTTAGATAAAATTAATTAATAAATACAGATAAACGTAACAGTAAAAGTAAATTAGTGTTACCAGTTTTGAATTACAGTGTCATCTTACAATTGCTGAATTAACTAATAATTGAGCGGGAAAGTTCAAATTCCCTAAAACGTGGTTGAATTATATAAACAATAGTATTTTATACTGATTTAATCATTATAGTTATAAATAAAGTATATAATAATTATTAGAGTTCACTATATGAAGAACAATTATTTTTATATGAGAGTTCTGTTGTTTTCACTAGTACAGTAATCGCAAAAGTTCTGTATTTTATCATTTCAAAAGTTAAATCATAAAAAGAAATCAATTTTTCGATTTCGATATTTTTCGATTTATTCATAAACGGTAATAGATAAAAATCTGAAACTTGCAGCATCGAAGTATCTTATGAGTACCAACATTTCCTAAAGTGATGAGCCCGATACCTTTCTGGGGCTGATTCGGTATTCTTATCGTCCCATGGCCTTTGTTGAATAAATAAATTTGTTGAAAAAATTAAGATAATTTTTCGCTTTTGTCAGGCATTAAATTGTACTGATATGAAGATTTTCTTTCTGATCTATACATATATATATATATATATATATATATATATATATATATATATAAATATGTATATATATATATGTATATATATATATATATGAATATATATATATATATATATATATATATATATATATATATATATATATGGGTCATTCCATATCAAATCGACCAATAGTTAGACCCCTTTCAATTTTCAATCTGAGGGAATCGACCCCTTTCAATTTTAATGAAATTTGGTGGGAAGTTTTCTCTTTTCAGAAAATGAAGTTCTACAAAAGGAAAAAAAAAATATATTTTTTTAAAAGTTATGCAAAATTCAAAATTCCACTATTTTCCCAGTTGTTTAATTTTCTTTTTTTAATATCTCGAAAACTACTATAGTTACAAAGAAAAACCTAGGTTCGTTATAAATAGGATACTTGGAGCTATGAAAAAAAAAATTGAAAAAAAAATTTTGAAAAATGCTAAATTTATAGAATTTTAAATTTTTTTAAATCGTCAAACTTGACGATGATCATTAAATATTTGACTGAATATTTTTTGTAGAATACCTCTAACTGATCTTAAAAAATCTCTCTCTCTGGAAATTTAAGTTTTACTCCATCTGAACGACATAAAACACCTGACCAAGACTAAACCCTGACTCAAAGCTTGCAGGAAAAAATGTCTTTTAATTTTTCTGAGAATTTGCAATTATAAAACGCTACAACTTCAACATCTGACATCTGCAGCTCAACCAGCGAAACAGTTACTCCCACTGAAATTAATCTTGATCGCCTCAATACTGTCGCCAAAACATTCAATCTATCTCCGATTAGAAAGAAAAACATTGATCGATCGAAAACTTACATTCAAAGGAAATATCATGACATAAAATCTAAATTGCAATTATACTTTGAAAATGTAATGGAAGATACTTTTATAACGATTCAAAATAAAGATTTGATCATTGATGATTACCCAGAATTAACCGGAACAGAAATAGTAATGCAGTTGAAAGATAAATTTGATAATAGCAGCAAAGGGAGTGAAAAATTACAAATTTTATCTGTCTTACCGTCAAGTTGGTCGGCAAAAAAAATTGTTGACGTTTTTGGAGCATCAACTTACATGGTAAAAAAGGTAAAACAAAAAGTACCAGAAGACGGCATTTTATTTACTTCGGTCAAAAACAAAGTGGACCTTTGTTTTTGACCGGAGTAAATAAAATTCACTATTAAAAAGTACTGATGACAAAATTCAAGAATTTTATAGAAATCAAGATGTCAACAGAGAATTACCGGGTAAAAAAGAGTATAAATCTGTTCATGAAAATGGTCAACGAGTACAGAAACAAAAACGGCTAATATTAGCTAACTTGAACGAAATTTATTATTCGTTCAAGCAAAAATACCCATTCGAAAAAGTCAGTTTTTCAAAAAAATTGCAAGTCGTAAGCCACCTGAGTGTGTTCTTGCTGGTGCATCTGGTACTCATGTGGTATGTGTTTGTCTAATTCATGAAAATTTCAAACTTACATTTAATGGTGCAAAACTCGAAAAACTGAAACTTAAAGACGAAAGTCAGCTATTTTCGTCATATCGGGATTGTTTAAAAATTGTTATTTCACAACAACCAACGGTGCAGTAATTGTCCCGGCTCGACAAAATTGCGAAGTACAATCGAAAGTCTTTTCATCGATAATTTTGTAGATGAAGTAATGTATAAACAATGGACTCAAGTGGATCGATGTTCTTTGGAGACGTTTATAAAGACAACTGATGACTTTGTTGGTCACTTGGTAGAAGCGATCCCAAAATTACTTCAGCATGTCTTCATTGCTCAAAAACAGGCTAAATATTTTCAAATTAAAAAAAAAAACCTGGAAGTTGGACAAGTACTTGTTGTTGCTGACTTTTCTGAAAATTACTAGTTTTTACTTCAAAACAGTGTCCAAGGAGTTTATTGGAATAATAAACAAGCAACAATCCATCCATTCGCTTGCTCTTATAGATCTATTACTGAGAATGGTGATGATACAATAGTACCTTTAAGTTTGGTAATAATTTCAGATTGCTTGACGCACAACACAACTGCAGTTTACAGTTTCCAAGAAGTTTTAACATTATTTCTAAAAAATAAAGTTCCGTACATTTCCAAAATAATCTGTTTTTCGGACGGCGCAGTAGCTCAATATAAAAATCGCTATAATTTGGTCAACTTGCTATATCATGAAGAAGATTTTCAAATCAAAGCTGAATGGCATTTTTTTTTGCAACTTCGCATGGAAAAGGTCCAAGCGATGGTTTGGGCGGAACAATAAAACGATTGGTTAGTCGTGCTAATCTTCAATTAAAAACTGAAGATCAAATTCAAACACCCAATGAGCTTTGCAAATGGGCCAAAAAAAATGTCCAAGGAATCATTTTCGACTTCGTCTCGGATGAGCAGATTCAGTGCACTCAAAAGAAACTGTACAGCAGATTTAAAAATGCTGTGCCAATACAAGGAATACGTAGTTGTCATGCCGCCGTACCTATTTCGAATGAACTAATAAAAATGAAAACCTTATCATCATCTGAGGAAAGAAAAGATTTTCTATTAAAAAATAAGGACATTTACGATTTCGTCGAAGAACCAGCAATTAAAACCAGGTAAAAAGACGGGAATATTAAGTATTAGTAATGTATTGATATCAAATTTTGACTTAAAGATTAATAAAACCCTAACTTTTTCAGATTAAGAAAAAGAACTGAGGCACTAACATAAGAAAAAGGATTGAAAAAAAAGACTTACGTAATAAAATGTATATGTATGTTACGGTAAAAGTGCGTAGTTAGGTAAATGTGAACATTTACCGGTATATGTACACATTTACCTTCTTGGTTGGTAAATGTGAGTTCAACTTACATTTACCAATTATTTCCGGCAAATGTGCATATATGCATTATGTTGTTGGCAATTGTTAGAGGTTTACATTAACATACACAACGAATGGGCTGACTAACAAGACACCTGTGATATTATAACACACAAAAAGTAAACATTTTCCGGTAAAAGTAGATATATAAAGCTGATCTCAGATTTAAACTCACATTTACCTATCACATTGGTAGATGTGTACATATACCGGTAAATGTTAACATTTGCCGATTTTGTACTTTTACCGTAACATGTATAAATATGTAAGTTTACGCTCATTCATTTTGAAAATTTCAAAATCTTTTAAGATCAGTTACAGGTATTCTACAAAAAAAATGAGCCAAAAATTTAATGATCATCGTGAAGTTTGATGATTTTTAAAAATTCAAAATTCTATAAATTTGGCATTTTTCAATTTTTTTTTCGAAATATTTTTTTTTTTCATAGCCTCAAGTATCCTCTTCAAAACGAACCCTAGTCTTTCTTTTGTAGCTAGAATAGTTTTTGAGATATTCAAAAAATAAAATTGAACAATTTAGAAAATAGTAGAATTTTTAATTTTGAATAAATTTTGAAAAAAAATTATTATTTTTCCTTTAGTAGAACTTCGTCTTCTGCTAAAAGAAAACTTCCCACCAAATTTCATGCAAATTGAAAGGGGTCGATTCCAACTATTGGTCGATTTGACATGGAATTACCCATATATATATATATATATATATATATATATATATATATATATATATATGTATATATATATATATATATATATATATATATATATATATATATATATATATATAGGTTGGCCATGAAATTCTGGCATGTGCCAGATTTTGAATTTTGCTACCCCGAAAAAATGGGCAAAAAGGAGATAATAATAATGCCAACCACAACAAAACATCTGCTGCCGTACGGACTCACTACCCGTACGATGATAGTGAATGGAATATATTATCAGCGACTCACTCGCCCTTAGCTCAAGCCCACCAGCTAAAATCAACCACGAACTTGGCATGATAGAAACACAAGCTACAATGCAATTACCTTAGGCCCTAGCTATGACGAGCGAAGGCAAACCTGTTCATTTGGATTCTGGGGGACCAGGATACCATGCAGGGAAGAGTCGTAGCTTCCCAAAACTCCTCAAACCCAAGAGTAAGCACTTCATTGGTACTCTCAACGTACAGACGCTGACCAAAACAGGAAAATTGAAGACGCTAACGGACACCTGCCATAAATTCAGTATCCTCATACTTGCTGTACAAGAAACACGATTTCGTGATTGTGATCACTTTTACTCTGGTGGATATCGTATCTACAAGGGAAAGCCTGCAGTCAAGCTAAGAAATAGTAATTTTCATATATTGGGAACCGCATTTCTAGTACATAACAGTATCCAGAACTCTGTGCTAGATTTCTCATCACCTTCGGAACGGATCTCCCTACTCACAATTAAATGCGCTAACAAGGCCTACACACTGATTAACGCACATGCTCCTGTTAACAATGACCCTGATAAGAACAAACTGGAGAAGTTCTGGTCACAGCTAGAACGGGCACTCAACAAGATCCCTCAACATCATATCAAGATCCTCCTCGGAGATTTCAATACACAAATCGGCAGAGAAAGGGATCACAGACACATCACTGGGAATTTCTCGGCACACAAAAAGACAAATGCCAATGGACATTGTCTAATCAACATATGTGGAATGGCTAACCTCCAACTAATGTCCAAGCACTTTAAAAAACCACCACGCAAGATGACAACTTGGAAATCACCAATTAACAACATAGAGGAATACCAATTCGATCACGTAGCGATAACCAGAAAATCCTCCCCAGAAATCATGAACGTGAGGGTACGCAAGGGTTACGTGGAGTCCGACCATTATCTTTCCCAAATTAAAACCTGCTTCTTACCTAACAGAAGGAAGTGTCAAAAATCTAAATTCCCGCGTATAGATCCAAAATACCTAAGAGAACACGCGGAGGCCTTCGCACAATCACTACAGACCGACACACAAACATGGGACGAACTTCTTCAGACAATCCAGCAATCAGCAAGGAAACTCGGTCAACCGCCACGAAAACGAAAACACTGATGGTGGACATTGGAATGCGACAGGGCCCTTGAATCCCGTATGCTTGCGTGGAAGACTTGGAATAGCAACAAGACACTAGAGAATTGGCAGAATTTCTTAAAAATGCAGAGGGAAACATCCAAAACGATCAGACGCATTGAACGGACATACCATTTCAAAAAATTAGAGGAAATCGACAATGAGTTCAAGAAAAATAACACGCGAAATTTCTACAGAACATTTAGGGAAGAACTGATGAACTACAAGCCACCGAGCCTCTGCTTCCGTCGGCCTGATGGAACCCTTGAAACCAACACAAAAGCGAATTGCGAAATTCTGAAACAGCACTTCGAGAAGCTACACAACTGTGAACCCCCTGAAGAAAGACTCCACTGCTACATAGCCGCCCCAAACCAGGACTCTGTTCCACCAACACATGAGGAAATACGAAGCAGCATATTACACCTAAAAAACAACAAAGCACTAGGGGAAGGCGGCTTAATCGCTGAAATGCTTAAGATCGGAGGTGAACTCTTGATTAACAGACTGCAAGCTATCATTGGAAATACATGGAAGAGCAGCATCATACCAGCGGACTGGAAAATTGCTTTAATCCACCCACTACACAAAAAGGGCGACAAGACTGATCCAAACAATTACCGAGGCATTTCCCTTCTATCAATCGCCTACAAAGTTCTCTCACGTGCCCTCCTCACAAAACTGGAAGAACAGACAGAACATCTGATCGGTGAATATCAGGCAGGTTTCCGACGGCACCGATCATGCGCGGAACAAATCTGGAACCTGAAAATGATACTGCCACATCGCCAGCCCAACCGCACAGTTGTCACTTTCGTAGATTTTAAGAAAGCCTATGACTCGATTGACCGCATAACTCTGATTAATATACTTCGTGAATACAGTGTGGATAGTAAAACAACTATGTTAATCGAACAGACTTGAGAGTAAAATTCATGGGTGAAATCTCCGATCCTTTTTAAATCAGTACTGGAGTAAGACAGGGTGATGGATTGTCCCCACTCCTCTTTAACCTGGTACTAGATAAGATAATTAAAATATGGGAGAAAGAAATACCTGGAGTATATATGGGAACAAAGGACAAACGAATCAACATAAAGTGCCTCGCTTTTTCTGACGAACTTGCAATAATCACCCGGACTACTGAAGAAGCCAAACACGCTATCGAGGAATTTCATGAAATCGCCATCAGGACCGGCCTTCAAATCTCTTACGAGAAAACGCAATACATAGACTCCAAAAGCTCAAATATGACACATCTTGCTACCAAATATGGCAACATCATGCAAGTTAAGCACTTCAAGTACCTAGGTTAAATAATTGGAAACACTGGTAAGGAGAGAATGGCTAACAAAATACGTGCGGAGAAGTTACGCAAAGCCTATGCAATCACCTGGAATATGTACAACAAGAAATCACTTTCTACCAAAGCAAAACTCCGTCACTACCATACAGTCATCCTTCCAGAAGCACTCTATACAATTGAGACTTCATCATTAACTATCTACATCAATGATATTGAGAAAGTTGAACGTCAGATACTGAGAAATATATTTGGACCCAAGGTACAAGATGGTATCTGGATGCGTAAAAGCTCACAAGAACTGTATTCCCTGACGGAACGATTCTCCTCAGTTGCACGGAAAAGACGTCTGAAATTCTACGGTCATATAGTACGAATGGAAGACTCTCGATTGACCAAAGAAATTTTCCACATCATCAATGGAACCCGACAGTCCAAAGTACGCTGGCTGGTAGACACCAAACATGACCTCTCAGTAATCAATATAGACCCATTGGCAACTACGCGAACTAAATACATGCAAGAAAATAATATATATATATATATATATATATATATATATATATATATATATATATATATATATATATATATATATATATGTTGTATTTGAGGTTTTCGCGGATTGATACCAGTGTTGTATTGTTTTCTCGGGGATTCCGCGTTGATGCTGAGGGTTGGCTCTGAAAAGAACCGGATTCTCGACGTTTCGGTGCGGGTGAGTGCGGGTCAACCGTTAGACGCATACTTACGCATATATTGTCAGTATGTCAACCAACGGTTGACCCGCACGGACGCATATATCTCTTGAGAATGGCGAATGTTAGTTCGCCGAAACGTCGAGAATCCGGTTCTTTTCAGAGCCAACCCTCAGCATCAACGCGGAATCCCCGAGAAAACAATACAACATATATATATATATATATATATATATATATATATATATATATATATGTATATATATATATATATATATATGTATATATATATATATATATATATATATATATATATATATATATATATATATATATATATATAATGTAACAAACAAGTTCTGTCAAAGGCAGTTCTGTGGGAGTGCTTTCAGCCTTCTGAGTAATTTCGAGTAGTCTGGAATCTTGAATTCGGCCGATAGTACGTTGTAGGCTTTTGCAACAATAAAGCAGTAACATCACTGCTTCTGGAAGAGTATGGTACTGGTAATTATGAACCTTCGAGTATGGTGTATACTTTTCTCTATTTTCCTGGACATGGCATAGATAGGCAAGTTTGAAACAAGAGGGACTTGTCTGTAGCTTAAGCCGCTTGAAAAGTTCTCTGCAACTTTTTATTGTCCTTTTTTTGTTTTATCGGAGAAGAAGGTCAATTGAACCACGGGGCAATTGAACCAGTCGCCTTAAAAAATAAAAAAAAACAATACTAGTTCTCTTAAAATTAGTTTCTAATATATGACACCTCGGTTTGCCTAAAATTTGGAATCATTTTGATTTTTTATTTTTAATTTTAAAACATTTTAGTTTTTGTGTTTAACGGTAGGTGTGTAAATTTTTTTTGGCCTTCTAAATTGTACAGCTAGCTAGGACATCGTGTATACGTCCAGCGAAACTAGGTTTTTACACAGTTACAAGTTCAGCCACAATGCGGTAAAGTGACCAGTAAATTTTAACCTTTCAGAGACACTTACAAAACAAATTTAGTATAAGACAATAAAATCTAATTTAGAAAACGCTACTTTACACCATATTTGTTATGATAATGTAGAAAATAAGAGTGATGTTTCAATTTTACTGTGCGTCTGACATGTGGAAAAATGACATATTATGTACCTATTAAATTTGAATTAGTAAAAATGTCAAAGTTTGTGAGTACCAACATTAAAAAATTAAATAATTTATAATATTGTAAATAATTTAAATCTATTTGTTTCTTAAATAATGATTGTCGGCCAAAAAATCTTATACAAATTTCGTGCGGAAATGATTTTACAATGCTCCAGCAAATGGTGAACTCTCCCTTCGCGCTCGTTCCCCAAACGAGCCGTTGCATTGTAAAATCAACGTTTCCGCGCTCTAATGTAAATAACTATTTCAGCTCTCGACAATTTCTTTGATAATATTGTAATTTCTATGGATACTCACAAAATCTTAGTTGTTATATCTTCATAGATGCATATTATTGAATTTACAAATTGATTTTTCGCGAAATAGTTTTTTAATAATTTATTTTACACTAATTGCTACAATAAAATCATATGGGGTCAATTAAATAATCAATCTCAGGTAGGTTTGAATCACTGTGAAGTTCATTTAAACGCGGTTTTAATTGTGAATCTGATCATTGGCGCAAGTTACTTCCTGGGGTTCGTATGACAATTTATGATATTCCCGCAATAACTGCTGCAGTCATGCCAATAGTAACAAAAGAGAATTGGGAAGCTTTAAATGTACCGGGATTATAGACAAAGACCTGCAACAATTACGGATATGCTTCAACCAACTCGTGTATATGCATATTCCAATAGGGAATATGCATGAACTTTAAATTTGGTTCAAATATTTTTTTTCCGAATCTTTATTGACCTGACATTTGAACTAAACCATTATTTTTGTAAATAATATCTTTTTCAATACTTTTATTAATAAGTTAATAAATATAATTAATAAATAAGTGAAAATTAAGCGGGCTAAATTCAGATTTGTAAAACCCAACACCATTGGTTAAAACCAAAGTGACGTAACATACCATATAAACATGTCCGTATTTTTTACATTTGTATGTCATTGAAGTCTTTTGGTTAGAAAAAAACGTCAAAAACGTCAAGTTAAAAATAAAAACAGCTGCAGTAAACAATGGGCTGAACTGTTAGTGAACAGTGTTTTTTAAACAGCTCAACATTTTTCTCATTTTTAAATATTTTTTTTAACTTAATTATATATTATATAGCAGTATTTATATTTTTTACTATGTTATAACGGTGTAAACAATGAATTAAAAATATTTAAAAAAAACTTTCCCTACATTTTCCCTACTGAGGAAACAGTTCCCTACATTTTCCCTGCATTTTCCCTACTGAGATTGTTAACGAACCAGTTAATCAATCAACAAAATATTCTGCTTCCATCGAAGATAACAATCTTCAGCTGCAAACACTTCCTCCTAATGATAAAAACGATGGTATACTACAAGATAAAGCTAATCAAATACAAATAGTAGTTATCCGGACTCCCTCATAAATGCGTCCTATACCCAAAGCTACAAAATACTAGAAAGGCTCGTGTACTAGGCAAAACTGCTATTTACACTGATAATCCCGAAAAATTGAAAATAGCTAGAAGCATCTGTGATATTAAAATACAAAAAAATGAATTTAATTAAGAAACCAAAGATACTTCACTATAAAACTTTTAAGTATTACATTTTTTAGCACTGTTGGTTCAATTGGCCCCGACTAATGGTTCAATTGCCCCTGCACGGGGGACGCACAGTGGGGCCGAATGCATGATTTCTTGGCAATAATTTTTTGAGCTAAATTTTGATTATAAAATGATAAGTACAACACTTCTTAATAATAATACAACTTTTAATATGTATTTGTATCTGAATTACATACATGTATATGTCAAGAACTAACATATTAACATTCATGAAGAATCATCAAAGTCTGTATCAATGATATATTAATAGTCTGTATCATTTTTTTTTATGGAAACTGGTTAGTGATATTAATGTTATGTTTTCACATACATTACTTACAAAACTCATTGGTATTTATATTTTAGAGTAAGTATTTTGGTTCTGCACTGTCAGCAGTTAGACCAAATCAGTGAAAAACACGTCTGCCGCCGATGCAGATATCTTGACCACAAATAATTTTTGCCAAGAAATCATGGATTCGGCTCCACTGTGGGACGGCTGAACCATTCGACGCTGTTGTACAATTGAATATTTTTCTTAAACCTTTATAATTTGTTGTGTTATTCACTTGTCGGATGATGATAATGTATGCAATAAACTATTGTTTCAAGTTTTTTCTTTATTATTTTGTTTTTATTTATCTAAAAAAAGTATTGAATTATTTTTGGTTCAATGACCCCCTTTACCCCTCATGTAAATACGCGTAATAGCTGAGCATTGCTGCTTCTTTATTTACAATGGCTTTAATTCGACGTACAGTATATATGGCAGAAAATAGCTTCTTTGGTATGATGGTGAAATGGTTCAGCCAGGTTGTCAAAAAGTTATCTATTGTGACTCCGGGCAATTTTATAGTGATTTTATATGCAGCCATGCTTCTTGTTGCCTTGATCAATATTTGCAAGTCTCTTGTCACCAAATTATTTTAGAGCCTATGTTAGGGACTGGTTTGTGAGTTGAGCGACTGTTTCTAGCGAAGAGGTTTTATTAAGAACAGTTATGTCGTTTGCACAAAGGCATTTCACCAGATATAACGTTCTAAAGTAGGTTGTATATATACAGGATAAACAAAATGGGACCCAGGATTGAACCACGATGTCGTAGGTTTGATTTTAAGATTTTATATGTGGAGCCCTATTATGGGATAGGATAATATTCTAAAATCGCAAATAATATTTCTCTGTCAACACAGTCAAACGCTTTGCTTGGGTCTGCGTTCTCTTTTGTGTCCAGGACTTTCAGAAGGTACTCCATCACTACAATCATTGCCGATACGGCCGACTTGTATGTCACTTACAAAGGATAGACTGTGATCGAATATAACTTCCAGGTTTCTCATCTGTGATAATTTTTATTTTTATTTTTAACATTCGAAACATAATAAAATGTAAACTAGTATAGCCCTCACTCTGGAAGTCACCTTGTAACGGTGTGAGGGCTTAGTTTCGCAACATACCGTTGGACGTTGCGACTGTAATGCAACTCCGGTCGGGGCGGTCGGCGGAGAGCGAACAACCAAGAACTAACAAACCCTTAATCCAAAGGTGTCATGCGACTCGTGCCGAAGGGAGTGGTTCGTGGCCAAGCGCAACCGGCCATCGCTAACGGAGCCGTTCGCAAAAAATTATAATGAAGGCCTCTTGAAATCATTTAATTATATTTTGATTGATATAGCTTGAACAGGGACTAGGAAAATCTTTAGACATCCTTGTATTAAAACCAAGCACTTTGCTAGCTCTATTACAAATTGTGAATGTCACTTACAAAGGATAGAGTTTGATCGAATATAAGTTCCAATCAGGTGTTTCATTTCCAAATCCTTTATATAGGATTTCCAAATCCTTTCATTCCAAGTCCTTGTGTGCGGGACCTAACTGGCACAGAATTGGCGCATCAGATGGAGCGTGAGCTCCACGATCCGAGAGAGGGCACCATTCGAGAGAGACCCCTCCCAGACTGTCGCCAAAACTCAAGGGAAAGATGGTCAATAACACCGTTACTGATCAAGCCAGTAAACCAAGGGACACCCGCTCTCAAAACGGCTTCAAAAAGTCAGGGCAAGGTGACCAGTAACATCGTTACTCCCGCCAATCCTGCGACTAAGCAAGAGGAGACAGAAAAGCCCAAGGAAGGTAGGAAGAAGACGAGATGGCCACATCCCTTACCACCCCGAGGTAGTCCAGGCGAACTCGACGACCCACTGAGACAGGGTCTCAATGGAGCCGGGGTGAGATAGTATCTGCGCTTCTTAGCAGACGGTCTACAACCCGAAGAACCTAAGAAAAGAGCAGTTGAGAAAAAGGTGGGACCTACACCACAAACCCAAGGAGCTGCCAAAAGAGGCGCTGATTCTATCACGTCCCAAGACAAGGCAGCTAAGACAGAAGGGGAACAACCAAACTGGGGCAACGGGAGTAGTCAGCTACCCCAGCTGCCCTCCCTAGGCTCCCTCCCAGCTGCACCACTGTCAAGGTGGTGAGGGTTTGTGTGATGTCCAGAGACTACCCAAGGAATCCCCTGTGCAAGAGAGACATCTCAGCTCTCGAGCAGGCGATATTAAAGGAAACAGTCGTAGACTGGTGTCACTAAGTACAGTTTGAAGGAATACACATCAAACCGTGACTAGTCATCATCGACTGTGCAAACGAACAGATGTCAAAATGTCTGATGACGAGAGAACCTATCCTAAGATATTGGGAAGAAGAACTCTGGTGGCACACCAACTTTTGTCACTAAGGCCAGAAATGAGGTACTGGATATTACGGCAGGTAGTGCTAACGTAAGTAAACTAATTAAAAAGTGGAGAGTTTCAAGTGATCCCTCAATGTCAGATCAAAGGATCATAGAGTTTGAACTGCTAGGAGCGAGTGAGGAAAACACTCACATTTGAAACCCCAGACAAACTGTGTGGCCTATGTTTAGTTCCCAACCTAAAGAGAACCTAGAGCAAGTGACAGTGCGAGGTAGTATCAAATACTACACCGTACTGAAGCAGTCTGTAGGAGAAATAAATGTAGCATTCACCAGCTGCCCGGTAAAAACCGTGAAGGAGCGTAAGGATGAAAAATAGTGGAACAAAATTTTGTCTACATTAAGAGCAAAAGTACGTAGGCTTTTCAACAAAGCTAAGCAATACGTTAATTGGCTAGAATACTCCGAGGTGCTTACCACCTACAACAAACAGATTAGAAGGGCAAAAAGAAAAAAACCTAAGGACCTCCCGTGAAAACTTAGAATCCACCCAGGTGGTAGCTAGACTGCACAAAGCACTAGCAAAGGATAGATTGGAAATGACAACCACTCTCAAGAGACCGGATGGGAGATACACAGAGGATGAAGAGCAGTGAGCCTCCTCCTACTAGAAACCCATTTTCCGGGATGTAGAAAATACAGAGACCGAGCGCTTGATGCAAACACTTGGAGACCAAGTCGGGCTGACTGGAGGAGGGCCGCGTCTATCTGTACGAAAGACCGAACCAGATGGGCTATCGGCACTTTCCAGCCATTTAATGCCCCAGGTGTGGACGGAGTAGTTCCCGCCTTCCTACAAAATGGAGGGAGGGAACAAATGCTGTATTTTCAAAAAACTTTAGAAGCAGTTTAGCGCTCGGATACATACCGGAGCTGGAGAAGAAATATACATGCCGAAGGTGGGAAAGAAGGACACCATTCAATCGAAGTCATTTTGACCCATTAGTCTAACATCTTTTATGTTAAAGACAATGGGGAAGGTAATCGATAATTACCTTGGGATAATAGTGCATAACATACAGAGCAGGGAAATCCACATTAACCGTTCTGTATCAGCTGACAAAGGCAATAGAAGCAGCACTAGAGACAAATGAAGTAGCGATATGTGCTCTCTTGGATATAGAGAAAGAAGTAATATCGACTGCACTATCTCAAAGTGGATGGGAGAAATGCTGAGAACCAGAACGGCGGAGACACAAGGGAGAAGAGACACCATTAATATCTTCATAACTCGAGGATGCCCACAGGGAGGTGTGCTATCACCACTAATGTGGAGCCTGATAGTCGATGAATTTCTAGCTAGGCTGAACAACCTAGACAACAAATCTCAAGGTTACGCCGATGAAGTAGTCATAATGGCCAAAGGGAAGTTTGAGGGAACGCTCTGTGAAAACGTTCAGAGAAGTCTCAAAGTAACTAGTATATGGTGTCAAACAGTGGGACAGAGTTGACAAAAACGTGGAGTTGTAACCCCATAATCCAGCGATTTATGTACACCATTATAGTAAAGAAGTAGAACCCACCTGGCCTCTATAAGGAAACAGCTTGAGTAGATTCAAAGATTAGCGTGTGTCTGCATCACGAGGGGATGGGGTTGTGCCCGACAGCAGCAATGGAGCTGCTGCTGGATCTGACTTTGCTGCACCTTGTCGTGGAAAGGGCCGCCAGATCGGCGAATGTAAGGTTCAGCAAGGAAAGAAGAAGGCAGGGGAAGGCAGAGGTAAAATTATGCCAAGATCCCCTGGCTGGAAGCGCCAAAAGACGAAATGGTATGCAAATACAACTTTGAGAAAAACTACACAGCAATGTGTAGTAGTAAAACCGATTGATTAAATCGTTATCATACCACATGAAAAATGGTATCAAGTGGTATACAGATGGTTCGAAGACAAAGGAAGCTTCCAGTGCAGGAGTATTTGGACCTCGTACCAAATACTTCGAATCCACGGGAAAATTCCCGAGTATCTTCCAAACAGGTACATGCAATCGAAAGATGTGCACAATATAACCTCGACAGGAATTATCGCAAAAAACTAATTGTTATCCTGTCAGACAGCCAAGCAGCCATCAAGGCCATTAGCTCATAGACTATAAAATCCAAACTTGCATGGGACTATGTGATAAAGCTAAACAAGCTTGGCAAAGATAATAAAGAAACGCTATACTGGGTACCAGAACAAACTGGTATAGACGGAAACGAAGAAGCCGATAACCTAGCAAACACGGGACCCAGTAGTCCTTTTATACGTGCGGAACGGTTTTTGCGGCATAAGTGGAAACACCATCCACAAAAGTTTAGATGAAGAAATAAGAGAACAATAGATTAGAACCTGGAAAGAACTTCCAAGGTTGAGAAAATCCAAAGTGATGCTGGGATCTTTTACCTAGAAAAGAACAAAAGCTTGCCTGAAACTAAACAGGATCAAGCTTAGAGTTCTGACAGGAGTCCTGACGGGACTATGCAGACTTAGAAAACACCTCAAGGCCCTAGGCCTAGAGGAGAATGACGGATGCAGATTCTGTGGTTCGGCAGAGGAAATCCCCATACATCAGCTAAAAGACTGCGGAGCACTGCTCCGCAAGAGACAGATGTATCTCGGGGCTCACTGCTTGAACGCAGAGGATTTTCAGTCCTTGAATCCCACCCAGATCCTGAAATTCCTAAAGCAATCAGGATTAGAGGAGGCGCTCTAAATGGGTAAGTACACCAACGCTTAGAGGGAGAGGGTGTGGTACAATAGATCAATAAAGGTCGCAGTACAAGTCGTCACCACCAGTTCTACAATCAACAAACTAGTATTTATAATTTTTTTTTTCATTTTGCAGTGTAAATAATTTATATTATTTCAACTTAATAATTTATTTGGATTAGATGGGATGCTTAAACAATCATTTAAAAACTTCTCACAAAAAATTTAATAAATATTGATGCTTTTATGGAGATAATTGATGCGCACAATTTAACTTCGAGAGAGTCAAGCAGCAATCAAGGCTATTAGCTCACACACCAACAGATCCAAACTGATATGCAACTGTGTGGGAAAGCTAAACAAGCTTGGCAGGGAAAATAAAGTAACGCTATACTGGGTACCAGCTCACACTAATATAGAGGGAAATGAAGAAATCGATCGCCTAGCAAACAAGGGATCTAGTAATCCCTTTATAGGTCCGGAACCCCTTTGTGGTATGAGTATGAGCACCATCCACAAAAGTTTAGGTAAGCAAATAAAAAAACAATGGATGGAAATTTGAAAAGAATTTGCAGAACTAAGGCAATCATCCAAAGTGATTTTGGGATTTTTCAAACAGAAAGTTTTGCAAACAAAAAGCTTGCCTCAAATTAAACAGGAACAAGCTTCGAATCAGGATTCGAGGAGACACTCTAAATGGGTAACTAGTAGCATGGAGTAGAGGAGGGTGGGGTACAATAAATCTATAAAGGTCGGAGTAGAAATCATCACTGAAATCTACAATCTACATGGAAATAATTGGACCACTGAACTTATCATTCTTACTATATAATCTTTAAAATAAAATCGACCCACCATTCTACAAAGACATTCTTATTACAACGTAAGGCTCTCATTTTCCTTCTAATATTCTATGATTACTGGATAAATTGCTAGGGAAAGAAGAAAGTACATACATTTTACAAAATGTAATAATCTTTTTATTATGATTATTATTAAATTTCTATCAGTTGAGTTCCTAGGATTCTCGCTTAAAACAATTATTTATGATTAAGAGTATTTATTAACCCTGGACTGGTACACCATAATATCCAAAATATAAGATACACACACGACTTCGTTATAAATTGATAAAATTACCAAAATTACCAAATACCAAAATTGTATTTAGTTTTTAATAAATTTAGTTTAAATGTTCTAATTGTGCTCCAAAAACAAAACAGACGACCAAAAAATGGTAACGGACCAGATATATTAAAATCAGAAGTACTACGCTGTATCCTTAACACTAAATTGAAATCTACAAGTCCAAATGAATTGCCGATAAAAAAATAATAATTTTGACAGAAGAAAATATTCACGTTTATTGTAAAAGTTTTCAAAACAATATATAATTCAGGTGAAATTCCAGAGGATCGGCTATAATACAAACAAATTAAACTATTATTGTTATATCGCCATAATCGTGAGTAAATCGTGAGGTTAAGGGCAATACCCTTAATTAATTATGCACTGCTTTGTACATTCAATTTACCTCTTTTAGTTGAATAATCAAGTCATATAATAATGATCAATTTATTGTTTCTTTTATTTATTTTCTGTTCTGTGAGAGAAGGTGAGATGTTTATAAATTACATAATATTTTTACCAAATGTGTGGTAAAAGCATAGTGAATTACTCAATACCGAGTAAGTATAGAAAATCTCCACACTTTACACGAATCCAGTTTCGACTGCAGAGTATTCAACTTTTTCTTCTTCTTGTTTCGACTAGGCCTACTTTGGACCACGCTTGTTCAACTGTTGGGCTTTGTTCTTTGCCAAGTATTGTCGCATCTTCGCCGGTGTAATTCCTTTCTCTCTTCTGTCCAGCGGGTACCTTTCCTTCGGGTTTTTTTCTGAAATCCACAGACTTACTTCAGGGTGCGTCTCACAGACTGTTTGTTTTGGAGATCTATTATTTCAAGTTCTTTAATAACCTACTCGGTATCTGTCAACTAAGTGGTACGAACCTTCTTGTTTTGCCAGAAGGTGAACAGGCGGTTGGTTAGTCGGATTGGAGGCAATCTTGCAACGTGGCCATAGAAAGCTAATCTTCTTTTCCTTGCACAGTCAGGGAGCCTCTCAATATGGTCGTAGAGCTCACAGTTATGTCGTCTTTGGAATTCCCCTTCTTCTTTTACCGGGCCTAGGATCTTTCTGAGGATTCTCCTCTCTGATTTACAATTTTTCTACTGGTCCTTTCCCGTTCAAGGAAATACACTCCATGGCATACAGAGCTTCTGGTTGCAAGACTAATGTGCTTAAGTTTCAGGTTGCGTGACAGGCATGTCTTGTTGTAGGTGATCTTCAGTCGATAGTCAGTCGATAGGCTAGTTCTAATTTGTTGACAGTCATGGATAATGCTGCTCTTTCTGATAAGTTGGGTTCAACTTGACTCGGGAAATCAATTCGACGAGAAACTTTTATTTCTCAGTCTGCTTGATTTATCCCTGCTCAAGTAATATCTCTCTCTTTATTTCTCTGTTAGTGAAAAATTCTGTTTTCGCGAGACACTTGAAGATCCACTTTGGCAGCCTGTTTTCGGTGGCAATTTACCTGCAATGTTGCCATCTAAAAAGAATCAGCAATCAGTGCCATGCGATCCAAAAAGACCAGGCAATCTACTACCAGTCTATCGTTCTTAGTCCCAGGTAAATACCACTCCAAACACACAAGTTCATCAGTTTCTTGCGCCATTTTCTTATAACCTTTTCAAGAACACAGTTGAAGAGAAGTGGGGAAAGTCCATCTCCTTGTTTCACTCCAGTTTTTATTTCAAAGCTTTCTAAAATCTCGCCTCTAAATTTAACCTATGAATTATTGGTATTGGTCAAGGTTTCTAGGATAAGTCTGCGGGTTTTGTTGTCTAGTTCTAGTTCCTGCAGTACTTTGTTATGCGTTTCTCTATCAATGGAATTGTAGGCCTTCGTTAAATCAACAAAGGTGACGACCACCTTGCGGTCTCTCATCTTGGAGTTTGCAAGTACAGTTTTAAAATTGAGGATCTGTTCAACACAGGATCGCGTCTTCCTGGAGCCTCCCTGGTATTCTTCCAGTTGACTAACCAGTTGATTTTCTACCCTTGTTTGTAATGCATTGGAAAGAATCTTGTATGTTGCCGGGGCGAGAGCAATTCCAAGGTGGTTGTTTAGATAAGTAAAATCTCCCTTCTTGTGAAGCGGATGGACCAGAACCGATTTCTAATCGGGTGCTAATTTCTCTGTTTTCCAGATGTCCTGGATGATCTCGGCTAGCTTGCGCACGGCGTTGCTACTAGCAGCTTTTCAGCCACGCTATAGTCCTCTCCAGCTGCCTTATTATTCTCAAGAAGCTGAATGATCTGGCCAACTTCTTTCAATGAAAAAAAGGGGGCAGAGTCCGCGTTAGGTGTGGTTTGTTTATATTCGAAGTCTTCGCTGGGTGGATCACAGTTGAGTAGATTTTTAAACTACTGGGCTAAAAGTTAACGGTTGCCCTTGTCGTTAAAAGCCAGTTTACTTGTGAGTCTCTGAAGTGACTTTTGTTGGCGTAGCGGATTTTCTGAGTGTCTGTTTGAAGGTTCCAAAGAAATCACTGGAGTTATTCTTAGCAAAGCTCTCTTCGATTTGGGTTAGTTGGTTTTGTGTGAAGGTTCGTTTGGTTCCTCGAATTATATTGGCTATAACGTTTTTTTGATCCAAAAATGTTAGCCAATTTTCCTTGGTCTTTTTAGAATTCCACTTCACCCAGGCTGTCTGACTTTGGGCTATTGTCACAGTATTCATTCCACCACGGATGCTTCCTTCTTCTAGCGAGAGGGACGAGTTCATTGGCCGCCTGGACAAGAGTCTCCTTCAGTTGGTCCCAGCTGACTTACTTCTTGTTTGTTCTTAAGTCGCTCTACTTAAAATCTTACCATTTTGGAGGTTCTGTGTAATCTAGTGTTTCTAGGCAGGAGTCTTATTTTTATCATTGAGTGGTAGTGGTCTGAGTCCAGAATGGCTTCACGTTTTGTATTTCCTTTTGAGATTTTCGTGAAATGTCCAAATGATCTATCTGGAATTTACTCAGTGAATAGGTGAACGTGTAAGGTGAAATCCAAGTCTTCTTCTTCCTTGGCAAGTGTTTGAAGGCTGTAGATTTCATGAGCAACTCAAAAGTCTTACACAGATTCACCAATCGTTCTCCGTTGCGGTTGGTTCGCTTATGCGCCGGATAATTGGCCACTATGTTACTGTATTTTTTTTCTCTTCCCAAATAAGCATTGAAGTCATCAAGCAGTATGACGGTGTGCCTCTCTGGAAGTTTAGAGATAATATCTTTTAAGTCTTCCCAGAATTTATCAGTTCTGTGTGAATTGCGTTTGTTGTCCTGGTTGGGAATTACATTTTTGATACAATATGTTGTTATCTAGTAATTTTATTTGTGGCAAGTTGGTAGTAATTGAAATTGAACATTGAACCTTGAAATAAAAATCAAAAACTTCTCATTTTAGTTCTAATTTCTTTACAATATACGTGTCCTTGTTTACATTTGCCGATTTTGTACATTTACCGTAACATATGTGCCCATAATTATGAAAGTGGTCTAAGTCAAAATTAAAAAAAATGAGTTCATCAGATATTTCACACCACATTTTTAACACTAAATGAATTCCATATATTTATGAAATTACAACCACTACCTAATGGTTCATTATTGACGATATCGTAAAAACTACATTGAATAAATTTTGTTTAAAATAATGCTGTGCGAAATAATTGATAAACTTTTTTCTTTTTTAATTTTGACTTAGACCACTTTCATAATTATGGGCATATATATATATATATATATATATATATATATATATATATATAAATATAAATATATATATATATATATATATATATATATATATATATATATATGTATATATATATATATATATATATATATATATATATATATATGTATATATATATATATATATATATATATATATATAAAATCTTCTTGTTAAGATTTTGGTAGATATCACTAAGAACAGAGAATGCCATATTCTCTGTTCTTAGTTCTTAGTCTACAGTTGAAATTTTACTGGATAAGAACCCGAACTGATTCGATGTTAAGATGCTATGTTTGGCCAGGAAAGCCATATTAATATAATTTTAAAAGCGTTTTATTTATTTATCAAAATACACAAAATATACAATATATATATATATATATATATATATATATATATATATATATATATATATGTATATATATATATATATATATATATATATGCTATAGAAATAAGAACTAATCTATGCATGGGTCGGAAATAAAAAAGACAAAAATAAAATAAAAATACAAGTTGATAATGATCATTTTGTTGTTAATTCTTTTCTATTGTATAAGCTGAGAAGATGAGCTGTATTTTTAAAATCAAAAATGGATTTCCGTTGGTGAATAAAGAGATTTAAAATTGGCCTAGTTTATGTCGTTTTAATTCAATTAATTGAGTTTGAGATTATAAGATGATAAGTCCACACTGTTGAAGCCAAAAGACAGAAACCCGTCTATGGATGTTCATTATTACTAATATTTATCAGGTTATTGTTTTTTTTGCAACCCACTTGGTCTCTCATAGGACGAAAGTGGAGGAAACCAAATCGTACTTTTTACAATCGTAATGATATATAGGGTTTTAACTTCAAATTAAACCTTTTCAATTTCAAATTAAACTTTTCAAATTCAAATTAAACCTCTTTAAATTCAAATTAACCTTTTTTAAATTCAAATTAAACTTTTTTAAATTCAAATTAAACTTTTATTAAATTTAGTTTAACAAATTAATTATGAAAAATTATAAAGAAAACAATTATGAAAAATTATAAAAATAATGTATCGGTTGTCCTGCTACAGCCAATGGTAATTTCATCGACATTATATTTATTACAATCAGCAGAAGTAACAGTGGCCAAGGATTCCTCAATAATATTAAACAAATTTAGATTATTTTCTGGTTCCGCCAGCAAATTTCTTGCAGCTAATTTAACTTTTGAAAAAACTTTTTGCAGATGAATTACCTGTTAGTCGTGAAAGAAAACGTAGAAGAAATTATTCTTAAACAAGTTTAGACAAAAAGGATATTTTTATAAAATGTTATGAAGAAGGTAAAACAATTGTAGAGTCAGCAGAAATAGCAGGCATTAATAAAAACATCGCTAAATCTATAATTAGACGTTATATGAAGGATGTATATGAGATGGTTAGACGAAATCGTGGTGGAAAAAGGATTAGTAAATTATCTGATGAGATCTTAAATTATGTAGAGCAAATTATTGAAGAAAATCCATCGATTACTTAAAAAAAAATATGAAATTGAAGATATTTGAAAATAAAAACGTTAACTTGACCACAACATCTGTATTTAATGCATTAAAAGCTTTAAAAATAACATTATTAATGGGAAGAACGTCCGCTTTGTGTTATTAGCTCGGATAAAGTTACTAGTAAATGAAAGTTTACATTGAATTGAAAAATTCACTTTGTTTTTTACCACACTTATATTATGTAAAAAAGTTATATAACGTATTATTCACAGTTATATAAATTTCTACACATATCACGACTCGAGTTTCGACGTTTGACGGTAATTTTGAAGTGACTTAACAAATTGATAAGGTTGAATATATACCCTTATAGTTTTGGTGGGGTGGGGGGTGGTATTTGTCCGAAGATGAGGACTTGGGACTGGGTGAGATTAAAAAGTTGGGAAAAGATTAGTTCAGTTTGCTGGTTTAGGAGATTAACCGAGGGATTACGGGTTTTTTTGAAAATTTCTAAAGACTCTAGGAGATTTAGTTTCGGGCCTTTGTTGCAATTATGCAAGATTTTTAGATTATCTATTTCTGGGAATTTATGATTGCATTCGAGGCAATGGTTTGAAAAAGAACGAGTGTCTTTTTTCAGACGAAAAGCGCGAGAATGTTCTGAAAACCGTGTTGAAAAACTTCGTCCTGTCTGCCCTATGTACACGCTATTGCATTCGGAACAATGAATTTCGTATACGCCGGATTTTTTAATGGGATCGCTTTTGTCTTTGGCATTAAACAATATGTTGGACAACTTAGAGGAGGGTTTAAATGCTACTTGAAGATTTTGCTTTCGCAGGACATTTGCGATGTGTTCGCTTGTTTTGTCAAAATATGTCAGGGAGATGAAAGTTTTGTGTGAATTTGAGGTTTTCGGATAAATTTGGGCCATTGCGAATTGGGTTCGTTTATTATTGATAATGTTTTGGATGAGTTTTGTTGGGAAACCATTCTCTGTAGCGATTGAAATGATGGTACTTAATTCTTTGATTCTCTTTTCTGTGGAAAGGGGGATTGAAAAGGCTCGATGTATCATTGAATGATAGGCCGCTAATTTGTGTGTTATCGGGTGAAATGATGAATACGGGATTGTAGAGTTAACATTGGTGGGTTTTCTGTATATATCAAATTCTATTTTGTTGTTTTTGTGAATCAGAGTAAGGTCTAAGTAATTTATTTTGTTGTCTGTTTCTACCTCGATGGTGAATTTAATTTTGGGATGAACGTTGTTTATTAGGTTGAGAAATTGGTCTAATTGACGTGTTGTACCACTAAAACACGCTATTACGTCATCGACATATCTATACCAAAATAAAATATGTTTTTTGGAGAAAACTAGTTTGAAGATTTTTTCTTCGATAGTTGACATGAATAGATCGGCTAAAGGGGGACTTAATGGCGATCCCATTGCTAGACCTAGCTAGGTCAGTGCTAGGTCTAGCAATGGGATCGCCATTAAGTCCCCTTTTAGCCGATCTATTCATGTCAACTATCGAAGAAAAAATCTTCAAACTAGATTATCTCAATCTAGTCAATCTCAATCAGATAAGTCAAGACAATCACAAACAGATAAGTCTTCATCTTCGGACAAACAACGCCCCCCCACCCCACCAAAACTATAAGGGTATATATTCAACCTCATCAATTTGTTAAGTCACTTGAAAATTACCGTCAAACGTCGAAACTCGAGTAGTGATATGTGTAGAAATGTATATAACTGTGAATAATAAGTTATATAACATTTTTACATAATATAAGTGTGGTAAAAAACAAAGTGAATTTTTCAATTCAATGTAAGTATGTATTACCACGTAGTAACTGTCGCAACCATTCTATTCATAAAATAAAAGTTTGAAACCTGCGAAATTGAAACGACATTTGGAAGGTCAACATAAAGAATTTGCAAATAAATCTGAAAGAATGAATGACCAATGAACAACCTACGAAAATCCAAACTGTATTTTTGAAAACATATACAACAATTCCTGAGAAGAGTTTTCGGGCACTCTTAGTAGTTTCATATTTAATAGCTAAAAATTTGAAACCACGTACAATTAGAGAATTCCTCATTCTTTCATCAGCAAATAAAATGATATCAATAATGCATGGAGAAAAATATGGTAACGATTTAAAAAGAATACCATTATCAGGAGGTTCCGTTTCTCGTCGAAGTCCCGCCATATCACGTAATATAGAATCAGTTCTGTTAAATCTAATACAAAACTCTCCTGTGTTTGCTCCACAACTTGACGAAACTACTGACATTATTAAAATGTCCCAATTAATTGTTCATGTAAGATATGTTTTTGAAGAAAACATATCTGAAGATTATTTATGTTGTAAAAAGTTTGAAGGAAGGAGAAACGGAGAGAAAATATTTGAAATTATTGATACACGATTTTAGGAAAATGACCCTAACTGGCCCACTGTGTTGTGGTCTGCACTGATGGTGCTGCAGCATTAACAGGTGGTAATAATAGGTAAAATAGGTAAAGTGCTATGAGGGATAATAAAGAAAATTGCTCCCAAAATATTATTCAACCATTGCATGTTACATTGGCAAAATACCAGGTATAGATTTCTTGTTATTTAAAAGCTCCATTTCACATCATTTGATAAAATTGGGAGAAAACTTAACGAAAAGGTTCGAAAAATTTCTAGATAATGAATTAGATTGGATCCGTGATCCATTTTCGTTTGATATGATTAATTCCCTTATGGGACAGAGTCCACATAGCTGACAGAATTTAAAATGTGGCTGTATTGCAGAGTCTTGAGGATTTCTTGGGTGGACCACGTAACCAAGGAAGAAGTTCATTAAAAAATGAAGAAATCCACGGAAATAATAACCACCATAAAAGCACGCAAGTTGAAGTACCTGGGCCATATAATGCGTAATGAAAAAGATATGGTTTACTACAACAAATATTGCAAAGGAAAATCCCGAGTAAACGCGGCCCAGGCCGCAGGAGGATTTCTTAGCTAAAAAAATTAAGAACATGGTTTTTGAGCAGCCGTGAATAAGATCACGATAGCCAGAATGATCACCAGCATCCCGACCGGATAGGCACCAAAAGAAGAAGAAGATTATTAATTCAAATTTCCCTTTTGATCAAAAAGAACAGTTAATTGATGTTCCAAGCGACAATACACTGCGCATTCTATTTTAGTCTCAGATTTAATAAAATTATCAATCAATATTTTAATTCAGTTTACATCTTCCTAAACTAACCTACTTATGTGAATCCGGTTTTTCAAAATTAGTTGCCATTAAAACAAAATATCGAACTCGATTGGATCCTGAAACTGATTTACCGCTTGCGATTTCCAATATAAAACCGAACATGGCAGCAACCATAAGCTCGTTGCAAACGCATACTTCACATTGAATTCTTGTGATGTTTTTGAACAACATTTTTCTTTAAAAATATATATATATATATATATATATATATATATATATATATAAATATATATATATATATATATATATATATATATATATATATATATATATATATATATATATATATATAGATATATATATAAATATATATATATATATATATATATATATATATATATATATATATATATATATATATATATATATATATATATATAAGTTTAATGAGGATGCAGTCAAAACTTCATGAAGCTGCTTTTTACTGTTAACCTCACGTTATTGTCTTGATAAAGGGAATAAACATTCCCGAAAGCTCGAGTATATAACAAAGACTTTCTTTTGCCCAATCAAAAGTATTGACTGCATCGTCATTTAACTTATATATATATTTTCACTTGTGAAAATATACAACGTTTGTATATATACAAATATATATATATATATATATATATATATATATATATATATATATATTCAATTTATATTCCAAAAAGCCCTCATTTTTCCATAAACGCATCAACATTTATTTAATTTGTTGTTGATATTTGTGCACATTACATTTTTGGAAGATTGTATAAAGATCCAATCTGATCTAAATAAATGACTTAGTTCATGTAATATAAATTATTTTCACTGCAACATCAAAAAAACTATTGCACTTGTTGTTCTAAGTACAAGTTTACATTTTATTATAACGCGAAAATTCATAAAAAGTATCACAAACTAAAACGTTATATTCGATCAAAAACTATCCTTTGTAAGTACGAATGGCTGATGGTACCCAAAAGGAGGACATATCCTCCTTATCCACATTTTCAAAGTTACAAAGGCGGTCAAAATACAAGTGCTCTACTGTATATTTAACGATCTACCTGCTTAAAGACCAGACCAATCATTGACAGACTTCAGACAACAAACTCTCTGGCCAAATTTTTAGAAGGTTTATAAACCTTCTCTTTCACCTCTTTACCGATCACGTTCAAAAATAAAATTTTACATAAACGAATAATTCACAAAATAATTCCGATACAATCGGTAATCAGCTTTTGATTAGATTGTATTTTTATGCTGAGTATTTCAATATTAATGAAAGGAAGGATCCTTACTTATCGACTAATTCGCTTAACGACCTAGTGGTGGGATAGTATGACCTAAAGCGAGGAGAACCTGTATTTGAGTTGTGTTTAGACTGCTGAATTACTTTCCTACACACCTTCCTCTATAAGTATGTAATTATGTATTTCATCATTTCATCTCTATAAGTATGTATAAATTACAATCAAATTTTTGATTTCCTACTAATTAATTATTGATGTATTTACATTATTTTATGTTTTGTTTTTAATGTATCGTGGGCGCAAATATTAAAGGAGCTAAGTCAAGTTGGAAAATTCAGTTTATTTTGTTACTAAATTACTAAAAAGCGGCTCGAAAGTATTCAAGAGCCATTTGATAACTTGGTCTAGCATGAAGTAATGAAAATATAAAGTTAAAAAAAATGACTTAATATATATTTTTTTTAAACTGAAATCAAACTTTTCTTACGTCTTTCGTTTGCTGACAACTCCTTTTGCCCGCGTGTCTACCTACTGGGTGTTCCGGAACTCTACCAAAAAACTTTCAGGGCTAATTTTATGATCCAAAATAAGCATAAAACTCTTAAAACATATGGGGTCAAAAACGCTTATTTTGCAAGATACAGATAAAATGAATAAAAAAACGTATAAACAATTTCGTTAATGAAAAACGGACAATAATATACAAAACATAATGTAAGGCGAATAATTTATACAAAAATAATCCGTATTTCCTTCCCGTTGCGATAAAACCCAAAAAAATATCTTGGTAAATGGATATTTTTTTGGGTTTCTTTTCGAAAATCTTATGTCCCCTATTAGTTTATTGAAAATTGTGTGCATTGTGCTTGTGTTCTTATGGTGCTGCTGACCATCATACAACTTTTGCAGCAATTCAACGACGTCTTCGAGAATGTGGAACATTGAGGGTTCTATAGCAGATACTTGGTAGAACAGATACGTGATAAAGCGTGATCGAACGGGTCGCACTGTGGCATTAGAGGAAAATTAGATGCTGTTGCCAGCACTGCCAATAATCCAGCACACAACAGAATGAACGGTTTCTAGTTGATTCGTTTTACCGTGGTTGCGTTTACAACAGAAGTAATGTTCTGCAGCCATAACATGCACTTGTGGGCTGAAGAAAATTCTCACGCAATGCATCGTAGAGGATCAATACAGATTTTCAATTAAAGTTTGGTGTGGGATTGTTGGAAACTATTTGAGAGATCTATTTTTTTTGCCGAATAGCTTAACGGGGGCGGCTTACAAAAAATTCTGGAAACTGACTTCCTCAATGGACTAGATCCTCGGTCGGTGTACAACCGACACATGAAATATGGTTTAAGCATGGCACCAACACATTTTAGTCGCCAAGCTCGTGCATGTCTCGATTCGAGGATATGGAGCTCATACATGGATAGACAGGAACGATATCATACCATGCCGGCGCGCTCCCCAGATCTTAATCTCTTGGATATATTGTTATTCAACTGAAAACCATGGTGTAGGAAGCTTCAGTCAAAGCACTTGAGGAGCTTATGTCAGTTCTGAAGCGTGTCGAACAGTTGGAAACATACCCGCTGTTTTTGAACGCGTTCGTCGTTCTTTATTGCAACTGTGTTGGCTGTGCATTGATCATGGAGATCGAAATTGTTAACATTTAAAATTTAAAATTACCGCCCCAGAACAACGCATCAATGGTAGTCAACCAAGGCTTCCCTCGCTGACCCTTCCCTCGCTGCCCGAACCTACCGGTGACGATGCGGTACGACAAGCCCCACGGATAGTGGTCGACCAGGAGGCAGAGCTCCTGCCACCGCTGGAACTTGCTCCGAGAAATCGCGAGTCGAAAATCACCACGGTTTTGTTTGGCCCGCTCCTCCGCAGCTTCGCACGGTGCCCCTTTATGCCGCGCTCTCTGAAGTGGACTCCTAGACGCCACCGCCACGCGTCTCGTTTGCGCCACTTCTGGCTTTAACCAGTAAACCGTATTCCGCCCCCCTGAGGACAGACGTCTTTATGGGACGCCAGCCCTGCACGCGTCAACCACCCTGTCCACAAACGCCCCGATAATGTCCTCCGCGGCCAGCCCGTACTATGCACTTCCTCGAGCCATCTATCAAGCAAAGCTTCCCGGTCAGATATCCCAATTAACTAACGAACACGTTGCTTTCGCGACTGCCCCTCTATAGCGTTACTGCCCAGGTGATATAAAACGCACTGGTGGTCGCTCAACAACTACCAACCATCCCTTACCTGCCAATACCTAACTCTTCCCATCAGTCCCTGCGATGCGAACGTGAAATCCACGATTGACACTCGCGGTTCTCTCCTGAAGGTCGGAAACTTTCCTCGGTTGTAAATGACGAGTTCCAGTACCGACGCTGCCCAGAACCATCTTCCCTCTCGCGTCCGTGACTTCGCCCCCCATTCGATTTCCCAAGCATTTAAATCGCCCCCAATACGGAGATCCTTCTCCGTTTGCGCCTGCATGGAGCGCGCTACGCCGTCTAGGCAGGCTGCAAAATCCTAGTCCTGGTTATTGCGGGAGAAGTAGTAGCCGTACGCTAGTTGTCTGGTCTTCTCTGGTCTGGTCTTGTCTGGTCTAATCTGGTCTTGTCTGATCTTGTCTGGGTTTGTCAGGTCTTTTCTGGTCTTGTCTGGTCTTGTCAGGTCTTGTATGATCTTGTCTAGTCTTTTCTGATTCTTTTTGGTCCTGACTGGTATTATTTAGTTTTTTTTAGCTTGGCCTGGTCTAGTTTTGTTTAGTTTCGTCTAGTCGTGTTTAGTCTAGTCTTGTAAAACTTGACAAATGTTATCTAGACATATCTTTTTATGTCCCCTTGTTTGGTCAAGGTTTAGTTTTGTCCTACTACTGGATTGACTCTTCCTGTTGACGCCTCAATATCCATTATATTAATATGCTATTTACTTAATATGATATAACTAAAATAAAATGAGATAATACAGATTTACACATAATACCCTTGAATTGTTTCTTTATAAATAAATTTGTTTGTGTTACGTGTATTGCTAAATTCTAGTTTGATTAGTAAGTTTGAAATATTCCAGTTTATTTAATTTGTATTTGGATTTCTTGAAGTTTATTTAGACAAGCAATTAATTCGATGTCATTTATATAAATGGGATTATATTTGTTGGAAATATTCCAATATAAATGAAAATGAATATTTGATTTGATAGAAAATTTTATCGAATATTTGAAACGATCTTTAAAATATCATTGTCAATCTATGTTAGATTTGAAATATTTTACGGTGTTGACGTGCAATGTTTCCAAACGCGAGTAATGCATGCCATGGAAAAATTATCTCGATCTAGACTTCAAAGATCTGGCAGCAGATTTTATATTGCGGTTTACATGCTAATGTTATATAAACATTATGTATAATGAAATTATCACATAATCTAAATGTCTCTGCAAGTCCTTTGGAATTTCAAGAGCAAACAAACTATCCTTTGTCAGGGAAATATGTGAATATTTTCATATTTCAACAATATTGTTATTAATGTAATGATAAATGATGATAATATTTTTTAGGTTAAGTTTATTAACGTTCAAAAATGTGTTAATGAGTAGAAATAAGTTATCAGTATACATCAACCTGAAATTTTGTAAATTTTATTAAGTATATTAAAAAAAGGTGATGGTGTAGAGATCATAAGTAATTCTTTACATTTTGGGAAGAGGATTGTTCATATGGCATGACTTCTTTGGCATTGTCCTTAACCTTTTGGGTACGCATTTATTTAGAGAATGCAAAACGAGTGACCAGTGAAACATATGCATGTCGAGCCTTAGCCGTCATATATATATATATATATATATATATATATATATATATATATATGTGTATATATATATATATAAGTAGTAAGTAAATAGTATATTAATATAATAGATATTGAAGCGTCCACAGGAAGAGTCAATCCTATACTAGGACAACACAAAACCTTGACAAAACAAGGGGACATAAAGAGATATGTCTAGACAACATTTTCCAAGCTTTCACAAGACTAGACAAATCAAGACTAAACACGACTAGACAAAACAAATCAAGGCTAAACAAAACTAAATAATACCAGACTTGACTAGACAAAAGCAGTCAGGACCAAACAGAACCAGAAAAGACTATACAAGACCATACAAGACCTTACAAGACCAGACAAGACCAGACAAACCCAGACAAGACGAGACAAGACCAGATTAGACCAGACAAGACCAGACCTGACAAGACCAGACCAGAGAAGACCAGGCAACTAGCGTACAGCTGGTACTTCACCCTCAATAACCAGGACTGGGTTTTTGCAGACTGCCTAGACGGCGTGGCGCGGTCCATCCAGGCGCATACGGGGAAGTATCTCCTTATTGGGGGCGATTTTATTGCTTGGGAAATCGAATGGGGCGGTGACGTCACGGACGCGAGAGAGCATGGTTCTGTACAGCGTTGGTACTGGACGTCGGCATTTGCAACTGAGGAAAGGTTCAGACATTCAGAATGCCAAATCGCAGATGTTTGGCTCGGCGAACGACAGACAAACGAGGACAAATCTTGGAAGACTGGGTGAGCGCAATTAACCTAGTCGCCATAAACGTCGGCACTAAACCGATATTTGCAGGACAAGGAGGCACAACGATAATAGACATTACTCTAGCATCGGAAGATATAAGCGGAAACGTCATCAATTGGAGAGTAGACGTGCACGAGGAAAATTCCAGCGACCACAACAACATATATTACGATCTTATAGACAACAAAAATAATAACTCATACACTCAACATATAAGTATAAGGGATGGCCAATAACCCAAGAAGGTTGGAAAAAGCTGCAGGAAAACGGAAAAATGACAATGGAAGTCGCCTATCAGAAACACAAAGGTAATATAATAGATAGATTCATTAGCATTACAACGATGTGCAATAAATATTTCGACCTAAGGAAGAGATCAAGACAAAAGCACACCCCCACTTATTGGTGGACAACAGAGATTGCCAAATTGAGATCGGAGTGTAATTGTAAAATAAGGGCGATAGCAAGATAGAGCAAAAAACATACAACCAGCAATGAGCAAAAGAAAGAAGTCCGTAGTCTCTACAAAAAATCGAAAAAGGCACTCCAAAGAGCAATCACGACACAAAAGTAAATAGCCTGGGATGAGCTTTGTCAGGAACTAGACGACAATATATGGGGTCTAGCGTACAAAATAGTTACGAAGAAACTCAAGGTAAAAGAAAGGATGAATCTTACCATAGAAGCCACACTGGAACTGATAAAATTTCTATTCCCTGAGAGCGAAGAAACCATCTGGCCTAAGAATAAACCTGGAAACGTTCCAATCGTCACGGAAGAAGAAATAGAAGCAATTGTAAAGCGAATGAAAGAAAAAAAGGCACCCGGGATAGACCAATTACCACTGGAGGTCCTAGAATATGTAGCTCGGGAAAAGTCGCTACAGTCTTTAACGAATGCCTTAAACTAGGCAACTTTTCCCAGAAATGGAAGATTAAAAGACTAATCCTGATAAAGAAACCGAGAAAAGATGTTACCAAACCGGTGACATACAGACCAATATGTCTCCTAGACTCAAAATGTAAAAAAGGGCAAAAATACTAAACGCCATAATAAAAAACTGACTGGAAAACGAACTAGACGAAGAAAAAGCTATTCATGAGAACCAGTTTGGCTTGCGAAAAGGAAGATCCACGATAGATGCTTTAAATAAAGATATGGAACTACCGATTAGCATATCAAGCAAAGCACACAAAAAGAGAGAGTTCTTTTTACTGATACTGATGGACATAGAAAACGCATTTATTTGGGCGTGGACAAACATAATAAAAGCATTGGAAAAGGCCAAAGTAACAATAGGAGCACATACCTAACAGAGAGAATAAAATCGTATCTCAGCTACAGATTTATTGTGACACCCCACGGGGAAAAAACGAAGTGACAAGCACGGTCCCACAGGGCTAAGTGCTTGGTCCGACATATTGGAACGTCCACTACGATGAAATTCTACGACTGGACTTAGGAGCGGAGGTTATGCGGTTATGTGGCTTTCGCAAACGACCTTGCCATAGTGATCAAGGCAAGAACGCCTACGATACTAGAATATGCTGCACAGTATGCTGCAAACGCAGTAATCTCAAAGCTAACGAAAATGGAGATCAAAATAGCGGCAGCAAAAATGGAGATCTTCTTGGCGGGAAGAAGAAAACTGACGAGCCTTCAGGTCCAAGTAGAAGGGACCACTATCAACAGCAAACCATCGGCCAAATATATGGGACTACACATCGACAAAGACCTCATAATGACTACACACATCCAATAAATATACAGTAAAGCAAATAAGGATTTCATGTACCTCATGCGCATTACCGCCAATGTAGAAGGCCCGCGAACTTGTAAGAGAAGGGTTCTAACCTCAGCAGTGCGGGCAATAATATAGTATGCAACACCAGTATGGGCTACTGTTCTAAGGTATAAAAGATACCATAGCATGATGGAGAGGATGAACAGGAAAATGGCATTTTGTATTATCTCCGGTTACAGAACAATAGCCACTGAGGCGGCACCTCTCAATCGCCGCGCTACCCCCAATCCGGCTACAGGTAGAAGAGAGAGTAGCGTTGCACATAAAAGGAGCTGAACATAGAGCGGAGGCTAGGCAGATAGAGCTATAGCTCAATAAGTGGCAGACGCAATGCAAAGCATACCAGGGATGGATAAAAACATTCTTTCCCAATGTAATTAAATGGTATGAAAGGAAGTGGGGAGAGGTAGAATTCTATGCCACACAAGCATTGTCTGGGCATGGCGCTTTTGGCACATATCTTTACAAAATTAGAGAACAAATCGACGAAATGTGTTGGTACTGTGAAAATATAGTCTCCCCTGAATATACAATCTTCCAATGTTCAATATGCACAGAGCACCGGAGTAAAGTCGCCGCAGTGTGCGGACCAATAGATAAAAATAATGCAGCATAACGTCTACTAGAATCGGAAGAAAATTGGGTGGCGTTAATAACAATGCTCCACAATATAATGAAGGAAAAGGCAGGAGATGAGAGGAAGAGAAAAAAATGAAATGAACTTGGAATATCAGATAAAAACAAAGCTCCACAATAGCGAGAGCATTAAAGTAGAGGGCGGGGTAGGACCGGCGCTACCATCAAGCCGGGTGAGCCCCACACTCCTCGGGGCCGTGTGTCCTGGGGGTCGTACGTAAAAGTATTTTCCACCTCCTGGAAAAAAAGGCAAGGCACATCCAGGCACGACGAGACAAGATCAAAACGGACAAGGCCAGGCAAGACGATACAAGAGCAGACAAGACCAGACAAAACCAGACAAGATCAGACTAAACCAGATAATACCAGAAATGATCAGGCAGGATCAGCCAAGGTCAAATAGTACCAGAGATAACCAGTGAAGACTCGTCAGCACTGGACAAGACAAGAAAAGACTAGAAAAACCTAGTCAAGTCATCAAGTCAAAACACCAACAATCAGTGGCGAACAAATCTAGGCAAGCTATACTCAGCTAGACAGGATTAGATATTTGAAAGTATATACTACTACACGCGAGAACTGGAAGTCTAGACAAGACTTGACAGAACTAACCCCTAAGTAATATCTGTTTAATATTACCTATGGGAAAAGTAATAAAATAACGAAAGTAGAACATTCTGATATTTGTTTCCAAATTCTTATGTTTTGATTACTTAAACAAATCATGTCGCTACAACTTCGATTAATTTCTAGTTTGTTTCGAAAATGTTTTTTTTCAATAGCTCTTTGAAAACGAATGGCTGGTATTTATTTTCCCATATACATTTCCCATATTTCTAGTCCTATCTTTCTATCCTCGTTCTATCCTCGAAAAATCTTGAAAATTGTTTCCTGATTTCTAACTTCTCTTCATCAAATTATGATTACTTTATTTTCTGTTATTCTTTTAATATTTTAAGTATAAAGTTAAAAGTAGTAGAACGCTTTTTGTTTCATTATATTATACATCCAAATATTTAGGGCAATATTGGATACATAACCACTTTTAAACTTATTCATTGTTAATTAATAAACCAAATAAATTTACTACTGGAGATTTAAGCAAATACGTAGCGAAAATGTAATGCTTCATATTGCTATCACAAAGGTCCCATTGTTATTTATTAACACGATACGATATACACGACAAATTACAACCAAATGCCAATTAATTTAATTTCAACACCTTACGCTAGTTATCAAATAATACAATTAATTTTTATTTGAAATCTATTTTAGTAATATATACTGTTATATTATATCTGAATTGCTATAATTATAAACCTAATAATGTAATAATATACGCGAATCTTTTGGAATTTGTGTATTAAACTTTATTTATTTTTGTAGTTAATAAGAGTAGAGAGTTAATTAATTACAATTATCAAAAAGTATAATCAATATAATTAACAAATGCATTCGTAATTAAAATCTAGATAAACATTTTAGCTATACTGTATATTTGCAAAATGTATGTTTTTCTTTAATTAAAACTATTATGTTTTTTTTTAAGAATGTGTGTGAAAAGTTTACATAGTAAAACCGTTATGTTATACTAATTAATAATTAATTAATATAAATAACTGTTGTTTATAAACGAAAGGTTAAATTTAAGAAATGTAGTGGATGTAACATATTTTATACTGTTTCTTAAAATAACATGTATCGATTTCTTACATATATCTCAATTCATATTTTTGTAACCACTAATGTTTACCAAAGAAATCGATTTCCGTTAAATTTCTCCAATAATCTACCTAAATAAATTCATTTAAATTAACAAAAACCTACCTTTCGCCGTCATCGTTGAAAGCGTAATCACCCATGATGAGGTCTCGAAGTCTATATCTGGGAGGAAGAGGAGGTACGGTGTCTTTTTCTTTGTCCCGACTAAGCAGAGCCATCCTACCTTCCTCTTCGTCCGGAGGTTCTTCCTCCAGGATGATAGCTGTCCTCTGAAGCCGAGGAGGCAACTCACTAGGATTAACACGCACCGGTAACACACCGAGAAAATCACGCGTCTGGTTCGGACTGGTATCGCACGTGGTTGTCCCGACGCGTCTTGAAACGGAAGTGTCGGGCAACGTGTGCACGGCGTCGGATAACTGGCTTGCGCCGTTTCGTCCTCCAGGAGAGTACGTCATCAGCGTCAAATGTACAACTATTAAATGGTCATGTCAGGAGAGCAATACGTTAATATCGCTCGTGTTTAATTTTAGAGTGTTGGAGGAATCGCGTGATTCATGATTATCTTTGCCATGATGTGTTTTAAAGATTCTACAAGTTTCATATTTATTGTATATTTTGCTTCATAATACACAAGCTTAATAATGCAATTTAATAAATTCGTGACAAACCTTATTTATTAGAAATAAATTCTTTTTGCAGATAAAAGTAAATAAATATAGCTGTAGTGTACCGAGGAATTTAAAATTATTACTTCTATTATTAAATTTGTGTAATTAAAATTTGATTAACTTTATAACGTAATTTTGTATAATGTTTCATAAATTTTATCATAAACAAATAAGATTATTGTATTGGTATTTTGCAATAATAATTACAATTTTAATTTTCTTAAATGCCGCACAATCGCCGTATACAATGAATATACATTACTAATTTCAGTTTAAGTATATTCTTTTCATTCTTAAGGATTATTGAATACAGGTATGATTTTAACCTAATCCTAGCAATTCATCAATTTTTGTTTATGGTTTTAAGGCAGTGGTGAGCAATTTTTTTAGGTGATGGGCCAGAGTTCGTACTAGCTAACGCGGGCCAGATTACTCGCGTAAATAAATTCTAGGCTTTTTTACGACGAGGAACGGATTTCGTGGAACAACAGCGAAGGATCAGGTTTCAGAATGGAAATATTTTTATAAAAAAATATTTACTTTATTTTTTTACTTTATTATATTAATAAACTTAAAAAATACACTATTAACGTAAAAATTTTTAAAATAAACAGGTTAATGTTGAAACAGTAACTTTAATTATCTTCAATTTCTTAATCTTCTATAACAAATATTTCATATCAATATCAATGTCAGTAGTAGCAACGCGAGGAGTGTTTTCTGAATCTATATCAGTAATGTGAGACCTGTTTTTGGAATTCGTAAAGCCCATTCTTGAGAAAAACTGTTCACATCCATAAGTACTTCCAAGTAATGCAATTTTTTTCAGTATTAATTAACCGAGGAATATCTTCTTGATTTAAAGATTTGTAAAAGTAATCCTTTGCTACTTCCATAAATCTCAATTTCAGATCATATTTTTCTTGAAGTTCCAGTAACTCCATTTGATATTCTTGCGGAACAAGGTTTATATCGGGAATAAAAAACGGCAATACGAAAGTATCAAAAAATATCTGCTTGGAAACAAAATCTTGGAATCTCCTTTCCAATTCATCGTACAGATTTTGTAAAATAGTGATGAATTGATCTTAATCAGGTGTTTCTAGGAATAAATTGCCAAACATTGGAAAGTTGGTGAAATTATTATTATTAAATAGGTTCAGCAATAATAGTAATTTGTTTTTAAAAGCACGCACTGATCCATATAATTCAGTCCCAATTTGGTTTTGCTTTTGCAATTATATATTCAATTAATTTAAATGTGTGGTAATGTCAACTAAGGATCCTAATTTACACAGCCATTCGTCGGCACTTAATTCGGGCACCGATTTTTCCTTGACCTGACCATAAATATTTGAATTTCTTCTTTAAATTCAAAAAACCTTTTCAACATTGCCCCTTGGGCAAGCCAGCGAACTTCATAGTAATAAATTTAATCGAAATATTCAGATTCGATATTTTCAAATTCCTTAAATTCGGGAGTAGTAAGTGCTGATTTTTTTGACTTGATAGAATTGATACACTGATGACATATGCCAAATAAGTTTTTGTAATTTGAGTTATACACGTTCATAACTTACTTCACCTTATTGAAAATGTTCTCACCTGTAGTTGTTAGTAGGGAAATATCCTATGTTCTAGGCCAGCCTCCCCCGCCTTATGGGAAATTACATGTAAAATCTAAGCTCCCTCGCCTTATGGAGAAATGCTGTACAAAATAGTACAGTACGCGGTCGAGCGAGTATGTGTATATGGCGCGGTAACTAGCGAGCGCGCCGGATAGCGGGAAAATACAAAATGAGTGGTGGGCATATTTGTGATGGGTGTTGAATCAAATTGATCATTTTTGGCGCGAAGAGAGGGGGAGGAGATTATGTGTTTTAGACAAGACAAGTGGTAAAATTCAAAATGGGTTTCTGGATGGATATTAATTTGTGAAGCTGGTTAACCCATAAGAGTAAATAGGTGTGACAAGGAAAAAACATGAAGAGAGATGTAGTGAGCCAGACTAGATCAAATATTACTAGACTAGACCCAGACTAGATCAGCCAGAATAAATTAGATGTAATACCAGACTTGGCCAGACTAGGCTGGACTAGATCAGGCAGATAACTTTCAGTTTATTATTGAAAAATAATCGATAAGAAACGCCGCGTAATCAATTTCATGAGATAAGAAATGCAAGAGGATGTAAGATATTTTAATAGAAAGATTTTAATAAATCGTTTATTCATATGAATGTTATGTTTCTTTTTCAGCCCCAGTAACTTCTTTAAAATGTTTGATTCTTAAAGAAAAATGCATACGTATTCTACACGAGTTTAAATTAATTTACGCTAATTAATTTAAACTATTAACGATAATGGTGGAATGTCTGAGTTGAAAAATAGTGAAAACTCTTCATATATTTAATTAATTGTTTTATTGTACAATAATAATAATACATTTAAATTTTCTTTAATATATTTAAAATCAAATATAGTGATATAGAAATATATAATTTGGATACGCGATTTTGTGTTGAGGAAACACCTATAATTAATTATAATTTGTATATTAGTCTTGTTTTACATACAACTAGAGGGACAAGTGATAAAGAAATATTTACAATTAATTTAATAACTAATTTAGAATAATTTAAATATTCGATTTGTTTTAAAATTAGAGAGATTATTGATGAAGAAATATTTATACTCATTTATGCATTCGATTTGTTTTACATATAATCAGAGGGATTAGAGGGATTGGTGATAAAATGCTAAAAAGTTATTTCTGTAAATTTAGTAAAATTATATATTTATATTTAGTGTATTTATAAATTTGCTGATATCAACTATTTTCAGATCGCAGTAATTTCTTCATATAAGATGTGTGGGATGGATAGGGGTATAAAACTATGTGTGAAGAAGATAAAGCTAAACCTAATTAATTATAGATGTTGAGTATAGAGAGAATAGAAAATTATCATATTATGATATGTTCATCTGGAAGTATATGGGAGTCCCACAGCCTTAGTACGATAATCTGCATTCTAGGCAAATGGCCCCCAGCTATAATTATCAATGATCGATGGATAAGAGTCCCATATAGTCACTATGACACCACTATGAAGTTTAGTTTAAGTCTAGTAAAGTTTAGTTTAGTAAGAAGTCTAAGTTTCGCCATCCACATTAACATCACATCAGCTTTTAGTCAGCTTGAATCAGCTTTTAAACAGCTTTTTAACAATTTTAATTAGCTTTAAACAAGTTTTAAACAGCTTTTAGCTTTTAATTAGCTTTAATCAGCTTTTTAACAGCTTTAATCAGTTTTTAGTTAGCTTCAACTAGCTTTTAATTTCATCGGTTAGGTTAGTTGGATTAGCGTTAGGATAGGTTAGTATTTGATGAGATGGGGTAGGTTACGTGGATTAGAAATGAAGCTTGTGGGGTTACATAGACCTCACACCCTCTTTCGCGTGGGGATATATAAAACCTAATACTCTCATTAGGTTAGTTGTGTTAAACACATCAAGAACTGGGCAGTGAGCGATGAAGAAAACCTTAGCGATCAACGAAATATACATATAGGCAAAATAAAACAGACCAAAAGAAATGTATCAATAGGAAAGGGTGGATATTCAAAAGGGAAAAAACAGATCAACTAGTCTCGAGGATAAAACTGCTGACACAACAACGGAACTATAGGCACACGGTCAAAGATTTAACAAAGAACATTGAGGAGGCATGCAATAAGATCCTAAAAAGGAAACAACAGAAACACACAAGGAAAGCGGCACACTGGTGGAATACAGAAATACGCCGACCAAAGAACCAAATGCTGTAAGGCGAATAGAGCACTAGGGATAATAGGAAAGCAAACTCAACACACAACACAATAGGGTTTTTTAAAGAGAATTACAAGGAATAGCGAAGAACTCTTAAGAAGCTGATAAAAGTAGCATAGAAGAAAGCATGGATCGCACTATGCCAGGAAATAGACAATGACAAATGGGGGATGGGCTACAAAATTGTCACGGGGAAAATAGGAATCCGAAGAGCAATAACCCTAACAGATGATGAGCAGCTAGCAATAGCAAGAAGTCTCTTTCCGAACCACCCAAGAAGGATATGGCCTACACTTACAATTGCAACCGAAAAAATTCCGGATGTCACATTAGAGGCAATAAAAGAAGCTGGAAGGGGATTATGAGCTGGAAAAGCGGCGGGACCGGATGGAATAACACCAGAAGTAATTAAAAGCATCACCGAGATAAACCCAGAACTAGAAAAGAACTTCCAAACGACAATAGAAAAACTAATTAAAATAGGGATGTTCCCAGAAGAATGGAAAGAGATGAAGCTTACCTTAATCGAAAAACCTATCGCAGTAGAGGATAATAAGAAATATAGACCAATATGCTTACTAAATTCGGCGGCAAAGCCATATGAACAAATATAGAACAAGAGGCTAGTAGACGAGATCGAAGAAAACGGAGGCCTCGCACCGACCCAATTTGGTTTTCGGAGAGGGCGCTCCACCATAGATGCGGTGAAACTAGTACAGGATCTGGTCAAGGAAAAGAGGAAAAAACCGAATAAAAAATACGTCACCCTGGTAACACTAGACGTACAAAATTATTTTAACTCGGCCTCCTGGCCGGACATCATCAGAACGCTACAAGAATGGCAGATATCACCCTACCTGGTGAAAGTGATGTGTAGCTATTTCGGTAACCGGAGAATACCTGTAGGTGAACAGCATAGCCTGGAAATGACATGCGGGGTTCCACGGGGTTCAGTAATAGGCCCCAAACTCTGGAACCTCTTCTACGATTATATACTTAGAGGACTAATGCCATACGAAGCCACACTGATAGGTTACGCAGATGACCTGGCACTTGTTGTGAGTGAAGACAACAAAGCAAATATGGAAAGAGATACAGAGCTAGCTATAAAAAAGATACAAAGTTGGATGGAAGGTAGGAAACTACAACTGGCACCGCAGAAGACAAAAGCCGTAATACTGGCCGACAAGGAAAAACTGAAGACCATCTCCATAAAAGTAGGCAAAACAACGATAAGCAACAAACCCACCCTGCCATATCTAGGTGTCACCTTTGGACATAACATGAATATGGGAGCCCACATCAAAAGAGTAGCGGAGAAGGCAGATAGAACTATAGCCGCACTGGCACAAATAATGCTAAATACAAGAGGTGCAAGACAGGGATCTAGGAAAGTGATATACAGCGTGGTAAACTCTATACTCCTCTATGGAACACCGACGTGGCGTGAGTAGGCCACTAAAACGAAATATAGAAGAATCCCAGAAAAGACCCAACGAAAGGCAGCCCTTAAGATTGCGTGTGGCTATATGACGGTATGCACAAAGGTCGTACAAGTGATTGCAGGCACGACACCAATCCATCTGCTGGTACTAGAGCGTACCTACGATAAAACAGTAAACAACAAGAAAAAATAAAGACTAAGGAGGCTACTCTAAATAATTGGGAAGAAGAATGGTCGCAGGATAGTACTACCGCTAAGTGGACGAAGGAACTAATTCCCGAACTAAATCCATGGATTCAAAAGAAACACGGAGAAGTGGGATACCACCGTACCCAGTTCCTTGGCGGACATGGGTGTTTTAATAGCTACCTATTGAGAATTCAAATTAGTCCCAAGCGAAGAGTGCAGATACTGCGGTTATCGAAATACGCCGAAGCACACGGTCCTGTGGTGTTATAGGTGGCAGACTATAAGAGAAGAAGCCGTATACGAAATAGGAGAACAACTCACAAAGAACAACAAAATAAAGAAAATGTTAGAAAGCGAGGATAAATGGGATGCCGTAGAAGGAGCAATCAAGGAAATAATCCTACCGATAAGAAGGAGGAGGAAGAAAGGCAAATGAAGAATGAAAGATGATGAAAGAGTTTGTGGATCTCAGCATTGTTATGCTTCAAGGCAATTTCACTGATTTCCATGTAACCGAGTTGTTTTTAGTGGGTTTTTATCCCGAACATCTGGATAGGGAGTCATACACTTTCCTAAGAAACCTCGAGGTCGTACGTATAGTATTTCCCCCTCCTCCCCCCCAAAAAAAAGATGGGTTAGGTTACGGGAGGTCAGGTTAGGTTTTTTTAACCTTTGGTTTTTGTAACCTTTTATTAAAATAAAAGGATAGGTTAGGTTAGGTTACGGGAGGTTAAGACTGAAGCGCGCTTCAGTTTTTTTCGCCTGAGACAGAGCGGAACCGCGCGAGCATTACTTTACCCTGTCCCCTATGTACCGGCTCTGAGGTATTTATCAGTTGGTCCGCCGCCATTCAATTGTCTTTTCGATTAGCTTCCGTATTTGTTTCACTATATTTGAGTTTATGAATTTCACTACTTTTAAGTTAATGTCTGATCACGATTAAACTTCAATAGATTACTGTCTGTAAAACAAATAGAACACGCAAAAATAACAATATAAAATACGTCTAACATAAGGTGCACAAGTAACAATATATAAGAACAGTTCAACATAAAGCGCACAAAAATGTTGCTTTCAATAGTCATCCAGGACTTTTTCACTCTCACGGGAGCGCTCTTCATCGATCTTCTTTGTCAAGGCTTCTCTTGCGAAAAGGCGGACGGCATCCCACTCTGCAGGGCCTCGCAGTAACGTTTTTCCGATGTCTCGACCGTTTCTGCATCTGCCTGTAGTTAGTTTCATAATTGTTCTCTCTGTGGACCAAGCTACGCAATTTGTGTGTGTGTGACAAGCATCGTCTAATGCGTTGTCACAATGATGACATCCCGGCGCAATCTCCTTTTTAATGCGGTGTAAATATGTCTGTATTGATATCATAGTCTGTATGTTCCTCGAAACAGATAGGTCACCGCACCAAACAGGCGCAGCATACAATACGACCGCGTGCACCACACTCATCATCAACAGTCGTTTGTAATGTTTTGCTCCCCCCACGTTCGGCATTAATCGCTCCAGCGCCTGTGCCTTCATCAACGCCTTATGCGCAGTCTTCGCGATATTTTTGCTGAAATTTAGCTTTTCGTCAATTATAACCGCGAGATATTTAATGTTTTTTTAAATTTCTATTTCCCATCCATTAATTGTTATTTGTGCTGCTCGGATGGTACGTCTTCTACTATAGTCTCGCTTTAGTTAACCGCAACTTCTAATCCCACACTCGCGAGCCAATGTAATGCAATATTCACCGCCTCTCCCAGGACTATCTCTAACAGTTCAGACTTCCGCGCCCTTGCTATGACAGTCTGCAAATCCCACCAAAGTTGTACCCTCTGGCATGTTAACTCGTAGAAAGTCATCATACATAATGTTCCACAGGGTCGGACCAAATACCGAGCCCTGTGGTATGACAGCGGTGATGCGGCGACTCCCCTGTCCCTCTGTTGTACTGTATACTAGTAGTCTGTCCGATAAATCATTTCTAATCCTTTCGACTAAATAGCCAGGCGTTCCTTCTCTGCGCTGTAGCGCCCTGACTATGGCCGACCACCTCGCCGAAATAAAGGCGTTCCGTACATCTAGTGTAGTCATCGCACAGGGCGTCGCGAAACTGCCCTTCTTTGCGTTCGCCATACGCGCGATGTTCAAAATGTCTTCCATGGCATCAATCGTTGATCGGCCCTTGCGAAAGCCGAACTGTCTTTCGGCTAATCCCCCTATATATTCATTGTCCTCATTGAGCCTCGCATGTATCATGCGCTCAAGCAGCTTGCCCGTCGTGTCTATCATACACAGTGCTCGATACGAGTCCGCTGTGTCCTTAGGCATAAGAAGAAGGCGTTGTCTCTTCCACCGCGGATGGAACTTTTCCTATGCAGGCTGACGTTGTAGGCTGAGAGGAGGACTTCCGGAGCACTAGCTACCGTAGCCACGACCTCCTCATTTGGGATACCATCTATTCCTGGCGCCTTGCCAGATTGCAACCTCTTCGCTTCTGTCTGCAGCTCCTCTTCTGTGAAGTCTGGGGGTTCCTCTTCGACCACGCCTGCAGATTCCCAGGTTTGTCCCTAAAGAGTCGGGAACAGGTTATCAATTATGCTTTCAAATTCGATAGGGTCTTTTGTTACAGGTGGTAATCTGCGTCCCAGTCGTCCTGTAACAATACGGTAGGGGCGTCCCCAGGGGTCTTCGTCGACACCGTCTTGCAGCTCTCTCCAGCAGGCCTCCTTGCTACTCTTAATAGCAAGGCGGGACTGTTGCACGGCCTTGTGGATCGCCACAAGATTATCTCCTCCGGGTTACCAGATGTCCTGGCTCGTTGCGCCTTGCGCCTTGAACGTAGACATTCGCGTCTCAACGCCGCCAGATTTGCAGACCACCAAAATACGGGCGTCTTTTTTCCAATCCCAGATTATCTGGGCATCGACGCGTCGCATGCTCTTTCCACAGCCGTTATAGCAGCTATGACTAAGTTTTTTGGTTGGGAACGCCTAATATTTCTAGCCTCCTCGCATATGCTTATTACAAAGGCTTCTCTGTCCATTTTGTTGCTTGCCCAGCTCCTTGTCTGAAGTTGTGGTCTCAAGCTTCTAGTAACCGGCTCGGATCTACTGTATGTTATCTAACGGTGGTCACTCAGAGTTACCCCATCTCGCACTTTCTAGCCGCTAATAAGTTGAGCAAGACCGCACTCGCAAAGGTCACGTCAATCACCGAGACCCATCCAGTATTCTCTCGGACCCAGGTCGGTACTGTTCCTTCAATAAGGGAACGTAGATCAAGTCTCGCCATTAACTCTGCCATTTGGAGTCCCCTGGCGTCTGTGCGAGACGAGCCCCATTGCGTGAACTTCGCATTGAAGTCTCCCGCAATCAGTACCTCACCATCAGTTGACCGAATGCTGGTATACAGATCATCTAAATGTGCGCCGAAAATCTCCAAGGTGATGTTGGGCGAAAGGTAGCAGCTGGTTTTCTCCCGCAACTCTCGCCCATATGAATGCCCTCTTGAATGCCGGGCAACGTTAACTGCCCAACATATGACTGGCTGCATCCGCACCGCCGTCCACAGCACACAGGCAGCAGTAGGGGGCCGCCTCGCACTGTGCAGCCTTGTGACCGACTTTTCCACACCTCCTGCAGATAACTGATCTGTCTGTCGGGTGTCTGCAGGCGTGACTGCAATGACCAAATCCCAAGCAGCGATAGAACCATAATACTTCTATCCTTTCTTTTAGACTTGCATTTATCCATTCCACCTTAAGTCGTCCCGTCTTCAGGATATTCTGGCCCTCATCACTTGGTAACCGGATAAACGCTAATTGTGAGCCTCTGCAAGCTGGGCGGAGGTTAATTTCCGCGGAGTACGGCAGTCCGCTCGTGTCCCGCAAAAGATTCGTCAGGGCACTTCGTAGCCCTTCTTCATCTGTCGCACCGTCGAGGTCTCTGACATCAATCGTCATTCGAGGCTGGAAAGTGTGGACCGCGGCTGATTCACCGAGGTTAGAGGACACTGCATCCCTTAAAGCTTCCACCGCACCGTCACAACCCTTCTCCAGTTCCATGAGTAGATAACTCCTCCTCGTTTGTCGTACTGCCGCAATCTTGGCACCCATCGCAGCTGGGTCTATATTTTTTCTGATGTTTTCCAGAATATCTGCGTATGTTCCATTAGTGCTCTTAACTATCACTGCAGTAGGTGGATCAGGTTTGCGGTGCCGTATTTGGTAGTCGCAGTGCTGTCATTTTTTGTTTTGGATCTCAGGTTCTTTTGTTGGTTAAGATCTGACTTTTACAAGTCTACTGTGTCTGACTAATTGACCATCCCTCATCTTGAATATATGAGTTACATTCTTGTTTGCATTCTGGATGTTCACTCTCTGTGTGAAGCGATGTTCTGGACTGTGTTGTTTCGGTTGCGTAGGTTGGAGTCTTCGCCATGTTCTTCATCCTCTAATTTTGTTGGATCGCCTTCTGGGGTCGTTTCCTTCCTTCAATCGTTGGTTCATTTGCTTGAACCGTGCAGTTCACATACTCACTTTTCTGTGATCCCCCTAATTTTTTAATTCTGTCTCCGTCTGGACAGCCTTATGTAACGTCTGAAATCTTTCCTGCTCCAGCGTCCTAGTGTTCAAGAGGGCTGCCATGTTGGTGTTGTCTCGTTCCACACGTCTCGCCAGTATTGCGGTATCGGCGACGGCCTTTTTTAAATAGATGTGAGCATTCTTTGTAATTTTTGCAAACTCGTTCATTTGATCTACGACGTTCTTTAACTTTTTGGTTGTCCCTAGCCTCTCTTTGGTTTTCTTGTTGGTTTCATTTGAGTATTCCGTGGTAGAAAACGCAATGGTATTTTTACATATTTCCCCCTGGTTAGTAAGGGCACTTTGTACTTCGCCGGTCTCCTCTATTTCGTTCATTTCTATCATAGTTTTCGCGTAAGTGAAAATATACCTCTAATAGGAAATTATTGTCTCATATGCCTAATAGTAACAAACAAATAGGGCACACACTTTAACTCAAGACACATAAAGCAATACAACATATGATAAAAAATAAAAAACGCATAAAATACTAAAATTTAATGTCACGTTTTCTTTGGAAATTAGAATTTCTACTAATGTCTAATTTATTTGTCAGTTTTTCCAAAATGAAAACCTATTTGTACACGCACAGCTGTCCCCTCCCGTAGCACATCCTCTCAACCTCACCGATGCCCCCCCCCCCCCACGTTTCACCTAAGGTCCCTCACCGTTTATCACCTCCAAAGTTAGTTTATTAATCACTTATATAATTTTTTTTTACGGAGCAATTTTACAACGATCTTGTTGTTACCGTAACCCAGATAACCTATAACCGATCTAACTGAATGCTAACAGAACTAACCTAATGAGATTATCAGGAGTTTTCACTATTTTGCAACTCAGACATTCCACCATTATCGTTAACAGTTCGTAAATTAAATTATACTCTTGTAGAATACTTATACGTTTTTGTATAAGAATCAATCATTTTAAAAAAGTTGCTGGGGCCAATACTGAGAAAGAAACATAACATACATATGAATAATAGATTTATTAAAATCTTACTATTAAAATATCTTACATCTTCTTGCATTTCTGATCTCACCAAATTGATTACGCGACGTTTCTTATCGATTATTTTTCAACAATAAACTTAAAAACTATCTGCCTGCTCTAGGCCAGCCTAGTCCGGCCTAGTCTGGTGTTACATCTAATCTTATTACATCTAATCTAGTCTGGCTGATCTAGTCTGGTAATATCTGATCTAGTCTAGTCTGGATCACTGCATCTCTCTTCATGTTTTTTCCTTGTCGCACCCATTTACTCCTATGGGATAACCCGCTTCATAAATTAATATCCATCCCGCAACCCATTTTGAATTTTCCCGCTTGTCTAGTCTAAAACCCTTAATCCTCTCCTCCCCCTCTACTCGCTTCAAAAATTATCCACTTGAATCAACCCCTGTCACAAATATGCCCACCCCTCATTTTGAAATTTCCCGCTATCCGCGGTGCTCGCTAATTACCACACCATCTACTCACACCATCTCTCGCTCGGCCGCGTACTGTATTTTTACAGCATTTCTCCATAAGGCGGGGAGCTAGATTTAACATGTCATTTCCCATAATGCGGGGGAGGCTGGCCTAGAACATAGCATCTTTCTCTACTGTTGTTGTTTCCAACTGAGTAGAAAACCTCTTATAAAAATGGAGAACTAAAAAAGAGAACTAACAATGGAGAACTATAAAAAGGGAAGGAATAATAATCAAAATTTGAGATTTTCTGTTGCAGGGATTTATTTATATTGGTTGAAATTTCATTCAATTCAAACTCGTCTGGTTACTTTTCGACGCGACAAACTCACATTTTCAAATTTCTTTTTATTTTCCGGACACATTCCTTTTTCTGCAGTTAGTATGCAATCTGTTATAAAATCTCCTTCAGAAAGAAGTTTTCAGTTCTGTGTAATTTTTGCTGCGATTAAGTAACTTGATTCAAATCATCTTCTGAATCTGTATTGTACTTTAGAAATAGCAATTGTTGTTTACAAAATAATTTCTTTTATTTTTCAATTTTTGATTTTCTGAAAATTTTTCTTTGAAATTCCATCTGGACCTGCAGCTTTTCTATTTTATGATAACGAGACTGCATGCTGGCTGCACTTCTTCCTTAGTTATATCAAACCCTTCGCGTGTATATTGTTTAAGAGTGTTGTTTTCAATTAGATGAATTAAATCCAGTGCAAGGAAAAATAAGCCAATAAATGATATGAACTCCTCATAAAAACGTATTCATAATGTATACGATTTGCAAGCAAATAATATTAACAAATTTTCAAATATTTATTACCATTTAAAAACATATACACAATTAAATAGCAATCTAAATAGATATGTGTAAACGAAACACGTTATGGAAGATTTTTGGTATTAGGTTTAATGATTCTGACAAAATTGAACAAAAAGACATTCGGTATTTACTGAGACTTTTTAAAAAAGATTAATATAACAAATATATTAAATATTAAATGTTATAGAAAGTGAGTTATTAACACTGCAGGAAAATTTAATTATGTATGTAAACAGCGACAATTATCCCAATTAAAAAAATGTTCAACTTTTATTTACTCTTGTTTTTATCATCGCATTTATGCGAATCTGCGTTTTCTTATTTGAAAGAAAAGTTATACAAAGAATAAACATCGTTCCTGCTTAACAGATTCGCGCAGTGAAGTTTTTTGAAGAATACCTTTGTTGGCATTATAATCTTCTAATGGAAAGGCTCACATTTTCTCATCTCTTTTTATGCATGTATAATAATTATTGTGTAAATTTTCGTTTCTGTATCATTTAATAAATATCCTGCTGAAAAACTATTTTTTTTTTACAATTTCATTTTAGTGCTAGCAAAAAACCTCTTTAATATTCAGCAAACATTTCTGCCACGCATACACTCACCGGCAGGAATCGCGACATATTACAATCAGTGCCACACTATAAGGTTCTAAATGCTTTTGCGGCTTTTTTCTGAGTTGGATTTCATTGATCGACTCCACATTCTTTTAACCTAAGACCGTGTCGGCGAGGCATACATTAGAAGAGGCTCAACAGATTCTCTATAGATCCAGTACAAAGCTGATTTTTCCTATACCCTATCCTCTTGCATTACCGCCATGCTATTCAAGTTGTTTGGCTCAATAAGATACCTTTTTTTAATAATAACCAATGTGGGTCAAAGAGGATAAGCCCTAAAAAACATTGAGGGCTAGTGGCCCATTGTATTTCCCCACAATGTTCCATTCATGCAAATAGATCCAGCCCCTCTATTACGTCTAGGAGTCTATGCGCCTTGAGCTCCACAGAGATTTCGTTTGCTGTAATGTTAAGCTCGTGTCTCCTACGTGCAATTGCTTAAAAATGGAAGATTATATGAGAAGCTGAATCATCATCTTTAATGCATTGTCTTTTATATAGTTACAGCGTCTATGATCTTTTTATAAAGACGATCAGTAGCGCATGATAACTTTGCTCTTGTTGGATTTACATTTTGTTCTGGTCTGGAGCTCGCTGACATACTCTTTTGACCAACGCTGCCAAAAATGTTTACGCATTTGCTCTACGCGGTCGTAGCGAGGTAAACTGTTGACTGCTTCGTTGCTGACATCGTTGCACGCTGGTGCGGTGAGCGGACGCTGTGACCCGATCAAAAAATGCCGCGGTATCAATGCTTGAAGAACATTCGGGGCTGAAGAGAGGGGTGTTAGCAAACGAGAGTTCAGGACAACCTCAACTTGTATAAATATCTTGTTAAACTCTTCAAACGTGAGATTAGAGTTCCCTACAACGCGTCTCAAGTTATACTTGAAGGACTCACTTCGCCCTCTCATAGGCCAGCAAAATGAGAAGAATATGGGGGAATGAATTTAAATTAAATATTTTCCATAGAGACCTTCTGGATGATTTCGTTAGAAAATTTAGTTAAAAAATTATTTAATTCGTTAGCTGCTCCAACATTTTTTCTTACATTATCGGAATATATCTCCAAAGGCTTTCCCCTTCGAGATATAAACCTTTTTAAACAAAGAAGATAACCGTTCGTGGAGAGATCTGTGACTAACTCAAGATGCACTGCTCGAGTCGCAAAGCAAATAAATATACAAATATAACGTTTTAATAACCTTGAACCTCTCTAACCCTTGACGGCTCAAAATGAAAACTGGACCAGAGTAGTCAGTACTAATACGTAGAAACGGAAAACCTGGTAGTAATGTATCCGTTGGTAGGTTGCCCATTATTGGGCTAAATGTTTTTCCATTCAACCTATCGCATCTATCATACTTGTGAACGACTGAGCGAGCTAAATTTCTAACACCAAGTGGCCACCATTCATCACCGATGTTTGAGAGCAATAATTGAGGGCCAGAATGACATAATTGTGTATGTTTATGCTGGAATAAGAGAAAAATAAATCTGTGTTTACTGAAAAGCAATATAGGATGTTTTTTGTCATAGCTGAAATCATTACAATTATCCAACCTGCCTCCTACTCTTATCAAAGACTGTCTATAAGTTGAGGCCTGACATATTGTGTGAATATTTTTGTTTAGCGTTAGGTCATATGAGTCGTCTTGAAACATACAATTCACCGTATTATTTTTTACCCCATCATTCTGTACAGCGTGAAAGTACAACAACTAATTTGCGAGTTGTGTTTGAGAATTGTTTTGATAAAGAATTATATTCAAGAGGAAATGACTCTTTTTGAGACAAACCGTGCGAATAAAATAGTTGACTCGTGGAACTCATTTACGGACCACGGCCCGTGTTTACGTTCTGTTTTATGTCGAATATTTTGAATATATTGCCTATCGTAAGCAGCTGTTCTTGTCATTCTGTTGAATGATGAAAATCGTTCAAACGGAAACAAGTTACATTACGAATCTGACATAAAATGTGATCTCAATTCTGGTAAAACAGACGGTACTTCAGCTGGATTGCTTTCGATATCAGATGACTCACTAATGAACCTAGGCCCAATCCACCACAAATCGTTGTGAAGAAGCTCGGGTATGTTAACACCACGCGACAAGAAATCATCTGGATTTCTGACGCCCTGCACATGTAACCAAACGCAATTACTAGTTAATTCATTGATTTCAACGACTCTGTTTTGAACGAAAGTTTTTATTAACGTTGAATGATTGCCTAACCACCCTAATACAATGGTTGAGTCAGTCCAATATAATGCCTTTCCGTATGCTCGAATGTTCATTGAATCTATGATCATTTTATAAGGACGCGCACCCACCAACGCTCCGCAAAGCTCATGCCGCTGAATGGTTACTGGCTTTAAAGGCGCAACCTTACTTTTTGCACACAATAATTTTACAGTTACCTCCTTTGAATGCTCGCAGACGCTTCGTATATACGCACCGGCACCATATGCTTCCCGTGAGGCGTCCGTAAAAATGTGTAGTTGCAACTGATATGCGTACTGTGTGGTGACATGTTGCGGAATACGAACCTTTTGTAAATGTTGTAGTGAATTTAATATTCGAACGAATGAATTTGCGACTTCATTAGGGACAGGATCATCCCATCCGATTTTACAAAGCCAAAGTTTTTGCATGAGTATTTTAGTAACAATAATAATGGGCGCTAATAACCCTAGTGGGTCATTGGTTTTCGTTTTGTGATTAGTGAAACATCAATTTCAGAATTTATTTTAGTATTAAAATTTAATTCATCACTGTTATTGCACCAACCTAAACCAAGTGTTTTATGTTGGACAGTTTTGTCAAGTGACAATAACTTTTTTGACTTATTTGATGATATTTGCTCATTATGACAATCTAACGCTAATTGCCGTAAACATCTCATAGCAAGGTGCGGGGCTGAAGTTATGTTACTGTGTTCAGTTGGTAAACTTGTAATGGGTCACGTTTATTTTCCCGCCATAAAATTAATTGTAATGTCCGGTAATCAAGCTTTACTAGAACTTATCGGTACATTTTTTCTACATCCGCACAAGCAACGAACGCGAATTGTCTAAAACGTAATAGTATACCGACTAAATCATTTAATAGCTGAGGACCATCAACAGTATATCATTAAACGATTTACCTGTAGTTGTTTTTGCACCCGCATCAAACACAACTCGCAACTTAGTTGTACATTCACGCTGTACACACTGATGGGGTAAAAAATAATACTGTGAATTGTATGTTTCAAGACAACTCATATGACCTTACGCTAAATATTCATTTAAGAAATCTAATTACATACGTTTTATTTCAGGAGGACGATCCAGTCTTCTTTCTAATGATAAGAATCTATTTTTTGCTAGCTCGTATGTATCGCCAAGCGAATCATCTGATTCACACATAGGTATTCGCTCCGAAAACCTACCATCACTTTCGCGAGTGCTGGTTGAAGTGAAAATTTCGTCACAAACCTTTTCATCAGCTGTGAGAATGTTTTGTGTTGATTTCCCGTTATCGACCTCTTCTAGTTCACAGAAACGCCTTAATTGGTCATCTAGTGAGTTTGTGACTGTACAACAAACCATGTCACTTACCCTAGTTGTAATATTACAGATTAACGTACCCGATATAATCCACCCTAAGTGAGTATTTTGTAGTTAAGGCCCTTTGGATAAACGCATCCGACCTTTCTGTAGCAAGCTCCAAATACATCAGCACCAATGAGTAAATCTATCTTTGCTGGAATGTGATAGTTCGGATCTGCAAGTGTAACGTTTTGAGGTATTTCTAACGATTGAACATCTATGATTGTGTTCGGGAGACAATAAGTAATGTTAGGTAAAACGGAACAATTTAAACGAGTACTAAAATTAATAATCTTCGATCGCATGAGGTCAAAAGACTGCTGTGAACGTGTAACAGTGTTACCTACCCCAGTAATGGTGAGTGTGGACTGTATTGGTTTTAAACGTAATTGTTTACAAAGTGATTCGGTAACGAAGCATCGCTGGCTGCTGCTATCGAGAAGGGCGCGCGCAACGATGTGTGTGTTGTTGTGACACACTTTTACAACTGCAGTTGAAAGCAATACCTGTTCTAATCAGATAGAATGCACGGCTTGATTCAAGTAATTTGTATGTATGTTTATTGAATGTGAATCTGCGCAAGCACCGTCCAACGCGCTATTCACACTAGCGGCCGCGTCAGTGTGCATATGCGCAGGAACAGAACTGATAGAATTACAACTTGCTTTGCTATCTTAGTGAATAAGACAGTTATGTTTTTGTAAATATTGTTTACATGGACCGTACTGACATTCCTCAATGGTATCACTGGAACGTAAACAGTTACTACATTTGTCTTTTTTAGAAACGAATTTGTACCTATCTTGGACAGATAAGTTAAGAAATCGAAAGCACCAGTATAACGTATGATTAGCTTCGCACATAAGGCACTTATAAGTGCTAGCTGGCTTGACTGCAGATTTACCTGACCGAGATGGTTGTTTGTTGTTTGAAACAAAAGAACGTAGTTGCGTGAAAGATTGTGAATTCTTATTTTTTGTTGACCTTTTTAATAATTCACTAGTCTGTTTGTGGCCGCTTTGTATCATATCTAGTAGATCAGAACGGTCTCTTAAAAACTGAATTAAGTCATCTAATTTTGCTTTCCTAGAACCCTTACAAATTGTACTTTTTATATTTTCCCATTCTTTATTTGTAACTGGATCAAGCTTGGTAACTACTCAATAAATTACTTTATTTAATTTATTGAGAATTTATGGAGTTTACGGGTCTATTGAAATTTAGTATTATGGACTTTTATCTGGTGTAACTGTTATTAATCGTCCTTGGCACGGGTTAACGGAAAGGTCGCAAAGGTATTAAAGCAAATGAAAAGCTTGAAAGAAAAAAATGAAGCTTCTAAGTTGTCTGGTTCAAAAAATATTCGTGTTTTTCTTGAAATAATTGTAAACATTGTCAACGTGACAGATAGTCGACGCGAACGCAAATAATTAAATGTTGCCACGTTTATTATTTTTTCTATCAACAGAATCAAAAATTTAAAAAAAATGGAAAACTTTTAATAAATCCAGGGAAAAATGTAAATAAATTAAGATTTTCATCTAATTAAATAAAAAAAATCGCCAGATCTGGAAAAAACAAATTAAATTTTGAAATTAAAAAAAAAAACAGATAAAACCTTACAGGTAATCAGTCTAATCATTGTCAGATTTTCTTCAAAAAATAAAAAACGAAATCTTAAAAATACAAATAAATTGAAAATTAAAAAATAAAAACAGAAAAAAACTTACAAATAATGTCCTGTCTATTCATCATACGATTTCCTCAAAATAAGAAAAGAAAACCAAAGTTGGCCCAAGTCTTCTTTCGTCTAATAAACAAAAATAAATTAAAATTTTGTTCAAATTCAAATTGCAACCTTAACTAACCGGGGTCATTTTAAACCAACGTTAAAGTTAAATCCACGGTCATTGCCAGTTTGGCTTAAATTGTATCGAGAGTTCGCGCTCCCGCGCGTATGTTGTCTTGATTTATCTGTCCGCTTCGCGGCGGAAAACCTAATCTAACCGGGGTTAAACCAACGGTCATTGCCACTTTGGCTTATTTTGGATCGAGAGTTCGCGCTCCCGCGTGTATGTTGTTTATCTTTCCGCTTCGCGGTGGGCAACCTAATCTAACCGGGGTTAAACCAACGATCCTTGCTACTTTGTCCTCTAATGGATCGAGGGTTAACCCCGGTTGGATTATTAGAGGATTAATCAGTCTACTTTAAAAAGTCTTCTTTCGTCTAAAAAACAAAAATAAATTAAAATTTTTTTCAAATTCAAATTGCAACGTAATCTAACCGGGGTTAAACCAACGGTCATTGCCACTTTGGCTTATTTTGGATCGAGGGTTCGCACTCCCGCGCGTATGTTATCTTGATTTATCTGTCCGCTTCGCGGCGGACAACCTAATCTAACCGGGGATAAACCAACGGGCATTGCCACTTTGGCTTATATTGGATCGAGAGTTCGCGCTCCCGCGCGTATATTGTCTTGATTTATCTGTCCGCTTCGCGGAGGACAACCTAATCGAACCGGAGTTAAACCAACTGTGATTGCAATGTTGGCTAATATTAGATCGAGGGTTCGCGCTCCCGCTCTCATGTTGTCTTGATTTATCTGTACGATTCGCGACGGACAACCTAATCTAACCGGGGTTAAACCAACGGTGTTTGCTAATTTGGCTTATATTGGATCGAGAGTTAGCGCTCCCGCGCGTATGTTGTATTGATTTATCTGTCCGCTTCGCGGCGGACAACCTAATCTAACCGGGGTTAAACTTACGGTCATTGCCACTTTGGCTTATATTGGATCGAGAGTTCGTGCTGCCGCGCGTATGTTGTTTTGATTTATTTGTCCGCTTTGCGTCGGGCAACCTTGTCTAACCGAGGTTAAACCAACGGCGATTGCAACTTTGGCTTATATTGGATCGAGGGTTCTCGCTCCCGCGCGTATGTTGTCTTGATTTATCTGTCCGCTTCGCGGCGGACAACCTAATCTAACCGGGGTTAAACCTACGGTCATTGCCACTTTGGCTTATATTGGATCGAGAGTTCGCGCTGCCGCGCGTATGTTGTCTTGATTTATCTGTCCGCTTCGCGTCGGGCAACCTTATCTAACCGAGGTTAAACCAACGGTGATTGCAACTTTGGCTTATATTGGATCGAGGGTTCACGCTCCCGCGCGTATGTTGCCTTGATTTATCTGTCCGCTTCGCGGCGGGCAATTTAATCTAACCGTGGTTAAACCAACGGCCATTGCCACTTTGGCTTATTTTGGATCGAGAGTTCGCGCTCCCGCGCGAATGTTGTCTTGATTTATCTTTCCGCTTGGCGATGGGCAACCTAATCTAACCGGGGTTAAACCAACAATACTTACTACTTTGTCCTCTAGTGGATAGAGTTAACCCCGGTTTTATTATTAAAGCATTAATCAGTCTTCTGTAAAAAGTCTTCTTTCATCTAAAAAACAAAAATAAATAAAAACTCTCGACCCAATATTGGCCAAAGTGGAAATGACCGTTGATTTTACCCCGGTTAGATTAGGTTGTCCGCCGTGAAGCGGACAGATAAATCAAGACAACATACGTGCGGGAGCGCGAACTCTCGATCCAATATAAGCCAAAGCTTAAATTTTTAATGTAAAAGCTTTATATAAGATTGACGGGGTAGATATTATAGAAAGCGATCTGTAAACTGACATCCAATTTCCTTTCAAGGGCTCAGGGTTAAGGGGAACTTGAAGAATCTATGCAAAAGGGGATTACATGACGCAAACTAATGGGAGAAAGGATGCAATTAGAAGAAAGGAATAACGCAATGGATTAAACAAATATTAAACAACGTTAAGCAATGACCGTTGGTTTAACAAACTCGACTGATATCATTTTCCATTCAATGAATGTTTGATTTGTTTAGTCGGGATCTCTTAAAGTATTCTGAATAGACAAATAAGTTATATGACCAGTCATAAACGTCAGTAATTTTTTATTACAAAAACCAAAATATTTCGAAAAAAATATTTATAAGGATTAAGTCTTTCAACTACAATGAGCATGCAATTTATGTTATGGTGGCATTAATATACAAATACATAAAAAAACTAACCTTGAATTTATCCCGACAGTTTCAAGTGGCCGTTTTTACACTTGGGGCAATTATATGAACCTTCGGCCGGATTCAATCCCCCCTCGACCAATTTCTTAATCATTTCGTCAGGATCCTGCAGTATTAAAAAATATGGAGGACACCAATAAAATCCACACGAGACATTGTATCGTAACTGTTCGTTGAAATCTGGTTGAAATATCAATGCAACTTCAATACGACGCATAAAATAATATATATGTTGCCATAGTTACCGTTTTTCATATAAAAGCAAAGAGGATCAGATACTCTTTGATATAAACGGGCATATAAACAAGAGTAAACGTGGAAACATCCAAATAATTGCGTTCACATATACTGTACAAATTTCAACAAAAACAACGTAGAGGCTTCATTTTTGCTTGCGGAGCTTAATAAAAGAGTGCCAAAGACGATTAACAACAGTTACAACAGGTAAAAAGTACACAAACATATTTTCAAGACAGACCCGTAAAACCATTAGTACCCAAGTATCCCAATGTTCAGTGCTCTCATCCAAAATTTTTAATGATCTGAAGTTTTTTAACACTGATTGTGAGTCAATTAACTTTCTTATTTAAGTGGGTGACTCCTTGGTAATGGCTTGCATAGAAAACAAAGCTTTAACATGATTGCTTATAAGTAACCTATTACTGTCAAATCTATTAGTCAACAGATCCCATGCAACTTGATAGTTGTCGGAGGTAAATTCTATTAATTTTATTACTTGTATCGCTGTACCTTTTAATGATTTACCTGTACCTGCTGTACCTTTTAATGATGACGTAGATAATGATTTTTTTAATTGGATTAATGTCTGGTGCATTATGTATCAACGATATGTATGTGTCCCGATACTCGAGCCAGTTCTTATATGACCCGTCAAGTATGGTAACGCTATGGTTGGCAGTTTAAATATATTATTATTTGAATTGCCACTATGAGAACATAATTTGCTGGTCACAATTATCTCCTCGTGTTTGTTTGAAATACATTTAGCTAAAGAAATTGTTTTGAAATGCTGTGTTTCAACCAATTCTCTAATCTCCAATTTGGGATCAAGTTCATCTTCACCGATAGTGTTCTCGATTTTGGTTTGAACAATTTGAAACTCATCGAAAATTTGTTCGGTGTTAGATATGCGTAAGTGTATCTCAACAATTTGTTGATCACTTATTGAAATGTTTTCTAACGAACTAATGTATTTACCAAAGAGTGTGGGTCTTCCGAGTAAAGTACCCCGTTTTTTATATAAGTCACGAATATCGAGATTGGAAATAGTACGAGGTGATTTAATTCCTAAACTCATTGTGATGGCTGTGTGGGAAACGAAAGAGAGTACCTACAAGTAGCACCGAGTCCTGAGTAGCTCACGACGAATGTGTAGCGGTAGCTCAATACGGACACTCGATGATTCGTGTTGATTCCTCTTGTTGAAAGTCTCAATTTCCAGATATTTTCCTCAGCACGAAAATTCTTGTTAACGTGGGTTTCCGTTATAATTTGAATTTGTTTTTTTTATTGGAACAGAATACTTTTCGCTGGCGATTATCCGGTTCGAAGGACCAATGTTTAGGAGATAAATAACGTACTCCGTTGATCGTTGATGACAGAAGTTTTGATGATTTCTTTACAATGAAAATGTTTACGTAAAAAATTTTATTATTTGAAAATTATTTGGTCAATGACAGTGATAGTTACAACGTTTATGATCTTTTTATAAAGACGCACAGTGGCGCCAGCAATTGGTACAAATCAAGTATACATATGTTAATAATTGGATAAATATGCTGCTGGTTTTAAATAGTTACGATTACGATAGTTTCTTTCGGGATTTCTGTAGTGCAAAATCTTCTATTATATCTTTAATGTCTATTTTTTAAGGATATCACTTTCTATGCACATAATTGACAAATTAGTTAATCGTTGTTGTAACATAGTTGCTCGTAATTTATTTTTTATTTTCTTTAGATGTAAAAATGATCGCTCTCCTCTACCATTGGTAACCATTAAGCAAATAAACATTCTTGTAGCAACTTCTACATTTGGAAAAAATTCTTATAATTTATCAGACTTTATTAATCAATGTAAGGTTGAGATTTTCAAATCTGCTGATTCCTTTCCTATGTTCCTTAAATACTGCCTTAAATGAAAACATTCTGATTTGAGCTCATACATTAATGTCTTCGTGATAGAATTCTTCAAATTTATTGCTTTTTTTGTCATCTCGTCCGAATTGATTATTATTATTTGACAAAGAAAAGTAAAACGATTGTAAATTTCTTGGTATGCTGCCGAACGTTGGTATGCTTTTTAATTGTGCATATAATGTGTTGATTATAGGATTTTCTTGCCATTCAACTGTACAGATTCTTATGATCCTTCAAAAAAGGGCCGTGTGTACTACGATTTCTTTTTCTTGTAGACTTATCTTTATATTCAGTATTGGGACTTTTTTGTTTAGAAACGATTCTTTTTTGTTTAAAAACGAATTTTGTTTAGAAACGTTAATCGATCAGAGATGCGTAAAGTTTCGTTCCAACGTCCATGGTAATAGTGCTATTCTGTAAACTTAAGCTTGTTTTATTCATAATACCCAAAAGATCATTCCATATCTCCTTTAAAAGAATAGTATTCAATTTTTCCATTTTTTTGCTAGAATTTGGGCTTCGTTTCTTGTTTCTCCTAGTTGATTGATTTCAATTGATTGATTTTCAATTTCAATTGAGGCTAAAGCTTCAAAAATATTTATATAAATATTTTGCAAGGCATTACTAGCATCAGCACGTGCAGACCATCTAGTATTAGGAAGAGACTTCAGGACTTTATTTTCTCCCAAATGATCTGTCTTAATTTTCCATCGTTTCGTCGAAGCCTACAGAAAAATTTAATAATTTTTGCATAAACTGAAAATATGCTACAGCTTCGGAAACACATTCAACAGCCTGAACACCTACTAAATTTAGATTTTCTCAAAAGATGCAAATTTAAATTTTTCTTTTTTTCTTGACTTAACACCAGAATACTTTCCAGCCATATTTGATGCATTATCATAACTCTGCCCACGACAATTGGTCAACGTGAGAGAGATCTGGTGTAGAATTCACGCTTATGGAGTAGTATTTAAATGATTTTATTTCGTTAACAATTGATTTTAAAATTTGCTATCACATTAAATTAATAAACTCAAGTATTTGCAGACTAATATGATGTAATTCCTTTTCCACGATTTCCGCAGTTTCGAATATGATCAGCAAGAAAAGGATAAAATTGACTAATCAGTTATAGGGATCTCAAAAAATTTCCGTTAATTTGAGACCCCAATATCTCATTCTCATCACAAAAATCAAGACCTCTAGAAGCTACAAATTTCACTACTGCGACAACAATTTTTGTAAGTGCATTATTCCAATAATTGACTTCTGTATTATATTGGGACAGCAACTCACTGTCAACTCGTCCCGTTGGTTTGCTTCTTGCGACATAATTTATCAATAATTGCATGTGCTGCAAACTGTTTTTATGGTCAAGTAATAAGTTACTTATATACTTCCAATCTTTATATCCATTCGGAGAACTCAAATTATGTCCAGTAGTAGTATTAAATAGACGGAAGCAATAACAGTAACCAAATTTCTTCGGCGGTTAATATAGGAGCCATTTTCGTTCTAAGGAGTCACCATTCGTCAATTTACGGGTGAAAATATTTTTAGCCAAGTATCTAGTTTTTGAGTTAAATTGAATCTGGAAAACGTGTAGAAGCATCGGAGAAGTCACAATTTTTATTTTGGAAAAACTCTTTTTTCGAATCCAAATATTGCGTAATTCTTCTTTTAAAATTTCGTTACAGTACGTATCAGGATCAGGTGATACATTTTCCAAGCTTGTAGTTATTAACTCAAAGTAGATTGATGTAGAGGGTTCAACATCTCATGTGTGTTGGTCATTTTTGTCACATATAGGATGTTTTTCCAGTTGATATTCCGAAGTGTTTCGATCTTGAAGTAATTAAAGTGAATAATTAGTCAGCCCATTTGCTTCTTCTAGGCCTATGGGGGCCACCCAGCCGAGGGGGGGGGGGGGCTGTGCACGTGCCCCGTGTGCCCTTATGGTAAAGACGGTTATGGTGCCAGGGGTGCAGATAAGCTGAACTTCAAAGACGGTCGATAGATTCCTGCGCCAGTTCCACTGTCCTTTTTGTAGCCATCTGTTTATCAGTCCAGTCCACCTTGACATGTGATTGTTTTCTTGCCTTTTCTGTGCTCAACGTAGTTGTGTTTTGAAGGGTAGATCGAATGCTTTGGATGGATTTCGCTTTAGGATTATCGCCTTTTCGACATTAAGATACCTGCTTTTTTTTCTAAAATTGAAACACTTTTAATAACGACGCCAAAATATGTTATCTGTTTTAAACAATTGAGTTTGCTATGCACAAATGTTATAAATATTCTGCTACTCAAAGGAAAATAATAAAATAAAATAAAAAATTTTAACTTAATATTTTGACTAAAACTTTGACTCACTATAAACGTGAATGGTGGGGATTGTTTGCAAAAAAGGAGTAAGTTTTGGTCGAAAGATTAAGTATGATTTATGTTCTTATAAAATTTAATAGTTACGGTAATTCGTTTCGTAATCTTTGCAGTTCTGCTAAAGCAGATTTGTCATTAGGATTATAAAACAACTTTAGTTCACAAATTGCAACACTCGGCAAACTTTTTACACGTCTTGGCCACGTAAGCTTGGCCTTTTGCAAAAGTGCTTCTTCCCAAATAAATGGCAGCCTTGACTACGGTGGGTCCTTCTAATTTATGGACAGTAACATCCCAACTCAAAATGTTAGCAAACATTTGTTTTTAACATACACCTTTATAAATTATAGCTAAGGACCTTCTCAATCAAGTCAGCTTTCAAACAAAAGTTTGGATATCCGGAACTAGACAAACATTTGTGTCAAATTGGTTGTAGATTAATTTTGTCAAGTGGGAAATTAGCTAATGGTCATCAAACGCATTTGCCGTCTATCCGTATATAAATTATAGCTAAGAACCTCTTCGATGACGTCAACTGTAAAAAAAAAACTCATCAAAATCGGTCCACTCGTTTAGGAGCTACGCTCATACATATACGAAGCCTCATATACGGATAGACGGACATGCCGACAGGCGGATAGACGGACAGACACGTCAAACTTATAACAACCCTCTTTTTTGTCGGGGGATAATTAAAAAGTTACAAGAACGACGATAATTCGGAAGATGAATAAATCATAATAGCCAATGTCCACGCATTCAATTGCAAATTTTCTGTGAATTTGAAATGGTTTATAAAATAAACTATGCGACATTCCTCAGAAATATTTGAAATTTAAACAATTGGATAATACACACGTTCTGGTTTTCTCGGATTTGTCCCTGTTTTACATTCTTGTCTCTATATAAATTCCTTCGGGATATTATTGTCTTTAGTCTTACTTCGGTATAAAGTATATACTACACGAAACTTTCGCAATTTTCAAGCGGGTGTACATAATTGTATGAGCTTAATTGTGTATTTATAATATTAGAGGTTATTGATTCAACAATTTCGATGATCTTGATGTATAAAATTAGAGTGTGGGAAGCAGTGAAAGCATCGAAAAGATAACACAGGCCAACGATGAAAAGACGTTTTCAATAACTATAACTAAGTCCTGTGTAATTTGGTGTACTGATTCCAAAAAAAGAAAAAAAATAGTTGTATCACCCAAAAATTTCAGCGTGATCACCCACAAATTTCAGCATTAAGTAAAAATAAATTTTATTAAGCGTAATGTATAAGAAATTATATTTTTAACTATTTAAAAATGTTTTTAGTATATTCTAATGTTATAAGGTTGGCAATAAAATCAAATGATATTATATTGGTAGTTCTGATAAATTTCTCAGCTGTTGGTTTTCTTCCAGTAAATTGAACATTGCAATATTCAACATAAGTGCTTTTATTTCACATTCACATTATGCTTTTAAAATAGGTAATCGTGGTTGCAAAGCTTCTCCTAACGTTTTTTGTTAAACATTGAATTGAAAAATTGACTATTTTTTTACCACACTTATAATTTGTAAAATTGTTATATAACTTATTATTCTCAGTTATATAAATTTCTACACATATCACGACTCAAGTTTCGACGTCTGGCGGTCATTTTCAAGGGATTTAACAAATTGAATATATACCACCATAGTTTTGGTGGGGAGGGACGGTGTATGTTCGTAGATGAGGACCCATCTCCTTGGGATTGGGTGAGATTTTGGGAAAAGATTAGGTCGGTTTGCTCGTTTTGGAGATTAACTGAGGGATTACTGTTTTTTTTTGAAAATTTCTAATGACTAGAAAAATTAGTTTCGGTCCTTTGTTGCAATTATGCCCGATTTTTAGATTATCTAATTCTGGGAATTTATGATTGCATTCGAGACAATGGTTTGAAAAAAAGTAGTGTCTTTTTCAGACGAAAAGGTCAAGAATGTTCTGAAAACCGTGTAGAAAAACTTCGTCCTGTCGGACCTATGTACACGCTATTGCATTCGGAACAATGAATTTCGTTTACGCATGATTTTGTTAAGGGGGTCGATTTTGTCTTGGCATTAAACAATATGTGGGACAACTTTGATAAGGGTTTCTTGTTATATATACATATATATATATATATATATATATAAATATATATATATATATATATATATATATATATATATATATATATATATATATATGTATATGTAGAACCGTCGACCAAGCAAACATGCGCTCGCTCGCTCAATACATATTTCACTAATTATAACTAGTCTATTCATATTAGAATTGATTTTCAAATAGTAATTTTGTTGTAAGTGATTCGGTAGTGATACAAATGTTATTGTGTAATATGGCCGATGAAAATGAGGATCTGTACCTCGCTCCGCAAAAAAATGCTAGTAAATGTAGAATATGCAAAACCGTAGAATATGCAAAAACCTGAGAAAACACAAACAATGTGTACCTAATGAGCCCAAACCTGATGAATCGATAATTGAAAATCGTCTACTAAAGGAACATGTTATTGTGTTACCAAAACTTGTAAAGGAAGTGGAAACTGTAAACCACCTTCAAAAAGATAAAATTGCTACACTCGAAAATAACAGTGGATCCCCAGGTATTTCTAAGCAATATTCATACAGCCAAGCGGTAAAAATCATCGATAAGTAACAGTCAGCAGATATCTTCATTAAAAAAAAGTAAAGTGAAAGTGAGTGGAGATAAGGTATTAAAATGTATACAAAAAAATGTTAATCCTGTTGCTCTAAATCGACGCATTGATTCCATGAAAGTTCTGACAAATGGTTTGATAGTGAAATGTGCTGATAATATTTCCCGTGATGTCTTAGTTGATAAATTAAAATTGTCGGAAATAGGAAATAGCTATATTGTTGAACAATCGAAAAAGTGGAACCCACGTCTCATAGTTAAATCGGTTGATGCTAATGTAATTGACGCGTATGATAGAGATGATGAATTAATTAATAGCATTTGTACCTTGAATAATCTTGAAACAACTAATATTAATATTGTAAGAAAATTCAAACGATAAAATGTTTATAATCTAGTTCTTGAAGTATCTAATTCACTCAGACACAAGGTTCTATCAAACAGCAGTAAGCTATATATTGGGTGGCAGTCCTGTTTATGTGATGACTATTTCTCGATCACACGTTGCTTTAAGTGTTCAAGAGTCGGTCACATAAGCAGTAACTGTAAGGGTGAGGTAATCTGTCCTAATTGTTCGGGTAATCATGAACAGAATACCTGTAGTTCTAATGTTTTGAAATGTATTAACTGCACGGAATTAAAAGAACAGGTAAAGTTAAATGTTGTTACCGATCACCGCTGTAGAGATCAACATAAATGTACTGTTTATAAAAAAAATTTAATAGCTCAATAGCGATAATTGATTATGGCCAAATTTGACATTCACTTGCATTCTAAAATAGTTTATATATCTTTGTGCTCCTTTTCAGCTGGTTTCTCGTATTTATTTCTATATTATGTATCATTTACATTTAATTGTAAATATGCCTGTAAATGTGATTATCTATCGACAGCAACTCTTCCTATATTGCCAATAAATGATTGATACTGATCTAATTTTTTGTAAAATAGAAGAAAAGTTCAGTCACATTACATTTTTTTAAAATAGCATCTGCAAAGATGACCTGCTAATCCTACACCTTAATGTCCGTGGACTCAATAAGAATTTTGAACACCTTGAATCATTTATTGAAGGAATGAAAACAAAGCCGGATGTTATTGGGTGCTCTGAAACATGGACCATTCACTGCAAAGAACTTCTAAGGCTAAGTAACTATACTATATATTTTGATGAGAGTAGGGTAAATAGAGGTAAATAAAGTAAATAGAGGGTAAATAGAGAGTCATTATTTATGTTAAAGAAACTCTAATTCATTCTGTAACAGTTGATATGGTGGGCGATAGCATGTTTATGTCTACCATATTTAAAAATGATAATACGCTTAAAATAACAGGAGTATATAGTTGTCACGATATCCCCAAAGAAAACTTTACAGCTAATCTACTTCGCTTCCTTAGCAATAATACAAATTGTGACAATCATAAAATCGTGGGTAATTTTAATATAGATGTTTTACAATATAATAACCTCTCTGAAGAATTCTTCAACTCTTTGCTAGAGTTAGGCTTTTTGCCATATTTTAATGGTATTACAAGACCTAGTGACTCGGGTGGTATCTGTATTGATAATAAATTGTAAATCTAAATTGTAAATCTTTTACTTATACTAATGTTTTCACGGATCACCTTCCACTAATAAATAATTAATAAAATCATTAATACCAAATTAATTAACTACCATAACCTAATAATGTATAGCTCCAAAACCAACTGGCAAGCAATATTGGAGATACAGGAACCTGTTGAGGCTACAAATTTACTGGTAAATAATATCCAATGCTTGATGAATAAAGCTTATTTAAAGAAAAAATATAATAATGCTAGAAAGAAATGGAAAAGCAAGGGTCTAATTAGGTTTTGTAATACCAAGGAGCAACTATATCGCATATGGCAGCTAAATAAATCAAATTATCATGTAAAGAATGAGTATAAAAAGTACTAATTTATTTTAAATAAACTACTAAATTTAGCTAAAAGGCAATTTGAAAGCAATAGGGTTAGGCATAATTACAATAATAGTAAGAAATTATGGCAATTTATCAACAGTAAGATTGGCAAAGGTACAAAATGTAACAACGAGATTGGTCATATACTTTATGGTAATGATAAAATTGCTGAAAATTAAAAAATTGCAGATACCTTTTCTACCTCCTTTAATAACGTAGGTACGGATTTAGCCGCCAAAATTAACCAAAACAATGTTAATATAACCAAGAATAAGATAAAAGTTAATGAAAATACAATCTTCCTAAGTCCAGTCTCATTCGCTGATGTTGAAAACACAAACAAATTAACTAAAGCAATATCAGACAAACAATTTGGCTTTATAAAAAATAAAAGTACAAATGATGCGTTAGTGTAAATTAACACATTTTTTAGTAACAGAAGCTCCCCAGATCTTGGGTTTTTATATTAACATTGCTTTGGTTAATTTTGGAGGCTAAATCCGTACCTACGTTATCTTCTGCTACTTCTCTCTTGGATCCCTTACTATTCATTTTATATATCAATGATATTTTTACCATCCTACCTACTAGCAAATTAGTTTCATATGCTGATGATACGGCTTTATTATCTTCGGGTCAATCCTGGGAGGAGGTAGCTGCGAAAACTATGGTATGGTTAAATACGATTCATATATGGCTTACGACTAATCAACTATCACTAAACATTAATAAAACTACTTTTGTAACTTTTGGGTGTTATCGCGATAGAATACCTGTTGATATCAAGCTATATATTGAGGATATGGAAATCATGAGAGTCGACTCCTGTAAATATCTTGGAGTATATCTTGATTGCATTATGAGATGGGACTACCATATTAAAGAAATTCTAAAAAAGACTAGATACTTGATTTTTGTGTTTCATAAACTAAGTCATATTCTGGAACCAAAAGCTATGAAGGTCATATACCATGCCCTATTTGAAAGTATTGTTAGCTATGGTTTAATAGCTAGGGGTAGTACCTATGATAATGTAAATAAACCACTTGTCGCTATACAACATAGATTGATTAGTATAGCAAAGGTTAAATCTGTATTAACTATTAATAAACTCTATAGAGTGAATACTGTGGTTTATTATTATGATGAATGTAAAAGAATATATATGATGCATAGTGGAAAAACAAGAAACATGTTGATTATTTTGCCAAAGACTAATAAATCCATTAGCCAAAAATATGCGCGTTATACGGCTATTAACAATTTTAATAAATTACCGAATAATTTAAAAAACCTGATTGTAAAAAAATAACTGTCAAAAAAATATATAATAAACTGGATCAATTCCTGGTAATTCTCTATGAACTACTGTGATATAATCTACGATTGAATCTTGTGTGTTTCTTGATACTTTCTTGGTACTTAAGGAGATTGGCATGGGATATGAGTGTTTATGTTTCAATATGTTTGAATTTTCTGTGGATCTATGATTATTGGTTATAAAGCTTAAGTATGAACTATTAGTAAGATTATGCTGATATTTATGTTGATTAGTAATATTATGTTGTATTAAAATTATGTTTTTTTAAATTTATTTTTAAGTACTTAATTAATTTTTGTAAATTCTAAGTGTTTGGAATCCAGTCCTATGTACAGATATATTTTTTTATAAATCTTGATAGGACACAATGTATGTAGTATCTATGTACTTTGTGTATCATTTGGTGGATAAGAATAAATAAATATATATATATATATATATATATATATATAAATATATGAGCTGTTTATTTTGAAAGTGGCCTAAGTCCATTTTTCAAAAATATTGAGTTAGCTACCTTAATAGTTAGATTATTACTTAATCTTTTGATTGTGAAGTAACTTGTTACTAATATATTTAAAATCATTAAGATTTTGTAACACCAAAATTTGCTGGGTCAATGAAGTGATGAAAATTTATTTTGAAAGTGGCGTAAGTTCCATTGTGAGAGTTTCAAACCGATATGGAAAATATGCAATTGAAGTTTATGTGATCTCGTAAGCTTTATGTTTAATTATTAAAGTAGCAGTTGAATTATCAAAGTGCAATGAATTTATTATAAACAATTTAATTTCAATTTTTTTTTTAATTTCATTCAGTTTCGATTTGCAAATGGATTCATATGGGTCTTGTGATATACCATTGTAATTTTCAGCAATTCGTTAATAATTTGTTTATAACAAATTAAATTGCAAAAAAACTGTATGAGAATATGAATATATTAAAATACCCCAAGAGAAAACTTATGAATCTTCAAATATGAATTTCAATGTAAAAATAAAAAAAAAACTACAAAAAAATACGAGACCACTCACAAACCTCATATACAAGGAATTTTTGTATACCACCTTTGTATATCACCTGCACACAATAATTATTTTAAATCCCACTCGCATACACAAACAGCAGTACATTGAAGAACACTGAATAATAATTAATAAAACAATATTAATATTAATGTAAAAATTATTTAACAACTGTTATTTATCATTTTTGATTTTATAAAATAAAAGTGTATACATTTATCTTTATTTCAAGGAAAATTTATTTTATGTATGGATGGACTTGTGCTTTCTTAAGAATTGGAAACGTGATTTCATTGATTTTGAAAGTGGCCCAAGTCCATTTACAGCCATCAAAAACATATTATTTCTTAAATAACATTAAATGTGCTAATTGTGGTGATAAATTTGACACCCTTAAAAACACCAAAACATTATTCTACTATGTTATCTGTTACCCATATCTTTAAATTTTATCCAACGCAAACCCTTCAATATCTCGATTCGAACATAAATGGAGTTAGGTCACTTTCAAAATAAACGGCTCATATATATATATATATATATATATATATATATATATATATATATATATATATATATATATATATATATATATGTGGTAATTTTGTAATTAAAAAACATCATGAAGGAACATTAGGACATTACTGACTGTGTAATGTCTTTGGGTGTAAAGTGTTGGGTTCCTAACAAAGTATGTTTGTGTAGAGGATCTTAGGAAATGGTATAAGAAAGAGAAGACTTTTAAATTTGCTGTATCCATGGTATGGAGATTAAAAAAATCATTTAAACGATTGTGATTTTGGCAGCATAGATGTTACTGGATTTTTTTTTTTAAATAAGAAAGTAATTGTGTATTTTAACGTTACTTTAGCTGATCGGCCGGTAGGACATGGACCGAGATTTCCTACCCCTGTGCTACCTGAGGTTATTGATGACGTTGTAAGTCTAGTACCGAATTTAATGAAAGTCTACGGAGTGGTAACGATTTTCAATGTTCTAGAGAAAATTTACAACCAGATTTGGATTTGACTAAGGAAGAAGCATAGTTGCTTGGTTCTAGACTAAAACAAAATATTTATTGGTATCTGGAATATCTATTTAGCATTATAGAACAAGACATAAACAGTATACTTTTTTCGAAAGGACGAGAATTTGTTAAGAATGAATTTGGCATTGGATACAGCAAGGAAGATTGGAAACTTCTTATAGACTTATAATAAACCAGTATAAAAGATGTTGTTCGCGCCACATTATTTTTATTTATTTACTTATTTACCAGAAGTAAACCTATAGAGATGGGAGTACCATATGTACATAGGACTGGTTATAAAAAGAAAAAAATCAAAATATACAGAAAAATATTACAAATATAAAATATGGAAATACAAAAAACAAATACAAAATATAAAATTCTTAAACATAACTCTTAACAAGTTCATAACGCAAATATATAAGTATCATACAACATTAAAAATACACAGAAACTAATTAACAAACATAGAACAGTTACAAACAAAAAATAATCATACAATAGTTGTAATCCACTTACTAATTTTCTTTTTTAATACCTTCCTTGCACAAAAAAGAATTTTCAAACAATTAAGAAGTAGATTAAAATATTTTATTGCCACATTATAAGAATTTTTGGTGCAAATCGTTTTGTTAGTTTAGGGTAAAATAAGCTGCCTCGATCGCGTATTTGTCAATCTTTCTGAATGAAGTCGCTTACAATCAAAATAGTAGTAAGATAAAGCACTAACGATCAAGTAAACTTTAATTTTTAAAGGTATCATTGAATCATTGGGTATATACAATTTACTTGTTAATTTATTTTGCATAGAAGCTAAAGATTTAACTGAATTGTTATATACCTCACCCCAAGCAATAATTCCATAGTTTATTATGCTTTCAAAGAGACTATGATATATTGTTTTCAGAATAGAAGGCGGAAGCAAGGATTATTAATAAATCAATATTTAAATCGAAATTTAAATCGGCCATTTATTTTGGCCTTTATCGATACGAGGGGACAGGTGTTCCGACCTGGGCCGAAACCTTACGATTATTAGCAATTGCACCGCGGTTTAAGATAAGGATGAGTACGTTTTAAGCGTTCTCGACGAGACCAGGAAAGTTAGTGTGCGAACATCGTCAACCAACTTTGTTCCGCTCGTATCAGTTTATAAATGTAAGAGTTGAATCTTGATCGGGTGATGCGATCACGGTCCGGAAGCAGCATCGGCTTTTTTCTCGTCCGAAGCCACACAATTTAAGGGTGTTCCTTTATATATTTTCCGATATATATTATTTTCCATATTTTACTCCCCTTAAATAGGCGACGGAAGGACGTTCCACCACGGGTCGGGGACGAGAGCAACTTGAAGGTAAGTGGCGGGACCATCCCGATTTATTACATCAGCCGTAAATAATTTTCGTTAAATACAGTCCATTCATTTTGGTCCTTCGAACCGGATCTCGGGTCGAATAGTCGAACAAGTTGCACGCTCAATTTGTACGTCGGTTGCGGTTGGATTCGGCATCTTGTTGCCGGTGTCGGCGGAAGCACTCACATGCTCCATTAGTATTTTCGTTTGAATATTCAATTTTGGTTTGATTATTTAATTTTTTTTTGAGTAGTCATTATTCGTTTGAATTTTCCGTTTTGATTTGATTATTCAATTTTGTCTGGGTTTCCAGTTTTCGTTTGAATATTCAATTTTGTCTGGGTATCCAGTTTTCGTTTGAATAGTCAATTCTGTCTGGGTATCCGGTTTTCGTTTGAATGGTCAATTTTGCCTGTGTATCTAATTTTCGTTTGAAAAGTCAATTTTGTCTGGGTATCCAGTTTTCGTTTGAATATTCTTTTGTCTGAGTATTCATTTGTTCGTTTGAATATTCAGTATGTTTGAGACACAGAGCAAAGGTCGCGTCGTAGTAAGTTTGTGGCGATAAGCTTTGTCTATGTCAAACATGATTTTAAACTCTTTGTTTGTTTGAAAAGTTTGTGAAATTAAATCCTTGAATAAGACCACTAAGACGGTCAAGTTGAATTTGCTTGGTTTTCAATGCTTGCACGAACACAATTCTTGTTCTCATTTTCAGGTTCCTCATTATCGCGTATCCACTCCTAGATTCAAGCCGAGCTTCAGTCGGTGCCTTTCCGTTAGAAGCTCCCCGGTGCGTTTCTACTTTATTTCTATATATTGAATTCTATACTATTTATTTCTATACACTGTCAGGACTCTTTCCATCGTTATAACTATCTGATGGCTCCGTCTCCCGCGCTCGCTAGTGCATTTTCATCACCCTCGACTCCATCGAGTTACGTCATGGAGTGAAAACTCAACAAAATATTTGCTTTATTGCTTATGTAAGCACTAAAACTAGTGGAAAATTACATGAGAAAATACAACCTGCGGTACCCTCCCCCCCCAAAAAAGGGCGTGAATATTTTGTTGAGTTTTCACATGACGTAGCTCGATGAGGTTGAGGGTGATGACGGTGCACTAGCGAGCGCGGGAGACTGGGTATATACATCAGATAGTTATAACGACGGAAAGAGTCCTGGCAGTGCAACATATAGAAATAAAGTAGAAACGCACCGGGAAGTGCTTGACGGGGAGTAATATTCGGACTGTAGCCCTTATCGCCCTGACAATTTTGGTCTTGTCCCCCTAAGTTAACAGCTATGACGCAGCTATCTTGTGGGCTTCTGTCTTGTGTGAGCGTAAGCGTTTGGCTCCAGCAGATCCAATGTTACTGAAGATATCCGTTAAAGATAAGTGTCTTGACCCCGCGGTCCTTAGTCTGATACAATAAAAATATTTGATTGCGCAATATCTTTGGTTTAAATTGCGTCGTCATTCTCGCATTCGTTAGCGGTGAATAGCAAAGTAGTGTTCTCCATATTCAGCTTGCGATTCGTTACTGCAAAACTGGAGTTTACTGACCTATTTATTTACTTTGTATTAGATTTTGATGCTAGTGCCTTTCTTAGCTTGAGCTTGTCGAACGAATGGTCCTTCGAATATATCCGTTTAGGTTAGAGGCCAAGTATTTTAGCTTGAACCTTGAATCGGTAAACAGGTTCAAGGTTGTCGCTTGCAGTTATAAGGGTAATTATTTGACATGGCTATATTGCCCTTGATTGTTTACGGCCTAATTAACAATTATCTTTAACATGAGCGATCGCTCTATGGACCCACGTAATAACTTTGTTTAGATATATTATCGTTGGTGTTTTTGTTTTTGTACTTTAACATGAGCGCCTGCCCTCTTGACACACGTACTCGGTTTAGAATGATTATCGTTGATGTTTGTGTTGTACTTTAAACATCCACATTTATTTATAGCGCTTAACAATCTTGTTCGCATGTTTCAGACTTTGATCGATAGTGCCGTTTTAAAGGATTTAGCTATAGCAAATTACTCGTTTGTTCGCATGATCTTGTCGTGATCATCTTGTCCGAGATCAAACACTTTGTCGTTGTGTTTGTTTTCTTTGGTCTTGTCGCGATCATCTTGTACAAGGTGAAGAACTTTGTCGTTGTGTTTGTTTTCTTTGATCCTTGTCGTGATCATCTTGTATAAGGCGAAACACTTCGTCGTTGTGTTTGTTTCCTTTGGTCATTGTCGTGTTCATCTTGTACAAGGTCAAACACTTTGTCGTTGTATTTGTTTGCTTTGGTTTTGAGCGAAAAGTCACAGAAGATTTCCGTATCACGGCAAGTGAGGTTGATTGTCTTTGTTTTCGTTCACCTCCAAGCCCGCAATCATTATTCTGAATTCGAAAAATAAAGGAGTTTGAACGCATCTCTGCTGTTAGTATTGTCAACGCAGCGATCAAGATCAATAGCGTAAGTGATTGGCTGACCTTGTTATTTATTGCACCTACATTCTTGGGTGCTTGTTTCAGATTTTGGTGACTGTATGCCGGAAATAGCTGAGCTGTCCTAGTGACTTTATGTTCAAATTATGTCTGCTGCAGTCCCAAACGTTGGTTGTTCGGAATTTCTTTTGTTTTTGTTTTATTTTAAATTGTTGTCTGTTCTTGAACACCCAGAAAGTGAAAGTTGTTTCTCTTGGCCTCATTTCCATTTATTTTTGTAGAAGTTGGGACAATGTCGATTATTTCTATTTTGTAGAAGTTAGTTTCATTTTCGTTTTATTTCTATTTTGTAGAACTTGGCTTCATTTTCATTTTACTTAGTTTGTTAATCCTCCTTCTTTTAGGGATTTGATTTGTTGGCTCATCCTGGCCTCCTATTATTCAGTTTTGTGCTGAAGTTGGTCGCTCCAGGGCGGCGAGATGTTTGTGCCAGTTTATAAATAAATTAATATTTAAATCGAAATTTAAATCGATTTCGGCCTCTATCGAAACGAGGGGACAGGTGTTCCGACCTGGGCGAAAACCTTGCGATTATTAGCAATCGCACCGCGGTTTAAGATAAGGATGAGTATGTTTTAAGCGTTCTCGGCCGGAGACCACGAAAGTTATTGTGCAAACATCGTCAACCGACTTTGTTCCCGCTCGTGTTAATTTATAAATGTAAAAGTTGAATCTTAATAAGATGGTGCGATCATGGTGCGGAAGGCAGCATCGGCCTTTTTCCCGCCCAGAGCGACATAATTTAAGGGTGTTCCTCTATATATTTCCCGATATATATTATTTTCCCTATTTTCCTCTCCTTAAATAGGCGATGGAAGGACGTTCCATCACTGGTCGGAGACGAGAGCAGCCTGAAGGTAAGTGACGGGACCATCCCTATTTAATACATCAACCGTAAATAATTTTCGTTAAATACAGTCCATTGAGATGTATTGTTACATAATAGTATATTTTGGAACTATGACAGAAAGTTGTCTAAATTGGGCACATTCGCTTGAGAGGGCAATTGAAATATCCGGCCGTGTTACAAACAATATATTTTATTACTCATGCGAGGGGATGTATTTTTCAAGTTTCGGATCCAGGGGCCATCCATAAAAAATGCAATCTAAATTTAAGAATATGCTTTTTCAGTTGCCTCCGGTGGTGTGGATTCGTCATAAGAACTCTGCTTAGTCTCCGGTATCACCATAGAATTTATACTCATTTTTAAACGTTTTCTTTAATTTTTATTTTGTAATGAAAAAAAATCTGACACTTCCCGTCACTTTTTTAATATCGAGGTCTTGATTGTGTTAATTTTATTTATTTGTTTTTTTTTAAGTAACCTAACGATATTGAATATTTACGGGCGTTACCCAGGTTATGTGGAAATACAACGAGACGTGACATTTATCGTATTAAATAATGTATGTCAAGAAATACTTTGCGCGCATGAGTGATAAAAGGAAATACTTGGTATAATAATTTTAGAGAAAATGAATTATATAGCTCACGGTTGGATTCTGTGTGGAGATTTAAAAGTTGTCTCCGTGCTCCTTAATTAACAAAAGAAAGTTACAAAATTTTAATGTTATAGATGAGTGGGACAGCAGTGTAAGGGATCAATATTAGTCTAAAAACTATACCCCATAAGAAAAGCTTTGACACCTGGCAAGAAGAACATTTTATATAAAATTTTAGTTCACCACAAGAAAATTCTTACCATACTACCACCACTCTACTTGAAGTTGGGCTTATTGAAACAATTGATAATAGTTTTGCCTAAAGGCGGTGATTGTTTTAAATATTTGTGTAGAAAATTTCCTCATTTATCAGAAGCTAAACTGAAATAAGGGATTTGAAAGGAAGATTAGCCTGATATTCGAAAATTGATATTCGATTCCAACTTCTAAGCAACGATGAATAAAAAGGAAAAGGAAGCTTCGAAATCGTTTAAAGAAGTTGTAATATTATTACTAAGTTTTTTAGTAATGTGATAGCTCCTAACTATAAACTTATCATAGCTAACATGCTAAACAAATTTAAAACTCCTGGTTGTCTGATGGGCTTTAAAGACTTCTTTCACAACCATGTTGACTTTTTTCTGAAAACTTCGTGAAATGCAAGGGGAACGGCTTCATCAGAACATAAAAGAGATGGAGAAACGATACCAAGGACGGTGAAATATCAAAATGGAAGGTGATTATTCTGTCATGGCCAAGAAGGGACAAGTTGTCCAGATCCAGAGAGAAATTAATAACGACGAAGAATGGGAAAAGTTTATGACACCGGACGGACTTTTAGTTGTAGACGTTTATTCGGAATGGTGCGGCCCCTGCAGCGCAATGCAAGGTGTTTTGAAGAAGATAAAGATGGAAGTTGGAGGTGATTTTCTACATCTTCCAATTGCAAAATCTGATAAAGCAGTTTTATCAAAATTTGTTGATAAAAGTGAACCTACTTGGATGTTCATAGCACAACAAAATATGGTTCAGCTTTTATTTGGGACAAATTCTCCTGTTCTACAACATGCGGTTTTAGAGGAAATGAAAAAAAAGAGTGTTTAGATGGTGCAAGAACTAGAATAATTCGGACTCCTGAGGAGTATTCAGACGAAGAACGAATTCGTTACGAAGCCAGCTATAAAATTAAAGCAGAACGCGAACGAATTCTAAAAGAAAAATTACACAAACAGCTCACAGAACGTAAAGTTGCTCAAGCTAGAAATATTCTAGACACTATGGCTCACGTGGGTTTGATAGTAATTTTGCCGCATGCGACAAAAAACGCTTTGGAAACGTTAAAACCTTTCTTGGATGAGTATCCAATATCTATAAGCAAAAAGGAAAAACCAACGTTGACGGAACTTGCGCTGGAAGATATAGAGTTTTTTTCTCCTTTCAAAATCCAGGAAGATTCAAGAAAAGCTCTGTACACAGACAAAAGTCCAGCTTTAATGATAGTACAAGAGGATACAGCTTCTACTTCCATAGATGATGCCGTCTTAAAATATGTTTATGGAGATACTAAATGTCTTCCTGGAGGCAATGAAACCCCATATACAGCTCTCCTTAAAGTTCGCGAAGTTATAGTAAAATTTGCCTCAATAGATGAAACCGATAATAAAGAAGAGAGCAACATGCAAATGACTCCATCCCACAGAGAACCTTCAGAGGAACAAAAAGCAAGACTAGCTGTTTTATCTTCCGTTGGCATTTTACAATTTGAGTAAGAAAATCCTCTACCAATTGAGGAAGAAGAAGAAGAACCTGAATCTGATATTTGGGGTTGTTGGGCTCCTGCAAATGATCTAGTCAAAGCTACTGCTTTGGAATATTTCTTCCCTCTATTCACAGCTCCTTTAATTTTACCAGAACCAGTACCAATTCCTCCGCATATAATTATTTCCTTCAATGCTTTGAAGCGAAAGGAAGTCTTGGCCTTAGCTGAAGAGCATCCTAAAGATGTTATGAATTTTGGCTTCTTTACTGATGAGGATTGTGATATAGCCGTATTAATTGCCAAATCTAGGAGTATGTATGAAAAAACTGCCGCTACCGCACAAATGGGCGAGAAATTGATTTTGAAAGTTTCAAGAAAACAAAGCGACACAATGTTGGCTTTTGCCCAATTGGGTTCGACTTATATAAGTCCAAATGTGGATGAAGGTGAAAGAGAATGCGCAATTTTCTTCCCGGAAGGTTTTACACAAGATCCTGAAATTGTCGAAGAAGAAGTGAAAGCTGCACCTATTAAAAAGAAGAAAAAGGGACGACAGGTAGAAGATAAAGTTAATGAAGGTGAGGCTACTCCCCAGCTAGAAGGAGAATCTGCAGAAACTGCTGCTGAAGGACAAACTGCAGAACAAGGGGAAATAGCTCCACCAGCAGAAGCAGTTCCACAAGCAGCAGAGGGAGAAACTCCACCAGCTATAGAAGGCGCTACACAAGCTATTAAACCTCCTGAAGGAGAACAAGCTGTTGCTGTTGGGGAAGCACCTACTGCCGGAGTTCCGGCGGAAGGAATTACCTCCTGATGCAGGACCTCCACCTGAAGAAGTACCAGAGGCTCCGATGACTGAGTTACCTCCAGTCGAAGAAAGTGAAGATAAAGCTACGTCACCTTTACCGGAAGCTGAAGGATAACTTAATATATTATACACTTTTTGCAGGAAATAGGTTGAAATTGTTTTGGGTAAACTTTTTCTAGTTTAAAGTTTCCTATGTACAGAATAATGTCAGGATTAAAACATTAAAAGAGATTACTGTTGGTTACTTGACAGGGAACAAGAAAACGCATTACATCCGCGAAAGCGCTATGCAAGAAACTTTGCAGAGAAACGGGAGAGAAAATACATAAAAATGAGCATCTTGTAATCACATTTTAGTAATTTAATATTATTGTAAGGGAAAATTGTAACTAATTGAAAAAAACTAAGAATTTTTTATTTTATTGATCAAATTTTCCCTATTTTTTTAAATAGGGTGTATAATCGATGTTATATTGTGGGAGACTGGTGTGTGATAAAAATAAACCTTATACCAAATACGATTTCATCACCCAAAATACATAAGATTTAGGTAAATATGTTTAAAGAGTTTTTACAAACATTTTTTCCGTTGGCCTGTGATAAATTTAGTAATCGTACTTTTTAATTGTGTCATTCGTTTTATACATCCAAATCGTCCAAATGACCTAATCGTAGTGCGGAGCACCTGTGTCATTACAGTAGTATACATTAGCTCCATACGATTGTAAAGAATATTCATAGTATTCTGAAGGATTTCTGGGAATAGATTTTCGATTTCGTTTTTATATTGTCGAGTAGTTGTCAATTCTGTTTGTTGAAATTTGTCGTAGTAGCTGCAAAGTCTGCGATTAATGTACGTATACCGATGCTTTCAAACACCTGAAAAGGTCTTATTTTATAAGATTAAATAATTGATTCTCAAAATAGGATGTACCGGGCGATGTAGTGTTATTATTATTTCTTCGCAAATTTGGAATTTTTAGTTAAGTAAGTGAAACAGGTATTTGGACAGTTCTTGGATAGTAGTTTATTTAAATTAAGTCAACGCTTCGGCCCAAATGCGGTCCTTCAATTCAAATCTACAATTTACAAAATTTTTACCTCATGTGTATTTTTAAACAAAAATACACAACCATTATAGATGACAGCTATAAATTACAATAATACTTTCTACGATTAGAATCAAATTTATATTAAAGCAAATTGAAACATTTAGTCTTACCTAATTTATTTAAAATGAAATTGGTGTTAACATTATAAATAGAAAACCATAAACTTTTGACACTGGCATTACAAAGAAAATAAAAATTTTTAAAATAAAAATTGAACTAAACACATTAAAATAAAAAGGAAATGAAATACGACTAACCATGTGCTAGTATCGCAAAAGGCAGAAACAAAAAACAACGCAAAAACAAGGTCTAATAACCCAGACTCATTGTCGAAGTGCGCATAAAACTTCGGTGGTGGGTATTAATATTTGAATTTAATTTATAATGGGAAATTAATCAGCTTAGTATGAGTGTAAATGGTACGGAAGAATTGCGTACATAAGGATCATGTATGCACCTGATAAGATATGTAGGTATATGTTACCCAATAAAAAATCATTTTCAGATCACTTTAAGGGTTTCGTACCGAAAACGGAACCCTTATAGGATCCCTTTGTTGTCCGTCCGTCTGTCTGTCTGTCAAGACCATTTTTGTCAGGAACGCGTAGAGGTAACAAGTTGAAATTTGTATCAAATACTCGGGTCTGCAATCTCTTTCAGCTGTGATAAAATCAAATTTGTAAGTCAACGCGATCAAAAGATATGACCGTTTAGGTCGCATATTTTGCGATTTCATAAGGGAATCAAAACGTATAAGGTACTTCCCGTTGACCTAGAATCATGAAATTTGGCAAGAAGTGGTGTCTTACAGCACATGTAAAGGGAAAAATCTGAAAACCGTAAATATGTAGTTTAATTACAAAAAATGCGAATTTGCTATTAGAAACTTATGAAAATACACTAATGTGTTGCGTGGTATTGTCAGGCACCAGAAGCATATGGGTTGCATACAGTTAGGTCCTCCTAAAGATACCTTACTTACAAGTTTGTACGGAACACTCTTTTTTTTTATCAAATTGCTATAAATCCTACTTAGGCCTAGTCCGAATCATGTTCGTCTTCAGAAGTTACATCTTCACAATTGAAATAACACGATAATCTAACAGTCGCGAATTCTTTAAATCTCATTCGAAACATCCGAACAGAGATGACAAAGCATAGCTTCGGATGACAAACTTTTGCTTTTATTTGGATAGTTTCTTCCCATGCTTGATAGAAATGAATCTTTGGTAGCAAGAAGTCGAAAATATATGACATTGTCTTCTCTCTAGATCATTTTCTTGAGATATTTTCGTGGTACTTCTTGATGTCTTTGTGCTTCTTTTGCATCTTCCGACAATTGTCCGATAGGTACTGGAGCCCATTCAATAATCTGAGTACCATGAATTAAAACTATATATACGGTTGATGGCATGCAATACCACGGGTATAATATGATGAACATTTCCGCTGTCTCTAAGCAGTTTTATAAGCACTTGACAAAACTTGCAGTATTACGTGACATTTGATCTGTAAACCTTCATCGATCCACAAGATTCTAGACGATACAGATGTATTTTCTACGTATCATTCTACGATGTATCATCTCGCAGGATTACTAATGTTTGTGCTGTCTAATCCAGCTTTTGATTTCTCAATCCTGTCAAGTCCTTTTTAAAATGCGTGTTGTATAATAGATTTTTGTTTCTCGATGATTTCTTTATCACCCGCATTGCGCGCCTGCCACTCTTTTGTTCCGGGTTTGAAACCAATATGTAAAAAGCATTTAAGAATCTAATTCGTGCATACAATGTTTACAACACAATATCTAGTTTCGCCGTGTGCGCCTCCTTTGATTTCATTAATTCGTGTGAATAATGCATACCTAACAATTAATGATGAAATATGCATGTTTCATACAGGGTGTTTCCATCAGAAAGTACAAGGATAGACGCGCGTTATGCCGCGAAAAAAACGCAAAAAGGGGCAGCTAGTTATTGACAATTTAAATTCATTTTTCCACTATCGTTATATTACAGTAAAAGCCAGGGCGGCCGGTGATGGACGTTTTTCTATTTTCGCACAAATCTTTTGAATGAACAACATATATTATTAAGCTTGTGATCTAATAATATAGTTTCAGCGTTGAGCACTATACACAGATATAAAGGTATCGAGATCCTGCGTTGGCATACTTGCAAATTTATAAGATATAAGATATGTATTCTGAGTAATTGCTGTTTATTCTAGAAATATCTTAGAATACAGAAACAACGATATTTATTCAAGGTGCTTTCAATGGCAGTTAAATATCTGAATTTTAAAGCAACTAAATTTAAACCAATAAATGATATCGATCCACCCTACAATACAAATACTGTTTATAAATGAGAATAAAAAACATTTAATTTACATACCGATTAATGGCTGTTTGAAGTATTTCATTCAGAATACTTTGATGTAAACATATATAATTAAATGGAAGAAGTTGATATAAAGAATATATAAGTATAGTAAATGGAACAAGAGAATTTAATAGTGACTCTAATGGAAGGTTTATCTCATGGCATTAGAAGCATTTTTAACAGACATAACTTTATACTCGTTAATCATTTCAGTGCTGAAGTGGAAAAGTTTCTCTGAACACATAAATCCCTAGATATTAATACAAGTAGAGCTCTGATCGAGGCCCTGCTGTTATATCTGCCGCCTTCACCAAATCTACTACAATTAGCGAGTTAATAGAAAGCTGTGAAAGTAAGCTTCTTAGTTTCCCATAACTCGTTAACTATTCCTTAATTCCTTAAATCTGTTGAAAATTTGTAAAGCAATCGTTTGACATAAAATGTGAAGACAAATTGCAAGATTGAATTAAACTAAACCTGTCTATTTGGAACCTGTGTATTTCGTGCTACACTAGCAAAAATCTATGATACTACCGAATTTTTCTAACGTCTAATTCTAACTGACTAAGTACAGAATCACAGGATATCCCGAATCTTCCAGGTCAATAAAACTGCTTAATAAACTAGTGGAACATGAACAAAATCTAAACGAATAATCTAGGAATACGATTAATAGTAAATACGTAAAATTCATTTTTGTTGTTTTAGCTCCAAAAATTCTGAATGATGAACTAACGATTCTACAAACGGATATTCTACATGAAAATCTCAGAAAGTTACTTTATTGGCATTTTTTACAAATCCAAAGTAAGATATTGAGAACAAAAAATGGTTGGCAAAATAAAAATAACTTTCGTAATCTGTTCTAGTAGTATCCCTAATATTACTAATATTTTTTCTAATCTTCAAAGACAAATTATTGCTAAACTATAATGCTGCTAAACAATATGCTGCCTACCGAAGTAAAGAAGTAAAGAATTGTAATTGTAAGAATTGTAAATTGTAACTGAACAGTTTTAAATTTTTCCTAAGGTGTCATCTTAGTTATTAAGATGTTATTTTAATAAAACTGATTATTTTGAAAATCCTGTATATGTATAGCTTTTGCTAATAAAGTATATTATTATTATTATAATTATTATTTTTATTATTATTAATATTATTATTATTATTAAAGAATACTTCTCTACTACTACACTACTCTTTATTATTATTATTTTTTATGGTTTTGTCTAGCTCCACAGGTTCTGAATAATAAACCAGAAATTCGTCAATCATTTATTGCCCCATAGATGCTGCATGATGGACAAGCGATTCTACAATTGTTTTGTCTGGAAAATCTATACACAAATATAGAAGTAGAGTTGTTTATATTTAGCCTCTTGGAGAAGATAGTAGTCTCTCCGACTTGAAGGTAAAACTAAGCTCTCAAATGCATATAAATTAGACTCTTTGGCAGATATTGTGATAATTAATATGGATAGCAAGAAACACGAAGATGCACGAGTTTACATACTTTGTTTTACAAAGATACTTTAAATATACAATAATATTGCGTTTCATTTAGCATTCACTACTGCTTATGTATGCAGAGGGCATTTTTTTACAATTGAAATATATACGAAATAAATTATTACAATAAAAAAATATGCAGTTCTTTGTTAGTTCCTTGTTAGGACCAAACAATTTTATTTTATTTTTATTTTAAAAACTATTTTTTTTGTTATGTGTATTCTAAATTTCGGTAAATAATAATTACATCAAGATTATCTTAAATCGACCAGTAGATTCCCAGCATCTGGTCGGTAGGTTAGTAGATATTTGTTTAAATGCGTTTGAAGCGGTTAATGGCCGCTACGTATCTGAAAGACCATTTGTAATCCTTTGTAAATACACTTCGGCGGATGTTTACGATCGCTTATGATTTTTGGATGCTTGGTGGTCGTAAACAATTGGAAATACAATGCCATGTTTATGTTTAAGGTTCCTTAGAATAAGTATTTAAATTTTGGGTAGTTTTAAGATTATCCATAAAAATTACCTCGTGCACTTCGGTTTGGAATTCTTCTTGTTTCAGTGGGGGCAGGAAAATGGGAGGTGGGATTGAGTTTACCTGTTTGTAACAATATCTAATCACACTCAGTTCAGTTGTAACCCTCTTGCCACAAACACACCAAGAAGATTCCGTCAGTGTTTGGAATCTTGTGCACGTCGTCACAAGTGCTAAAAATAGAGTTAAATAATAAATATATGTTTATCGAGGCGTGCAAGTTTTGTTTGCCCAAACATATAATTTCCAGTGCCGATCGAACCTATTGGCATCCCTGAGTTAACAGCCTTAGGTTTGATCACGGGAACGTTTTGTCCAAAGACAAACAACCACCGCGACTCAACACCTGTATGTGTAAATTTTCTATACATATTGATTTGACCTGCGAAGATAGCTTCACAAAACTGAAAGAAATAAAAAATAAAACTGGGGTAAGTTTGAAAAAGCTTTGACCTTGATTTAGCACCAATTTGTCCTGTTTGCACATATTCCGTTCAAAGATATAAGAAAACTATTGGGGCCTAGCCCCCAAAATGCATTTTCTCTATATTTGATAATCTTAAAGAACTTTTTTTACGATGTTTTATCTTCGATGTTTTATCTTTGTTTTATTGTTGAAGAACTTCCCTTAACCATGTTTGCCCAACAGATATTTATTTCCAAGCATCTAGAGATTCCAAACTATTGAAAAGGGGCATAATAAATGCCATTTGCCCGGCGATTTTCTATCAATCGAAAAATATGCGGGCCTGGATAATTAATGGGATAATATTTTTTCTACTGATTTATGTGAAAATGGAAAGAAAAAGCCACAAGAAAGTGACATTTTTTCATTCTCGAGATGAAAATATTTTCACATCTAAAGGGTCCGCCAATAAGCGCGCTCGATCTTTAAAATAAAATAAAGCAAGTTGTGTGAGAGGTATAAATGAAATTTATTTTTTGTTTGAAAGAGTATTCGAAGGCATTATGTATGGAAAATAATATCGTTCAAATGGCCACCTCGGCTTTGCTTGGTGGCGCGCATACGAGAAGTCCAATTTCCAATGACTCTGGCGCACAAATCGGGCTGTATTTCATCGATGGCGTGGCGTATGTTGACTTTGAGGTCATCAGTGTTTTGTGGTTGGTTTGCGTAGACCTGTGATTTAAGAAAACCCCACAGGAAATAGTCTAGTGGGGTTAAATCGCACGATCTCGGTGGCCAGTTGATGTCGCCTCCGCGCGAGATAACCATTCCTCCGAAGCGCTCGTGCAGAAGATCCATTGTGGCGCGCGCTGTGTGGCTCGTAGCGCCGTCCTGCTGAAACCACATATCCTCGACATCCATATTGTCGATTTCATGCCAGAAAAAGTTCGTTATCATGGATCTGTATCGTTCGCCGTTTACCGTGATGGCCACACCATCGTCGTTCTCGAAGAAATACGGCCCGATGATGCCTCCGGCCCAAAATCCACACCAAACAGTTACCTTTGCTGGGTGCATTGCGACCTGGTGGACCTCCTGTGAATTGTTCTCGGCCCAATAACGGCAATTCTGCTTGTTGACATTCCCATTTATCCAAAATTGTGCCTCATCGCTGAAGATGATTTTGCGACCAAACTCGGGGTCGACTTCCAACTGCTCTAAAGCCCAATCAGCGAAGATACGGCGCTGTCTATGGTCGTTTATTTTGAGCTCTTGTGTCAGCTGGATCTTGTACGGATGCATGCCCAAATCCAGATGCAAGATTCGGCGAAGTGATGTTTCCGAAAGGCTGAGTTCCTGTGCGCGACGTGAAATTGACTGTCGCGGATTTTCACGCACACTATCGCGCACAGCGGCGACATTCGCGGCAGATCGGACGTTTCGACGACGCGTCGGTGTTGGCTTATTGTTCACCGAACCGGTTGCCTCGAATTTGTTTATCAAACGACGGATAGTCGACTCAGCAGGACGACCAATTGCACCGTAACATTGGCGGAGCGCGCGGAACGTTGCCCGAACCGATGAATGTTTTTCATAATACATTTTAATGATTTGCACATGTTGCTCGCGGCTGAATTGGTTCATGGTAATTTGTGAAGATACACTGAATAATAACAACTAGGTTTGATAACTCTACCACAAACAACATGGCCGCCATCAGCTGTTAAAGATCGAGCGCGCTAATTGGCGGACCCTATAGAGATGAAAATGAGCATTATGCCAAAATAATTTTTCCAGTTTGCTCACCCTTGAATGTTTATTTTGCATTTAAAAGGGGTGAAAATTGAAAGATAAAGATCTTCGTGGGTATTAGTGTTTAGAATAAATAGGCAATGCTCAGAAGTAAATAAAAGTAATTGAAATATGTGATAATAGATGGCAGACAAGAGTGGACAGAGAAGACTGACAAACAAGGCTAGATTGACAAAACTGGACATACGAGAACGGGCAGACAAGACTTTGCGATTGTTAGGTTCAGCAAGGATGGAATATTAGGTTATCGGACATTTTCGTGCATAATTAGACCTAGAATAAGGATTATTCTGCTAATGCCATTTAAGTTCCATTACTGAAGTTATTGCGGGTTATATACCTACTATAATTTTTTTGAAAATATTTGGGGATTAAAAACGACTTGCAAATTCTTACATAAATTTTTGCTTGTTTTTAATAATTTGCATTCTCTAGTAAATAGTGAAAAATGCAATGTTCCCTTTTCGAGAAATTGCATATTCTTTTAAAATCGCGGTTTTTTCAATTTCTTCGATTAAAACACGTCTTACAATCTGCATCGTGTCATAGTCGGACGAATACTGTATTTTAGCAAATCGCGCTTGAACTAATTGAATACAGAGAATTGTTTGCATTACATTGATAAGTAAAATGTCTGTTTTATCGACGGCACTCAGTTTACAGATTTTTCTTTTTTCTAAGAAAATATTCAATAGAAAAGTGCTAAAACATAAAATCTGTCTTGTGAAAATTATAATTTATGTTTATAAAAATATAAATTAAACATGTAGCAACAAGGTAATATATGTATTTATAAAGATGCTTCAAATGCAAATACACATGTCAGTATGTTTCAGTTTTCCTATGAATTTAGAGATGGCAGATAAAAATCAATAGAATTTTCTTGACATGACGTTAGATTACCAAATATACAACAACTCTAAATTAAGTTTTAAAAATTAATAGTGGATGCAGTACAATGGACCTTATTTTAAAATATAAATAGTGAGTAACATGCTATATCGTTAAATTGTTTGTGACTAATAAAAAGTAAATTTTAGTACTTTGTGGAATGCTCGTTCGCTTTTTAACTACTTCTAAGTTTTACGGTAATGTTTCTGGCAACTCCAATCAAAACAAATTTATTTCACAGATTTACATTATCTGTATATTATCTGTACATGTTGAACAAATTATACAAAAACTAATATAAAAGTTGCCAAAATTGATTTTAGTCTTTACTCATTTAGTCTCAGAAATCTTAAAAAAAGGTCCAGAATGCCTTCTGGTTTAGAGTGATTTTTAATTTATTCCTGAAGGATTTGTAGAAAGATTTATGTCTTATCGTTAGTTGGTAGGGTAAATTATTTTAGCTCTTAATTCTTAATCTAGTTAGAGCTTTGCTACACATCCTTTATTTTAAAAGTTTATGTAGGGTGGTTTATATACCACCACAATCCAGTGAAGATCGAAAATATACATTTCTTCAACTGGCTTATACGTGTTTGGTGATTTCAATTCAATCAAATGTTACTTGGTCTAAAGATAATTTAGGTTTAGTTATAAATGGTCAAAGCTACTATTCAGTAGCGAAGATCTAGCTCAGGGTTACGGTTTTCTAATTTTTTATCAACATTATGACATTCCCAAAGCGAGAGGTGGTTTCTTGGATCTGTATATTTCAAATAGGACAAATATCATTGTTAACAAAACCGCAGATCCACTACTTTCCTCATAATGAATGATTCTCGTTTGAACTATTCATAAATGATTTTAATTTTTATAGTCTGAACTGTCGCGAATCTTATTATGATTTCTCGAAATCAGACTATTATGCAATCGATAATTACTTGTCTCCACTAAACTGGGAGTCTCTCCTTAATTTAGCATCATCCAAAATCATTCTGGAAAATTGTCAATAATAAAATCTTATCATACAGCATCCCTGATCGGAGTTTACCTCGCAGTACAAGCAACAAATGGTGGTCTAGAAATATCTTAGCTTTTTACAGACTACTTTTCAACAATTTACAGTGATCACAGAGGTTCTACTTTCTAAAATAAAATTCCTACCAACCTCAAGATTCCCTGTCCCAAAATAATATGAGGTCAACATCTTGAAAATATCAGAAAATTGCCAAGTAAACTGTACATATGCCCTGACAGAATTCCCAATTTATTCATGCAAAATTGTTCATATAAAATTTCCACTTCTCTCAATATCATATTCATCCTATCTATCTTTCTATCCTAACTATCCTTAACCAAAAGAGTATTTCCTTACTTCTGGAAAAATAACAACATTCTATCTGTATTCAAATATGGTAAAAAACAAAAAAAGTAAAAAAATACCGAAGTATAACAGCACGATCCGCAATTCCGAATGTCTTGGATAGTCTTGTTAATGACCAACTAGCATTTTCTTGCACATAAACTATCGATGATTGGCAACATGGTTTCACACAAAATAAATCTACGGTTACCAACCTAATTATCTATGTGGCAGAAAATGAAGGCTTTATAGATTGTAGATTTCGGTTTTGACTTGATTTGCGACCTTCATAGATCTATTGCACCCCACACTCTTACTCTAATCGTTAGTATCTTAGCCAATCAGAGCGCCTCCTCTTGTCCATATTCCATTACGAATATCAGAATCTGGGTAGGGTTCAAGGACTGCAACTCCTCTGCGTTTAAGCACTGAGCCCCAAGATACAATTGTCTTTTGCGGAGCAGTGCTCCGCAGTCCGCAGTCTTTGAGCAGATGTATGGGGATTTCCTCATATTAACTCCGATTATCCACATCCGATTATACATTTGCTCCGATTAACCACAGAATCTGCATTTGTCAACTTCTTCTAGG